>JAODKT010001744.1:18426319-18440701 GCA_027576195.1 Cossypha heuglini
TGATGGTCACAAGTGCAAGTGAGCTCATGGGTGATGTCAAGGATGGAGGCAGCCAGGGCTGCAGTGACCATCACTGGTGGAGTCTGTAGTCCTGAGGAATATGGGGCAGGTGAATGACACAGTCAGGACCCTGAATTTTAGGAAAACAAACTCCAGCTGCTCAAGGAATGTCAGTAGGATGACATGGGAAAGTGCCTCAAGGACAAAGGAGCTGGCAGATCTTTCAAGACATTTTTCAAATGGCACAGCAGCTCTTGACTCACAGTAAGAAATCAGGAAAGGAGGGGAAGAAATTGGCGTGGATGAGACAGGACCTGCTGGTTAAAGGGGCAAGAACTCACAAGACAGGACAGGTAACCTGGGAAGAGTATAGAATGCTGTCTGGTTCTGTAGGGATGGGGTCAAGACTAAGGCACAGCTGGGGCTGAGCTTGACAAGGGACAAGAGTACAAGGAAGGCTTCTACAAGTATGTCAGCTAGAAAAGGCAGGTCAAACTTTGTACCCTTCTGATGAACGTGGCTGGCAAATTGGTAAAAATAAAGGATGAGAAAGCTGAGGTACTGACAACATCTCTTCTCACACCTCTTGAGTTGGTGAACCTCAAGGTGGGGATGGGGGGAGCAAAGTCTCTCCCACTGTAAGTAAAGATCAGGTTCATGACAGCCTGAGGAACCTGAATGTACATAAGTCTTTAGAGCCTGATGAGATGAATTGAGGAGTCCTTGGGGAAATGTAGCTGCCAAGCTACCCTCCATGATATTTCTGAAATCATGGCAGTCACAGGAAGTCCCCAAGTGACAGGAAAAAGGGAAATATTTCACCCACCTTTAAAAAAAGTGAGAGGAGTGCCCTGGGAACTCCTGACCTGCTAGCCTCCCATCTCTGCCTGGGAAGATCACAGAATAGATCCTCCTAGAAGCTGTGCAAAGGAGGACAAGGAGGTGAATTGAGACAGCCAGCACAGCTTCACCAAGGGCAAGTCCTGCCTGACCAACCCAGTGGCTTTCTATGAGGGACTGACCAAATCAGTGGACAAGGAAGGGTTACAAATGTCATTTACCTGGACTTCTGTAAAGCCTTGGATACAGTCTCCCCCAGCATCCTTCTCTCTAAACAGGAGATAGAGGGATTGCATTGACGGGTGCAGTAGAATCCTGTCACTAGGAGTATGTGGGCAAGTGGCCCAGTAGAAATAACTTTGGGCAAAAAAAGCAGGGATAAAACACAGTAACAATATTTTAATGAAACTCTATGCTTACAAATTTCCTTACAATAGTTTCTAGTTTTCTAGTTAAAGATACTAGTTTTATTTTACTGTAAATGAATGTCCTAACTATCTGCTATTCCCTGCTAACACAGACATGGAGATGTGTCTCATTGTCACATAGGCATGAAAGTGACTGTGTTCTTAAAGAATACAGAATTAATCCTTTATAATACAGGATAAGTTGTCTCTTTCTCTACTGAAACAAGAACTCTGAAATGAAGGCAAACTTTATTTTTCTCATAATTTTAATTTTCTCCATGAAGGGCTTGAAAGAAATGAAAAATTAATTTGTACAGTATGATAAGGCAATTCAAGTGTAAGATTCCAGTCAGGCCTTGCAGACCAGATGGCTTTTAATTTTCTGGCAATGATGTTGATTGGAAGCCAGGATGCAAACTTCTTATTTTAATCAACTTTAGGCAACTGAGAGTTTTTTCTAATCATAGAAGCAGCTGCATACTGGAAGCATCTCAGTATCAATATTACCTTGTGCAGTACATATTAGCCAGGACAAGTACAACTATAAACAATAATCTCAAGTACAGTTCTAGACCACTGGTCACTACTTTAAAAAGTCAAAAAATAAATTTTTGGGTTTAATGAATGTGCTATTCTTCATTCTCCATTCTTCATTTCTTCAAAAAATTTCTAAAAAACACAAAAATTCTTGATGTTGGTTCAGTATAAAAAAAAAAAAATAAGTAAAATCTCTGATTCTTCATATAAAGCAAATAGTTAAGAATTTAATGAGGTTCTCTTTGTGGCATACTTTTAACAGAGTGTTAAATAACAAAGAGTGTTAAATAATAGAGTGTTATTTGTGTTAGAAAGTTAATGATTTGTTTATTCTTTTCAAATTAAAAAAAAAGTAGAGGAGTTATCTTGCAGTAAAAATAATGTTATAGTATCAAATTAGAAACTATCTATAGAATAAGAAAAACTTATTTCAAAAGCTAGAAATAGGTTTTTGCATTTATTCAAATAGGCATAATTCCAGAGGATATTAATTGAAAGAAACAAATTAATTGAAATTATTTGATCTCTTATTTTTATCCTAGGAAGCCTGGAAAACAGAAAGGTTCTAGATTGCCTAGCTGAATTATCTTCTTTGGCAAATTTTTGCATGTTACTATGACAATTAATGTAATATGTGACAAATACTTGTCATGCCTGCAAAAATGATCAATGTTGTGGGAAAATGTACTTAGTTTATCCTCACAATACTTTGTCACAGGCCAAAGATATTTTTTTTCCTCTCCTGATCTATTATTTCATATTTTTGTAACAGTAGTACAAAGAACTCCCAATTCCTAACAGCTCTAAGTAAACACTGGTCACAGTATACAGAAGACTGTGTCTTTGTAAGCATTAGTGAATGTATTCCATATTTGCTCCACATAGAGCATTTTTAATTCACATTATCTTACAGAAAACCTGACGAGGTGTTGATGTTTCTTGGAATAGACTTCAAACAAATGCCAGGCTGTAAGAATACAATGAAGAGAAGTGATTATTTTCCTCTTCTTTCCTTTTCCTCTTCATATCCATGGAGCTGGACAAGAAATATGCTGGATCCAGCTTTAAGCCTGCCCAGTGCAAGCGGCATAAGGACAAAATGGAGAGAGTCTAGCAGAGGAAGGGCCACTGGTGAGGTCAGGAGCTGGAGCAAATGGCACTCAGAGAGGTAGGTCTGGAGAAGAGAAGGCTCAGCCATGGGGAAACTCACTTCAGACTTCCACAGTCTGGAGAGTGACTGAGAGAAGAGGTAGACTGTTTCTTCCCAGGAGCGCCCAATGGAAGGTCAGAAGGCAATAAATTGCACCCATGGATAACTTGTTGGGCAAAAGGGAGAACATTCCCAGTAGGATGTCCACTACTTTCTAAAGCTCTGCATGGGGCTTAGGGGATTTTTAAAGTTTTGAACTCATTGATAAATCCAGCAAGAATAGAAACAGCTATAACTTCTGATTTCAGCTTCAAATCACTCATTATTTTTTATCAATGCACTGCAACAAGTCCTCCACCAAATCACTTTTTGAAAGGCAAGCCTAGTCTGAAGCTTTGACTTTAAAAGTGTTCCACATTTGATTTCCTAAAGCTCTGCTTGTTTTTTCCCAGTGTAGATAGAAAAACATGAGATCAAAAACATGAATTATCAAAAAAAAATTATTATGGATATAAACCCTGTGGGTCACTTCCATCATTATTTACTGCTATTCTTGAGATATTTTCTTTTTGAGCTATTTTAGACTGAAAAGATCCAGTGAAGTTTTCTGTAATAAGCAATTACCTTTAGAGGAGAATTGTGCATTATTATTCTAGAAAAGAATATTTATGATTAACTACTGAACTGGTAGTTAACATTTCTTTCATCTCACTGAATAGTGCAAGAGTCAAGATCATTAAATTAAACATTAGACCTTTTCATTAAGGTTGTGATATTATCACAGTATTATCACAGCTATCAGGTACTCATGACTCTTGACCAGACTCATGAAACATAATGTAAATAGCACACTGTAGCAGCTAATCTGTATCTATCACATCTCTTTGAGCCCACAGTTACTCAGATGGACTGAAGTCTGTCTGGAAATCATTTGTGACACCTTCAGTGTCACAGAAAAGAGATAGCTTTGTGTCTACATTCTTCTCATTTAAACATTGCTACTTTAATAGATCTCTGTTCCGTGACATATTAACTATCTAATTGCCATTTTCCTTTCCCCATTTAATACTTTCCTGACACACTCCTACATTCCTTATTATCAGAAAATCAGACACATGGCAAATGGATATTGAAATTTTGTCCTGATTATTGACTAGAATCACTTTATTTGTGACTAGATGCTTCAATTCTGTCAGGACTTTTTACTCTAATTGTTTGCGGTTCACTTCATATTGCCCTTCTTCATGATCAGATTTTTAAAAAATAACTTGAATACAGGTATTTGTTAACAAAGCTGAGGTAAGTGTTCATAAGACAACTAACGCTCAACTAGATTATGTTAAATTTCCTTCTTTTTTGTTTACAAATGTCAGGTCTTCTGTGGTGCAACATTCATAACTCTTTATTGTGATTAAAATATTATTCTAGACAAGGGACAACATCAAAGATATTGGCTGAAATTTGCAAACTCATGTCTGTGATAATAGAATTATATTTCTGTGTGTTTACACAGTTTTTAATAGGTTAATAGTGATAGTTTAAAAAAGTAATGTGATTTGAAGGCTTTTCTTATGTCAAGTTTTTATTTACGATCTCCAGCGTTCAGCTCGTTTGTAACTCAGACCAATTTTATTTCCTTTTTAAAATATGACATTGCAAAATATTTGGACTGCAGATTAATTAATGCGTGTTCTATGAGAACATGCATTAACAAGAAAATTTTTAAGTAGTGTTATAAAGAGGACTGCTTTTATTTTATAGAATTTACTCATAGTGGATAACTAAAGAAAAAATACAAAATGCAAAATAAGTACTGCAATTAAGCAAGTCAAGCAGTTAAAGCCCTCTTGCATGGAGAATGGTGGCTGAAGTGCAAATATGGGAATGCCTTGCAGCATCCATCCAGCAAAATCAAACAATGCAATGGACTGCTGAAAACTACATGGAGAGCAGTGGGAGGTGGAATCTTCAGATTCTGGGATACACATTGAGTAAAAGCTGCTGCACTAATCAGCTCTTGGGGACTGGTCAGTGGGCTGGCCCTGCTCAAGCAAAACTTTTATGTACTGTAGTAGAACAACAAAATTCCAGTAGTGCAGTTAGAAAATATTCTAAGAAAGCCATTCTGGATTATTTCTGACTCAGGCAGAGTCATTTGTGGAACTGCTTTTACTCAGGGACACAGATGGACTTTATGGATAATGTAGAAGGATGAGAAAATCCATTGTGTACCCCAAAGGGATTTGATTTTGGATGAGAATAGCAAACTAATTACATTGTATTCTGCTAATTACTGTAAAATATTATATATTATCACTTCTCTTGGAGCTACAAGCATCCTTTTCCTCCATTACAGATGTGGGGATCTGAGCTCACCTCGCTTTTGGCCAATGTATCAAGAGTATTACTGTAAAAATCATCCAGACTAAGGAAGGATGAATTTTGGTGAAGCTGGACTAGCACAGTGGTGAGGGACTCAGAACTGGCTTTGTCATGCAGTATTCTAGCACCGTACACAATTTTTCCTGAAAGACTTCTAAAGCAGTTGGAGCCCAAAGTCAGTCAATGAAAGGAACTCAATGGACAATTTTAGGGCTGACCCATGGACTTATAGAGTGCATTTTCTTTGTAGTACCTGGTACCACTACCGTGTTTTGGGATTAATATGAGAATAGTGTTGATAATTCACGGACCTTTTATTTGTTGCTAATTAATGCTTACCCTAAATCAAGGACATTCCAGTGTCCTGTGCTCTGCCTGTGAGCAGATAGAAAAGAAGCTGAGTTGCAGTGTGGCCACGGAAGCTGACCTGAACTGGACAAAGAGATATTCCATACCACAGGACATCGTGCCTAGTATATAAACTGGGGAGAGTTGGCCAGGAGGAGCCAGTCACTGCTGGGGAATGGGCTGGGCATCAGTCAGCAGGTGGTGAGACCTTGTGTTGTCTATCACTTGTTTACCTGGGGTTTTATTCCTCTTTCTTTGCTATCTCTCTTTTCATTTCTGCTAGTAGTATATATTAGCTTATTTCAATTACTAACCTGTTGTTTTCTCAACCACGGGTCTTACATTTTGATATTATATTTCTGATTCTCCTCTCCATGGTACTGGAGTATGGCAAGAAGTGAGCTAACAGCTGTGTGGCACTTAGTTGCCAGCTAGAGCTAAAACATGAGGTCAGTCATAAACAAGCAATTTTGTACAGGCCTGTCCAGTAACAAAAAAATTATCCATCAAAATATTTAAAATATGTTTTTAAATCAACAATTAATACTCATATTGATGCCTAACTGAAGAAGAGAAAACAAATGGTTTAAAAATTATGGTTTTCATATGTTTTTGAAATGTTTGGGTTTGTGTTGCCATACTAAAAAAGAAAGTGGAAAAAAATTTTAATACTTCTTAAGGCTTTCCAGAGATTTTTTTTCCATGCTTTCTCCTCTTGAAATTTCCGTAAAGAAAGCAACAGAAGAATTAACACTCCACTAAAACTCAGTATCAGTGAAGTAAATATTGATGGATTCACTCTCTATGGATGCTGCAGAAGCGGGTAAAAGGACCAATAAAAAAGAACATTTCTGAACCTTTCTGGTAGTTTATTTTTCTTTACTGAACTAAGAGAAACCTCCAGCACCATTTCAGACTAAGCCAGAAGAAATTACATCAATTAAATCAGCTATACTAGTCTACTGTTTTATTGACATCATACATATGCAAGAAAGACAGATCTAGCAGAAAGTACAGAAATGCAATCTCCCCTCCATCACTATTAACACCACTTCCAGAAAATAAATAGTTCTGTTCTGATAAAGTCATCATATTTAAATGCAGGCAGCAACCAGGAGCAACTAATCAGACTCTGGATAGCAGCAGGATTTCAAATTTCAACTTCACCTACACAATATTAATGGCATTATCCTACTTTTATTCCTTTACTAATAACAAATGTAGCAATTTTTCATTTATATATTTCTACGGTAACTAATCCAGGGAAAGACAATAGGCACTCTTGCAACATTAAGTATGCATATTCTCACATCTAGCATGCAGTATAGTGTGCACATTCCTTCAGTGTGGGCATCTAAATATTATTAGTAAGGCTACTTGCATACATACATCTATGAAAAAGATAAATGAAATAAACATAAAAATTACTTTTCCAAATATGTTAGCCACTAGAAAAAAAATTCCATTATCACAGCATATGCATAGTCCTTGATTTATGATTTACCTTTTTATGGACACCTGCTGTTTAAGAACACTGTGATACCATTCTGCATTGAATTGCAAGAACTCTGTTCTTCCTGGTTTTATTTCTTTCCATTATACTTGACCCAAACAAAGATGCTTTCAATTTGCAAGTAAACTAAGAAAACACAAAACAAAAACCCATTGAGGTTTCCTGTTGTTACTTTTAGCTCTGGAGAAAAAAGTAGGGTATTTCCATTGCTGGAGGAACTTGTATAAAACCTGTTAATGTTTATACAGATTCAGGATCACTTTGTTCAAGGAAGGAAATTGAAGTGGGAAGAATAATATATTCCAAATAGGACCTGGATTAATCTACCTAGACGGCAATCATACTTCCAAAAAAATTCCAGTTTCTTAATTCCAGAATCTTCCAGTTTCTTTGTTTGCACAGTAGAAGCTACACCATCTCATCATAGCTATGAGTTCTGCTACACAGAAGTTGTACAGTAGATGCTTAATCCACAATAGCCAGTTCAGCTCAGTTTAGACACCTATGTTTATTTGAACTGATCACTGAAGCTCCGCCTTGACTGGATCCATGCTAGTAAACTGGAGCTGAAAGTCTCTGTATCCAATAATCTTCCAAGAATATCAAGTGTTATTAGACTTGTCTTGACAATTTTTAGTCACATAGAATGTGCTAGTAAAAGAAATAAATCACCAAACTTATCTGTGAAAACTATTTTTTCTAGTGGTGATCAGGAAGAGAAACTTTATGCCCTCATTTCCTCACTGTGTTCCAGGTATTGAGGGCTATATTGAACTGGCTTTCAGCACTTGACAGAAAAGCTTAAGTTTTTTAGGCTTCATCAATCATGAAAACAGCATTCCAGCCCAAGCCTTGCCATTTTGTGCTACCATTGAATAACATAACATAACATAACATAACATAACATAACATAACAACATAACATAACATAATCTTGAAATCTCTACAAAATGCTACTGAAAAATATTTTGGGAGCTAAAAATTGTTGAAATGCAATTTTATTTAAAGAAAAGTGCTTCTGTAGTTTAATTTCATAAGATTGAAAATTTATTGTACTCTTTCTAATGGCTTACATGGGCAATTATTTCTTATCTTGTTCTTGAGAGTTCAGTATACATAAATAATACACACACCTCATAGTCCATTATATGCTTTAAGTATATTTCTGTCATTCCTATCAAAATCTCCTAGGACAAGGAGTAACATTTTTCAAGGCAGATTCATCCCTATATATGTTATGCTACAGCTGAGGAACCAGGCTGTGTCATAGATGGGACCTCCAGGAAGAACTCAGCTGCACTGGGAGAACTTATCCTGGGATATTTTTGGGCCCCCAGGCTGGCTGGCTGGCTGCCTTTCCCTTCTTACTCTTTGTGACAGGATCAATGGGTCCACCTGTAGCTTTTCTTCCGTGACACTAATATGTCAAAACATTTTTGAAAAAGTATCCTTTATGTGTCACTCTCTTCTAATATGGGGTTGGTTCCTAGCACTAAATTGTGTTTTCATGATAAACACTACTATCTGAAGTCCATTCATCCCTGTTTCCCAGGTACTATCCCTCATACTACAACCTAGCTGCATTTTCCCCCTGCACAGTGCTGGGGTAATGTGACCTGAAACAGCAGCTGAGATACTTCAAGAATTTACCATTCTCTACTCACCTCCTCTTTGTGCTCCTTGGCAATTCACCTCTCAAGTGCTGTCCCAAGCAGTACCTACCTATCTACCACTTACAGGGTGAGGCAGGGTAAGAATTATTGCAAGCCTTAAGAGAAAGAAAGACACTCAAGTACAGCCTCCAATATAAAATTCCACTTAGTGACTTTAGGCCATCTGAAGGGGACTAAGAGGTGAGAATCACACATACCCCATAGCCTCCTACCCACTGTCCCCAAAGCGCTGTTTTCTTAAAGAAATGAATAGTTAAGGTCACACTTGTGATCCCTATGAAAAAAAAAATAATTGAAGAGCACCTCTACAGGTTATCTATCATGATATCTTTATGCCAATACGGCTGGCTTCAAAGCTAGGTCAGAATTGGGGTACACCCCCTTTTCTGATATCCTCCAGACTCTATGCACAGCTCTTGCAAGTGGTGGACCACACTGACAGGAAGAATTTCTCTCTTTTGCTCAACAAGTTATCCCTTGGTGCCATTGCTGCTGCTTTTTGATGTTTCACTGGGCAGTCCTGAAGAGAAACAGTCTACCTCCCCTCTACAATCACCCTCTAGACTCTGGTAGCCCATCTACCTCAGCCTCCCCACTGAATGCCATTTGCTCCCACTCCTGGCCACAGCTCTGGCCTTTGTCTGCTGGGCTCTATTTTGTCCTTTATTCTCTTGCACTGGGTAGGCTTAAACTTGAGTCCATAATAAATTCAGAAATTATATTAATGAGCATCATTTCCTATTCTTACCACCCATTTATTCTGATCTCATAAAATACCACATTGTAACAAAATTAAAACAGCTTTTTTTTAGGGTAACAGCAAATTAGCAAAAGTTGCAGCAGCAGCTACTAACAGTGAAGCACTCTGACCTCAGTAACAGATAAAAGAAACCAAACTGTAGTGACCTTGACTTATTATATTGCATAAAACCTAAACTCAAAATATTATGTTATCCTGGGCAGTAACTTTGAATTGCAATGGGCAAACAATGGTGTGGTGAATTCAGCACTACTCACTTCTTTCCATCTGTGCTTAAAGAAGCCAGTACCTATGCCTCATATAAATGGTCATAGATATGATAAAAATATGAAAAAGAGGATTAGCTACCAGTTAGACATTAAATAAAAAGTGAAATACCAGCATGTAAAAAAATAATTATAAAAGTATCTTTGAAAAAGAAATCCCAAGAGCAAATATATTCAGGTCCAATTAAAACTAATGTTTTACGAAATTAAACCTTACACATTCATCAAAAATGAATTTTAGACTGCAGTCCATAAAAATACAAAATTTCAGTACAGTATCTGTTTGTAAAGGGGTTTTACTGCTTTTATTTAGCTTTACCTTTCTTGATGTATCACCTAAACAATCTCAAGGTAATCGTGGCTCTTAGTGCTGTGATGTAGTTGACAAGGTAGTGATTGGCCAAAGGTTGGACATGATGATCTTAGAGGTCTTTTCCAACCTAAATGATTGTTTGATTCTGAGAAAGGGGTCCTCAAACTCTGCAACCTAGTCACAAAATCCATAATTCTTGTACACATTGTGTATCCTTTCCTCATCCTATTTGTTACTCTTATTCATTGTATTATGCTACATTAGAAACTCTCTAAAACAGTGCTTGCCTGTTCACGGCTGTTTTGCTACCATAACTAGTGCATATGTCAGATTAAGTACAGAATACATAAATACTGGTTACTTTTATTATTAATGTTTTTGCATATTAAGCCTGTGTTGGCTTGTTTTCTTTTGAAGATTTCTAGTCTAACAATACTATCAAATACTAATGAAGGCAAGAAAGAAAATCACAAGGTGTCAAAATTACCGAATCTGGCTTAACAACTAACTGTGTCAATGTGTATGGAAAAATCACTAAGAAGTGTCACTATGCAGACTGCTGATTATAGGCTGAATTGAAATCAGTAGTGATAAAGGATAAGTGCCAGGGTCTGACCTCTCTGAACAAAGAGAACTCTAGAGTTGTAGAAAATCACATTGACATAAAACTGGGGAGTACAGAACCTGTTTTACTGAGTTTAGGCAAGGATTTGATAAAGGAACAAAATAAGCTTAACTTTCACAATCACACATGTATGTATCAAGAATGGTCCACAGCAGCATAAATGCTGCACTTTTATACTGTTATGTTTAAGGTGAAAAACTAGAGATTGATACCAGATAGCTTTTTCAAAGACCATTAGGAGCTACAACTTATAGGAAAATATGTGAGTTTCAAATTGTGCTGAATTAGGATACAGTGTCTGAAGAATCAGATGATAAACCATGTGTAAGACTGCTACACTTTGATTTATTGCACATTTTTTCATTTTTTTAGCCTTTATCCTAAAATTGAATACAGTCCTGAAATAGATGCTGCAGCCAGAACAATAGTACTGCTGTGCAAAGCAGTGCAGTGATCCAGTGAACTTCAGATGTTCCTGTCAAGGAGGAAATGTGCAGTTAGAGGACCATCTGCCACACTGCCCTTTGGAAGGAGGGAAATGACATAGATTCAGTGTCTATTAATATTTCAGGAATTGTTTTAAAAATAATTTTAGTTTAGGATAAATGCAGTATAAGTGATACAGGTATTGGATATTCCAGGGTTAGGAATAGGATGTGGCTTCTCTGCATGAGACATATCACAATCACAAAAGGATTTCCCAAACAAAAAGGTATGACAAACAATCTATGCATATCAATGATTTCATCTTGTGAAGCAGTTCTGCTTGTTTTGCCTACACTGATTTGAAGGAATAATTTAAAAATTTGGGGGAGCTGAACTATAATATTCTGTGCTATGGGGTTTAGAGTGCAACAGATTCCAGACACAGACTTCAGCCTGCTGTAAGCACTTTAGCAAGGAATTTAATTTGCTTTCTTATTTCATAATATTCAAGACAGATAGTTCTACTTCATGAAGAAGAAATCCATTTCCAGTGAGCATGTCTTTTAAATAGTCTATAAATTGATCTTGTTACTTAGTATCCTTACCACCTCTTTATTCAAAAGGAAAGGTTTTATATCCTTAGCACCCTGTAGAAAAAGTATATTGTATTAATAATTCTAAACTTAAATTGACAAAATAATTCTCTGCAGATCCATTCTGTATACCAACTTTATTTTAGGAATTAAGATTTAATGACAAACAAAGATGTCTATCATGGTACAAAGATGTACCAGCAGGCGTGTGCCAAGTGATAAGAACCTGGTGGTCTATATAGCAAAATCTGGAGCTATATTTATAATAAGGAAATAAAAATCACAACTTTATTTTTAAAGAATAGTTAAATAAACTTCTGCTGACACAGATTAAGTTATTCTTATTTGCAAGCAGCTCTTTTTTTATTACTCTAATCAAATTCTATGGATCGGAAAATCTATCTTGGTGAAAAGCCTCTAGTGCTGTCATGATTAACTGTAAAAATAATAAAAACAAAACATACATAAATCAGGAGCCAGGAGTTATATTAGGCAAAGGCTTACAGAGGCAGTCAGGGTAAGGCTGAATACAAGGCCCTTGAAGATGCACTGAAACACCTTTTCTCCAAAATATACAGAATTATGTATTGAAATTGCTAGGGGAAATTGTCTGAAAGAGTTTTAAATCTGAACTAAAGTTCTTATTTTAAAAATAAACAGAGATTGAATGAAAGAAATGTTTTTTGCAGGGCACTATTCTCATAAAAATTGCACAGACTACATTTTTAATGTAGTGTTAGTTCTGAGCAAAAAAAATTATTTATTTGACTTCTTACTGTACAACCACACGGAATTTCATAGGTCTATCAGCACAGACAGCTCTTCTGCATTACATTGCATTTACTTCATAAACTGGGGACTCAATTTTTAAATATTCATCTACATTCACTCCTTGATTTGTCAGACTGCAAGAAATAAAAGTAAATGTAAATTAATGGAAAGTAAATTAATAGAAATTAATGGAAAAACAGTAAAAGCCAGTGAAAGCCAGCGAACTAGATCATCTTTGACAATATCTTTTGTATATAAAGTAAATATAAAAATTTTAGGGACAAATCATCAAATGAGGATGGCAGGAGTAAGGTTCAAAGGAGATAAAGGGACAGAAGCCTCCATACAGTTGGCTGAACACTGGAACTCTGCTGAAACTATTGCAGATTGTAATTTTTTTTATAAAAGAAGAGACTCAGAATATCTATTCACAGAAGAGTAATGCAGTGAAGCTTCCTAATGAAAGTTTAGGAAACATGTTATTGACTAAATTATCCTATGTTCTCTCCTGACATAACTATTCTTACATCACTGTGCTTTAAACTTACAATTTTTGGTAACACATGACCAGATCTGATGGTAATCTGTAGGATCCAATTCTTCAGATCAGTTTTTCTCTTTATTAATTCTATGCAATGATAACCCATCTCCCTCCCTGGACTTACTTACGCAATTGGGTATCAAACAAAAGTTTTCACAGTTTTAAAAACCGTGATTCTAAATTCTACCTCTGTCAAACTCATCTATACTGGCCAAAGACCCAAAACATCATCTCTTGCAGGCAAGGGAAGATTTTTCAAAAAACCATCAAGGCTCAGGAAGCATTACACATAATGGTTCTGATGGGCAGGAAGCCCATCCAAGAGTGCTAGACCTCATGCTGATATGAAAGCAGATCTCAGTGCCCTTGAACGCTATGGATTAATGCTACTTGCTACATTCAAAGTGCTCCTAAAATCTCCCCAAAGTGCCTCTTCCAGGGCACTTACTGACTATCTGCAGCACTAAACACATTTGGTACTAAACTTCTCCTTGGTATATTTTGTTGATCATTAAAAATTGTTCCAAATGTCCTGTCTTGTAAGTTGTACCAACTGACTCCAGAGTGTAAATTTATCAGCCTGGAAGGGGGAGGGGAAAAGATAAACCCTTCATACAAAAGCAGAAAAAAAAATCAAAATTGAAGACCATAATTATCCATCCCAGAGAAATTTTGCTGTTTGTGAGGCTTCCTAAAAAGAAACAGATCTTGAAGTTAAAAGCTTCAAATTGGAATATTTTCTCAAAAGTCAACACCAAAAATATGAATGTACCATAACTCTTTTAAAACTGACATGTCTGCTTTTATGAAGGATGTCGTTAATAGTTATTTTAGTTTAGACCAAAAAATCCTGAAGAACTCATCAAACATGACATATTAAGCAAGAAAATAGCACATACAGGGAAAGGCAATGCTGGAGGAGCATTTGTAGCTGGGGAGAAACCACTATATTGTGTAGAGTCTATGTATGAAATGTAATACTCATCGTTTTTATATTTACTGAGCTGGGTGTTGACATTTTGAATATTATAAAATGCTATTTGAATTCATATTAAGATGTGAATAAGCTTCCTATAATGTTTCATTGTAACCTAAAGCAATTTTAAATCTTGCTGGACCAAAAATTACTTCAAAGATGGAAAGATACCATTGGGATGGGGCAGCTGCTGTTACTTCCTGGGGAAGATTTTTTGTTTGTTTGTTTGTTTGTTTGTTTGTTTATTTTTGTGGGGTGGGG
>JAODKT010001744.1:18446029-18502922 GCA_027576195.1 Cossypha heuglini
AATAGATTCCTTTCTGCAAATATTAAAAATTGAAAAATGGAAAACTTGCTCTGAAGAGGACAGAACTGGGGCCGTAATATAGTCCCTATCATCCTAGATTCTTCCTCTGTTTAAAAAGTAAAAATAAAATGAGATATGATTTATGGCACCATAACCAACTATTTTGCATATTTTTTAGCTTAATATCCCTTAGTTTCCAAGCAATAAAGAGATTTTACTCTAAGCATCTTCAACAAAACTTCCATAAGGTAATTTCTTTGGAAAACACCCAGCAAAATCAGCCTGATTTATTTGATTTGTTTTCCGCTGGAATAACCAGCATAAAAATGGTGTTATGATGCCAAAATATAAGACCTCATCTAAACTGTGGAATCACTTCAAATCGTAGATATTTCTCTCACTGCTTTCCATTCCTCTTTACACCATCAATTTCATTGGTAACACACAGATCTTTGATCACGGAAGTGTTATATTTTAAAAATATAAGCTTCAACAGCATAAAAAAAAAGATTGTAACTGTAGGCATATGTACAGAGATTTCTGCTGTTCAGCACCAATAAAATCCACACTTTTTTTGTGTACTTCTAGAATTTTCTGTTGCTCTTAAAACATAGATTTACTGTTCGAGCTCTGAGTCTCCTGGAGAATGGCGATCACAGTGTAGCACATTCCTGGTACTACATACAGTTCTGTACAGACATAAAAAGTGGCTGTATCTCAACATGTGGGCAGGAAAATTTCCTAAGAATGTTGTTTTCACCTGAGAGTCTGGCAATTAACATCTAACATGCAATTTCTCACAGACAATAAATAAATATACTTACAAATATAATCCATTTTACACCCATTGTAGACATTTCATACAATAGCATTATAAATATATTTTTCATAGAGATTCATTACTTTCAAAAAAAATATATAAAAAATCTCCATGTACTGTGGGGAGAGGAGGAGGAGGAGGTTGATGGTTTACCACTTGGATAGGTGTGAGAGATAAAAATGTACAAAATCTGGACAAAATTTGTAGTGCCATATTGTGGAACTCAAGGTAGATAAACCACTTATCTCTGTCCATACAAGCACTCCATATATTGACAAAATTTTCACCTGTTCTGAAACTGGCACTGTACAAACTCAGTCACAAAACTAAAAATTTAAGTTCTTTTCCTTTTACAAAATTTAAGACTTCTCTAGAAACAGTACGCAAGCTTTCAAAAACTAATCTCTCAGAAAATCTTATGTATCCATTTACTACAGTTAAAAATGTTGAAGCACAGTTACCTGAAAAAATTACACAGCAAGAGGTATCATTCCACATTTTTACTCCAGGAGAGGAATGACAACAAATAGCTATAACTCTAGAAGTTCTGAGCTTATAAAGGAATTTTTTATTATTTATATTTTTCTTTGAATATATTTAGACTGCTTGTTTCATATTTATGTTCCAGTAAGAAATCCCAACTTTCAAACATTGTTTTCCATCCTTCTGCTTATCAAATGCTATACTAAGTCATGTAGCTTACCACTTCTGGCATCACTGAAGACACAGATTCTTAGATTCTGTTCTGTACTTTGAAAAACGTGCACTCTTTAGTGCTTCATGAATTAGAGAGAAATGGTTAGAGTACGGTTTCTTGTTTGAGTCTTTCCTTGCTCCTGCTTACTAACGCAGCCAGCAAATTAAAATCTTTCCTATTGGGCAGCCCTATAACCTCTGAGCACCAACCAAAGAACAGGTGCCTTCAAATACATCTGCTACTGCTACTGTGGTGTCCATAATTTCAGTTTATCACACCTCTAAAGAAAGCACGCTTACAGTGTAATTTCAGAGTTCCTTGGTGATGCTATTAATGAACCTTACCGCCCATAAAATAGATTTTTACGCTAGAAATAGATTTTGATTTTAATAGTGCTGGACATCGGTGATAGACTCCTGTCTGTGAGGAACACCAAGATAGCATTTTGGTGCAATTTCTGCAAGCCCTTTTTATTATGTATAATTCTAACACCCAACTTTTCACCTTAGTTGTAACCCCAAACTTTTCACCTTCACACCAACAAAGGTAAATTGAGCAATTCTTTCCCTTGATAATTTCCCCTCTGTAAACACTTCTGTAACATGAGTGTTTATTTCAAAGCTCCAGAAGGAGCTACTTGGGGCAGGGGGCTACATGCTGTCATGGACAGAAAAAGGTAAAATGGAGTGCTAATGCTTGAAGCAGTTGCCACTATCCTTGACACACAGCCTGAAGTATACACCATTGAATTGGAAATAAAAGTATCCTAGCAAATTGTTGTTCACTATAGGATAATTCAAGAGTTGCTAAACTTCTATGCATTCTTTTATTTTCCCTGGGTTTTGTTCCTGGAAGAAAGCAAAGAATATTGTACACTAAAACAACCACAAGTACTTCTGTAGCTTTTATTTCTCTAGGTTTTCAGACTGAAAAAGTTCCAAAGATTGCAATGCAAATTCTCCATGTAAAGCAACAGTTTTGTTTTTGGTTCATCAATTGCCTTCTATGCTCATGTGAAACCCTCACCTGCAGTGCAGCATCCAGCTCTGGGGTGCCCAGCACAGGAAGGTCACCATCCTCTTGGAGTAAGTCCAGAGAAGGGGCACCAGGATGATCAAGGGGTGTAGCACCTCCATACAAGAAATGCCTGAGAGAATTGGGGTTGCTCAGACTGGAAAAGAGAAAGTTTTGGAGCAACCTAATTGCAGCCTTCCAGCACCTGAAGAGAGCCTAGAAGGAAGATGGAGATGGGCTTTTTACAAAGGCATTGATAGGACAAAGTAGGGGTGGTTTCAACTTGAAAGATGGTAGATTTAGAGGAGTTATTAAAAAGAAATATTTTATTGTGAGGCTGACGAGGCACTAGGACACAATGCCCAGGGAAGCCGTGGATGCTCCATCCACAGGTCAAGGCCAGAATGGGGTTTTGAGCCTTGGTCTAGTGGCAGATAGGTGTTCTGGCTCATGGTAGGAAGCTGGAACTATATGGAACTATATAAGAACTGTATGTCACAGTTCTTTTAGTAACTGCATGTTACCCACCACCCATTCTTTAACTGAGACTGCTCTTGACTGAAAGCCAGCATGCAGGATCTCATTACAGGTAAAGCATAATGAAAAAGGTAAAAAAACAAAGCTAAGTGTGAAAGGGACACCATCCTTATATCCAAAGGTATCACATATCATAAGGTACCTTACCAGAGCCATGGCAAAAGCAATAAATTGATTTTAGATATATTTCACATTGCACTCTACCAAGCTCTGAGGATTCTTTTGCAAAACTTCAAGGAATATTGCTAAGCCAATAGATGTTTATTCTGAGGGACTAGTTTTGTTCCAGGGGAAATAAGGTAATTCAGCTCTGTGAAAGTGGTACTTTGGTCTACTTAATCATATGATACTTAACTGCAGTATTTTTCTTTTTTTTGTATTTTCCTTAATGATGGAGTGATGCATGAATTCCATCATATTAATTATTTCAGTTTATGCATCACAGATAGTTTGCAATGTTTTGATAGAAAGAATAATATTCTCTCCCATATTCACTACTCCTACTGTGGTTTTTCTATTAGATCTCTATTTATTGATTAAACCCTAGAACAATATAGTGGATTTCTCTTTTTTTAGTTGCTTTAGTTACCACTGAGAGGGATTATTCATGGAGAAACACAACTAGAAGAGAGGTTAAAGTTTAAAATGGAATCACAAAGAGAAACTAGAAGACTAGAAGGAACTGTTATGCATCGAGGAACAGAAACATGATTAACTAAACAAAAAAATGAACAGAGACCTAGTGCTTGTGAACACTGGGGAGAAGAAGGGGACGGCATGATTACGGTATAAACACCAATATCTTTATTTCCAAATTTGCATCCCGTTTTATCTTGATTACTCTGATGAGCGATGAAGTCCATTGGGCTCAACAACTCAACAACTCACGACACTGTGGTCAGCACTAGCTAATTGATTAGTATATATTTCATAGTAATAAGACGTGTTTAGATGGATAAAAAAAGAAAGTCAGTTTTAATTTCCTGTTTCTATATGCAGACCATTTTCTACAAATATAAAATCCTGTGGCTGAAGAAAACAAGTGAAGGCTTGAGGCATACCAGCCACAACTGAGCACCCAGCTTGCAATTGAAACAATCAAAACACAGCTTTCCTAAGGAATTATGCAAGCCACACTTCATTCACTACACAGCACATGAGACTGATTATATTGCTATGACAATATATAAGATTTAGAGATTCCAATCTCTGCCTCTGCTGCTGATAACTCATACAAGACTGTAATGTTGTGGATAATTTAATGTAAAAAGAGCCCAGGAATAAAAGAATAATAAGATACACTCTCATTAGGAATTCAGAAAAAAGCCAGGAATTTCCTATCTCCAAAATAAATTTTGTGAAGACTGTAGGCAGCTTTTAAGAATTCCACATTATTAGCTATTGGAAAGCAATGTTGCAAGACAACAGTGTTTAACTAAACTTGGTACACAAAGTAATTGAAATAAATTACAGAATTTTAATTGTTTTAATTTCTGTTCATCCACAGAGGAATCTCAGACTGCTGACTTGTAGTTGAGTAGACCACATCTGTTGTCTGTTATTTTAACTACTTTAATTAAATCTTTGTGCCGAAGTGCAGATGAAGAGGAAGACACAATCATGAAAATAGCAGATGCTTGTAAAATAGCAACAGTTCTGATCAGACTTCTGATGCATTCCTGATTAGGAAAATGTAAATGGTTAACTGGGACTGCTTCACTACACACTGCACTGTGCAAGCAAAGAAACCAGAGGGCAGTTTGGAAAACATGAAGCACTTTCAATAGAGATATTTATGGCTTCTCCAATGAGGTTCAAAAGTTTTTAAAGTGTTCCAATTATTTTTATCTGCTACTGTCATGTACCAGTCTAGGTAGAAACATAGTAATTTTTATTTGATCAAGATAAAATGCAAAAAGAATATAAAAGACTGCTATTTCTATATATTTTTGTGGACTGAGATTTTTCACCCGGAAGTGACCCCAAAGGCACAGGATGGAAAAGAGCTATAAGAGTAATTACACGGATAAGTGACAGGTATCATAATTGTCTCTCCTTTACATGAGAGAAAAAACACTCCTTTAGTTTTTCTAAGACATAGTTGAAGATGCAAGAAAGAAAAAATATGCTAGATAACATATAGAGAGAGAGATGCCAGACGAGCCTGCAAAGCAAAGTGGGTGAAGGTCTGGGTACAGCCATAAAGCTATACTGTTTTTTGTGATCACACATGTCCTAGCACAGGCTTTATGTCAGAAAACTACACATTTTCAAAAAATATTATTTTTCGATGCTAAGAATAAGTAAGAATATTTGCATTGAGAAAATAGTTTTATTTTGAAAAGAGCACAGCAAAACCGTTGTGACTTGATCTTTTACTCTCTGGATTGTGACAATGCACTGGGCCAGTTTCTAATAAAGAGAATAAGTGAGAATTATTTATAGAGGAATTTTCAAAGGCAACAAGAAAAAAATCTAGCATCTCATTTCTGAAGCAAAGACACCAAAACCAAGGTCAGATATATAGATGTATTGTAGATATATAACAATTTAATCTAAGTTTTTCCTCACTATCTGTCTAAATTTCCCTTCCCATCCTAATTAGTTTGTTCTTTTTTTTTTTTTTTTTCAGAGACTGTTGTTACTAAGCAAAATCTACATCTTGACATGAGTCGTGTAATGCAGATATTGATCCCTGGTAAAAAAAAACCAATGTTATGCAATGTTATGCTCCAGAAAGAGATGAAAGTTTGCTATTAATTGTAATTATTTATGAAGAACATGCAGAGTAAAGGATGTAGATAAGTGTCACAGCCTTCTTCTAAGTTTCAAATTGCATTGATAGAGAACTGTAGTTTATTTACTTAATGGGGAAATTGGACATTATTGCCTTTAAGTATTTTCAAAAGTACACTTATGTTTTGAAATAAATTTTCTCAAGGCGTAGTTATTTAAAATGTATAAGAAGCATAACATGTATCTGAAAAAAAAAATCCCCCCATCTCATACAAAATATGAAGATTTTTTCAATCCTTCAGCCAAAATATATTATGTATCCTAATTCACTTTTTAAAGTCATCTTGCAATCGTTGTAGTTTGTATTTACTTAAGACCATACAAATTACCTGTGTTTCTTTGATACCAAATTAAGTGTTTCTTTGATATTGCTGCACTGGATTTTTCAGGTGAGCCCTAATTTTCTTCTTAACTCTGTTTTTGTTACTATATTTTACAGTAAAATGTCCAGATGAGGACTTGTAATTTTCTAATCTTTAATATCTGGTAAAATAGCTAGCAGAATTTGGCTTAATTTGCACGTTTTAACAGACTAATTATTTTGAACAGCACACCATTGCCTTCGTTGCTTTCTGGATCTTAAACAAGGAAAGGAAGATGGGTGGTCTAAAATCCTAACAGAGACCTAGAAAATTCTCCAAAAAAGTGGATGGGACCATGAAAGAGCTATAAGCATGTGTCAAAAGCATAAGTGAAAGCTAACAGCTAGGAACCCAAAGAAAAAGAAAAGCTTGGAAGTTATACCTAAGAATGCCTTGTGTCCAGGAGGGCCACAAATCACAGTGAAAATCATCAGATTCAAAGGTTTCCATTGTTTTATATACTTATAAAAAAGGTGAAATGATAATTAATTAAGTCTCTAGGCAAGTTATACTGACTTTAAAAAAAGGGTGGAGGTGGGAGAGGGGAAATGAGAACAGAACATAGCAGTATAAAAAAAACAGATCTGAAAAATCAAAATCAATAATTTTCTAGAATGTATGATCTGAGATATGAGACACGAGTACTAGCCCTAGAGCAAATCTGCGTCTCCTTTATTTTCCCAGCTTAGGGCTGACAGGGCAAAGGCAATAAATCACAGCCTTTTGGAGGTTTCAAAATGAAAAAAAGACATCTTTGTTAGGACTTCCTGAAAGTGTGGGACAATACTTATAGGCTGTATGAAGAGACAAAGGGAGGAGTTGGGGAATTTCTGGTTATTATGCATATTTAAATGTGAAAATTGCAAATAGGAGAAGTGAAATGTGGAAGAACAAATTGTGAAATTTGATTCCTTTGACACCTCTCTTTACAAAGATTAGACAAATATCAAATAGGCCTCATTTGGTCTTTTGGGAACACTGTTTAAGATTTATTCCCTAATATTCAGCTGCTGACCAAAAAATTTCATCAAAAATCTTGGAAACAGGTTTTTCTCCACTTTGAAAATCAAAATCTTTATATGAATCAAGTCCCAGTTTTGAGGGTAGAACTTTATGGGGACTTTTGCTGCACAGACTTGGCTAGAGATAATGATGCTTATCATTCTGTTAACTGTGTTCTCAAACTGTATTGAATCATAAAATCAAAGCCTTCAGTGAAAAGCAGAAACTCACCAGATCTTCAACACATCTTGCCTTCTCTTTAGCTGACTTTTGGTCGAAAACATAATAAAATTTAAAAAGGAGAGAGAGAGAAAAGAAACGTACATGACAGATATTCCTAGATTCTGCAACGCTGAAAGAAATAGGTGAGAATCCAAAGATTTAACCAGCCCTTTCATGGATAATATTAGGCTTTTCAACCTCAAGCCACCAGATGCTCAGGGGCTACAGATTATGCAGTTTCACTGCTCACAGGCAGTTTGCAGTGTTCCCACTGAGGTCCTATGTAAGGTAACAGACTTCAAGTTCAGTGAGAGAAGCCTCATATTTCATAGAGAAGCAAGTTTGATATCAGCCCTTTTCAGAACCAGGTTTTTTTGATGGAACTTTTTATTCATTTAAGGAAATCTGATCATGTTCTTTCTTCATTAAGGACTTCCTAATGGACATACATAGCATATGTTTTTGGCCTTTCTAGGCTCTATATATATGTGTACAGACGTATGCATACATAGATAAAAGACAAGATATTCTGCCTGTGTCAGAAGGGAAAAACTGTACAGCATTAAGTAAAAAGATCTCATTTTTTACATACAGTCGCAGCAGCTTCCAAAGTCATTGCTAAACAAACAAAATAGAAATTGCAAAACTCCAAGAGCAAGACCACCATCTAAGAGTTGAAGGAAAGTATTAATTCTGGGATGTACTGCACTTGTCAACCTACTCAAGTTTTAATACTACTCAGCTGTTCATTGTTCTTAATTCATCATGTCTCCTGTTGCTGTCAGTGGCCAATCAGCAGTAATCCTTGCCAGGGAATTATCTGTTTTTCCATTAAAACTAATATGAAACCATTTCCATTTTCAACAAAAACATCTAGCAAAATTTTCTGCCATAAATTCAGTATTTGTTCCTCTAAAAATATTGTCCATGTAACTGCTACTTTCCACTCTTTAGTATTCTAAATCTATCATACTTCCAAAGTCTTGAAATTTTATATTTCTACTGAAAATATTTAATACTTATAAATATCTCAAGGACCTTGTCATGCAGGAGAACCTGAATATGCAATATCTATTGCACTCTGAGAGATGCACAGATATTGACAATAACTACCTGCAATTTAAAATGACAAGTGAAAGACAAGGAAGAACAGAATGTACATTTAAAAAGGAATTACACAATATAGCATTTCCCTCCATATATAATGTGCATCAGTTACATGCTCATTCTCTGTATCCCTCGCTCTGTCAGCATCAGTCAGCTTTCTCCTAGGCACCATTTCAAAATTTAGTCTGAAAGAGGAAATCAAAAGATGCAGTGTTTGCAAACTGAAGAGCCAGAAAGACTATCTTCATATTTAAAGAGAGAAGAGTGTCTAGAAACTCAATCGTGGATTAGAAATAAGTAAGTGGGAAGCTCAAGTATGGAGATCATTAAATCTTTAATGTTATCCCATTTTAATTACATTATCCACCACCTTCATGCCTTTCTTTTACTCCTCCCTGACCACTAGCTGCCTTCAGTATGAAGTGCAATGTATAAAGTCCTTTATTGTCTTTATTCCTAATCTGCCTGTTCCAGGACTCAGTAATCTACCTGTGTTTTCCTCTTCTAACCTTTTAGCATCTATTTGATTTACACTCTTTAGGTTAAGCATATGTTCTTATAGAGTGAGATCTTCAGGGTTTTTTAATGTTATTTTCACCACTGCAGTAAATTATTCCAAAGGTAGGAGCAGTTTCCATCAAACAGGGTTGTCACATATGGGGTAATTACTCTGAGAAAAACACAGAATGTAAGGTGTAATTCTGGTACAAGTGGCTGGCACGTCCCAGTCCTTTCCATGAAAGAGGGCTGAATGGTGCCTCTTCAAGACACTTCAAGACAGCCTGAAATCAAGCACTGGGCAAAAAAATTGTGAGCATAAATGTATTGCTGAGAAGACATAACCTCCCAGCAGACAACCATTGTAGATAGGAAGAACTGGGACAAGGGATGATAGTGACACAAACATGCAAGAACTCCAAAAAGTGGAGACCTAGGTGTAATTCAGGAGTTTGCTGGGGTAGCTGAGCTATAAAACTCTGTCAGACTCACTCAAACCATTAAGAGATTTTTCCTGTTGATGTAGTTTGGACTAAATTAATATCATTGCCCCACAGATTTTTCTTTTTAATCTGCATAATAGTGGGTGACATTTGAGTTACAGATTAGGATTTTTATGTCTGTTAGCACATAAGTGGGAGTATTTCCATGTTCCAAAAGGGTGCAGTTATGTCTCAAAATTTTAAATAATGCCCAGGCCCTAGATAAGGAGGTACAACTTGCTTCAGAAAGGCTGGAGCTTAATTAGGAACATAGGCAGGATATGAACTAGGAGAAGAGTCAAGAGAAGAAAAGAGAGATTTATGACAGAAGTATGTCTATTAATCTCAGAAATATCAGAGTCAGAAGGAAGAAAAGTAAGAAGAGTAGATTTTGAGATCTGAACAGAGCAGGGTAGCTGGAAACGTTAGTCACTACTTCAATGAAAGACTGGAGAGAGTGAAAGACTAAAATGAAGAAATCCAGAATGAGTGGGAGGAAATGAACATGTGCAATATCTTTGTCAAGAGTAAACTAGTGTATTCCTACTATAGTACCTCTCCTCTCATTCCAAAAGATAATCCCACCACTAAAAGGATATTATCAAGTGCACATATGTGAGTACAGCAAATTAATATAAAATAATTAATTTAATAGAATCCAAATATAGCTATTGTTTCTCAGACTGCACTCTCACAATAGGCATTAATTACTAGCCCCTCTAGAAGAAATGTTTGAAATAAAGGATGAAAGCTGTGCCAGGCATTTTTTACTTTCTCTTCAGAAATTCTCTGCACATAAGCTGCTGCTTTACATAAGGAAACATGCTGCCTAAAATGTTCCATTTTGCCAGTCAACCAGTGTCATTAAGGGAAAAATAGCACCACTGTATGAATTTCAGTTTGCCCTTTAGCAATGTCCCACCTTTGCCTTTTCTATCCCTTGTTTCATTTGCAAAGGCTGTAATACAGATAGAGAGGTGGAAGAAGGCAAAGAATATGTAATGTAATTGCTTCCCATTAATTAAGAATGGTTAGTCCAAGCAATCTCCCTCTAAGTACCCTTCTATCAGATAACAAATGGATCTACCCATTGGTGATGAGAGAAAAACCAATTTATTTGTAACTAATGCAATTTTATTATGAAAAATGCTTCTGGAACACTGCAAGTTTGTCTGTTGACAAATTGCTTTCTTAGAACTATTGACCTAAAGCAAGAATTTTTGTCTGACAGAACTACACTGTCAGAATATTCACAGAATAGGACCTGGAAGAACTTCTTTGTAATTCCTTCACACTCTCAGTAGACAACTACACCACTCTACTTTTTGGTATTGAGTGTCTTACTGTGCTGCTGACTAACTATTCTAGCTGATGAGCAGAGACTGGAGTGCATTTGTCTGGGGTAGGCAGGACGACACTCGCTCTCCCTGCTGGAGTGGCAGACAAAGAGCCCTTGGCCCTTGTCTTCTCTGAGACTCCTAATACAAGGAGAAATGAGCACAGGAATAAAAGGAGTGTTCAACTTCTCTTCACTCCCCCACATCATAAGCAAAGGTTATGACAATCTAGCCCTAAGAACTTTGGAAGTAAGCATCTCTGTGAGTCAGCTGTTTGCAAGGAGCTCTCTGCCATGCTTTGCAGTTCCCTATAGGTGCTCCTGGTTTGCATTCCCACGATTTGCCACCACCACCTCCCCCCGCCCACAGCTTCTGCATGCAGCTAAGCTCTCAGAACCTCTCCTGCAACCTCTCTCTGGAGAGCATTCCGTTTTGAGGTCTGCCATTCTTTTACCCCAGCGGTCAAAACGTTGCTTTTAAAGTTTTGATCATAAAATATGAGCCATTTTATCTCCTATTAGTGGTCTGTAGTTTACCCCAAAGCTATCATTGCTGAACAAATACTTCTTATATTTATGAATTCGAAAGTATTGCATTTCTAAGCTTTTACAGATAATAATAAATTAAAAGATAGACAAAATACCCTTAAAGTTCCAATTTTGCTTTCTGCCCCCCACTTCTTTTCTTCTGTTGAAGCTGTTGAAATGCCACGGTTTAAGCAGACCCAGTTGCTAAATATATCTTCTTTCTTGGTTCATTTTCTTGCAATATAGCTACTTTCAGATTTCGCAAGGATTGACTCACTTCCGACACAATGTTCCAAGACAAAATCCCACACAGTGTGACATGCAGACTTCATTCTTGATACTAGCATGCTCATCACCTGCAAGCACTCTAATTTCCTTTAGAGGACCAAACATGATCCAATATTCTCTCACAGACATCTAGTTATTATAATACTTTGTTGAAAAATTATTTATTGTAGATGGTGTACTAGATGGTGGTAGATGTCAGTAAAGCTATACTAGTTTCACTGAAAATAGGCTGGAAGTCTGATTTTGAAAGTATCAATAAATATATTTCATTGTGCTTTTTGATACAGAACAAATTACATTCACATATGCAAAGCTGTAGAAACAGTGTGGGGAAATACTTTGTCTTGCTTATGCAGTCATGAAAATAATATGAAGCCCTTCTGAAACACACAAAAAAATCAAGTTAACTGTTTTATTATAAAAAATATTTCAAAAAATCTCATTCTGTGGTTGATCAGTACTAACTAAAACTCCATTCTTTACTATAAGTAACTTTGTGGCTGAGAGGGGGTGGAAATGGAGGAGGAAAACAAATTACAGTGAGGGAGAGAGAGAAGGAGACAGGGAGAGACAAAGATTTATCTGTCTTTTTGGAAGTACCAGATGATAAGTCATAGAATTATGAGCATTAGACCACCTAGAATATTCTAAGAAGATGAAAATGCTGGGAAAAGAGGAACAAAAAAAGGAAAGGAAGAAATAATTTAAGAGGAAAATTTGTAAAAGATATAAAGAGCTACCTAAGAATACCTAGGGAAAAATATTAGACAAATAGTACACACAGACTGAAGAGACATGGATGCTGACATCCTCATTGAATGCTGTGAGCAACACTGAAAGAAAGAAATTACTACTATATAAACCCTTTTCACAAACACAGTTAAATGCAACTCCATAGGCTACCAACACAGGACTGAATAGCAGTACTATGCAAACCATCAGGGAGAGTGAAGGTCTAGCAGGATTAGACATATTGTGCCATCTGAGGATAATTCAAGTAATGGAATAAAAAAATCTATTAGAAGCACAGTTAATAAATAGCAACTACATATTCTTATTTACAAGATCACTTGCAAATTATTTTAACAGTGCTAGACATATTGTATTGTCAGAAAGGTATGGAAATATTTAGGTACTTTTCACCAGCAATTTCTATTATGCTACACTGTTAAAGCTAGCTTCAGTCAGTTCATGATGCAGAGTGAGTTCTATATTTGGTGAAAATGCCCAAATGTTCACACATATCTCCAGGTTCATCTTCTATATTAAGTAAATTATGTTCACTGACATCTGAAACCACTGAACCAACACCTTGATTCCCATGCTTCCTAAAAAGATAAAAACTTTCATGGAACATATGTGACACACTCCATTAAACAAAAATAGAAGTCATATTCTATCTTCTTTTAAAGTTTATTTTGTTCAATTGATGGCATTTTTACTTATTTACCAGTTGGTCTTTTCAGGGAATGACTTTTCTGGCAGACCAGGGATGACAATGAAAATTCAAATTGACAGGCATGTGGAATGATGGAAAATTTGATATATGATATGAAATCGTTGGCTGTGCTCAACAAGTCTAATGAGGCTTCTCCAAAGTCACTTTGTTCAAATAGTTCAAATAATTTCACTATTTTCCTATAAGCAGCAGTAAAAAAAATATTTATGTAGCATGACACTTCATAGTTTAATGTAATTTCTCAGAGATTATGTTTTTACAATTTCAAAACAACAAACACTAGGAAATATTCTATGTGCCCAGTTCAAAGAAAAAATAGTTGCAGATGGTTCTAACTAGGTTCACAAAGCAAGATATGCTGGGATTTAACACTAAAATAAGGAAGTTTATTTTGCAGGTTAAAAAATATTTTTCAGAGTCTGAAATGTCCAAACCTCTGTGCTTCAGAAGTACTCTTGGATACAAAGAGATGTATATATATGGGACAAAACACACAACAAAGACAAGAAAATAAGCAAAATTAAGCCTTATCCAAATCTGTGCTTATATAATTAGCTTATTTTCTCATTTATCTCCTGGAACATTTCACAGTCAACACTTCATATCAAACTAAGTGCAGTCCCTGACATCAGCACAGGGGCATATATTCACAACAGAGTACAATGCAGACACTATATAACCTTATATCTCAATGAGTGTTCAAGAGAAAACTAACTTCTAATCACTTTTTTTAAAATAAACTGTGGAAAATGAATGTGTCAATTACAAAAAAAAAAAATAAAAGAAAAATGTCACTCAAATCATACTACTATTCAATAATCTTATCTCTGGGTGTTGAAGACACACATATTTATTTAGGTTACAGATATAATAATAATGTACAAGCAACAAAGATTTTATAATTCTGCCTCAGAAAGTGGCATTTGAAAGGCTAATGCAACATAGAAGTAGTGTGGAAGAGTATTGATATTAAATAAAAAAGCAAGAAAAAGAAAAGCTTCTACTTACACTCTTGCTCTTCCCACGTAGACTACAGGTATTCTTATTCATGGTGACTAAGACTAAATCAGGAGTATTTTGCAAGTCAGAGGTGAGGTTGTATCCCTCTATCATCCAAATAGCTTCTATACTGCAAGAAATGAATTTACATCATTAAATCAAAGGTCTTTGAAGTTGTTCAACATTCAGGCATAAGACACTTCATCAGTGTATAAAAGTTGCACACTTTCTAAGATCCACCAGATCAAATGTTTTGTGTATCACTAGATCATTCTACACACAGTCACCCTGAACCATACAGCAAGCATATCTGTGAACAGATCATGCTTTCCAGTCAATAACAAATGGATACCAACTCAAAAAATTGCAGAAGATTACAGGCTTCTGATTACGGGCTTTTTGCCACAATTATATTTAACTAGACATCGGCAGTATTGTTTGTAATAATGAAATAAGCCTTATTGGATATTCTTCTCCAGTTTCTCAGTCTAATGGCATTTTTAAAATTATATGCTATTCAGACAATGGCATATGCTAAAAATTCAGAGAAAGAAGGTCATCTAGAGTAATTCTCAAATCCAGGAGCCTAAGAATACTTAAACCAGCAGTGGGGTACTTTCATATAGTTGTCAGAATTTGACACTGTATTAAAACAATAACTAAGCAGAAACCCCTGGCAGCTGATGATGGCATGGCATCACAGCTTTGAAAAGAAGCATTTGTCAGCCTCTGGCTACATGCATTGCAATAATCATGGAAGAGTGGAATTAAAGGGAAATTCAGATGCTCTGACATCAGGTAGTTAAAAGATTTATATTCTCATTTGAGCCAGATACATCTCTGCACACATTTTTTTTTCCTTAGCTCAGCCTGCAACAGAGGAGATAAAGTGTAATTTCTGACCAACAGAGATGCTACAGTAAAATCTTATCAACTCTATCAGTAAAAATCAGTATCTGCAAGAGTATCCTCACATTACTTTTTCAACAGACACAGAAGTAAATAAATCATTGCTCAATCTATTCCAGCAACACACTCAAGAGAGAAATACACTTAGCTAATTAAACTAGTTGTTACATTTAGCAAGATTCACAGAAGTCTAATAAAATATCTAGAACTGTGTATGAATTCGAGGGACAGGTTTGTGACTTTAGATGAAGAAGGCAGTACTAGCACATTAAATGGGGGTCAAATACTTATTCTACATATTACACAACTTTCTGTCTTAAACACTTTCAGTCATGTTTCTATAAACAACCACAATACATCAGTCCATATCACAGAAAACAGGAGAGTAAAGCTCTAAAAATCTTAAAATAAAGGAGAAAAATGAAGGCTATTCAGTACTATGTTGAAGTCTGGAGAGGTCACTTCTTATCCTGAGTACATTTAATTGAAGAGACTGAAGAACATTCCCTAATCTCCATTTTTCTGTGGGTGCAATACCTAGAATTTACGTACAACACCACAAGAAAAGACCTCACTGCACTAGCCCAGAGGTATTTCCAGCAGCCAGACTGGTGCCATTTATTGTAACAGGGACATGAGTCATACAGACAGATGCCCTTCTTCCAGACCTTACAAGCTTTCCAAGTTTTCATTAAAGGATTACAGATTTTGCTCCAGTGGAACATGATATGTCCAAAATATTATCCAAAGAAATAGTGCAAACAGAAGATATTCATTTTGGACTACAAGCTGAACAATACATATAAACTTTTTATTTCATCACCTTAGTCATTAAACCTAAACAATAACAATTTATATAAAAACTGTAAGCACAACAAAGACTAACAAAAAAGCTAGTGACTTCAAATTGAATTTTTTTTAATATATTTCCTATTTTCTATATTATAGAGGACAATGAAAATGTAAACTCTTCTACTGAGCTGCTTGCTCAATTACAATTTTTTTTTCTTTTTCTGAACAGGTGACTAAGAGATGACAAAATCAATAAAAACAACTAGCCCTTATGATCTGTTTCAAACTCTAGTTTTCACTACTCTTTCAAGATATTTTCAGGGTGTAAAGTTCTATTGAGCAAAGTGGCACATTCATACAGAGCAAAATATTATCACTTCAGGTTCAAAGAAGTTTAGAAAAAAATGACTAGAGAAATATCGTAAGAGGATGAATAAAAAACAACAAAAAATTCTGGCAGACTGCTTGAGCAGATTCTAGGGTAAATCAGGAGATTCATGTTCTTGTGACATCTGGCATATTGTTGTTTATTTGTTTGTATGCATGTCTGTCTCTTTACAGAAAAAGCATATTTTCTTTAAAGAGAGTTAGAGAACACTGCAAAATAGGAGTTGCTGCACAATTTGACAGAGACTAACACTCTTCCTACATGCTGGATAACTTCACGTTTCTTTAATAGCATTTATTTTTTTAAAACTCCATAAAATTTGCAACAATATTCATCAAACTAGCTGGGAAATTCTTATGCCATTTTATCACATATGACTTGACCTTGAACAATCTCTCCTGTGTGCAGAAGGTGTCTATCCACCCTCTAACAGGCATTTAGCAATCAGAAACTAAGATGAAGACATTTTCTCCATCAGGAACTGACACTCTGTATGCTTATGTGTTGTGTTTGTTCACTATCATATACGATGTTTAAGTTGGTTTATCTTAGCTACCTGTATAAAACCTGAGCAAAGGGATTTCAATATATTGTGTAGAAGGAAGTGATTTTGGGGAGGAGACTGCTGGAAGCTGGCATTATATTCAGTAATACAAAGTCTGACTCTAGGGTCACCTGTGCCTGCATCAGAGCTGTGTTTAACAAAATATAGCACTAGACTTAAAGGTTTTCTCCTCCTTTCAGATTGACAGCCATACAATGTTATGTACTTAATCATTTGGAAATATTCATGATCTAGAAAGATTTTCAATGGTGATTTGAGTTGCCAATCACTGCCTAAAATCTTCCTATAAAAGCTGTAGCAAAGATTTGAGCTAAAGCTGAGTCCCTGCTGCCACCTGACCTCCATTTATGTGAGTGAGATGAAGAACTCATACTGACTACCTCCGACATGTCTCTGTTTCTGGTGAGTTAGCCAAATCTCTTTCAGTTAAGTAGATAGGGGGAAAACACATTATCATACAGGACAGAGAGCTCGTGCATGATCTTCTGTCTCTCCAATCTGCTGCAAGAAAACTGGCATTTCTCTGAAAAAAATGTGTCTACAGACTTTAATCTCAGAGCCAAGCAAAGCACACTCACTTTACAATTGAAGATAAAGATCTGAAAAGTCTGAGCTTATACCTGCAGAGCATGCCTCATTCAGTGGCCAGGACCACTTCTGGAACACTTTAATGTGTTTTGTATGATTTTAGTTGGGCTTGTTTTCCTAGCACATGCACAAAAAAATGAAAAGAAAAATAATTTTTAAAAAACAAAAGAAAAGAGAAGAGACATTCCAATGAATCTGGTAAGCTCCACTGAAGAAATTTTCCAAAGCAAAAGGCTGTGAAAGATCTAGGCAACTGGAATAGATGTGAAAGAAAGGCAAAAGCTTCATCAGCACGTGCTCCCTCCTATGCTAAGCAAGCCACTGTATTTTCCCAGTTATGACTGACTAGGAAAAGCAGCAGCTTATAGGCTGAGACATGAGAAATCTGTTATTAAGAAGGAACTGTGCAAGTAAACACTTGAATATTCAGATATTCCTATTTTCATGGCATTTGTTTCTGTAAATATCTTATGAAGCATAACCCAGAAATCAGTCAAACTTGCCTAGTTAGACTAGTTTTTGCCTCCTTTAATTCAATAATACATTTTCTATACAATTTGTTTCTCATTTAAGGCATTTTTCAAAACACTTCAATATTCATAAAGCACTTACACTACTTTAAAAAAAATTAGAATAGGCATAAGTGTGAACATTCCACTTTACACATGGCTAAATGCAGAGCAAGCAAGACTACGAATGTCATACCAAAAATCTTGTTAGATGAGTATAAAAAAAAAGATAAAAACCTTGTTTGCATAATTTCTACTTTCCTTATATTCTCCAAATTTAAAAACACTACAATAAACGTCATTGTTCCAAAACTATATGGAAGCTATATGGAGAAATATAGACAATATTAATAGAGACAATATTAACACGTCTGAAGAGTGCATAAAAATGGCCTATAAGCTTGTCAACTAGACTGAACTAAATCATAACTGTTTAGTATTTTAATGGGTTTTTAAAATTTCCTGATCTACAATAACCTCTTCTGTAGGCATGAATGAAACATAAAGTCTCTGTCCAGTGGAGAAAATGGTTATTTTGATGTTGATCCAGGTAACACCAACATTTTAATTCAGCAGGATGTACATAAACCCTTATCACACTGGCAGGGGCAATTTAATTTTTCAAAGCAAAATAATATTTATCATTATCTGTTTTAATAATAACACCAAATAATTTTACTGTCAGCCCTTGATTGTTAAGCACTGTACTCTTTTGGTGATACAATATTAATTCCCAAGATATTATTGAACAAATTAAGTTAACACTGGAGAAATACTTTCCCAAATTTTTTTGCCTACATTTGAAATATAGGTTATGACAACCACTTTTCAGGAAACACTAGCAGCCTACACAAGAAGGAGAGCATATTTTCAGAAGTTTTTTGAAGACATATTGCTATATGGATACAACACGAGCATCAACACCAGACGATTTGGAGGACTTGTTACTTGAAATAACATTAATCACAGGTATGTATTAGATAATGTATTGCCCAGCAGGATGCTGGATTTTTAATACTGTAAAAAATCTATACCAGGTTATAAAGCACTAAGGAATGTAAAGATATTGCTATATTTTCTATTTCTTTCCTTGGATATCACAAAGCCTCATTTTTTGGAGACAGGGAATATGATTTTAGCAGAATACAGCTTGACCTCTAGAAAGACCATTTAGTCCACTTAGTGCATTTTTTTTCTGTTTTTTTTTTTTAAAGTAATTCCATTCATCCCAGAATACTTGTCCAGCACTTACCCCAAAATATGCCCTAGAACAGGTAGATAGAGACACGAAAGCTGGGGAAATTAGGTTTTGAATCTGGAGAAGGGACATGAAAAAGCAATTTGGGTTAAGAGTATTTCCATTAAATATATTTTCCTTATGACTATATATTCGATAACTTTGTTTATAAGCTCATAGACCAATTCTAGTATTTTATTCATCTCCTCTATGTTAGTACTGAGGACTCAGCTGTTGGGTTGATCTGATTCAGTCCTAGGGATTGTATCAAGACTGAACAAAATAACACAGGCTTTCCCCAAAGTACATGCAGTCCTATTACATGTACAAGGTTAACTTCTATCATGAGCATTTTGACTGTTACACACGCAAGAGAACATTGTGTGTGTCCTGACACTACACATCACACAACAGCACTGACCAGGTCAGGCACTGCTAGTCCCAGGTTTATGCCTGTTGGGTAATGACTGTTCCAAGATTGCATTCTTCTTAATGGAGGAACCAGCTTAAAATAGCTGTAATACTCTGCAAGTCATCCAATGTACCTATTCTCCCAGCACTGAATGGATGTTTAACAAAAATGGGTACCATTCAAGATGACTGACCAGAATGTCCTACACTGCTGAACATGCAGGCTGTCTTGGCACATATGCAGCAGCATAACAATCTCTACCTCATATTCTGCTGGTTTCCACACAGTTCCGAATATTTCAGCTTCTTCCTTGACCTCTGGGCATCAAGCTAGCATATTCATACAATTGATTGCTTTTGTTCAAAGACTCTTTTCTACACAGTGATGTTCATTTCAAGTCCATCACGCAACTTCAAGCTTGCCATACTCCCACTGAGTCCATAATTTCACATTTCATTTCAGATTTCATCTGCTATTTTACCACATTCTGCAGTTTTCCGATTTTGCATAGTTGTCTTTAAAAGTATTAATAGCTTGGTATTACCAGATTCTTTTTTTTTCCCCCAAACCCTATTTAGCATACAGAACAGTGCAAAGCTCCGCTTCCTGGCTTGCCTATTTTACATGTTTATTTAGCAATTTCTTCTCCTATTACCTAAATCTGGGGCAGGTTTTGATGTCTCTTACAAGAAAAAAATCCTCTCATAAGAGACTTTGCAAGTTCTCCTGTACTACATCTTTGTTAAATTTTCCTTTTATTTTACTTATGCCCTTCCAACCTATCTAGCTGACTTCATGATCTGGAGGAGATTTCTTAAAAGATTATTATATCTTTATACCTTTGTTTCTATTGCCATTTTCTGGTCTTTCACATTAGATTTTTATATGAAATATTTCAAAATTTATAATGTGTTTTATTTTTCTCATTTGAGCAAAACTTCACGTTTTTGAAGGATGTCTTTGAATGGACTATCTTTATCTTATTTTTTCCACATGACAGGTTTCTTTCACTTCCCAAAAAATTGCAAACCTTATATTCATATCCTCTCAGTTGTTTTTCTTGGGCTTCTGCAAGTTTTACACACACACACACATCCACACACACACACACAAAAAAAAAAAAAAGACAAAACCATGCCATTTTTCTCCTTCACTGTGCCTAATAATCCTGTCACTGTTTTTTTCCTTTCCAATTTCCTATTTGATAAAAATTTTCTAGCTCTACTTTTCTTTAGAGGAAATACCTAGGGGAATGCATCGTTTTGAAATGTGCTGTTTTAGAATTATCTTCCTTCCCAAAATCTTGTATTTAAAACCTCAGATAAAATTCCACCTCAAAGGGTTTAAAATCTTAATACAATCTCCTGATTTGATATGTGGCCTACTTCCTTTGAGATTCAGATAAAGCCTATCCCTCTAAATAGAATTGCCCTGTTCTCAAAGCACAAATCCCTTGTTCTTGATTTTCTCATCCACAATGCTGTCCCTCTGCTTCTTCTTGCATTTTCTCCTGTAATATGGAAAGCTATGGAAAGCACTTGAGAGAATACCACTGCAGAGATGGAATATTACTTATACAAGTTTTGAAATCTTTTTCTGGAAGTGTTCGCGCTTTCCCCATCTCTTCATATACTCATTTGAATAAAGAGTAGCAGTAACACCATTTCAGATAACACAACCACCTTTACTTTTCTTTGTATAACTACAACTCTTAAAATTTACTGAGGTAGTTCTAGCACACCAAATTCATATTTGATACCTTAACTTAAAAAAGAAGATATATTTAAAAATCAGTATGCTATCCAGTTTAAAAATGTTTTTACTATAAGGCATCAATAATTTCTGCCTTCAACCCAAAACATGCATTTACATTACGATCTTACAGAGCAACTCAGTGGCTGTATAATGAATGGGTTTTATTTCTTTTATGGGCAGCACTAACTTTCACCTGTGCCTTGAAGCACTATAATTTCTTCACACTTTGTGCTTTTCTAAAAGCCATCATAATTTTCCTCCTTCTGTTCACATTTGCTACTGCATATATTTCCTATTTTTCATAGTTCAAGTTTATTAAAAAATAATCCCTTTGCCCCAAGCTGATCAAATTTATCTTTTCAGGGCATTTTCAGAGAAACTGGTCCAGACTGTAGTGGTAGCAAGGCACTGGAACTCTGAATTTGGCTTTGTATCAAGACATATAACACGCTGCATACCAATGACTGTTTAAAGAGAGGTGTGTGATCCAAGTGACAAACCCTTGAAACTTGCTATGCAAGCCTAACTGTTGTGCCATTTAAGACAGATGTTTGCAAGTAAGATTCTTCATGCAGGTGAGGGCTGGGAACAGATGAAGAGATTTCTTAAAAGCTGGAAGTAAAACCTTTATGCATGATAATTTCCTATCTTGTATTTGAATAGAACTTTGCTACAGAAGAGTGGAGTAAAATCAGGGCTGGCAAATTTAAGCTGAGAGAACAACTGTGTCAGCTATGACACAGCTACTATTTTGTCTAATAGTTAAGTAGATAGCTAGGAGATTCTGTAGACTAGAAAAATCTAGGACATATTTGCTACAAATAAACCTCCTGCTTTATATTCCTGTCACATACCAATGACTGTCAAGGTCAAATTGCTAATCTCTGCTTCTTGAACTCAAAACACAAATATATTAGTAACAAGGACCTTAGCATTCATAAAACAAAACACACATCTACCTTTTGATGATCTTACATAATTTACTTAAATTATGACCAAAATGAGACGCATATTACTCTGAAATTACTTCAGGTGACTGAAATTGAGCTATCCTTATGTTTGACAAACCTGAATTTGAAAGTTTATTATTATATGATAGTAGATTGAGAAGGCATATAAAATGCAAGTTTATGTCATTCTTCCTTTGGCTGGATTTAATTGAAGGAGATTGGAGCTCAAAATCAATTTGTTTTAGCTGCTGTTCAATATTTTAAAAAACATGCATTATTTTAGATTCTAGATTTTTATTGCAAAAGAAGTTTAATTTTCTGCTTATCATATTTACAGTCTGGAAGGCAATGGAAGGCAACTTCCTTATGGAAGAGGAGCTAATGTGATCAAAAACAGTAACAGAAGAATCTTCACAGGATAGCTAAAATAAAGCTTTCTGAATATACAAGCAATTAATTTGTTGTTTCCAAGAAAAATTAAAAATATTCAGATTAAAAGTATTTGAATGAAGTATAAAAGAAAAGGAAAGAGCATTTGAAAAGAAACAAAAAAACAAAAACATCCCCAAACACACCTCCAGACAACTGCAAATGAGAAATCCAAGTTTTCTCTATGTCTAAGATCTAGTATAGCATTTTGGATTTTCTTAGCTTTTTATCTCCAACTGAGCAGTAGCTTTCACAAATACAGCTGGCACTAGTTTCGTGATGTCATAACTTTTATCATATCAAGAGTGTAGATAAGATTTCTTTTCGATGGGGACAAGAATTAGATTTTGGATACAGCAAAGATAAACCTAAAACTTTATCTCTACACACTCAGGAAAGGCTAAAAGTACCTTTATTTGATCAAATTTTTCTCCTTCTTCTGGCAGAAGAAAAAGAGCAATTGAGAAGCTCCAAAAAATACTCCTCAAGAAGAGAGGACTCAAGTTTGCTGTTTTTCTTACAAGCTCTTCAGGAGGGATAGACAGGGTGGAAGAGGTGAAGGGGTGGCATCATATGTAATGGAAGGGTTAGAATGTGTGGCACACTGGGAAATAGCACAGTTGTCAATGGCACAGTTAAGAGTCTCTGTATAAGAACCAAAGGGCAAACAATTAATCTGGATGTCATTGTGGAAGTCGACTATAGACCTCTTTGTCAGGACAACAGCACTGATGATTTTTTTCTTTGAGAAATTAAGGGATCCTTCCAGGTCAACTGTCCTTGTCCTTGTATGGGGCACTGCAGCTGGTCAGAATTTAACTGGGACCATCACACAGTTGGTGCAGCCTGAGGCAGATGATTCCTTAAAGATCTGGATGAAAACATTATGGAACAAGTCCCAAGGGAGCTGACTTGGAAAGACACTGTCCTTGATCTGCTGCTTGTTGACAAGGTGGATCTCATAAGCAAACCAGAGACTAGGGCCATTTTGGCCACAGAAAACACAAAAAGATTGAGTTTAAAATCTCTGTTGACATGAGGAAAAGTGCCAGCAAAACATCAACTCTGGACATGAGGGGAGCAGACTTCAGGCTGCTCAGGTAATTAATAAGTAAAGTCCTCCTGGGAAGAAGCTTCTGCAAGTGCAGGGGTCTGTCAGTGCTGATCACTTTTTAAACATCACCTCCTTAGTACATAGGAGCAGGAAATTCCCCAATGTCAGAGATGTTCCTCAAGCAGGCAAGGCAGAAGGCCAGCTTGGCTGAGCAGGGATGTGCTGCTGGAAATAAAGCAATAAAAGAAAGTGTCTGCCCAGTGAAAGCAAGGTCAGGTGACATGGGAATAATACAGAGATGCTGCTCATCAGAGTAGGGAGAAAATTAATGAAGCCAAAGCTCAGCTGGAGTTGAAGCCACTCCAGCTTCACTTTTATTGTGGGGAACGACAAAAAGGAGATTATTTCAAATATATTAATGGCAAAAGGCAGTGTAAAAATAACATCAGGATGAGGATGGTCTCCTCACAAACAGAGGCATGGACAAGGCAGAGGTGTTTAACACATTTTTTGCCTCTGTCTTCAACATTGACAGCAGACCAAGGGAGTCCCAGTACCCTGAGCTGGAGGACCATGACTGTGAGAACGATCAACTCCCAGTTGACCCTGAAATTGTCCAGTATTGGTGGCTCCAGCTGGATACCTGCAATTCTATGGGGCCTGATGGGATTCAGCTGAGTGTGGAGACCCAGAAAGGTGTTCCCAACTAGGGAATGCACCCCCTGTTCTGTTCCCTGGGTCAACCTCGTGCCCTCTCCCTGTCGGTCAGCCTTTCGGTCACTCCCACTCTGTTCCCCTGTTGGCCTTTTCACCCTAACCCCTCCCTTGGACACCCCCTGTCAGTTGGCAATTGGTTCCTAAGGATTTCCCCGCCTGCTGATCCCATGACAAAACCTGAACCCCCCAGAAGCCCCTTTGCCTTTGTTCCCCGAACTCTGGACAATGCATGCTTGGCTGAAATAAACATCTCTGTAAAACCCTTACAAAGGCCTTTCCTGCTACTTTACCCCAAGCAACATCTAGAGGCAACAGCTGAGAATCCTCAAAGAGCAGGGGGTGTGTTCACAATGCCTCTCTCAATGGTTTTTGGGTGGTCTTTGGACTCCTGAGAGGTCCCAGCTGACTGGAAGCTGGCAAACACGGTCCCAATTTTCAAGAAGGGCAGGAAGGAGGACCCTGGAAACTACAGGCCTGTCAGTCTCACTTCAATGCTCAGTAAAATCATGGAAAAGATTTTTCTGGGAAGTACTGAAAAATACCTGAAGGTCAGTGCAGTCACTGGTAACAGTCAGCACAGCTTCATGAGAGGAAAGTCCTGCTTGTTGAACCTAAGACAGGGTAGCTCTCCAGCCAATTAATGAAACCAGTAGACGTGAACTTTTAGGACTTCAGAAATGTTTTTGATACCATTTCTCACAGTGTCCTTCTGGACAAAATGCCCAGCCCACAGCTGGATGGGGTTATGCAATGGGCAAGCAACTGGCTTCCACATGGGGCACAAAGGGTTACAGTGAGTGGGGTGACATCAGACTGATGGCCTGTCACCAGCAGGGTTTCCGTAGGGCTCAGAAGAATACTAAGTTTGATGACAACACCTAATTGAGAGGAGCTGTTTAAACCCCCAAGGGCAAAGAGGCCCTGCAGAGAACCTTCAACAAATCAGAGTGCTGAGCAATCACAAACCATATGAAGTTTAAAAAGGCCAGGTGCTGGATTCTGTAGATGCAATGGCAACCCTGTATGGATAGGGTGGAAAGTGAGAGGCTGGAAAGCAGTACTGCAGAAAGGTCCCTGGGGGTCCTGGTTGATGGCAAGTTAATCATGAGTCAGCAGTGCCCCAGCAGCCAGGAGGGATATACATGTCCTGGGGTCAGGATCCATGCCTGGCATCAGGCACAGCATCACCAGCTGGGCAAGAGAGGGGATTGTCCTTCTCTGGTCTATACTGGGCACCCTCACCTCAAATCCTGTGTGCAGCTTTGGGTGCTCAAGTATAAGTAATAACTGCTAGAGAGTGTCTGAAGGAGGGCAACAAAGATGGTGAAGGTCTGGAAGTGAAGCCATATGAGGAGCAGCTGAGGTCAGTTGGTCTTTTCAGCCTGGACAAGGGGAGACTGAGGAGAGATGTCACTATGTTCTCCACTATCCTCACAAGCAAAAGGAGAGTGACAGCTACTGATCTCTTAATTTCTATGCCCAGTGACAGGACTCAAGGAAATGGCATGAAACTGAGTCGGGGGAGATATAAGTTGGCTATCAGGAAAAGGCTCTTCACTCAGGAGCTCGTTGAGCACTGGAACAGGCACCCCAGTGTTCACAGCACCCAGCTTGTCTGAGCTCAAAAAGCATTTGGACAATGCTCTCAGACATATGGTGTGATTCTTGGGGTGTCTTGCACAGACCCAAGAGTTGGGATTGATGATCCTGATGGGTGCCTTCCAGCTCAGAATGTTCTATGATTCAATGATTCTAAGAATATGATTTCTAATTTTTAGGAAGAAACTGACACACTCAGAATGTGTACATCCGCTGGCTTGCCGCACAAGAACACGTTCACAAATCCCTAATCACAGAATGATTACTACACTAATCCCCGTGAGCAAGATACCAGTTAAATCTTCCTTATGGAAATTTAGACAAGAAAAGCACTAACTGCCAAATTCTTCACTGCTGCCCTTTATGGCAAAATGGACCAGTAGCAATTTTACAGATAGGGAGACTTGTGAAATCTAGGTACTCCATGGATACCAACAGGGAGCAGAAAATGGGGACCTGCACTTCGGGCCTTCATATGAACCTGTTACACAAGCAACAAGACCTGGCATTTACATATTGGGGGCTTAAAGCTGTTACTCAGATTTCACAGTAGATATTTTTCACTGTGTTATGTTTTTTTCAGTGTAAAGATAATGTTAGGAAAAATTAAACAAAACATAAATAAATAACAAAATGTAGTCACAACAAACTCCATAAAATTACTTTTAAGTGCACCTAGATGATGATGTACTGAAGCGTTGACAATATTTCTCTAAGTTTATCCTTTGAACTGAATACGTTCCCATCTGAGCTACACCAAGAACCATGATAATCACATGCAGACTGCAAGGCCTGGCCCCTGGTTAAATCTGCAGCAATGCAGGTCTGGCAAACAAAGAACTTGCCTTTTATTGTGTCCTTGATAGTTTAGAAGCGTGGGTTTTTACTAGATTAGAGAAATGGCATGAGTTTATACTGGTAAATTCTTTAGGCTTAGGACTAATCTGAAATGCCACAAAATTGTACATAAGAAATGCAGGCATGTGTGTGGTCATAGTTTCCAACACTATGCCATTTTATGTCTGAATAATTAAATAATAGGAAATTATATAATCAAATCTACATCAGGCACAGACCCATGCTTATTTTCCCATTCTAGTAACCTAAGTGGATCTTTAGAAAGTAAAGAAGAATAATTGTACACATTTGACAGTCTTCGTTAGATGTAATCTGCTCACTACTGGATGAAATCATCCTAGTACAAGTGGAAAATTGAACTTGCTCAAGGAATAGTATTTTGGGATTTGGTGAGGATTTTTTTGTTCTTCCACCAATCAAAATAGTAAGGTTTTTTCTTTCTTTAAATTGTTCCTTAAATATCAGGCTTTTCTTCAAAGACTGTGTTACAAACCACTGTTACAGAAATCGTTACATGAACAATGCACAAAAAAATCTGCTTTTCTGAACTGTCTTCATGACCAGCAATATATACATAACCATTTTACTAAATTAATTCTGTATGCCTATTTTTTCATTATCTAGCTATTGTTAGACCAGGCAGTGTAACAAAGATCTGCAGTTGTTTTATATCCAATTGTTTACCACTAGAACCCATAGTTTTAATCAAAACTAGTTTTCAATCCTACTGCTTTCTATTTTGAGAGCTCAGTCTGGAAGAAATCTGTGAGGCCTGTTATATTTTTACATGTTTTCATATATAGAGATATACACATGTATTTGCCTGTGCAAAAATACACACATTTTGCTATATTTATTATGAGTGGGAGACAGAATTCTGAAATGCAAACACAGCTCTCATTCTATTTAATTAGATTATGACTAAGATAATTTGTGTGAGTATGACTTCATGAAGCACTTAAAAAGAGGCCATAAAAATTAGAAATACTTACATCCAGAAGGGATTTAATTCACAGATCAAGCAAAACACATGAAAGTGAGAAAGCATCTGAAATCATCTTATCCAGAAGAAAATGTTTTCCCAGCTAGATAAGAGAAGCTGCATTGATCAGGACTTCTGAATGGATGATACTGCATCTTTAGATTTAAAATCCTTGGAGAAAAGGATTGCTCAAAATCCATTCAGTATGCCACTTCTGTCACAAACCACACAGTTTAGCTGGCATACTCATTTTAGGAAAATATCAAGAAAAAAATATTCATAATATATCAATTTCTTCCAAGGTCAAAGTTATAAAAATTATTAAAATGGAAGTTCTCTAGTATATGAGATGTTAAACAAGAACACTGGGGTACACTTTAATTTAACTCTATTAAGTACAGTAAAGGAAAAAAAAAACCCTCAACAGTTATACAAAGGAGAGATTGCAACCAAAGGGAAACATCCTATAAATGCTGTAATTTATGGACATGTTTTAAAATATGTGCATACTTAAATTCAAGAAAAGCATTTCTCAAAATTGTCATAAATATTTCTGACCTTTAAATCTGAAGTATAAGAATATGCATATATTGGTATGGAAACAACCAAATTACACAGAAAAACTCACAGGAAATTTGTTTCAAAATTGTCATGTATGCTTAAAACATAGAGGATAACTTTTCCAATACGTAAATATCATATGTCCATTCCTACTTAATGCTCTGTCTTCCTCGTCTCTGCAACATCACTTTACAGTGCAGCATACCTTTGTGATGTTTGACATTTTGGGGACAATAAGAATAGCTTCATTTATTTTCATGTTGTCATTCACTAAATCTACTATTAGTTTGTGTCTCTGTTGCTGTTCTCACTTTGCTACATCGCCACAGCATAACTTTTTGTAAATTTGCATTGCAAATGCAACTGGAGTCTGCACTGGAGTCTGGCTTCTTCTACTTCATTGGTTTTGTTTTCCTGTTATTTGACTTCCTCTTCTTTTCACTAGCTTCAAGTAGTTGTTCTCCATTTCCATATTCTCAACTAAATCCCACTACTTGGTATTCATCTGAGCATTTTAGCTTTCTACACAAAGAAACTGTAACAAAATTATAAAAAATCTGGTAGGCCATTGCATCTTGTAGTACATCTCAAAAGATTTCTGGGAAATACTTCCTACTGCAGTATTCACTGCTTTGATTCAGTGTATAGCTGCCCATGGAAAGCACTGTCTACCTGTCCTTACAAACCTGGGGTGTGACATGCAGCATCAACACAATAGTGCCCCTGATTGTTTTTCCTTCTGTTATTGTCCATGGAATTTCAGCAGATCCCATTCCTTCTGCATTCTGAAATCCCATCCAAGCATACATATATTTGAATATAGTATTGTTTCCGTCAAGTTATCCCAAATCTCAAATCTCTGTTATGTTAATTAAGTTGTAATGTTAATTGTGTGCATTATTACTTTTATCCCTTCTTCCTCATTTCTCATTCTTTCGGTATTAGCATCAGGCTGATTAAAAGAAAAAAATTAATAGGTAGAGACATACAATAATAGGATGTGTGAACAAGGACTTTAATGGTAAAGATTTCACAAATTTTCCTTTAAGAACTGAATATTTTTAACATTTTTATCCACCGACTTGTTCAATTTCACTTTGCTCCATGGCAAACTTCTGTCTGGGAACTTTCAAAGTTTCTTTTTCAAATCTAACTTACATCTGTGTAGCAGAATAAGCTTCTAGAACAGCTAAATTTTAAGGAGACCTAACAGCTGTCATTCAAAATCAAGTTTCTTCACTGTTCTTTGTATGAGCACAACTGAATGACACTGGAAACATCTATCCTTGCACCTGCATTCACCCTGTGCTATGAAGACAAATATACATGAATTAACTAATTTTGGGAAATTAGAAACAAATAGAGAAGAGGGTTGTTGCACCTTCTGTAGGATCCACAGGTTGGAGTCAGTTAGCCATAGCAATTCTCTGCTCAAATTACATGAGCCAAAATATACAAAAAAATCCAAGACAGCTCTGCTGTATACAGCACATGATTAACAAAGAAAACAAAAAAAAAAAAAATTATTGCTTTGTCAATGTCCTCTCTTAGTGGATCTTCAGGGATTTTGTAGCGTAGGAGTTAGAAATACCAGATACAAAGTGCAGCAAATGCTACTACAGTTAGAACACAAGGTGGTGAAAAATTAGAAAAATAGCTTATGGTTTAATACATCAGGGAAAAGCAGGAAAAAATTTATCTCTTTCCTTCTTCTCTCACCAAAATTATTACAACCTCTAGAATACATATTGATACGCTTATATAAAATGCCCATTCTCAGAAATTGTAAGAACATTCATAAGGGATTGGATGATACATTTAATGACAAAAATCTTGCAAACTATTTTTATAAATATTTTATTTTCTATTTTCAAAATATGACTATGGCATTTGCAAAGAGGATACAGCCAAAGATTCACAAATCATATCACTGAAGAAAAGGAAAAGCTTTATAATAGCATCAGGATTTTTTCATCTCTGATGCCGTCAGAACTATTCTTGCAGGTGGGTGAGATGAGAGATCCTTTTCATTTAGCTCATCACAAAAAAGTAAAACTCAGTACCTTTCCTCAGAGGTCTAACTCCCAGCTATAAAATTTGCTTCACCCATATTTTTTTCTAACCCTATGCTTCGTAGTTTAGTCCTGTCAATCTTTAAGAGCACCAGCCCCTTTACTGATTTAATAGTTGAAGTAATTTGTCACTTTTCACACCCCGTCTTTACTTAGTCCATTCTGCAGGCAGATTTTAAGGGTAGTGGCCCCCACTGATTAAAGAAGAAAAGGTGATTCTCTATCCCCTGAATAGAATGGTAGCTGCTATACCCATGACACCAACCAGTTACTGTTCAGCACAGAAATCTTAATGGTGATGCCTTAGATCCATTCAACCTCTTTGTGTTTTCAGGCATCTCTAAATATTTTATTCATTATTTGTTTCTTCTCTCACAGAGGATGGGCTCAGATGAGTTCCTTCCTCAAGATGTTTTTGTTAAAGATGAGATTTTATTTTCTTTTTCCAAGTCCATATCCTACTCTTTAAATATCTGAGTATCATATCAGATCTGAAAATATTAAAAAGATGAATGATCCACATGATTTGGGAATAAAAGTAAATATTTGTAAGTCTGAAAATAAAAAAAAATTTAAAAAACATACAAACACAGTCCAAAAGCCCAAGATAGATTATACACACACCTCTTCTCCCAAAATAAACAATGAGCCCAGGCCCTGCAGATGCTCCTTTAAAAATGAAATGCAACTGAAATGTTTAGACTTAATTTCTTTACTTCCTTTTTCTCCCCCTAGCTCTTATATTTCATTCAATTTATATTGCAAAAGATATTTGAGTTTCAAATCATAATCCTTGTCACCATACAGTTCCTCTAATCAGGCTGTATCTTGTCCTATTGCATACAAAAAGCTTCTAAGAGCATCACTAATTGATCTGGAAACAACAGTAACATCACAGTCAAGGAATTATGGCCAAAGTTCAGGCAGGGTGCAAGACCAGAAATTATCTGCAAGTGGATGATTGGATGCCTAGGAATGTAAATCTCATTGAGAAAGAAAAACCAAACCATGAAAATGCAAATATATATCTTCCTAGATTACTTCACGGCTCATTCTACAGCTTGACCATCACTATTCTGTCTTTACCCTAATTGAGAAAAATACGGGTCTTGTCCAATCCATGGTCCTCACATTGAAGATTTAAGTCATTAATTTAAATAGAAGTATTTAAATACTGGTAGTCCATCTATTTTGAAATGATTAATAATAGCTTACATTTTAAATCAGGATTTACAAAGGTTATCTTGAAAAGGAGCTTAGCTAAGCTAAGGAATCAAGCACATCAATACAGAAGTCAAACATGTCAAGCTCAAAATGTCCAACATGCTTTAATTAAAATAATTCCCTTCTGTTTGTGTACAAGGCCTTTATCTAGCACACTATCTGTCACCAGACAAAGGAAATGCGTGCCAAAATTACTTTCTCAGGGATGCACACAGGCAGAGGTTATACTGATTGCCACCATGATGAGGCTGGACAGCCAACCATTCCACGCGGCGTGCAAGATGGAGTTAAAGGTTCTTGGTGTTAAAGGACCATGAGAAGAAAAAGCCAAGCTCTGGAGAGGGTGTTTATGGCAGGGACAGACATGCACTCTTGGCGTGCATTGAAACTGCTTTGCAAACCAGAGCTCTTAGTGCAGCAGAGTGGAAGAATTCACAAAACCCTAGGAGAGGAGGCAATGGCTATCTACACCTTACTAATCTTGGACAAAGTAAAACAAATGTCCATGAACACTGAGAAAGCTTCATTTACAAATCTTTCATTTTGCCTTGGAAGTAGGAAGGTGCTCTTACTGTGGTATTACTTACTCCAGCTAATGTGGTAAACATAAACATTTTATGCTACCTCATTGGAATACAGAGTCTGACATTAAGTGTATCCTGCATATTAAAGGAAGGGACTAAAAATGACAATTAGAAATAGAGATGGCATGAAAATTCTATAAGATTACTTACCCACTTTTTTTGTTTGTTTGTTTTTTAATCATGGCTATAACTAAACAAGCAGAAAAACTGCTCAAAGTCATCAGATTAAAAGTCCATGTAATACAATCTATTTGTTTTTCACTGGTAAATAGCAGATGCCCATGAAGGTGCAAGAGAATAAATTATGTTATCCTTGCATATTCTCTGAGACTTCAGCAACTTTCAGGACAGGAACAACTTAAGCCAGAGTAATGTCCTGGTACTCAAAATGCCTCTGGTACATTTGTTTTCATAAATTAATATAAATTAATATATATAATAGATTAAGTCACCTGAAGTTTGAATAAGCTTTATCAGCTAGAAAACTACAGATATATTCATGCTTTTCAAATAAATAAATTTTCACTTCAAAGAAACAATAAGCACAGGCAATAGATTAGGTCCCTTTTTTCATTCCATGTTACAAGTACTTATTTTTCTACAATGTATATAATTTCACAATGCACAGAAGAACAAAACATAAATGCCATCCATTTCAATTTCTAGATTATAGAGATAATTGCTGTATTTCCCTTGGAAATACTTCGTCTGTGTTGATGAAAGAAAGCAAAATTATCCTGGCTTTATTTTAATACAGCAATGTATTGACTATTGTTACAGTATATTTATATCAAAAACTGCCTAGAAGAAAAGTGCAAAGATAAACATGCAAGCCTATATCACACTCATCAAAAAGTTATTTCTTGAAACAGAACTGAAGTAATTTTTTTCTGTTTCTTCTTGGGGGCCAAAATGAAATAGGATAAGAAGAGTAATTGAATATATTGGTTAAAAAGAAAAAATGTATGATAAAGTAAATATTACATGATTTTTTCCTACAGATTCAAATAATCACTACTCTCTTCTATACAATTTAGATAAATAAATGTCATGCTACATTGTAAGCTGTTTGAATAGAAAGAGACTGGACTGTAAAAATGTTCTCTCTAAGATTATTGGTAAGACACGGTCTGAGTAATATAGTAGAAGTAGTACGACAGGTAGAAAATACTGACAATGGTAAGTCATTGCATTTGTCCAGCTGAAAGGCTTTTGGAATACATCATGTCTTTTTCTCCCCAGAAAAATATGTCTTCTTGCTCAATGAAGAGTGAAGAGGAGAATCCACTGAGGATTTGATATTTGTCTTTGAAGAAACTTTTAATATTCCTCACGTGACTGCTTCTATCTTTGATCTTCTTTCTTAGCAAAAATTTTCTCATGATTGAAGCAAAGAGATAAAATCAGCAATGTGGCACCTTGAGAACAGCAAAAGATCCATACTCATTTACCATAAAAGTCTTAACTAGATGTCTAACAAACTCTGGAGTCTAACAATAAGAAATTGGAAAGCCTATTTCTGAGCTTGGTGCATTTCAAGTGACCAAGACAAAAATAAGCCGACAATTCAGGAATTAATACTCATGTTTTTGAACATTTTTTATGACTGTAAAAACAGTCAGATCAAAGCCATCAAATAAAAGATAACAATACTGAGTTAACAAGCTGAAATGAAACTATTATGCCAACAGAAACAGGAAAAACACATCTCAAAGATGATACAAATTAAAACAAGTATTAAATGTCTTAGAAGACCAACATTGTAGTGGAGGTGTATAAAATGTGTCATGTATGGCACAACATGTTTTTAGCTGAACTTCTAACAGCCTTACTAAATGTCAGCAAGCAAACAAAAACTTCTGAAGCAAATGGCCTTTTCTTTACCTCAAAAAGAGAAAATATTGCACAATAGATGTCCTTGCAAGCCTTAGAGGTTCTTTTAGTACAAGACAATTTAATGCAATATCTAAAAAATTTCAAAATTTATTTCATTTCATCCCTATGTGCTTAACTGGAAAGTCTTTGAAGACCGTAAAAATTTTATACACATGAAATTTTCTAAAGCATACCAATATATTCTCCCTTTCTTTATTCTTAATTTAAAACAGCTTACATCACTACAAAATTTAAAGTTATCATTTTGATCAAAATCAATTACCTGCATAACACAAATGATTGTGTAGATTTAATTGTCATTTAAATCACAAAATTCACTCTTAAAATATCAAAGTTTGATTAAAATGTTGCCACATTGAAGACTCCATGACAATCTTAACAACTAATATTGTGATTGACAGCACTCAAATTCTATAAAAAAATTTATGTTCCTCAATCATCCAAAATTATTTTGCTTCTGTGTTTGGCACTTTAATGCTGTGCTACTTTCAGTCTTCTCTAATCCACTTGATTGAACTCCTTGAGTCTAGTCATGTCAGGTCATTTTGCCCAGGTATTTTCTAATTTTTCATTATCCTTGAACTTAAGTCTCCATAATTCAAAACAGCACTCCACAAACTCACTCGCAAATTGAAAGATAAATTGAGTAGGAAGATTGGCCTTGTTACAAATCTAATCTTAGAAGAATATAATAGGGTCTGCATCTAGATCATTCTTCAAGTACTTTCACACAAAGCATCCATGTATCGCATGAGGCCTGGAAAGCAAGTATTTTCCATTTTGGAGTAGAGGAAAATGCAAGGCACCTAATCTGAGAGCTCAGGTCTCCTGACTCCTGTGAACCTGACTATATGACGTTATATAACCCATTCATTTTAAGCAAAATAAATCCTTATGATATTTCATAAGACATAGCCCTAAATGATGAAACATTTTTTATAAATACTTGTTTCAGATGTTGGTTCAAACATGGAGTTTTACATCCTTGTCTTATCTCAACAGACCTGTGTCATTTTGAGTGATGAAAAGTGAACAGGTCCTCAGTGTCACACTTCTGTCATCCCAAAGCAGTACTTGTATTGATGCAACAAAAGCCTGATATTATTTTGTAAGATTGTATTTTGGCAAGATTGAAGACTCTACTTGAAATGCAGGTGGATTCCCTACACAAGTCAGCAAGTCCGTAAAAATGCATAAAGTTCAGAAATGGCATTATGGATCTTTGACTAAGCACAAAAACCTTAGTCTCCTATTCTCATCTTCTGTTTTGCCTGATTACGTAGTTGCATAGTAATATGCATTGTGTGATTGATATTGTAAATAGTCAAACATGCTTATGCAGCGAATTAAATTTGCAGCAATATTTTTCCTACCAGCAGAAAAGTTGAATAGGGTTTGATGGTGAGACCATTGATCTGTACATGCATCTAGAAAGATGTAGAAGTTCAAGAAATGAAAAGAAGCAGGGTCATGCTAGAATGAGGAGAAAGTGACAGAGATTCCTCACATCAGAATTCCAGAATAAGTGGCCTTTGGCTGTGGATTTTCCATCACAGACCAAGTAAAATAAAGCCTCAGACTCTGGGACCCAAACACAGGATTAGTCATTCTCCTTTTTGCGAGTTTTGCTTCTTCTCATTTCCTTAATATGGTTTCCAATAAAAATATACCCAAGCCCAGATTGCAAATGATCTATAGGAGGACGATAAGAAAAATTTATTTCAGCAGTTCTGTGATTTAATTTAGCTTTGACAGGCTCAAACTGAAAGGCTCAAACTATACAAAAACATGATCTCATGAGGAAAAAACAAACAAACAAACAAACAAACAAACAAAACCAAGCAAGCAAACAAGGAAACAAAAAACTGACTGACTCATCACTAGCATGATAAGTGCCATTTATTGGAAGGCTTTAAGCAACAAGCCTTTATTTCCTTCATACATTCTTCTATTTTCTTGAACAGCAACACTCAGTGTTATGATTACATCATTTTTGGAAGGCGCCCTGCTCAACTATTATCATATTTTTCTAATTTCTCTTCAATATGCTGTTAGAATACACAGGAAAATAAAAAAGGCAAAAAACTGATTTTTTTAGAGGAAAACAAGGGGTTAATTCTATTTGTGTGAAACTAAAGAACTCTGACTTGACATGTAATTGTAGAGTAGCTTAAAACAAAAGGGCTATTTAAAAAAGAGCACTGTAGTACACTGTATTTATCATTGCAAGCCTGCCATGTTTCTGTTTATGTCCTTTCTGCCCCAAAATGCAAGATATTTGGTAGAAGATAAAGAGATAAAGGAAGGATCACAGGAGCTACTGTCTTTCACCCTTCCTTGTTCTGATCTTTCTGTGCAGGCCCACAATGAGTGCTTCACCTCGCTGCTTCTCACAGCCCTTCCTGACATTTAATAAGAACAGGATAACAAGAACAGGACAATAAGAACAGGACAGACGAGTGTACATATAGAAATAGATCAGGAATTGTCCCACCTTGTAAACCAACAAGACATATACCAGGTTATGTCGTGAGCAGTCTCGCTGGGAATCTCAGAGAACAATTATGTGGTCACAAAGAGATTAGCCACAGATTATTTTTAAAGCCTCAGACCGCTGCACAGACTGCCATTGCATCCTTTAAAGAATGTAATGCTTGCATTCATTTTGTTCCTCTGCCTCAAGAAACACTGAATGCCAACTATAAAATTGTCTAAGTGGCTATTGAGTTTTCAGTGGAGAAAACTAAGAATCAGTGTATTGATGAAGCATCAAGAAAATAACAGCTCAAACTCAAACAGAATGTGAATTCTTAAGGCATTAATAGTTTTTAAGTATTTTTGGAAATATACATGTAATAGCAGCTATGTAGGTGTTCATTCTCTGTCTTCCATTTAAGTCTTTCTCCTGAGAGGATGACAAATAAAAGCCTGCAATATTTTTCAGATGAATACAGTTTCTAAAATGATAGGATTACCACTTGCTACACTACACTAAAATAACACACATGCAGCAACCAGACATAGCCAAATCACTTAGATACCACCTAAGAGCTAAAAACTATTTAAGACAGTGGAGTGGTATACAAGCTATATCTCACAGTTATTAAATGTTGTGCCTATTTTCTTTGTTTCTTTGGAAATTAAAATGATAATTAAATTGAGAATGTTCACAGCATAGACAGAACCAATTCTCACATTATTGAAAAAAATCAGAAATTCTTCCTGAAATCATAGAGGGACCCCCAAAAAAGATAAATCAGTAGGTTAATTATTCATAAACTCCACTGTGAATTACCACGAATTCTTGAGACAAGGAAAACACCACTTATATTGCTACCTTTAAAGTCTGACAAAGAAATAATATTTGAGAGATTCTGCATTAAAAAAATAAATAACTATAAAATATCAACACCAGTAATACCAGTCTATATATCTAAGTGTATTTAGTATACAAATAATCTCACAGACAAAATGTGGCTAGCATTAGCTGCTCTTCATTCTAGAGAACAACTTATATATGGAAGTGTACACAGCTACAGTTTCATTGGTTTTTTAAAAAATAATTTGATTAAATCCTCTGGCCTCCCTAATGTCTCCCTAATTTTACCCCCTTCAAGCTCAAATCTGTTCCCACACCTTTACTCATTATTGTAACTGTTATCATTGATAATGTGGTTATTCTGCATGCAATTCCTTGATAAAGAAGCCAATTGTGTTGTTTGATATTGTAAAATAAATGGCAGTTTCAGCTCAGAGAAATGAGTACTCAGAAGCAAAACAGGAATCCATGTACCATGTTGGATTTTAAGTGGAGTCATCAAATGCTCCACATACCAACACACTGAACACATGCTTTTCCAGGGAAATTCAGGGTGGGAAAGAAAACCCCTAGTAACTGTAGGAAATGAGAGTGCATCTGCAAGCAAGAAAAATTCAGCAAGTTTCAGCTATTTAATTTGCCTTCCCTTGATTTACAGAAATGTCTCAATTTAAACCAAGATATGGACAGCACAGCATTCCAAAAAAGAGATGAGTCAAATAATCTAAAAAGACATTCACTTTTTGTATAGCAAATAGATTTACTCCTAATGTTTCAGCTGCTTGAGTAAAATTTTTCCCAATGAAAAATACTACTTCAAAGAATTGAAAAGAAGACTTAAAATAGCAACATGCAAAACAGGAAGGTGGAAGATAGACAGCCTCTAATCTAATATTAATTAGAGCACTGTTCCTAAGCCATATTCTATAACAATTTAAAAAGAGAAGTTACAATTAAAGTAACAAGCTCTTCTATTTGAAACATCTTCATCTCTGAGTACCCATACTTTGCAGGCAGCTTGATTTTGAAAGAAAAGAAATATTTAATAATGTAATAAATATTTAATATTTGTTTATGAATTAGGAATAGTTAAATTCCTCACAGTTTTTCTATTAAAGCACATTTTTATCAGGCTGAAGTAGTTACCACAAAAATACCACCAGCTATAATAAAAGTAAAACAAAAATTTTAAAAACTGAACCATACACATGAAACAATAAAGGAAATGGACCTCACTCTCCACTTTCTAAATCAGTATGTGTCATTTAAAACTTTTCATCCTTTTTAAGGCGTATCTAGGAACAATTTTCATAGAATCATAGATTGGTTTGTGTTAGAAGAGACCTTCAAAGGTCATCGAGCTCAATCCCCCTGCAATGGGCAGGGACATCTTCAATTAGATCAGGTTGCTCAGAGCCCAGTCCAACATGATCATGAAGGAGCCCCGGGGGTGAGGATATTCACCATCTCTTTGGACAACCTGTAACAGAGTTTCACCACCCTCATTGTAAAGAACTTCTTCTGTTTTCCCTGAAGAAAACATTTTTGCAGTTGCTGGAGCTTGCATTTGGTCATGAGAGTTGCCAAATTATTGTAAATGCCCTCTTTATTTTTGGAATACTATACAAGCTGGCAAATGCATCATGCTTAAATGTGAGTCAGCAAACTACATTCTAATTGTTAATAGTTGAGATTCTTCACAGTATGTAATGCAAAAGTCACCAGGCCTGTCAGAAGGTGAGATCACGTCAACTACCACATCAATTAACGTTTGGGCATTTGAAAAAAACCACCACACAGTTTAGCACAATCTGTACTTTCTGTTCAAGAGAGCCTTAGACTGGACCAGCAGGAATACCACAGATTTTTCAAAGGCATTTCACTCCTGTCTTGTATGAGAGTTTGCACAGATGTGCCTAATCAATCATTTCCAAGAGCACTAGCTGAAAGCATCCACTACCTTGAGTATCAATTTCAACCCCAGAAAGGGTGAAAGGAAGGTTTATTCAGGTCAGCTATGCATAGACTATATAATTTAACTGTACTCTCAATATTCCAAACCAAATTTGCAATCCTCTGCTGTAGTATCTGTTGGGACACCTAAGTGGTACTTGAAGCAATCTTCTCATATTAGGGAGAATTGGAAAGAAGTGACTCCCTGAATCTAAATAGGTACTCATAAGCAAGTCACCACCCTTTTTAGGCAGAAAAATATGTTTAAATTTGAGCAGACCACTTAAGTGCAAGGTACTGATGTGGTGAAGTGTGCCTGAGCTGACTACTAATTTCTTCCTTTGTTCCTTACTTATATTTTAACCTTACTGCCATCTGCTCATCACACTTGAATAGCACCAGGATGCTGAATCCATGTTTAGAAACGTGTTGAGGAATCTAACCACTAGAAGGATCCAACTGGCATTAGACAGATTCAACCTACAAGTAAAAAATACAATAATGTTGAGTAACCATTGGGCTATTTATTAAGGGGCACATCTGGTTAATCTTAGTTGAAGTTTTTATTTCAGGTTGGATGACTATTAGGTCCAGTGAAAGACTTACTGTAGACTACTAGATCTCATATTATGAGGGTGGGATTGTATGCCCTTAGTGGTCCCTTCTAGCCTTTAAAATATGCTGTTTATACACAAGGCTATTGCAAATATATAATGTGCATGATTTTAGCTACAAGCTTCTAATCAGTCTGCAGCTGTTTATCAATAAATGCAACTAATCAATTCCAGACCAACTTTTGCAATAAATAACTTTATCTTCTGCAGACTCATTAGTCCAGTAAATGTGCTGAAAAAGGCAGTAAGATTTGTAAGTTATCAATCACTGTTTTGAAATCCACTCGCTAAGAACTCTGAGCAAAACTCTAACTTTGTATTAGGAGACCAACAGGAATGAACTAAAACATTCCTCTGGAAAGCTGTACATACTGCTAAGGATGGTAACTTCACTTCACATGTTCTTATGTGCAAACCAGTGGAATTAGGGGAACCAGCTGCCACCAAACAGCTGAAGAGGTTTTCTTGGCAAGACAGAGGGATATGGCTTGCATCAGGTAGAATTCTAGGACAACAGAAGGCAATAGTGGAAGAAAAGATACAACTTTCAAACAGATTGGAGAGACATATCAAACAGTTCCATCTGGAATAGTCCAACCAAGCAGCTCACTACAATATCAGCAGTTTTACTTATGACCCCAGGTTCACTTCCTTTACTAAAGTGTATCTTGACCTTTCAGTCCATTATCTAGATATTGAGTGAGGTCTGATTCCAGTCATGCAAACAAATAACATCTATGCAGGCGAGTTAGCTGAGATAGGAAGGAACACAGTGAAAGGAAGTACTCTTTTTAATTGTACCTTTCCAATGTAATTATGCTACTTAGGAAGATTAACGAGTGAGGAAGTTACAAAATGCTTACCATGTTAGTGCTGATTTTTCTTATATGCCCAACTACAGCCAGTATCTTGTTAAATCCACTGAGACGAATCAGACCTTTCCACGAGTTTAGGATGGATTAGCAGCTACTATAACCATAAAATTATTAGAAGGAAGCTTGTTTTGTTGCAGCTGGATTTTAGAAAACTGAATTAGGTCTCTGGTATTTTCCCTGGTTTTAGAGGAAGTGGAACAGAAAGATTTTTCTCTGTACTGAAGTTTATGAGCGTGCAGCACAAACATAAACTTACTATTATGTTAATTTGTAAATTGTCTCAGTTAAGTTATTTTGATGCAAGCTGCTTCAGTCTTCCTTTTCAGAGCTGCTGGAGCTTCACTAAAATTCAACAATACAGCATATTTTACAATAATTAGTTACGTATATTTCTCTGCTAAATTACATTAGTAAAACTGCTATAACCAGCTCTGCTAGTTTTCCAAATTACAGTAGAACTTAAGGCTTCTTGTGCATGGAATTACTAAACTAGACAGTTTCAGAAGTTGAAATGAAAAGGTTACAATAGAACAATAATTAAGCACACAAGAGATACGTTACAGGGGTTTACACACACAAAGTGTTAAATAAATAAATAAATAAATAAATAAATCTATTTCCTATTTCCCCTCTCCACCTCCTTATATCCTTTTATTACACCTCTTAGGGGGGCAAAAACTAAAACCAATGTCAAAATTTCCTTGATCTATCTCTGTGTCTATGTCTATTTTGTTTATGATCAAATAATTTTGTCTTCATATGTAAACAGAAGTACAGATAATTTAAATGAAAACACTGTCAGAATTAAACTAGAAGTTATTCACCTACACATTCCACATTCATTCTGAGTCATGAATCTTAGGAAAAATAAAACAATTTCTCTTTTAAAAATGCCCTTTTATATTAATTTATTTTAACTGAGGTATACAAAGCACTACTTTGGAAAAAGATTTTGTCATGTTCTTCCAATAAAAGAAACTTCTGTAGAACTATAAATTGAATATTAAAACCTTAGTTTTCAGCTACCTACCAGAGTGCCATGAACGAGAGAGGAAAAAGTTCTCTTTATGTAGCTCAAGGTTACTATTTTGTATCTATGGCAGTTATGACATTAAAATGTCATAAAGAATAACATAAATGAAATTTTAATCTTAGAGGAAAATTTAACAACTTCAACTACTTTTCCATTTGCAATTCAGCTGACTATGAAATAAGTATGGCCTGTAGATATACAGCTGGTACTAGTGGTAAGATTTTCTAATGCTGGCAGTTATGAGAAATATTAATTTTACAATCTGGCTCCTATGATTCCTCTGGTAATTTGTTTCACATCAAATTACTATCAAATTTTAATTTCTGTCCTATTGGAAACATATTTTGCCTTATGGCTGAGTCTTCCATATTTAAAGGAAATGATAAAAAGTGCTTTTCTCCCCATTATTGAAATGGTTGTGTAATCACTTGGTATATCATCATCTGTAAAGAAGGTTTAAAACTCAATCAAAATGTAAATTAAGTCTTGACAATGCAGCTACTGCTACTCATGAACAAAAGGCAAAGCCAAGTTCAGCCAGAAGTGAAAATATTTGAGTTTTAATTGAATTTGTAATTATTTTCATTGCCTTCACAACTAGCATAGTAAATCAGTAGCGAATAAAGCCAAATGCAAATACACCTGTTCAGTTATCAGAACCAGTTCATAGTTCAAAGAAAAAAGGTGAAAAGACAGCATTATCTTCCCAATTGTTAGTATTCCCTATTACATTTTTTAAATGAATAAAAGTAATCCCTTAACAAACAATTACAGGGGAAGACAGACATCTAAATTTGTTTGTGCTAGCAGGAGCAGAGATTTCTGCCACAGTATGTTACAATGACACCTGGAAAGAACAGGATTTATCTATTATTGAAGGTTTATCTCCAGTTTTGTGTCATTTTTTACAGAATCTCAGCAATTCAACTTCATTCAAAGTCTGCAAGAAGATTGCTGATTAATATCAAAACATTTTTCCCCTTTTTTAAAAAACTGGGAAAAATTAAATATTTTAAATAGGTGATAACATTAGTTTTTTCACAAAAATCCATGCTATGATTACAGAAGGCTTCTATTTAACTCTTCATTTGTGCTTTTTTCCAAGGACAAGAATCTGTGAGCAGAATAGGTTTAGCATATTCATGCCTCAGATATGTCTTATTCCCAGGGTGACTTGAAAAACATGAGCAGAGTTAGGCTGAGATAAGAATTGGAACAGCTGGAGAAGGCCTTTTGTTGAAAAAAATTATTCTGTTTTATTACCAGATCTGACCCAACTTACTCTCTGTCGACAGTATTTGTAACCCCTCATTTTAGATTTCCAAAATATCTGACTTTTTTTAAACCTTTCATATTAAAATATAACACAATTGCACCAAAATAGGGATAGGGGGAAAAAGCAAACAACCTTTTAATGTTTAAACTGGAGAAAAGCAAAACCACACATCACTATTATTTCCATGGAATGAATTATTTCATTTTTCAGGTGCTCTATAATATTTCTCACAAGGGCTAGGAATTAATGGACAATAAGTTTTCCATTAGAAATTTCTCATTTTCTGTTTAATATCTATAGTTAGTACTTGTAACTCAAGAAGAGCACGGAAGGTTCCTACATCATGTTGCACATCTCTCTGAGGGGTGTAACTGTGGTGAGAGGTGCCGATAAAGCCACTCAGCTCTTCCAGTGAGCCACACAAAGTACATGAGCGTGGAGGTGGCAGAACACTTAGGCTCTCACAGCAAGGATCTTTAAAGATCTCCTGTCCCTGCCTCTCCAGCTCTGTGTCACAGGGGCTTGTCTCATCACAGCTGCACCAACACAACACAACCATCGTGGCTACATTCCAAACCAAATGACTAAAGGTGCGTTTCTCACCCCACATGTGTTTTGTAGGGAGCTGTTTCATTCCAGACCATTGCAGTGCAGTGCACTGGCTTGCAGACTGCTCTGCTAAGGCAGCTGACAGGACAGTAAACTTCTGCCTAGGGAAAAGCTGGCTGAGGTGGGATCTAGCCCTCAACTGCCAGCATTAAGTAACTGTGAATGAGATTCTCATCTTGACCTTCTCCAGCTGTACAGTATGAATGGATGCCTAACCTGAGCATCAGAATCAGAAATTTAAAAGGTGGTATGTTTTTTGACTATCCAGTTGGTTATGCTTACAGACATATATAACTGAGTTATATTTAAATCAGGGTCTAACCAACATCTGCCTTGCAACATTGCTCCCTTAAAACTGAGTATAGTTAGAAAAGGGTTTTGATGGGTTTCCAATAGAATTGAATGCCTTGGAATTTTGCTCTAGACCCTAAATACTCTCTGCCCTATAAAATGAGGAGGAAATACTATTATTCCCTTTGGTCAGTCTGGAGTAAAAACAAATCTGAAAAGTTATATCTTCTGACAATTTTAAAATCCAACCACATTCTGGGCACTTACTGGCCCAGAAGTAGGAACTATATTTCATAACCTACCTCCATTTGTGTAAACAAGGTCTTTTTTCACACATCATTATTCAGGATGCCATGTTCAAGAGGCTATGAATCATGACACCACACTTGGAAATTACTGCAGTGACCTTAAAGAACACAGACATTTTAGAAAGTATTTTTTAAGCTGTGTAATAAACATTCACAAAAGACAAAGAGGTTTTATGATGGCTTTTTTACACTACAGTCTTAATACTATCGAATATTGTTGCATCTCTTGAATAAGTTTCCCTTTAAAAACAGTGTTACCTTGAAACTCCAATTTATCTGTCCATTATTATCTAAAGACTTCATCATGAGTCTTGTTAGCACAGATCAGGATAAAAGACTAAACTTCAACATCAAAGATATTCAAAGAATTGCTAGTTGCAAAAATTACCTAGTGAGAGCTTTGAAAGCTTCAAGACATATGTATTTCATTGGTTTACATGGGTTTTGCAGGAATAAGTACTTTTTGAAGTACCAGGAATTGCCCAGCTCAGTCTGTAAGTGTCTGTGGGACTTTTGGTAAAGAAACTTGTCTCCTGGGGAAGTTGTTACTTCTAAAAAATGGGCGTAGGGTATTCTCAGGGTTTTGAAGCAAATGTCCAGATACATGAGATTTAGACTTTTTTAGTATAAGTCAGTATTCATAGAATATCAGAGATCATTTATTGAGCTATTTATTGCTTGAACTTTTCTATGCATCAAACAAGAAAACAGACTGGCAATGAAATTAGTTTTAAAAATGCTGCTCCATTTTTTCCATTTGACAAATAGCTAAAGAAGACATCTAAGAGAAATATTTCCTTTTAAATCAAGATCTATGCCTTACTGAAAAAGAGAACGTACAGGACAATTTACTTGAACCACATTGTGAAAAAACTCCAATGTTTTCAAAGTCACACTTGTTTAAAAATTTTGTAAATCATGCTCACAGAAATGGACCTATTTATGCTTTTTGGAGTTACTTTTCTTTTCCAAGTCCAGTGTATTAGAAGAAAGATTAAATTGCTTACATGCAATAACCACAGAGAAGCAGAAAACACTTAATAAAATGTAATATAAATTAGAGTTATCTAGAAAACATGTTTTTGTCTAACTTTGTTTTCGGATTTACTTGAGTTAAATAAAAATTTTTCTTTTAAATGTTAACATGATAAGCAATAGACATGATAGCGCAGATTTAACGATCTAACATTTTATCTGCTGACAGACTAAAAATGAAAGATGGTTTTCAATATTTCTTGTTTGCACAGTCTAGTAAAAGCAATACAATATTTGCTCTTAATGAGTCACTTCAGTGTTTAAAACATAATAAAATGACAAGGTGCCAATGATGTCGCTTCTGCATCATCTGCAGTCGCATTCTGTTTCATCTACAAAGAGTATGAACAGCAGCAGGAGCATATATCTTTGAAACAGGTACCAGTAAGACTAGAAACTGAAAAACATAAGCCAAAAGAAATACTTCCATGTGTTGTAACATGCGAAGCTGAAAATGCCAGCAACTTAGTGCTATTATTAAATTTGTACATGAATTTTTTGCTTTTTACCTGCCTCAAAGGCAAAAGTACCTACCCAGTTATTCTTAAAACACAATGAGTGCAAGAAGGCAAAAAGATGTAATACAACTGTAGCATAATATATTGGAGGACATGAGCCTACTTCCTTGGAAATTTACCAACAAAAAGCAAACAAAGAAACAGAGAAATGAAAGACAAAAAACAAAAATAAAAAAAAAAAATAAAATTTTTAAAAAAAAAAAAGAAAAGAAAAAATAATAAAAAGGAAGAAAAGACAAAAAATCACAAAATGCAAAAATTAGGTATGTAGTTATTAGTGAAAAACTGCAACATATTTTTCCTCTATTGCTGGCATGTTAATTCTTTTTTTTGACAGTTTACCTTTAATTTGCAGATCAAAAACCTCAAAAGCTTTGGTTGCAATTCAAAAAACCTTAACAATATTTGGTAGTAAATAAAATCCTGAATATCTGGCATTGTCAAATTGCAAATCCATGTAAATTAATTTAGAATAAATTTTTAAATTAAATAATTAATCCATGAGGACATTTCACAGTTCTTGAAGACAACCACTGGCAAAGTATCATTTTGTATGCATAATTGTGACTCCTGAGTATATACTATACTTATATGCAAGTTAATTTTCACTGGATTTAGTGAATTGATTCACAAATATGGTATTAGGAAGAGAATGGGAAAAAGGAAATTGAATTCCACAACGAGTGCACTGACATTACCATGATCATCTAAATAAATTACAATATCTGTGGCATTTATCTCTATGCAGCAGGAATAGCAAGAGTGCCTTTTGTTCACATATTTTTTCTCATGGCTTATCTGGACCCTAAATTCCCATTACAGACACAGAAGCTCCCAAGATTGATTTATGAATTAGAAATATATACGCATCAAAATTTGATAGACAGAAGCAAAACGTCTTTTTTAGGTTTGCATAATTCGGACTTGCAAAGAAATCACCAGCCACAACAGTGAATGGCCCGCTGGTGTCTTAAAGTCTGTTCCCTCAATTTTTAACATAAATAATGTTTAAAATAAATGGAACATAAATAGCTGAACATCTTTGAAAGACTATGACCAGTTATGGCAAACAGAATTGAATCCATATATTTCAGTTAGGAAGATAAAGAGCTGATATTATGGCAGCTTTAGCAGCACAGAGGACAGTGTAAAGGAATACACTACGTGAAAACCCCTTCTTCTTTGGAAGGCTCCTAGAAAACTTCTCTTTCAAGTGGAAATATAGGTACATCTCTGTGCTGAGGGACAGCATCAGAAGCTAAAAATCTCTCTTCCAACCCAGTGACTACAGCATAATTCTGTGAGCTAGTGAGATCCTGGGCAGATAACTGCTCAGTGCAGTGGAAGTTCCCTACACATTAAGTACAGCCCAACAAATTCAGACAGCAAAATGAACAGTGTTCAACCTTAACACACAGGAGTTTTATTTTCACCTTCCAGTGACATGCAATTGCAGAGCCTCTCAAGAGAATAGTGCAAGCACTCAGTTATAGCAAGTAAAGATCTGCTTCCAAGACTACCAAAAGAATCAAGGACAATGCATTGAAGTTTACCCTGTCTTTCCCAGGTTCATGACATAACTGTAAAAAAATACAACATGGAATCTAAATTAATTGTTTTTATCATCAACAAGGTAATGAAATATCAGACAGTAACAGCACCAACAGTGCTGAGTTGGAAGGGGCCCAAGAGGATCATCCCCGGTTCAACTCCTGAACCTGCACTACATGGGACACCCCAAGAGTCACCCCATGTGCCTGACAGTTCAAACACTTCTTGAGCTCTGTCAGGTTAGTGCTGTGACCGTAGCCCTGTGGAGCCTGATCAAGTGCACAACTGCCTTTTCCTGATATCCAGCCTAAACTTCCTGGCACAACTTCAGGCCATTCCCTTGGGTCCTGTCACTGGTCACCAGAGTGGAGAGATCAGTGCCTGCCCCTCTGCTTCCCCTTAGGAGGAGGCTGAAGACAGCAATGTGGTCTCCCCTCGGTCTCATCCAGGCTTAACAAAGCAAATGACCTCAGCTGCTCCTCCTAAACTTCCCTTCCAGACCCTTCACCATCTTTATTGTCCTCCTTTGGATGCTCTCTAACACTTTAATGTCTTTCTTATACCATGCTGCCCAAAGCTGCCCCCAGCACTCGGGGTGAGGTGCATGCACACAACCAGCATAACCCTATCACTTAATCTGTCTTTAAAAAAGATGGAGATGGGAAGAAAACACCTCCCCACCTCAAAAAAAGCCAACCACAACATGTCACTCCCAGGTGACCGCATCCCTAGTGCTCAGCTAAGCCCAGGCATCCTCATTGCACAGAGAAAAGAAGGAGTTTTCTTGATCCAGGCAGGGGTTACTTTCAAAGTTCAGATCATTCTCTGCTCATACGCTGATGTTAGCAACAGTCTTTACCCTAGCACTCTAATCATACATATATGTTCTTAGAGATTCCACAAATGTGGATAGAAATTAAAGTCCATACTTTTCCTTTATATGGGCTCTAAATGATCCACCTTTTGGTGAAGAGGCAGATAAGTATGTTAATTGAGTAAAGACGAAATTGAATTATGCTGACATAATGATCTGGTACAATTCCATATTTTCTGAGCATTGCATATTCCACTGCTTGTCTTTACTCACTTCCCACTCTGCTGCCTACACCTGAAGGCACTTTCTAGTTCACATGCAACCAGCATTTAACCCTTCACTCCATGCAGCACTGCCTTTTCTTTTTTCCAACATCTCAGTGCAATACTCACAGCAAAGGCCTGCCACGCAGGCTGCCAGCTGAGCAGAGCTGCACAGGAACAGGCTGGGTTTGCATGCTTAGTTAGAGCCTCCTTGCTGCAGTCCAAGCATTATCCGTAACTCACAGACTGTTCAAACAGCCTTGGCTCTCATTCCAGCTCTCTGATGAGCAGGACATAGAAGTGAGTCAGCTGTCCTTTGGGAGGCTGAACGCCCTGTATATGCTGTTCTTTGGATGGTGATTCACATCATCTGACATTTAATCACTGAGACCAAGCTCTGACCCAGCTAGTTACTGCGTCTCTTCCATTTCAGCACAAAATCCAAGAGTCTGATCTGTCTGGCCGTGCAGGCAGAAGAGAGCAGAGCAGTGTAAGCACAAGAGGGAGCAGTTATAACTAAAATACCTTAAACACCTTCTAAACCAGCCTAAAACTCTCTCAGAAAAGAGTGCAAGTGGCAATGAAGCAGAGTATCTAAGAGCATAAATAACATCTCCCACAATTTTGAAGGTGGCTGCCAAAACTCCCCGCTTCCCTGCCACTGCACTAAAAGGTTTGACCTTTCATTTCACCATTATTTTCTCAGCAGGAACTTCGTGGTTTTATGCTTTGAAACACTTAGGACTGAAACAGCAACTGAATAGATACATAAATTATGTCTAGATCAGCGTGTACAAAGTATTCCAGACATATGTAGTGTCGTGGATGGATAGGCTAAGAGGAATCTTGCATTCAGAGTCCAAAAATCTATTCAAGGCTAAATATGAATAATTGGTTATACCACAGGCAAATGCTGTTGCTTCAGTGTTGCAAGAGACACAGCTAAGTAAGAGTAATCATCTTTAATCTCTATTACAAAAAAACAAAACAAAACAAAACCAAAAAAAAACTAGCAAGAAGTATGGGGAGAGGAGTTTCCTGGTTTTCTGGATTAACAAAAATTCCTATTTGGGAGCATGCTGCTTGTGGTGAAATTTGGTTTATCTTTCATTTTAAGGATAAAAATAAATATTTACTGCCAAGTACCTAGGTCAGTACAATCTGTCACTCTACACACAGTCTTTGTGGCTCTGCTGCACCAATCAACTACAGCTCTTACCACTGAAACTTTGCTCCTGGAAACCTGCATTATGTAGTCCTCCTGCTAAATGTTCTGAAAAAGAGGTGTAGGGTATTTTGTGGAGATTTTTTGTTGTTGTTGGTTTGGGGATTTTTTTTTGTTTGTTGGCTTGGTTGATTCTTTGGTTGGTTGGTTTTTCATGATGAATGTGCTTGGCCGCTCTGATTTATCCGTGGTGTGACATTTGGGGAACAGCCGCAGTTCAGCTGTTAGCAGCTTTCTGCAACACTCGCCACACTGTCCCCTTTGATGATACATGCTGCTAAATTTGACTGCAGATAAACCTAGAATGCTTAAAGAGCCTTTTTAGTGAGGCATAGGCTCCATAGTTTTAAGCAGAGGATGGGGCTGCCAACACTCCATTCGTGTTTACTTCATCTGAAGGAAAACAGGCCTCCTTTTTTCTGGGAGGTAAACTCCAGATTTCTTTGGCAAAAAGCATACCCCATGCTTTTCCAGAGTATCCAGTGTTGCTTATTTACATATTTTTGTGGTTCTTTGAGGTCTCTACAGAAGCCCTTTTGCCAAAAATTGCAAAGCAAGGTTAGTTTTCTTGTTCTCAGAGTGCCAACTATACCTAAGAGATGTTTGTCCTGTCCAAGGTCCTGCTTAGAGTCTGTACAAAACATGACATCAAAGATTCAAGTTGACTGCAGTATTGCATCATATACAAAATCCATGAAAAGGAAAGGTGCATTTTTGCACACAAAGGATGAAAGAGCAACACTCCTTAGTTTTTCATTGAATAGCTACAAAAAAACCCAAAGAAAGGCATTTGCTAGACTTGCTTTCAGTACTGAGATCTGCAAATCAGAAATTTAAAACTATCAATTCATTTCAAAGTGGCCTGAAATAGTTCTGTGTTGGCAATTATATTTTGTAACTGTTGAATTGTGTCACAGTAAAGTAACAAATACATTTTTATGCAACAGTATGTTGCATGATCTTTTCCTGAGCTGCTGCACAGACAAGAAACTTCTCTGAAATTTCTGTAATCACACCTTCTATTTCTATGAAACAGGAAAATATGTAGAAGATTAGGTACCCAGATGTGGTGAACCAAGAAGCGACTTCTTTAAGGGCAGCAAAAAAGAACATAGACACTTCAGTTATGAAACAAAACTGGTACATTTCTGACGCTTTGTCCTGGACTTCGAGGACTCACACATGTACTTCTATCCTCTACTGCAAGCCTTTATAAGAACAGAATCTTAGCCACACGTGTTCAATATAATGCAGGTCACACCAGCTTCATTACATCTGTGGTAAGAGAATTGTCTGATTATCTGATAACAATTCTTCTCTCACACTTAAAAAACCACAGTATGGTAATATAACCCACATTTGCTCTCTGTACATTTAAGCTGCCTGGTGCAAGAGAAAGCCCTGGAAGGAGAGTCTGCAATATCACAGCACACTCTACTCTGACATGGTTTTGGGGTCATTTGGTAGGGGTTTTGATGTTTTTTTGTTTGTTTGTTTTCTTTATTGCAACCTGTTTTAGCAAAGTACATTGCTCATTAAAATGTTTCCAGATCCTTGCCCTTTAAGAAAGTATTCTAAATTCTTTTTGGATCAGGAAGGTAGAGGATGTGTGTTCAGGGTCATTTCTGACATAACGAAGGCCACACAGCTGATTAGCACACTTGCTGCTCTACACCCACACTCTGCCAGTATCTGTCTGCTACATAACAGCCTAGAGTGCCTTGGAGCAGCAGGGAGCTGCCAGAGAAAAATCACCAGAGAGGCCTCATGGGTGGCCAAAAGGAAAAGATAACTTGAAAATAGACAACTGAGAAGTATAGAGTAGTTCAAGATTGGACTAAATTCCAATTTCCAGCTAGCAGAAATGAAGGTTTATATGTAAAGGGACACATATCCTGCAGAGATAACTTCTGGAGTGTTTTAAAGCTTCCCAGTAAATGCAAACACTGAAGTCTGCAATCTTTTATTCTATTGCTACAGTTTCAATAGATTTTAAAAGTGCAAATATAGAAGGCAACAAACTACACACTTTCGCTTCTGCTACATGATGTTAAAGTGAATACATTGGAAATAATCCACGATCTTACAAGCACACTCTCAGTTCATATGAGAGGCGTCTTTTCTGTCAAATGTGCATATTCTGAGCTGAATCATCACCATAGTAAAGGTTTTATACCCAATTCTGCCAAGATATAAGGTTGAATGACTCAAGGAAGAATATTTTGTTGTAGATTGCTCCACTAGCCGTGAGAAAAAAATGCACTGAATGCTGGAGATTCTAGTGAAAAATCTAGAACTCATTCAGGGAACGGATTGTTTGTGAATATTTTTATGGCAAAAAATTCAGTGGGTTTTGAATAAAGCAAGCAAGGAGTTCCCACACAACATGGGAATAGCTCATGGGAATAGTTGAAAAGGTGTATTAAAAATTTCTTGATAAGGCAAGGTATGTAGACACAATTTGAAAGTATTTTTAACAACATTTCCTTTCCATTCATCCAGCTAATACAATACCAGCTGTCAGACATGAAAATTACACACACTTTACATAGATACCTATAAAAGATGTAAGAGTCTGCTCTTTAAGTATCTCTACTTTTAACTCTTTCTTGAATCTACCAGTCTAGGAGTAACACATACACCACAACAAAACCCAAGACTAAAGCATGTCATGGATGGAAAGTAGAAACTCTTATCAGCTGATAAGAGACACCAGAACATTTTGAAGATTTTGTTGAACTCTGAAGGAAATGTCAGTGCAAAGTAGAAAATACTTTCAACTGCAATCTAAAGTTCCTGAATTTTAATGCTTTCAGATCTAGCACAGTGACAGCCAAAGAGAAAAAAATCTAGGCAAAATAGAACTAGAAAGAACAAACAATTCCATTTATAGAAAGACTGCAAATCTCCAAGGCACTGACATTAAGATTTGTGGCTCTCACCACCTGATAAAGAGAAATTTTTCAATAAACAGGAAGTTTCAGTGAACAGCAAGAATTTCAGTAGGATCAGTATTATCTGTGAATTCATATCAAATGCAGTCATTCAGGTTAAAGAAATGGGAGATATCCTTTGATACTATCAGAGACATGGATTTTAGAGGTAAGATTCAAGTAAATGAAGGTCCCACAGCATTTTAACAAACTACAACCACCTGTTAAAATTTTTTTGAAAATTAATCACTACCATTGCTTCAGCTCCTCAGATAATGAGTTGTTCAGGGACTAGACAGGAATTATTATGTGTTATATATTCCCTTGCTGCTGAAGGCTTAGGGACATGCTAAGACAGAGGCACCCTGGTGTTAGCCATCTCTCCTCGCTGCCACCACAGAGAGGATGAAGCAGGTCTAGTTGCCAGCTGCCTGTCTCCTCAGAACTAAATATTGCTGATATTTCTTCAGTCACTTCCACCTTGGAAGAACATACTCATTAAAACATGATTTCTGACAGTCTGACAAAATTAAACTGCATCATGATCTACTTACACTGAGTCAATCAAAATTTTGGTGTGGGGCATTCAAATCACTGCAGGTAGCAGCTATTTGCCTTTATTTTCTTTACTTTTTTTTTTTTTTTTAATGGTCCAACTACCTTGTTAATTGTTGTTTTTAAAATTGGTATTTAAAAACTCAAATTTAAGTGCTTTGCAAAAAATACTTACAAAAGTACCACCAAACGAGACCTTGAGACAATAAAAAAGGAAGGCTGCCACCTTAACTAAAGTATAATCTCTCCTTCCTGCTTCCAGGAGACATGCAGAAGCAGAGCTAGCTTTCCTATCCAAACACAGAATACTGAGCTCATAACAGGAATTTTTTTCGTCTTTGTGACAAGATAACAGCTGCAGCACTATTATAATGCTTTGTCACTTCAGTCACCAACTTCACATTGCAAGGCCTTTCCTTTCTACCCTGTAGAAAATCTGTGTTTTCTTCCACCCCCACCCTGTACTAAAAGCACAGAGAATGACAGCCAGAGTTTTCTAGATCCATTTTCATAAAGGAGAGAATGGTAGAGAAGAAAAGTGCTTCTCCTCTTCCCCCAAAATTATCCCTGGCTTTGATTTAATTTTTTTTCAAGTTCTTATGGTGCCATTTAAAACAATTCAGAGGGATTTTTTCTTAAATAAGTACTGCCACTCCTGTACCAAGCAAATTGCTCTTAGATAGAGCATTTCCAGAGGACTGAGTGCATCAGACAAGTTGGCACCTGACTTGAGGCCTGGGGAAAGGAGCTCTTGTTGCTCCTTCATTCACCTATAGACACATGGGTTGCATAACAGCAGCTCCATCTGGTGTTAAGGGACTGACTCATGCTGGCAGTGATTGTCAGAAATGGGTCCCCTCGAGCACTATCTTCTTTTCACTTGCCACTTCAGAAAGGAGGAAATGTGGTTAACGAGTAATTTAGGCAGCATCAAGTGCTTGCAAGTGTGTCTTGAAAACCTTGTAAAAATTGTTACAGTTGTTAGTATTGTCAGATTGTCCCAGAAAGTCCTTACTAATAAGGTAGAGCATTAGCAAACAGACCATATACCCCAAACAGTCCGGTGAAAGACACTGTGCTGAGGGGGACATTTTATGTAGTAAAAGCCTTTCTTAAAAATATTTCTCCTTCTGACACTCTTATTCCACAGTCTCCATCACATTTCTAAGGCAAAGATGAAACAGTCAAGGACAACTCTATATGAGCTGCTTGACTGAGTCTGAAAGGCACTGCTGAGCAGTAACAAACAACATTGCATCTCAGAATCCAGAGGGAATTGCCTGATGTAGCTGCCAAGCACTTTCCATGATATTTGACAAATCATGGCAGTCAGGTGATGTCCCCAGAGACTGGGGGGATGGAAATATTGCATCCATCTTTAGAAAGCAGGACGCTGACCTGTCAGCCTCCCCTCTGTGCCTGGGAAGATCACAGAGCAGATCCTCCCAGAAGCTGTGCTAAGGAGGACCAGGAGGTGATTTGGTACAGCCAGGATGGCTTCACCAAGGGCAAGTTGACCAATCCAGTGGCCTATGCTGCAGTGTCTGATAAGGCAAGGCAAGGGTTAGAGATGTCATTTACCTGGACTTCTGCTAAGTCTTGGACATAACCCCCCACATCATCCTTCTCTCTAAACTGGGGGGAGAGGGTCTCAGTTAAGACTATTCATTGGATGAGAAACTGGCTGCATGGTCACATCCAGACAGTAGTGGTAACCAGCTCAGTGTCTGGGTGGGTATCAGTGACAAATGGTGCCATCAGGGATTTGTGCCAGTGGTTGGGATCACTGTTATTTAATTTATTAGTGACATAGAGGGGGCTTGTATACCTTCCACAAGTTTTCAGATGACCCCAAGCCAAGTCGTGCTGTTGACACCCCTGAAAAACAGGATCCAGAAGGACCTGGACACGCTCAAGAAGGAGGCCCATGTGAATCTCAAGAGGTTTAGTGAGGTCAGGTGCAAGGTTCTACACGTGAGTCAAAGCAACTCTGATATCAACACAGGCTAGGGGGATGAGCTGATCAAGACCAGCCTTGCCAAAAATGGCTTGGGGTACTGGTGGATGAAAAACTGGACCTGACGCATCAGTGTGCACTCACAGGGGGCCAATAGGAAAGATGGGGACAAACTTTTTAATGGGGTCTGTTGTGATATCACAACAGGTAGCAGAATTAAACTAAAAGAAGGTAGATTCAGTGTAGATATATGAAGGAAATTTTTTATGGTGAGGGTAGTGAAATGGTGGAACAGGTTGCCCAGAAAGATGCAGGATGCCCCACCCCTTGAGGGAATTGAAGGTCAAGGTCCATTCAAGGGGCTCTAAGCAACATCATTTAGATTAAGAAGTCCCTGTCCATTTCAGGAGAATTGGACCAGATGACCTTTAAAGCCTTTCTCAATCCAAACCATTCTATTGATTCTATGATCAGGAGGAGCAGGCAGTCTCCTAAAACAGGCTAGTGTTTCAAAAACCTAACACAGTGGGAGTGGTATGAAATTGAGGTGTGGTAAAGAAATATGAACGTGTCTGAATTCAAAGGAAAAACTGATTGAAATTGTCAATATCCTAGTTATAATGTTTAATAATCAGAACCAATAGAATAGCAGCAAAATTTAAAAATATATTTTAAAAAAGCAAAACCACAATCAGATAGTGAGTTGATAAGCATAAACACAAAGCTAAATTTGTGCAAGGCAATGTGGTAAAAATTAAGGACTGTGAGCTACTACTGGCAACGTGATAGAAGTTAAGGACTGTGTGCTACTATTGCCTTTGTCTCAACTTGTGTGTATTTATTATTTTTGTACAATTTAAAATGAACCTTGAAGCTGAAACCAAGAGTGGCACTTGCTAGCACAAATTACACACTGCAGCCTCTGGATGTGAGCATGGGACATGTTGAAATGCTATTAAACATATCTGAAGAATTGTTAATATTTCCTGATGGATCAACAACCAATTTAGCAAATATCTGCCATAACTTAAGATATTATTTGTCCCTGAGTTGGTTGTTACCATCCATCTAACCTAACCTCGCAGTGTTTTTGTCAGTGGAAGGGATGGGTTTTGGGGCACTCGCAATTCAGGCCAAGTAAGGCAGCTCAGACCACCTTCACAGGTGTTCACTCTTGCCCGACTGGCTGCCTGAAGGCAGTTTCACAATCCCTTCATTCAGAGGCAAACCTGTTGATGAGTATGGGAAACAAGATGATGAGGAACACTGCAGGAATGTCTTCAGGTGGATCCAAAGGCCTACATTTGTGTTCCTGAAACCCCTCAGACTACAGACAAAGTAACTCACTAGTAGCCTGATTTTGACAGGATGTGGGGTTACATGGAGAGCTTTAATATTCTTGGTAGATTCTGCCATATTACATCACAGAAACAATTATGGGTCTTTTCAGTATTTTCAAGGTTGGAAATAATCCAGGAAAATGGATTCTGTGTTTCTAAGTTTCCTTCAACTCTCTCTTTCTCCCCAGTTTATTTT
>JAODKT010001744.1:18512931-18595933 GCA_027576195.1 Cossypha heuglini
GCCACAATTCTTCTGTGAAGTGCTCTGGGACTTCAGACACCAATGAGATTTTTATCTACTTTCTCTTCCATCAATGACAATTCTTACAATAGTTGCTTCTTTCACAAAGTTTAAAAAAAAACCAAAAACAAATAAACAAAAAACCAACCAACCAACCAAACAAACAAAAAAACAGCAGGTCTTTGCATGTTAATAATATGAAGACAATAGTCATAGATGATACTGCAGTCAAAAAAAATATTACCTGAAAGTTAACTAATGTAGCAATGGTCAGGCAAGGCAACATCATGTATTAAGTAGCGGCAATGCTCAATATTCCCTGTTGAATGCAAATTAATGAATTTGAATAAGATTCACTAGAAGAGATGCAAACGAGTGGAGACTGTCGTATTACTATATGTGTTACAGTAAACCATAGTCTTAAATACTCACTGCCTCCATAGTCCTAAACTCAACTTCCAACTTTCAAGAGTGTCACCTCACAGAGTCATTCAAAAATGTCAGAAAACAGCTTGTGTGTACAGCAGAAATTGTAGGTAAAGGATTTGAGAAAAAAATATCCTATCCCAAGTCATGACGGTAATCAAACAAGCAAAGAATAAAGCTATGCCTAGAATTGATTGAGAAATGGGACTATTCCCAATGTTTCTAATGTAACAAAGTAATTTTTATTCAAATGAAATGTAAGCACATTTTCTCTTCTCTTGAAAAAAAAAAGGGAACATTATAAGAAAAAGCAAGAGAAGACACTGTCATATAAACACACAATATAAGGGAGTGGGGACTTTTTATTTCATATTAATTATACTCTCAACAACAAGTCCTACTTTTTCCTTTTCAGTAGGGGAATCTCAACACTAGTCTTTGCTGCTGCAACTGTTGTACCAGGTTTATAAAGGATGAGGGGAAAGATTGATTGCTCTGCTATCCACAGGCAGGTTACATAGAGGTTAGATCAAAACCAAATTTAAGAAAGCAGCAACAGGTATCCAAGAAAATGGATGAGAGGTTGAAGCGATAAACAAGCTTCTAACAGTTAAAAAAATTTAAAATTGCAGCTCAGATTTGAGAGTTTTGTCTTTTTCCAAAGACATCCACAGTAAATAGCCACAGATTTGTGCCCAGGGAATCTTACTTAGAGCCCTTCTAGCCCCACATTATGGAAGATGCCATATTAATTTACAGTTAGCCTGACCCCACACAGAGCAAAATACTTAGAAGCAGAAAGTAAGGAAGCAGTAAATATTTAACAGAAAATTGAAATAATCATATGGTCAAAGCATGGATATGAAATCCGAAGTCTTTTCTTTTGATTTCTATAGCACCTCCAGAATGATTGTGAAATTTATCTCACAAAAGTCTATTAATTCTGGTTGATTTAAAGAAGTTATTGCAATACTGAATATCAATCACAAGATGTACACAATTTTGCTATCTAAGGTTAGATAGCAAAGACTGCAAAATTTCTATAAGAGGGAGATTTGGGATACTCATTCCTAATAGCTCCTGCGATGGCCACAATAGAAAAGCCAAAAACCTGTGATCTATGAAAGCAAGTTTGTTCTGTCTTGCCTGTAAGGACAGAGAGTGACAGAAGGAGGAGTGCAGTAGAATTTTCTTGTAGGGACTGAAGTCTATTCACAAAAAAAGAAAAAATGGACCCAGGAAAATGGAGGTGGGGGGGAAGGAAATTCCAGAGGCTGAGGAGGTCAAAGAAGAATGTTATGTTTTAGGAATGTTCCACACGCCATGAAAAACCTGAAAATTTGAAAGGATCCTGATTGAAAGTCCAAAGGGCACACTGAAATTTGAACCAAATAGATATAAGAAATGGCAGACATACATCATTGACTTATCTGGTCTAAAATGATTCTAAAATATTTTAAATCACTCTACTTCAGTGCAAATTCTTTACTTCGTTTAACAGTCTACTGTTCCTGAAAAACACAAACAAGAGCAATCTCAGTGGGATGGGCTATCCTCATAGAGGCGTATTCAGGAACAGCACAATGCCCACTGCCACTGGCCCCACTTCAGGAAGAGAGGCAGCAGACTCACTCAGAGAGGGCAAGGGGGAAGTGGGCAATGTGGATTTCATAGCTATGGGGCTGATGCAAAACCAGAGAGAGTTTAAAACTCCAAGCAGGCAGCTTGCAGACCTAATAGCAGCCTGTCAAAATGCCACTGGGGGATTTTGAGCAGAGCTGCAAGAAACACTGTTTTAGTTTGGACATGGCCTAACTGACAGCACACGGGCCACCGACCTCGCTGAAAAAATATCCTTCAGCTCAGTCTTTTCTCTGATCAGTAAGGAAGAACCAATGCTCAGTGACCACCAGCCCATTAACCACTCCCAAACCTACACATGGCCACCTGATCAGACCCCAAACAGCCTGATATAGAGCAGTGGAAGGAGAGAGTTAAAGATTCTCCATATCACTGTGTCAGGCAGTATGTGGAAACTGGAGAGCAGAAAACCGGTGACTACCCTGCTTTCACTTGTCAATCCTGTGCAAGGCACTAGAAGGTGAAATTAATCCTTATAAAATACTTTGGAAATGGGAAGGGGTTTTTTTTCCCTTTGTTTCACTTTTTAAATGACTCAGGAAACAGTGCCAGCACTGTCAAGTGTCACTTAACACTTTTTTGGAAAAAGAAATCATTGAGTGGAAAATGAGAACAGATGAAATGCAAGGAAATCATGCTTATTCTGCTTTGATAAATTAGAGATGTGATGGCAAGGGCTTGACAAAATCACTATTACTTATCAAGCTGATATCAGGCTTGCATTGGAAATTGCAGATTTCTCCTATAGAAAGAAAACTTGGATGAGAACTGTTTTAATGCTTCCTGAGCTCTACTGCTGAAAGCCCCTTGTAATGCCTAGGAAATAGACTCTATTTGTCATATAGCCTGAGAACAAGCATATGATAGTGAATAAATTGTGCTAACATTCCCTTTATTCCCAAAATGTAATAGAAAATGACCTTGAGTCACAAAAAAAACAGCTATGAAGATCACGCACATAAACCTATCTGGTTGAATTACCTGTACCTCTGCTAATGCTTTTGCATTTTACTGAGGGCTTATCACGTGCAAAACAGGTTTTGTGTTAGATTTGGAACTTTCTGCAAGAAAGTTTCTATATAGAATGAAATAGGCAAATAGGCATCTGAAAGCTTCCAAACTTGGTGATGTTATTATCCACCCACCAAGTTAAATTACTAACAAAAGAAAAGAATATATATAATACTTAGCAACATCCTAGACAGTTTCCATAATTTTACATATCACAGGATGAATCTGGCTTTGTGAATTACTGTTGCCATGGCAGCAGTGTCATGGTCCCAAAGGGAAATAAATCCTCCTAACAAGTTGTGACAAACCAGCATAACAAAGAACAAAATTACTTCAATCTTGCTCAAGGATTATTGATTTATTATTTGAAACTCAGAATTCATTACTGAAAAATCGCTACTCTCTCTTTTCTGGGAGTGTGTAGACAACTAAGATTTTCTTTACTGGAGATTTTATTTCCACACAGGATAAAATTCAATTTTAAAAAGGAAAAAAAAAAAAAAGTTAAAAATAGGCATTTAGTTTATTGAGTTCTGGTTGATTTGAACAAACACAGCATATTCTGGAAGAACTGGAAAGAGGAAAAACATTTCTTTTAAAACAGTCCAATATTAAATTGAATTTCTCACTCATTTCCAGTGGAAGATCTGCTTGCAGAAGGAGGTGGGGACGACAAAGCTTGTAACAGACGTGTTTTTACACGAAAAATTGATCTGTATAATTTTGACCCAAACAGAAAACATGTCTGATTCAGGAAATTCTACATCTATTTCAACATAGGGACACCTTGGAGTGCTTTGGAAGTTAGAAGAACATTATGGAGAAGCATTATGTGTGCTTGTTTTAGTTCTGCATCCTTCTCAGTTGCTCTTACACCAAAACTGAGATGGGAAACTAATATTCAGATTTCAGGAATTTTCCTTTTCCTTTTTCCAGCAATTACCCATTGCTGGCCCTCCATATGCCACAAAAATGCAAGACATAGTTCAAACGTGATCAAAAGAGATTTCAAGACACTGGGATAGTTTCTGAGAATCAGAACCTCAGGTTATTCTTACTTCTGCTTTTCCAGGTGCAGGTGACGACATAGACAGAAAACAGGTGGACTCAGACTACTAACAAATGACCCTGTGACCAGTGTAACTGCCAAAATTTGGTGTTCTTTGATAATGGGATGGCCTACACGGCACCAGACTTGCTGAATTCAAAGAGGATTCACCTCTCTCAAAAGGGAAAAATCATCTTTGGCCAAGACTTGTTTCTAGATCTTTAAATGAGATATGATGGCAGAGGGGGAAATCATCAGGTTTAACAGTGATAAGGCATGGGATGGCATGGCCATCCACTCATACCAGTGAGCCAGAGACAGCAAGAGGTGCCTAGAGTCTGGAGAGGTTAGCAGGTCCAGAGGAAAACACCTGAGGCACAGCACCAAGGAATTTCAGACACTCCAGACAGAAAGTCGTAATGCACTCAGCTTGGGGAATAACCAGGAGGAACTAGAGACTTGCACCTGCCTGCAGGGCTCTGATCTTATTGGCATCACAGACTCATGTCGGACTGGAAAGATATGAACTCTCTGGGAGGGACAGGCAGGGGAGATGAGAAGGTGGTGATGCCCTCTCTGATAACAGAGTGCATGGAAATCCAGCAGGGAGTAGATGAGGATCTGAATGAGAGTTTATGGATCAGGATTAAACGGAGAGCAGGGACAAGTGATTCTCTAGTAGGTCTCTGAGACTGCCTGAATAGAAAGATCAAGCTGATGAGGTCTTCTACACAAAGGAGGCCTCATATTCACATATCCTGGTTCTCATGGAGACTTCAACCACCCCAGTATCTGTTGGAGGGATAACAAAGCCAGGCATGGACAATCCAGGGAGTTCTTGGAACATGTTGATAACAACTTCCTCCACCAAGTGACAGAGGAGAGTGAATGAGGAGAGGCTTTGAGTTGGACCTTTTTGTAACCAGCCAAGAAGGGCTGGAGGGGAACATGAAGCTCAAGCTCAGCATGGACTACGGTGACCATGAGAGGGTGGAGTTTGAGATCCTTAGGACAGAGAGGAGGGCACACAGCAAGCTCACTACCCTGGACTCCAGGAGAGCAGACTTTGGTCTCTTCAAGGATCTCCCTGGTAGAGTGCCATGGGATAGTGTCCTGGAAGAAAGAGGAACCCAAGAGAGCTGGATGATATTCAAGGATTTTCTCCTCCAAGCTCAGAAACATGCTTCCCTACAAAGAAGAAACCAGGGAAGTAGTTCAGGAAGCTTGCATGGATGAACAAGGACAATCAGGAAGCTGAAAGAAGGGACAGGGATCCTGGGAGAAATACAGAAAAATAGCCTGAATATCAGGAAGATTGTTACGAAAGCTGAAGCACTGGCAGAAGTAAAACCTGGCCAAGGATATCCAGAGTAACAAAAAAAGCTTCTTTGAGTGTATCAATGATAAAAGAAAGACTAGGGAAAATGTGCTACTCTCAGGAAGGATATACAAGACTCGGGTACACAGACATGGAGAATGCCAAGATAGTCCATGATTTTTTGCATCAGTGTTTTACCAGCAAATATTCCAGCCACATTGCTCAAGTTGCAGAATTTGAAAGCAAGGATTGTGAGGATAAAGAACATCTAAGGACCCTGAAAGTAAACAAGTGTGAAGGGATACATCTGTGAGTCCTGAGGGAACTGGCTGAAAAAGTGGCTAAGCCACTCTGTCATACTTAAGAAGTCATGGCAGCTTGGTGAAGTTCCCATTGACTGAAAAAGGGGAAACTTAACCCCCATTTTTAAAAGCAGAGACAAGGGAGATCCACGGAACTATATGCCAGGCAGTCTTACCTCAGTGTAGTGCAGGATCTAGGAGCATATCTTTCTGGAAACTACACTAAGCCACATGGGAAATAATGAGGTGATTGGTGACAACCAACATGATTTAACTGAAGGCAAATCATGCCTGACAAAATTGGCTTTCTATGATGGAGTCACAGCAGTAGTAGATGAGGGAAGCACAAAAAATGTAATCTACCTGAACTTGGGAAAGCATTTGTCACTGTTCTGCATGACATCATCATATTTAAACTAGAGAAACTAGTGAAAAATTATGTGGATGATCACACTCAAAATGCTGCAGTCAACAGCTCACTGTCCAAGTGGAGACCAGTGGCATGTATCATTCCCCAGGGGTCAGCATTGGGACCAGCTCTTTTCAACATCTTTGCCAGCAATTTGGACAATGGGATTCAACTTCAGCAAATTGCCAATGACAGCAGGCAATTTGAAGCAGTCGAGACACTGGAGGGAAGGGATCCCATCCAGAGGGAGCTTTGCAGGCTTGAAAGGTGAGACAGTGCAAACCTCATAAAGTTTAACAAGGGCAAGTGTAAGATCCTGCACGTGGGTCAGGGCAGTCCCAAGCACAAATACAGGCTGGGCAGAGAATGGGTTTAGACTATGCCTGGTAATACAGACTTGGTATTTGAATATGAAAATCTGAGTACGAGTCGACAATGTGCCCTGCAGGAAAGCCAGCTGCATCCTGGGCTGCATCAAAAACAGTGTGGCCAGCAGGGCAAGGAAAGGATTTTTTCCCCCTCCATTCTGCTCTGGTTAGATTCCACTCAGAGTGTCCAGCTCTGGAGTCCCCCACACAAGAGAGTCATGGACCTGTTGTAATGACTGAAGAGGAAAGCCACTAAGTTAATCATATGGCTGGAGCATATTCCCTGTGTAAGACTGAGAGGCTTGGGGCTGTTCAGACTGAGGAAAAGAAGGCTTCAGGGAGAACTTTACAGCACCTTCCAGTATTTAAACAGGGCTTACAAAAAGGCTGGAGAAGGGAATATAGAGTTAGGACACAGGAGATGCTGAAGGAGGGTAGGATTGGATTAGATTAGATATCAGGAAGAAAGTTTCAGCTGTAAGGGTGTTGAGGTACTGGAACAGGCTGTCTGGAAAAGCGGGGGACTCACTATCCCTAGAGGTGTTGACAGCTGGGCTGAATGGGGTCTAAGTAAACTGATCTCATGAAAGGTTCCCAGTCCATGGCAGGGGTTTTGGAGCTAGCTGATCTTAAGGTCTCTTCCAACACAAAGCATTTTGTGATCCTATGATACGTGGAAAGATGGGCCTTTGACCCTTGTCTCTACTGATATCTCAACAAGATTCCAGTATCTGAATTGCTTGCTGGAGTTATACTTTATTTCTCTAGATTAGCCCATCTGGGGTGAATCAGACTTCTCTTCTAAATGGCCTTCTGTGGTGCTACATAATCACTGGCATGCTAAATTAAGGAACAGTCATCTCAAGGTAGAGGTCATGTAAAGACGTAATTTAATAGCACAATAACTCAAACATCCAGGAAAACCTAGTTTAATATGGAATTGATTTGATATTAAAGACTTAGATTGTTCTGAAGCTGAAACAGAATATCCTCAAACAATAAACATGTTGAATATTGAAATTATCTGTATGGTGAAAAGCCTTCATTTTCCCAAATGCACTCCTATTTAATTTACTTTGATGATCTCTCATTCTCCTCAAAAGCCATTCTGACTACCAAAATTTAATTTCTTTTGGCAATTAAGAAAAGTTAATTTCATTATAGCTGAGGTTGAATATAATTATTTTTAAATTAATTACTTATTATTCCAAATTGAAAAAGTAATTAGCAGTGATAAAATAATAATATTATGCTTGTAAAGACAGCAAAACATTTTCTTTTTCTAATTCATTGATTCACAACTATATATGAACCTTTTATTCACTGCCCTTGGGTAGTGCCTAATAATACTTATGATAATTCTTGTAGCATCATGCCACTAGTCTGGCAGGTCTTCTGGTTAAGGTTAAGAAGAGTCTATCTACATCAGATAGAGATGTCCTGTGATGATCTCTTCCTGTTCAAGCACGGCTCTGCCACAGCTCCTTCTTCCTTAGGTGACTCACTTGCCCTCAGGCTCTAAGTGTTGCTGGCTCAAAGAAGAAATGGAGCCCCGGTAACAATTCTGTGAGATATACCTGCCCAGATTAACAGAATAGCTGTTTTGAAAGGCTAAATCAGAGATAAAACTTCAGCAGATATTTTAGGCTTCTGTTCAATATTGCTAAAAAGAGAGACTCCTCATAGTTTAGCTAGAAGACTCGGTAAACCATGTGCTCAGCTGACACTGAGTGACACTCAGCCATGTCCCTGTTTAAGCCTCCATTTCACTCAATTCCCTGCTCTGACAACACAGGATTGCTAACAGAGGAGGGGACTTCCTTCTTCCTTGCCCAGCCCACGGCCCCAACCAAACAGCCTCCCTCTGAGTCTCCCTAGGCTACACCAGACAAAAGTCACAGTGCTTTTGCTTCCTGACTTCCTCATCGAGTCACTGGACTGCCCAAACCTTCAGAAGTTTACCATGACTTGTCACACCCTCCAGGTGACCCAGGTGTAACGAAGCAAGCAGACTTTTAAAAGCAATCAATTTGAAAGACACCTCAGCTTTGCTGATCTGTGGCAGGCTTCTTTATTGATACGTGAGTCAGGGAATCAAATGTGCAACAGAGAAAACAAACAGCTGTTGAGCACATTTAGAGAAGGGAGGGAGCAGGGAGGAGAAAGGACGGCAGCGACAAGAACCATCTAAATTGCAGAATGAGCCAAAAAGCAAGAAACCTGTGAAATTAAGAAAATTGCCACAGCAGAGTGAGCACCATGGGGCAGGAACTCACGCCTCATGAGCAACGGATCGCAACGGACTGAGACACAAGACTGAACCAATAGGAAAGGGTCCATTGTGTGTGAGAGAAGTTGCAGATGATAATCCTCAGCTAATAATTTATGTAAAGTTTTACATTCCTTATTTAGGGATGAGCATAATTCTCCTTAACACAGGAACAAGGAAATTGACCTTACAGAATGTTGTACGGGCTTCTCCCCTCAGCAGAACTGAAGCTTACTTGTGCACGCCCACTCTTGTTGTTTTTTAAGTGCTCTATGAGCTGTCATACATTTAAATGCAATATTTTATCCTGTTTCAGTCCAAAAGCAACAAATCCAAAGTCTCATAGGAAGGATCTGAGGATGCTGGCAGCAGTGATGTGGCAAACGTTGCTAAAACTTCAGGAAGTTTGGGCAGACACTAGAAAAGGGCCTAAAAGATTTCCTCCCTGGAGAGCAGGAGGGGACAGATGACAACATAGATAAAATTTAGAACTTAATGAAGAATAAATGTGTAAAGGAATTCACGCTAACAAGAAAGAAAGAGCAGGAAGAAGGATATTAAAATAACCAATCTGCACAAGTACAGCTGAAGTGGCAGTACTTTTCATTTGGTTTCCAATCTGTTTGTGACAAAGTTTAACTTTGAGCATCTCAAAATATGATAGTGGTCCCAGTCTAGACAACACATCAGCCTGACATCTCTATGTTTGTTTTTATCTATATCATGTTTCAGTAACTCAGTCTCTGGGGTACTGTTCCTGATTACCTCCAAATTGTTATAATCTGAAAAGGTTATTGAACTGTACCCTGCATGTAACAGCAGAAGCTATACTTCACTGAGTATTCTGAGGCTTAATGAGTGTTCTTAATGAGCTTTCAAAGATCAAAACAAAGTAACTACCTCATCAGCACACAGAAAAGTGAAATTAAAGTAGGGAATCATTACGCATGTGGGTGATTGTTCATGTGCATTAATTTCATCTGCCATTTCTCTACATGTTCCTTACAGTTCTATAATGAAGCAATTTCAAACCAGACATTTAAGTTTACATCTGCAGCTACATTTTAAAACTACCAATTTAAAATTCTAAAGAGCCATGTCCATCATTTCCAATTTCAATTAAATATAAAAAATATTTATAGAGACAGTTATTGCTTTTACCATTACACTATGGCAAATTGAATCATCTGCTAGATACACTCCAGTTGATCAAAAGAATTAGAGTCAATCACTTGGAAATAAGGGAGTGAGAGACCCATAGGCCTGACAGTCCAGCTTAGCAATATTATGCTAATTTTGCATAATTTTTTTCTGGAAAGAAACATTGCTAATTTTCTTCTGGAATTTTTAAATGTGACAACTACTATAAAACATTATGTCTAAAGGTTTTATTTTTCTTTCAGAATCTTCTCTCATGGTAGATCTACTCTCAGTTCTATATTTATTTATTCACTGTTGATTTTTCCCCTGCGTTTCCTGTTGCATACTTTCAATAAGAGACTTCAATATCAAGAATCAACATGCTTTTCCAAACTGGATACTGTTGTGCCTCAGTTTCCTTGCTTCTTTAGAATGCATCTCAAATCTTCATCTGAAGATGAATTTCACTACAAAACTCTCTTACCAATTACAAATTAACTCCACCCTTTTCTTTTGTGCATGTAGCTACTCTTTTCCTTTGGAAACCAGGCATTTGGAACCAGGCTTAACAGCCACTCTCGACTTTCTCCTGCTCTTCATCAGAGTGCTCTAAGATTGCTGCCAACCTAATTCCTAAACTTTGGACTGTGTTTGCTGCTGTACAGAAAATTTCTTGGTTACCCATGTGGCCTATGGTTGTGCTTGTCTGTCTGACACAGATGCTTGGTTGCTTTGCACAGAGGGTGTCCCACCCGGGGTCCTTGTAAGACTTAGTCCAGACTAGGTGAAACTATTGGCTGCACATCACACAATTGTATCAAAAAACAAACCTGAAGGAAAAAATACATTTTTATCCTCATCACTGAAAAAAACAGGAGTGCAAACCTGAGGCGAGTGCAGTTATAGATGAAAAAAGCTTCCATCCAGAGGTCTTAGAAGTATGACCTATTACTGGGACATTTCTCTAGGTACTAACTAAACTAGTTAGAAATTTTTCAAGTAGATATTTCATCAAGGAAAAATGACTACGTGGAAAATTATTCATTTCAAAGTAAATCTGCTTCAGGAAGGCATTTCCAGAGCTAAAATACATTTTGATATAGCTGAAGCATTGCTTTGACCTTTTTAAAAAAGGAACATTTTTATCTGTCATTCAACAGAACTCATATTGTTATAGTTTTAGAGAACATAAAATTATCATTAAAATGGAAACAAAACATCTCATGTCACCTGAAAGGAGTTTCCAGAGTTTGTTTCACTGAGAACACTGAAACATATTGTTTTCATTAGATTTGGTGACAGACATGACCTTTTTCTAACTGTGGATTTGCAGATAAAAACCAAGCAGTTTTTAACCACATAGTTCAAGTCTTTATTGTGCCAAAACACACCACTGAGGGAAGCTGCAAATATTATGCCCAATACCAATAGTCCAAGCACTAAGGATCCCCCCCTTGCTTTCCAGAGGATAAAGAAAGAAACAGACATCTAATGCTGGTTTATCAAGCCATGGCATATATTAAAAGGAGGATCCTAAGTACGTGCTGCTCATCACATTCATTGCCACATAGGGATGGCCACAGGTCAGACTGGAGACAGTAAAGTAAATCTAGCTTCAGAGTTCATGGAACAACTATAGTTCACATGAATTACTGAAGCAAAATTCTGTACCATTTGCTTACCCATATACAAGACTGTTGTTTTACTTTAGCTTACATTTCTCTTTGTGATATTTAAGGTTTCTGGAAAACAATGGTTGAATTTAACTTCTCCAGTAGTAAAACATGCAAAAATCATGGGAGTATGTGAACTGAGTCTATAAAAAAAAGTGTGATTTAATGTAAGAGTTCGGAGTAAGTTCTAGGTATTTGTTTCCAAGACCTTGTTTTGCCAGAAACATTCCTGGAATTTAAGAGACAAGGATGCTAGCTTATGCATACCTACTCCAAATAAGGAAATTTAGTGACTGAGAGAGAAAGCCTTTTGGTGCACAGAGAGTCTTCACCTAAAATAAAATGTCAGTTAAATCTTGGTGAAATCCATCCTTCCTTATTTTGCTAGTAGGAAGAAAAGAGGCAGGTCAAACATAAAATGAAGTATCCAGCTAACAAAAATATCTTTTAAAGGTGAAAACTGTAAGAAAATCAGGAAGCAATAGATGCACGGAATTCTTGGCAAGCAGGAACTTTAATTCCCAGCAAAGCCAAAGGAAGCTAGTACCTCGAAGGAGCCAAAGCAATAAGGAAAAAAGCCACCTGGAAAAACCTTGGTGGAAAAAAGAGAACTTGCAAAAAAACTCCTGGAGCCAAGTCCCTTGAACATTCAGAGGTAACTGTGACCAGAAATTGCCAGGAAATGATTCCTTGTGCTGCTCACATCCTATAGTCAAACTGAGCTTGGGTACATTGCTACAAAGCAATACTCCAAACAGCTTTAGTAATAACTGCACTGATTCCAGCAGCAAAAAACAGAGTCACACTGGATTTCTATACCTACACAAACTACTGCGTATTCCACTTGTACTTTCTAAAGACAAGGGCATTTGCTTTACAAATACACTGGGAAAAATATTGCTATTTGATTCCTTTAATCTGCTTTCAAAAGGATAAAAAAGAATGCTAATGCAGAGTGGGAGAGATGAGAAACAAGGCATACATGTTTAAATCACTGGAAGGTTTGGGTGATGTTTAATACTTACAGCCAAGCAGGTTGCAGTATTGTGCTACTTACTGCTTATGGACTCTCGTAAACTCTTCTGGTTTGATTACACAGCCTTTGTTTCTGAATGCTTTTTCAACTCCTGGGCAGCTAGATGACTGCTTTTCTTCCTTCATCAGATTGGAAGAATGATGGGCATCTGAGCACCACAAGGCAGTAAAAGATGGTCAGTGCTGTCCTAAGATAGAGGCTGTGCCAGCACCTTTGACAACAGGTAGCTGCTGCACATGCTTGAAGACAGCCTAAGTTAGTAACATTCACCTGACACTCGCCAACAGGGACAGGTTAACGTGCTCCAGTGTTTCAGAGGCTCTCAAAGGGGTCAGCTCCTCTCCTGCTAGGATGGAACACATGGAGAACATTTCTGTAATGGAATACATTAAGCACATGATTAAACTTTGGAGAGCTACAGCTTCCTTTCCATGTCCATCATGGGTCTGCTGTCATCACAGAAAAGAAAGGAAATTGCCCTTCTTGTCTGTTCTGAAGTAAGGCATCAGCTGATGTTTTTACCCAGAAAAGAAATAAACAGTAGAAACAAATCCTCAGAAGAGAGGACTGCAGGTCAGGATGATACTGACCATCGAAGTGTGGGAATATAGTGATGGGAATGCTGTACTCCCAGAACTGCACAGTGAGGGGGAAGGAGGAAGTTGAATACTGCTTTGCTCTAAGACATATATTTATCTAGTTTGTCAAACTTTGCAGCTCCTTACTACCCTGTAGATCCTGAGGGGGTGGATGGAAGAATGTCATGACCAGCTTCATGAAACTCATAACCTTTCTGAGAGACAGACAATGATGTTCTAAGAAATGGTCTGCATCTCTGCTGAACTCTGACTAACGGGACAAGAGCTAATATCAGCTCATGCAACAGGGTCAAACAGTACAGATCCAGGCAAAATTTACCCAGCAACTGGTGGAACAAAAGGCTCAGAAAGTGACTGTTACGAAATTAAACTGCAATTCAGCATTGAGAAGGACAGCAAAAAGCCTTTTTTATAGCCCCTTTAGAAAACCAAATTCAATATCTGCAGTTTTGACTGCAGAACTCTGCACTAGGCCACTCCAGACCAAGAGAACTCTGGACCTGAAAGCCAGAAACCTCTCAAAACCACAACCACATTAAAGCAGGAACTTTCACTATTGCATTGCTATACCATTTCATACGTATCATACAAAACAGAATCTTTTTTTATCCACCAAAACTGGGTGGTGTTATACCAATAACAAACATGTTCATAGTGATACTTTTAAGGGTTACTACTAAACATTAGCTTCTGAGAAGACACTGTTTAAATAAAATAAAAAATAAAACAAGGAGTTTATGCAAGCTCTTAAATGGGCAATGTGAGAGACCATAATTTAAAATGATGTTTTAATGTCTTTATGAACTCACATATATTATCAAGGTTTGTGCTTTTTTAAAATGAGCTAACGTTTACTTTTACAAATCTTGTTCCAACTAAGCAATTTTCTTAGAGCATTTCCTTTTACATAGATTTCTAAATAAAGCAGTCCTCTGCTCTGCATCTCCTTGATTCTTATCAGATGCCTGAAAATGCCATATACAGTCTGCACTGGATTTTCCCTAAATTCCTAATTATGACATGTCTTAAAACATAAGGATTCAAACTACTCTAAGGAGAAGAAGAAAATCTAAACGAACATCAGATAATATCTGACTGACAAAAGATCTAAAATCTGTTTCTGCCCCATTTTACAGTAAATAAAGGACTCTACTGACACAAGCAATAGAGACATGAGAGAATAAACTTCTTAGTATCTAAGTTTAGAAATGCAGATTTCTTCTTTTCTACATTGCACCAAAAGGTTGGATTTGTTCTTATTTCCTTCAATTAAACACTGTGGTCCCCCTGTGAGCATTAAGTTTTTGTCAGAGATTTATCTCTACCATTGAATTTCAATGGGGACAGTCACCTTTTCTCCACCTTAATCCCGTGTCTCCCATAGAGCAGTAGGGAACATTTTGGGTGAAAACCAGTCTCATGCCCTACTATACCTAGGACAAATTGAGGACCTTCACTCTTGCTATGGAGAAAAGGGGACAAGTAATTCTGAGCTCTAATTCCATATGGTGCTCTTGCTTATTTTCCCAAGTACTGGCCTCAGATGCCCATATAAAAATACAAGGGGGCCCAAGCGCTTTTACTGGACAGCCTCAAAAGGCTTGAAATACAAAACTGATGATAATTATAGAAATGAAAGGTTTTTTCCTTAACTCAGACAAATGATTTAACTATTATGTGCCTAAATTTGGCTTGTTAACTTAGGACTAATAAAATATGTATAGGGACAGGACACCTAAAGAAGAATAATTTTCAAATTAGGTTTCAAATCATAAAACAACCTTAAATGAAGCAAACCTTATAAAAGAACAATCTTATTTTAGCTGATTATGTCGTTTATTGTAAAATTCTTCCATTCAGAAAGATACAATATTTCTTTAATTAAATTTTTACTCTGAATAGTGGTTTAATTTTTAATTTTAATTGAAATATAAGGTTATGCTTTATGAGCTGGAAGATATGTTTCTCAGTTTCTGAGATTTGTCATAGTTTGCCATAAACAGCCGGAGCATATTCTCTGAAAAGTAAAAAAAATTTAACTTACTTTGAGGAAAAAACAGAGGATCGGGTGTAATTTTGCTAGCCTCCTGCTATAAATCATTTTTATTGTTATTTGCATTCCATTTTAACATATGGTAATCTGTGTGAAGGGTAGCACATGAAAGTAAATAAATATTTTCAAATTTTCTCTGCAGAATGCCAAGTTTACTTGAACTATTCTTATTCATGTCTGATATATTAAAAAGTCAGTGAGCAATGCTAGCTACGCCAGACACACTTGAAGATGAATTATTAATAAATTTCTGGGATTTTTCTGTGAAAGATGCATAACAAAAACTTTGAACTGTCAGGAAGAGAAATACCTTCAATTTAAGGGCACTTTTCCTATTTAGCTTCTTGCACATCTTTTCCCAACATACATAATGACTGTCATAATAAAAACATATTTAAAATATAGCTAGGCACTTACTTGTGTAAATACACAACTAATAATTTTTTCAAAGGAAACAGGAGCATAAATTTCCTTTGTAGTTTTAATCTTTAGATACCTTGAAGTGTACAAAAGACAGCCTAAAATTTTCTTGTGTGGGTCCCCATGTTTAGACATTTGAAATCATCCTTCAGTACTTAGTTAAAGCCAAGTTTAGAAAACTTGCCCCATTAAGAAAATAAATCAGCATGAAACATTAGTATACTTGAGCAGCTTAATATACTAGGCTCTCTTGTTTAACCCTAAATGGCACCATCTTGGCAGGCTTGCCCACTCATAATAAAATTTTCTGCATGAAGCATAGCTAAACTAAGAAATGCAAAGTCAGGGAACACAGGCTGTAAACAGTAAGTTGCAAGTTCCCACAGCTCAAACATCCTTATTCTCATTTTTGGTCAACAAAATCCACAGCTATGTTTTAGAGCAATTGTCACCCTTTCTTTGAAAGTGTTGAGACTGGCAACTGAGTCATCTTTACTAGCTTATGAGTCATATTTGATTTCTACTTTGCAATTAATTTGAGCCAATTTTTTTTTTTTCACTCCCTGCTTCCTTTAATTTTTTCATACTGAAAATAAAAATAAATAAATAAATAAAAAAAAAGTTGGGGTTTTTTTTAGAGGCATATTTAAAGGAGTTTTTGCTTCTCAGCTTCATTACATTTGTGCAGGCTGCTTGATGTCTGAATTGCATTTGCAGGGTCCTCTTTGCATCTTGGAAAGGCATACTCAGTTTCTTACTGACGCTTTGTTGTCTGAAAGTTTTCTCCATGTAATTAGCTACTGGTCACAGGCTAAAAATCCCTGTTTCTTTGTACTGTATCTTTCGTCTTCTCAAATGCCCTCACACAGTTCAAATGTACTGCTTTGTGTATTTTCTACTAGTAGTTTTACATTGCTTTTGCAAGATTTATTTGGACCAGTACTGACATATCCTCATGGATCTCTCTGCAGCACTACATTGATTTCTCACTTTTGGCTATTTATCACAATTACTTGTGCACAGCCTGTAAGGACAGCATCAGAAGAATCCCTGCACATATATCTATAACATGTTTACAATATACATTAAACATACAGTCCTGTATGTGTGTGTACTCACACTATCCCACTCTCCTCTCAGAAAGAGCCTATTGCTCACCTTCCTGGCCTTACTGTCATTTTCACCACATTTTGTAGAAGCCCAAAACCCCCATTCACTGGTCAGCCAACAGAAGAATCACCTTGAAATCCACATATCCACATTTCCAACTGAAATATATTTGTTTCATTTTCCATATTGTAGCATTAGCTATTGGTGCATTTTGTCTAGCTTTCACCCCTCTCTTCAGGCTGTCGTACAGGAGCTGCCTTCAAAGCCAGATTGCTGGATGAAAATAGGAAATTTACCAAAGAAGTATTTCAGACATGCTGTTTCTAAGGACATATTATCAAAGTGTAAGTCTAAATACATAGGCAGTTCTTGTAAAGAAGGGGAAAATAAGAATGATTCTATGTAAAGAAGGGGAAAATAAGAATGATTCTATCAACAACTTATTTGAGCGTTTTTCATTCTCAGTGCATTTTAGTACAAGGCAGTAGTGGGAAAAAATAATTAATCCTGAGAGCACTTGAGTGCTCTTCACTTCAGCATCTACTTCATAAGAAGAGAGGTGATCATGCATAGGTGAATAAATGTCTAGAATTCCCAGACTACCACAGTGCATGGCTTTAGCAGATGACCCCATTCAACCCATCAGTGCATTTATCAGGGCCTGCAAGGCTTGGAACCCTTTATTTGCTCAGCAGCAAAACCTACATTTGACAATTTTGAGGACAAACTCTCAAAAGAGGTATTTACCATCTCCTCTGAGCCCTAAGTTTTGCTCATTTAAATGCTATAAAATTTTCTTACAAATAGTGTCACTTTTGTTGTAGTAATTAGCACCAAGTAATCTGAAAAAACAAGAACATTCTTCTCGAACAAGTTTCTCCCAAGTGAACAGTTCCTTCAATTTTCAGAAATATCCCACTAATAGAAAAAGGCAAATGTGCTCTTTTTTCTCTCTGGCATATCTATTTTACCCAAAGCATCAACCATAGGTGGTGAGAGGGAGTCTTATCTGGACCCTGGAGAGAAGGAGAAAATCCTGACTCACATCCTTTATTGAAACTGACAGGAATAAAATGGCAAAAACCTCCAATAGAATACAGCCAGCATCAACACTGTTGCCTATAGCAGAAAATATTTAAGATATATTTATATATTTTTTTAAACTGTAATACTGAGAATCAGTTCACAAGAACACTGTATATAAACTTAAAATTAATTTGTGTCTTGATGGAATCTGTCATCCAAAGGCCAACACTTCCATAATTCTCAGTTCTGCTAGGTCTTGGTTTCGTTTGTACAGTCGTTTTTGTTGCTAAATAAACACCAGCTAAGATAGTTTCACACATCAAAAGGACTCACAGGAAGCCATAAGAGTTGCACTGTAGCACAATATTACACAGCTCTTTATTGCATCCTGTAGGTTGTGACCCTTCAAAGAATGTAATAAATATAGTTTGAGACCTACTGCTGGCACAGATCAAAGAAACATACTTTCCTGAATATTTAAAGGGTAGGGCTGGAAGGGGTTATGGAAGAAGAGGAAGAACTAATGATTCAAATTATAATCACAGCCTGAAACATTACTGCTTGTTAATAAAGTTATCCTAGTCACATTGTTCGGCAAATTTACTTCATTACTCCAATCCTATCACATATCTTATTAGGTCATGGCGACTAAATATGATTTCCTTTACTGTTGTTTGAGACTTAACAAAGACTTTAATTATCTTTGAAAGGAAATTTGAAAGCATTTGACAAAAGAATGCAAGGGAACACTCAGGAGACTCCCCCAGAGTGTCAGTATGATGGACTGATTGAGCTCAAAGGAATGGACTACCCACATAGGGGGAAAAGATGAGGGATTGGTCAGTTACCAGTGACAAGAGAAGGCACAAGGGATAAGAACTGAAACGCAGATGCCACTGAATAGTAGGTGGGTGACAAAGCACAGGCACGAGCTGCCCAGAGAATCTGCAGTTTCCTTCCTTGCACATTCTTGGAAAGGCTCTGTTCATGGTCCTGGGTAGCTGGCTCTAGGAGGGAGGCCCTGCCTGAGCAGCTGGTTGCACAAGGTGATCTCCACAGACCCCTTCCAGGTTCAATCCTTCTCTGCTCTGTGGGGCTTCCCCAGTGGAGTCCTTCCCACATGATAGCCCTCCGACAAGCTGAGTCAAGGCTCTTCTTTGCACCAAGGAAGTCAGCAGGGTTCCCCACCTGCATGGTCCCACTGCCCAGTGCCAGGCCCTTGTGTTCACAGTCACTGGCCTCTCACCGTGGAGTGTGACCTGAGGTTAAACCATCCCCACCAGGCCACAAAAGGAGGACAAGGTCCTCTGAAGCAGGATTTTTCTAGCTTTGTAGTATCTGCTCCCCTTGCCTGAGCCCTGTGACATCTCTGGGAATTGTCTGCCATGGCACTGCCCTCTCTGCTCTTACTGTGGCTGTTAGTCCAGAGCCCTGGAAGGCACACACGAGGCAAGGGTGTGGTCCTGTGGTCCTAAACTAGGAGTGCTGCATTTGGGGAGAGCATTGGAAGTCCCAAAACTGTGTGCAGCAGTGGCACCTCTGGCCTATTCTTCTGCCTTCCCAAACCCCTTGTGCAGGTACCCTGTGCTATCCCAAGTCATGCTGACTCTCTGGGGAATGATAGTGGAGACAGCAGTGGAGACAGCCCTCAGGACTGGTTGATGACTTTTCAGCCTTCAAGGACACCCCTGGGAGGCCCTTACCTCCCATCTCCCACTGCCCTCATGGGCTTTGTTTGCATTTTGCTTCTGGTGCCAGAAAAGATCAGACAGATTCAAAGCACCTGCATCTTTCGGCAGGACGTGTTGGGGTGCCAAGGAGGCTCAGGAGGCAGAGCAGCTCTGTTGCCACAGCCAGTACCAGCAAGGAACAGCAGGCACACTACAAGGGTGGTTGTTCACCAGCACAGATAGCCCCAAGAGACTGTGAATGCTATTCTACTGAGGGGATCATCAGCCCAAATATATCTAAGCACAAAAACAATCCTACCTACCTACCTATTATTGTGATAGCACTACAGCAAGCTCTTCGAGACACTTTGGCAGTGAGAGAAGTGGCCTAACATAAAAGAAAAAAATCCTGCAAAACTGTCTTGCAAAACATAGCTGGGGCACAGACAGTGCCAAATATTTATGGATTAACTCATAAACTTTAGAAGAGACTTATGGTATGAGACATCACTGAAGGACATTGACTTCCTCTCAACTATTGATTTCTTTTCATGACAAAGACATCTGGAAAGATCATGGTGCTCATTCTTTTTGTTTGACTTTCTGTTTTACACCACAGCAGATTCCAAAGGTCTGTAACTTTTAATGTAAACACATAAAAAATACTCTATTTACATTACCTGCTACTGTACAAGAGATTTATCCCATGCGCTTCTACCTCTAGATCCCCATTCCATTGCATTGACAAAGGGTTAGACAAAAGGTACATTGAGATTAACCTGAAAGTTAGAAATGCCAACATCTGTGCAATACACAAACATTCAGTAAAGGAAGAACGCAAGTAAAGAACAAACTAGGATAGGCAGTGCTTACACTCCACCATAGGTAAATATCCAAGTATTTACTGCTCCATTCTTCTCAATTTGTCAATGTGTATTTTTACTATAGAAATACATACGAAGACCTGAAGGGCTTTTATCTTTTTGTCAACAAATAGCAAGTCTGTTCCTCCCACAAGTACATGCCTTAATGAAAAAAACCTTTAATCAAAAAGCTGTTTGGGGACAAACTTGGATACAGGTTCTTTTTCTTTCCTGTTTTCCCCAGTTTTTGCTGCCTTGGTCAAGATTCCCTGTTATTTGTTGTAGATCACCTTGATTATTTTGTAGACATAGTTCTGTGCTTGTGATAACTGGGTGAACCTCCAGACAAATCTCTCATTCCAAATTTTCTTTTAAAAGAATGTTCAAACTTTCCTGTTTCCATAGTCTGAGAGCTTTTTGTGTTCCTGATGTGAAAGAAGGACATATTTTTAAGAGAAAAAACTTCTGAAAGAAGTTATTTTCGCACTAAAGAAAGTCTGGTCTAGGCAAACAGACTACAACAGGCACTTTCACATGCTGAACTTAATCTGGAAAAATATCTTGATTAAAAAAAAAAAAAAAGGAAAATAAACTAAAGTCCAGAAATGTTAAGGGAGCTACCTGACTGGACATGGATCTAGCTAACCCAGTCTAGGTAAGCAAAAGGATTGGGCTAAATGATCTCCAGAGGAGCCACCCAGTCACAGCTACCCTGTGATTCGCCCTATTGCAATTAAGAGCAAACAGGACATTGTTAGGCACAAAATATGGTGAAAAGAATGTATGATTTTAGGTTGCACATGGAACTTAGAGTGTCATAAGCATTAGTCAGGTGTTCAAAAATACATAAATTCTCTTAAGGACCTGAAAGAACCCTGTGCATTTTATATCTCTCAGTAGCTTTAACATTTATTTCGATAGAAAGATTCATTCCTGACTTTGCTTTGGAAAGGAGAAGTTGGATTTAGGGAGCTGTCTTCATAAATCTGTCTTCATTTAGCCAAACTATCTATAGTTTCCTGTCATCATTCACCCACTGGTGAAGCAGGAAAAAGAAAATATTATTTTTTATTTTTCTCAATGGTTTTTAAACAAAACTAATACAAGTATCATAATAGTGGTACTTAATATTTTAATAATTTCTATAATGTAATCACTTACATATAAAAAAAAGGCTGTGAGGAATTAAACCCATAAACTTCAATTTAAAACTTCCATTTCCTCTGAAAGCCTTGTGCAAAGTTTTTAAAAATTATTTTCAGTCCACAACCATGTTTTTATTGGAGTTTGTCTAAAACATCTTAAAAAAAAATCTGCAAACATTTAGATTAAAAAGTACAATTTGCTCTTTAAAACATGAGGGTGAAAACATCCTGCTGTACAGGATATGCCCAGCACGTATCAGCAACATATTTCCCAAGAAACAGCATTAAAACCAGATGAATATGGAGCAGAGGGGAATGCAAATCCTGATTTGGAAAGAATCCTTTAGAAATTCAGTGTCCAGATGGTCAGCTGCATCTCAAGCTGGGCTAATGCTGGTACACAGATATGCTTTGTCAGACAACAACAAACACATGCCTGTCCTGGTTCAGGGGTCAGTGTGTGAAGCACCTCCCAGTACAGAAGGCAGCAAGATAGCAAATGCTGCCACAGCCACAGCTGCAGTGGTTCCTCACAGAGAAGCAGCTGCCTTCTTTCCCAGCCCCACTGTGACTTTGGGGTGGACCAGAGGCTCCCCTTCCCCCCTGCTCCCTGAAGAGACTGATGCCTTGTCATCCTTAGGGGCACAGCCACACGAGGCTCATGCTAAGCACCCTCCAGCTGCACTTCTTAGATAAAAAGTTCTTTACTCTTTTTCTCATACAAACATATTTTCAGTTGCTGGTAGATTTTGCCAGGCTTCCTTTGGGGTGAAATTTCTCATAACAGATGTGTACTTCAAACTGAAGTTTTAGGATACAGGTTAGCTGAAGAGCTCAGTTAATATGTAGAAAGCAACAAGAAAATTTGCATAAGTAAAGCATGTAGGAATGTAGCATGTAGGAGCCTCTACACATATTACTAAATAATAAAAGGTTCTCCCCAGAGACTTCTCCAGGCTGAAAAAAAAACACCAGAAAACCTGAAAATAAGCCCAGAATTCCAGTGTCCATAGATGGGACTGTCCCAAGGCAGTAAATGCAGATGAAACTGCTGATCATACCTGCTTTCTTTTCCCTTCATGAATCCTCTACACAGGAGTAACTGACAGTACGAGTCCTAAAATCTTGTTTTACCTTCATTTTGCTTTCAAATGTTTAAATTGAAATTAGCATGGACTGGCTGCACAACATGTCTCAGCCTGATGCTGGTGTATATTTCTTAAAATCTAGTTCCACATAAAATCTTGTCGTGTAACTGTCTTTGTTTAAACATTTAGAATTATCAAGATAATTTCAAGTATGGATTAATATTACAAATTATTTTAGCATTATGCTACTTCTGAAATACATTATTTGAAATTTGATGATTTATATGGTTTTATATAAGCTCTTTCACTGAATTTTATTAGTAAAAGTATAATTTAATTCCAAAATTATTGTTTGACAGTGGATGACTTAGAAATCTGAATGATGAGAAAATGAGTTTAAGTAGCGACTAGGGAAAAAAGAAGAAAACCAATAAATTACCATAAATTGTCATTCTGTTCTAATTATGTAGTATGCCTTCTGAATCAGTTGGCCTTAAATTCAGTCACTAGTGAATACCAGATCATCACAGAGTACAGATTACTTTGACACATTTTCAGTGTATGTCAGCAAGAATTTGCACATCAATTGGTACCTGTAAGATTTGGTTCTTCAATGGTAGGGTTCGGATTTGGGTTCAGATTTTTCTCACACAGTGATATATCTCTATGTTGCGTGTTTGTGTGCATGAATTTATATATTTAGAGCTTATCTGTTCATGGATTAACTCTCTCAAACAACATAATTTCAGACCTCCTAAGCAATCACCAATCCAAATTTTTAAATTTTTATTTAATGCACATATCAAACAATTCCCTGAAGCAGAATGATAATTTTTTTTTCTCCCACATGACCCACATGAGAGAATAACTATATCCAAACCAAAGTACATATGTAATAATGAATAGTTAGACATATAATGGTGTAAATCAAATCAGTAACAGGCTAAGAAAATACAAAGTGCTGAAAAAATTCCTGCACATTAAGTTGTCATGGGTTATCTATGATGCACAGAAAAAAACCTGCAGGCTTTAATATAAATATACTGCAAGTTACAAAAGCAGCCAAAAGATGCATTTTTCAAACTTTTCTCTTTTAGTGAATGTCTGAAATACATTGCTAACCCGAAACAGCAAGGAAGTATATTAGTACCTAATCCAAAACATACAAATCTACTGAAAACCATCAACTGAAGCTTAATTTCTTGTTTAAACTTTAAAATATTTTGTACTGTTTCCTTTTTTGCAATCTCTGTATGTTGTAAGCATAAACAATGTGCGAGTTCATATACAGCTTCCCCTGCAAAGTCTCAATCCAGTGCTAACTCACAGCTTTCTTGAGTCTTTTTGCACAAAACTCACAGAGCAAACTTGCAGCCAGGCAACTGAAGCAGAGAGGCAGCTGTCCTGGAGCCACACCTCTGGGCACTGTCAGGGCAGCCACCGACTGTGCCCAAAGCCCTCACACACAAATTTTGTACAAAGCATGCAGTGGTTTCCCCTGGCAGTGTGCATCCTGTGTGTGCAGTCCCTGCTCTGGAGAGAGCATTTCCTCTTACCTGTGGGGTTTTCTTCACGGACATGCCCTTCATTGGACAGCTAGAGGGCTGTTGGCTGGAGAGGACCTGCCTTTCCTAGCGAGGAAAGAGCAGCTGACCAGGAAGCTGGTCAGCTGGTGTAGGAAGCAGGCTGAGAAGTTATCCAGACAAAAGACAGCATGGCAGCTTGGTAAGTAAATGTACTGGGCAGACCTGAACACCTGAAAGCTAAACAAAGTGTGGCTGGGGCACAAGTTTGAACCCTGGACCACTGATCTACTACAGGAACTACAAACGTGTTTCCTGGCGCAGTACTCTGTCAGCTAGCATGGTCTGGAATGTAGGACATGGTGGGGCCTGTTCCCAGTAGGAAGAACAGACAATTTTTCACTGTCTTGTGACAGCTCTTACTGTCCTAGGCTGTTGTTTGACCTTTAAGTACCCTCGTCAGACTCCAGAGCATACTGGACATATCAGATTTTATACTACCCAAATTTAACATGCAAGAAATTTTCTGCATAGAGGTGTAATTTCAACATAATTTTTGATACTTCTCACAAGGCAGGTGGGTACGGAGAGTGGAGAGAGAGAGAGAAATAAACAAATGAAATCTGAGCTGATTTAGGACCACGAGACACAGAGCTGAATAACATGGGTGAGTGCGTGGTCCTAAGTTCATAGCAAAATTCATACCTGAACTATTAAGGATTCTAAACTTGCAGTCCTGCAAATAGATCTCAGTTTTAAAAAGAAAAAAAAAATCACAGGAGCAAGACAGACTTTGCTTTCTATCAGCAAAGTACAGTTATAACTCTTAGTGATCCACTTGCAGCAAACCATAACCATGAAAGAGCAAATTCCAGGGAGAGTAAGTACAGGGTTTTTTCCCAGAACAGGCCATCCTAACACTAATACAACTGACATGCTATATTGCTTAGTATCTCTGAAAGCAGAAACTTCAATGAGCCATAAAAACCTCTTAAGTTTGAAAAGCATCCTCAATGAAGAGAGGAATTTTTAAAGTAATGCTCAACATAGTTTAGATAGATCAAGAGTATCTAAACCCAGGGATTATATTAAAAAGCTTAGAATCTTAGCCAGGACTGGGAAGTACTTAGAATGATTTTATCACATGTTAATAGCAGAGTTTGAAGGTGATATTTTGCTCTTAACTGCAATAAGACTCACTAAGAGACACAATTAACTATCAGTAGTTGAACCTAGAGGAAATAATATCCAAAAGTAACCAATTCTTCATAGAAACAGAACATTCAGAAAGTAGATAGGGTAAGAAAAATAGGCCTTTTATCCACAACATCACCTTCGAATTTCTGAGTCTAACACATTGCAAAAGTAAACATTTCCTGGATTATTTTCTATCTTTTACCCTATTAAATTCCTACCCTACCAAATATGCCAATGAATGTTGCTAAACAACCTTTTTTTCCTTTCTACTCTTGCTGAATTTTTCTATTGCACTCCAAATGTGAACATAGGAGGCTATATTCATCCCATTGCAGTGATGTAACTATTTTCAAGTGCTACATTTTCCCCAGATTTTAAAAGCCCTTTTTCATTATTTCTCTTGCACAGAAAAATTACTAGACTGCTGATCATTCTGTATTGCATTTTTTGGGAACATCAAAGTATCTCTTCCCATGGGTTATCCTGTACATTAGTATCCCCACAGCTATGCACATGAAGAAGCAATTCAATCAGAATATTTGAATAAAGGGCCTTAGTGTTATTTATGTGAGAAGACTTCAAGAAATTATTGAAAAGACCACGATTTATATTTTCAGACTTTGTTTTGTCAATGGGAGTAGCTGTCTTCATCCAAAATAAACTTAAGAGGTTATTCAGAGCAACAGATGCTTTTTCTAAGGAGAGATTTATGTTTAAATAAAAATTCCCCACAATGTCAATTAACAGGACATTAGGTACATTTTCCTATAACTTTTAATTTTAATTAAATTCAAATCATATTGATATCTGGTGTTTTCAGGTCTCAGCTAATTGTTTCATTTGCTGTATGCACACATGCTGTGCTATATCCACTAACTGGGAATCTATTATAAAAAAAGGTTAGTGATTAACAACTTCCCCTCTCTTTGTAATTAAATATCTTGATAGGAAGCGTCCATATGGAAATAACAGAGGCAAATAAAAGACTCTATGTTCCTGAAGATCAAGGGCTGCATACTTCTATAAATTTCATATACAAAAAGGCTGGAACAAGCCCAGACATTTTAATGGTCAAAAATGGGTGGATGTACAAATACGTTTCTGCCAGACACCACGTTTCACCACAAGTGCCTGGGACATCACAGATCTCACCATCTGTTTACATGGATGAGCCACAGATGTTCAAACCTCCATATGAGCTGAGTCCAGAAGCTGCATACAGTATTCAGATTCTGAAAAGTGCAGATATTAAAAAACTCGGCCCTTGACTTAATTTTTTAGAGGCTTTTCAAGTATAGTTTATAGATTTTTTTTTGTATAAGTGATGTTTTGTGCACATAAATATTTAATCATCACACTAATTTCGTATCAATGTATGTGTGTACTGAGTGTAAAGAAAGTAGAAAATACATTCTCATACAAATATATCTTCTTTTCTGTATCAATTTACTCATGAAGCCAGAAAGAAGAGATGGAAGGATAGGAATCAGTGCAGACTCCTTGGCTATAAATTAATGAAACCACAAACCTTGACATCAATACCCAGAGCTCAAAGAGTTTAGGGAGAAGAACCCTATATAATAAGACAAGGAATAGACAGACTACATTTGAATATCTTAACTGTTAGATATCGATTTTAGAGAAAAATTTAGATTTTTTTTAATGCAGATTGAATGAAATTCTATATTCAAGGTTTAAAAACAGCAAGCAAAATCAGGATCCAAAAATTCAAATTTTAATTGTGCATCTAAGTTGTTGTACATGTACAACCACACACTAACTCTGGTTTGGGGGTAAATCATTGTAAGTTATCACATGTAGTATTTAAATACTATAAAAAGAAATATATTAAGGCATTTAATGTTAAAAAAGATCCTATGTGTTCAAATTTCTAAGATAAAATGAAACACTGTTATTTTTAATTGATTTGCAAAGTGTCCTACCTTAGGGGAAATGTAGTTATTACCAAATACTGATTGAGTCACATATCGAAATTCTTCATAGCAAGATCAGATGTACTGCTTTCCCCTACTGTGTCAGACATTTATGTACTGCAGTCAAATGCAATTTTTCTTAACTAACCAGAAAAGATTTGGGAGAACTGTTCAGGATCACTACAACCGCAGACAAACATAGATTTGATTAATCACACTTCACAGCATGCACATCCCTTATGTTCTCAAAATTCTGATTTACCAGTGAAACGGAGTATAAAACAGCTTTCAGGCTTTGTCAGCTCAATTTATACAGCAGAGTCCCTTTATTCCATCTCTATCCTTTTCTGTCACAGGCCACAAAACCACCTTCCACCTTCTTCCACTTCAATTCCTATCTTACCCTCAGACCACATCCAAACACACATCAAATATAATTTTTGTCATCCACACTTTAATAAAAATTTTATACACAGCTAATTTCATACAGATAATACACAAAAAGCTGCTTTTCTTCCTTTAGCTTTTCAAATCCATTACTGAACTAAAATAATTTCATTTTTAGTTTGGCAAACCAAAAAATACATATTAACAGTCCTTACTCAAGAGCCTATGACCATGAAAATTCAAAAATATTTTGATCTGCTTTGTCAGAGTTGTAAATATAAGTGAGATTGCATTTAGAATATGATGCATCAAGAAAGCTAACAAACTGTCTACAGGCTGAAATTCAGATTCGAGGTTACAGCAAGGTTGAGCTTTGCTAGCTCTCCAAATCATCATGACAGGTAAAACTTGCTAGTAAATTATTTAATGCAGAAGACACCATCATTTCTCATGCAGAGAACAGCAAGTTCCAGCGAGCCCTGAGTGAACAGCATGTTCTCTGCACACCAGCCAGGAGCTATGCTACTTGGGCAGAATGTTTGTGTTACTGCCTGAAAATGTAAATACATCTGTATTCTACTTTGGGTAACAATACTTTCATTCAAGCAGAGCAAGTGGGGGCACAGGAACAGAGGATTACTTTTTCAGATGCAGAAAAACTCAAATCTTGACACAATAAAACCAAAGCTATTCTGTCCTTGATCCTGAGAACACAAATATCTGCAAATAATAAGGCTTTTCCATATCTATACAAATGTAAATTCACACCTACTATGAACATCCACACATTCATCTTTGTATATTTTATAATCAGTAAGTTCACTGCATAACTATCACACAGAAAGTGACTACAAAGACAAAATTACAGCAGCAAGCCAGTAACTGGTTTGTTAATGTGATTTAAGACTTTTTCTTTTTGTCTCTGGGCCAAATTGCATCACATACTTTATTTAATACTATAAATCAACACTGTTAATATACTTTTAAGGTACTGGTTGGAACAGCTAACTTTCATTTCAATATTCCCTGTTATTCCCCTTGGTTTCTTCCAAATGTGATAGGAACTTACTTGTTTTTCCTTCTAGTCTTCCTTCTTTCCTCTCTCTCTGCCCCCCTCACTCCACGCTTTTCAGTCTGCTGGATGATCCAACAGAACATACAGACATCAAAGATGTATGTTCATGTTGTTTTAAAAGGATACAAGGAATTATTGTACTGACATGATTACACTTTCTTGCTTGTTTCCAAGACCATTCAAATGCTTAATGATCTTGCAGGAAGAGGGCAAAATATTTTCCAGAAGAAAAGCAAAGAAAAATGCATTATTTTTTTTTAATCTTAACCTGTTTATTTATTTTTCAAGCTGCAATAATCTTTATAGAGTGCATAATTAATTTAGAAATACTAAGAGACCACTGTAAATGAGAAAAGAAAAAGTTCAGTATACATTTGGCAAAGCAAAATTGTTTTCTTATGAATGCAAAATTTCTAGTTATAAATTCTATAATGTTTTGTATGACAGATTACAATATAGAATCATGACAATACAGTCACATAAATACATTCTTCTTTGAACAAAAAGTATTTTACATCTGTAGAATTGAGGTATGGAGAAATATTTGTTTCAAAGACAAGCAGTGCCATACACAAAGTCACTTAATATTTTCAAACAAAACAGCTATAGCAATAACAACAGAAGGCCCTCTCTGATCCTCTACTAACTTTGACCAGTGCTTAATTCCCAAGACTGCCATGAATTACTGAATATGGGCTAATTGTTGCTGACATGGACACCTGCACTCACACTGAAAACATCAGATCTTCAAGGTTAAGGAGGAGTTTCTTTATTTTTACAAGTTCTTTCAGAGTATCTAAAGTACTCCTTCATATCAACCTTAAATTTCAGGAATTTTACTTGCTTCAGCCAAACAGCAGTACAAACAACAAAGACAGAAGGGCACAAGGTAGGTACTATGTAAAAGCTGCAACTTCTGCCATCTTCCTTCTGAAGTTAAGCTCCCTTGCATTTATAAAGAGCTTCGGGCGTGTTTTAAACAAGACTGCAGATCTGAGACTCTTCTTTTAAACACTTGAGAAAACCTTTCTAAAGAGTTCTAAAATTCCAGATATTCAGCTTTCCTGAAGTAGATGTAAAATATTGCAAGAATTATTTAACCTAAGAGAAGAAAAAAGCTTCTTTTTAAGTAGCATCAGAGGCCTTGAGCTATGAATTATGGAAGCCTCTAGACAAGAAGCATTAAAATGTTCAGTGCAAGCTAATTCTGACCTAATTAGCTTTGGCACAATGCACCTATACTTCTTCTTGGATCAAACAGGTGTCCTAATGTGGGCCTTCACTGCCTCAGGCCCTTGCTACAGATATATATAATACAACATCACATTGCAAATATATTCCAGAATTTCATTCCTTCTTTAGCTGTCGACCTGCTCTGACTTGCCCAAGGTTATGTTTAAGTTGTGCACATACCCATCCTGTGCCTACCACCCTGTTTAGTTTATAATCTCATAAGGGCAAGTACTTCCTTTCACTACTTGTTTGAACAGCATCCAGCACAACAGGACTTTGATCCAGCCTGAAGGCACTGCTTATGATATGTTAGATTCCAAATATCACATATAGAATTCTGTCTCAATACAGTTTCAGCTGGAAACATGGTATTAACAGAATTGTTAGCAATCCATGTGCTTGGTATAGCACATTGCTTGCCTTAGAATCACAGTAAACACAGTATCATAAGAAACTCACTTAAACTTGCAAGTTTTTTTCCAGAGTTCCTCTTTTTTGTTGAGCACAGAAGTAAAGTAGCAATGTTCAGAGCTAATTAACCTGACTATAAAAAAAAAATTATCCTGGTAGAAATATCTTCCATTCAGATGAGACATGACAAGTCATGCGGCTGTTCAGACAAAAATACCACATTCTCCAGGTTTAATGCCTCACCAGCTTAGTTCCTTGTGCTTCATATACGTCAGAGGAGCTCTGATGAAATCAGGTTACATGTCTAAGAGAACTTTGGACTCTTATTTCTTATTCCATAAATATCATAGGAATTAATAATTTATCATTTAGTTAATTATCTCATTTAATGCATATCATCTCAGTCAAACTGACTTCACTGTGATTTAGGTTTAATATTACCAAAAAGAATAGCATATCTACTTGCTTTATCTGACCATTATGGTAAAGTTAGCAAAAGTTACTTCAAATATTATCTGTGCAAGCAAACCCCTTGTTGAACTTCACAAAGCAATTTAGAGGAGCTAAGCTCTTCACTGTGCTGATCCACATCTAACAAAATTATTTGAGACAGAATCACCATAGTGTTCACTTTCAGTTTGTGATGGTTGCTTCAATCTTACAAGCATCTGGGCATTACAATGCAAGACATGCAAGCAGCAATATTGCTAAAATTACATTTCTGTTTTCTATTTCAGGGTCGAAAAATAATTTCTTTGCTAGCAAAAAAAGATATCTAGAGAAGTTTTACAAGGGCATTTTATATACCCAGAAGCAATAATATATATCAGAAAGAGCAAGGCGGCTATCTGAAGAATATTTACTATTTAAAATTATTTAGTCATACAATTCCATCTGAAAAGCTAAGACATCAGAAATGAAAACTAATAAGAAAGAGCATAGGCTTATATCTTGCTAGCAGAATGTCTGTGCTTCTTGATATAACCCAAGCTGTTTAGCAGCAAACACTAGTTTTATTACACCGCACAGCAAAGGGATATTTCCAGTGGAAAAAAAAACAACCTGGAAAGTTCTTTGCAAGGACATGCATTTATAGCAATGAATGTGATCTTACAGCATTTATGAAAGAAGTGTAGAGTGTTTCCCTAGTAGCTTTCTAATTTCTGATTTCAATCTGTTGCTCTGTTGTTTTAAACCTGAGCTGTGCAGAGGTAACAGTTGACAATCTCAGGAAATCAACAAGGGAGTCACTGTGATAACTGCATCTGATTAAACCACAGATCCTGCACAGCATTTCCCACAGGTTTCTAGTTCACTGTGGGTAGAATTTTCTTTTAAAAGTCTGAACTCCAACATGCTGTCATTTTGCTTGCCACAAAAAAATATCTCTAGAAGTTAAGATAAAAACACAGCACTTAAAAAGCGGGGGAGGGGGGTAGGGGGCGGCACAGGGAGAGTGTTAAGCCTTGCAGTTGTTTAACACTGTTTTAAACTGCTTGTTAACACTGTCCTGCCTTTTACTGATGTCTATTCTTATTTAGAGGAGATGCAAGGGGGGAGCATGAAAGGAGTGAGGATGCTTTATCATATTACAAGCACAGAACTGTGTGCATTTCTTCATTAGTTCTATCACAATTGCTAGTATACAGTACACTCAAAAATGTGAGGCATGCCACGTGTCTTAATTAGGAACAAATGAGGTGTAATGTAACACCCCTATATTTTATTACAGAAGAACAAAAGCTATGGGACCAAACAGTCTATTTCAGACATGCATGAACCCCAAATGTACTGATAGCATGTAACATCATGAAGCTGCTTTAAACCTAGCAAGAGAAGAACTACAAAGTTTACTTACCTGATCTTAAACAGCAGAGAATCTCAAATGTCAGCTGCCAGTGAACTACTTCCTAAACACAAGCATTCTTGCTTACAGTATGTAATTAACAGAGTAGAAAAAGTCAAAATTACTCACAGAGTCCTGGCGATGCAATAGCAAACTATCTAAGACAGGAAATTCCAGTGCAATATTATAAAACAAATAGAAATGAACATGCATAAAGTCAGGAACTGACAGGCCTCTGGATTACTGCAACTGTAGGAATCATGCTCATGCATGCTGGGCTATAATTTATGAAACGGAGCCCAGGAAACAACCAATCACTCAGCTTCTCCTAACAAGTCCAACTGGCTATGAAAAGCTGGAAGTGCTGCACAGAACAATGAAGAGAAGCTATCCCACATATTAATCTGCTTATCTAGGATTGCCTTCTGTGTAGAGAGAGGGAAGCATGTAAAAAGGAGAGGGGAAAAAAAAGAAAAATCACAGTTTCATTGTTAAAAGAACAGAATAAATTCCAGTGAACATGAAAATCTCCTTTGCACTCAGATGACTAGCCTGTAGTCAAGCATTAGTAGCATTGCTAAAACATTTCAGAAAAGCACCATCTTCCTGAGCAGTGACTGTTTTTTATAATACTGGCAGAAAGCTGTAAAAACTGGATTTATATTTCTTATGCAATAATTTCACTGTTCTGCTGCTGTTAATTTCATGTTACTTCAAAATGTGAAACATCCGTCCATAAAATCTGATTAGAGTAAGATCATTCTTTTTACAGATGGCAGGTGGCTTCAGTGCATTAACAAGCCATCCTTCCTGGAAAGCCATCTGCATGGTCCTGGGATTTAAGATTTAAAAGACCATCATTTACAAGAAAGAGGCACAATAGAATGTGTCTTCAATTAATAAGCAAGAAAAAAAATTTAAACAGTATGAACAGACCAGAAATATTAGAGCATATTAGAGCGTATGGAGCCAAAGTTTTTCTTCCTGGGAAATTGCATTATTTAAAAGCCCAGGTTTGACCAATTTGAAACTAACATTATTTTGACTTTTTCTGGTAAATAACCTTAATGAAGTGCTTTAGATTAAGAGTATTTAAGTAATTTTTAAAAATTAATATTAAATATTAAATAAACATTGAAAATTTTATTATTATACTTTATTTTATGAAGTAGTGTAAAATAAAATGTATACTTTCATCTAACGAAAAATACAGAGAAATCTGTCAAGATAAAACTTTGGACCTTACTGAATTATCTTTATATAAATACTGAATTCTCTGTGTTGATAAAAATTCTACTACTAAAAAAAGTAAGAAATTATCCTTAATACATAAGAAGCTGCAGTTTTTGAAATGAGCTCTTGGCCTGTTTATACAGAAATCATAGTGATACTCAATGAAAACAAGGATAACCTGGCTGAGTTAGCATGAATTTGACAATAATGGAAATCATGTACGTTTGGTTTGTCAATCTTTAAATCCTTTTTAGATTGAGTTATTCTTCATATTCCTTTCTTTTTCTTCTTCTGCTTGCAATACATGCCACAATAATTTCTGAAATCTCCTGGGCAAAATGCATTTCATAAAACAGACTTCTGTATTTGCAGTCATGGTACCATATTTGACAGATTCTACAGATATTTTGCAGCTTTAGATTCTTTCCCAGAAGACCCCTGGTAGCTGCAGATGACCGTCTGAACCACTTTGTCCTGCTGGGCACCATAATTTGAATTAGAGAGACAAAAGCCTTTAATCTCATGAATCACATCTTTTTGCATTCCTAGGCAGGCTCCTCCTCAGGTTTACAATCTGCTCTAGTAATCATGAAGTTTTTCAGCATTGCATCCTTTTAAATGTGTCAAAAAACATATTTAAAAGGCTATCCTCAAAAGATGAAAATTTACAATGCAAAAAGAAAAAAAACCAGCATGCTGAAAGTTAAAAATTCGTAACAGACACTGAAAGTGCTATTGTCTTATTTCTATTAATTAGAAAAAATTCTCAGTGTTCCACAGATTCTTGAACAACAAATCAAAGGAATAACTTTGTTCCACGATTCTGCAATTCCACCAGGACTAAAGAGCAGCCACCTCCAAAGAACAGCACTTGTAAACCAGAGGGCAAGTTAAATTGATTGCATACAAATAATAACAATTTTTTTAAAAAATTGAGGGATAATATTTTACAATTTGAAAATATTCTAGTCACCTCTGTGGGATGCATATAAAATCTTCAGTAATCTATATTTATTGGCAGCCTTGCCACCAGCCCATATTCTATCTGACAAAAAAAGTGGTTCCACAGATTTGGAACTTAGTTACCATTGCAAGTCATGTCTCTGATCTGAAAAAGAAAACTCTATAATTTTCAATTTCAGCTCCCTGCTTTCCAAAAATAAGGAAAATAAAGCAAGTACCAGCTGATTTCTTTCTGTGATGACTGAGGAATAACCTCCTCCAAAGAAAAGCATTTGCTAATGAAAGAGGTAAGCAAATATACATACACTTATGCTAAAATGCTTTTTCTCAGATTAATTCAAATAGCGGTCTGTCTTTGCCCCCAAAACAGGCTTCAGAGCTGTCCCTTCTACCCCACCATACACTGACTTTATGAAAGGCTTTGGTTAGGAGGGGGAATGCCTCCCCCATATCCATGTCTAAAACATCATTTTTACAACTTTTGCTTCTTTTAATAACTTTCCCAAATAAAATGCAAGTGTGTTACCTCTAAGTCTTTCAACAAAGAAATGTACCACAACTCTCAGATATATCTTCAAACAGTGGCAGTCTCTCGTTTTGCTTCCCAAGATCACAAAGAGCATTAACTCCTACCATTTCCACCAATGCAGGATTTACGTGTAACACCATGACACCCACATTCAGTGTTTTGAAAACAAAATCCACCAAGTACCACAAGAAATCCACCAAGTACCACAAGAAATTGGTACATTCCCTTATTTGCTCTATAACTGTGGACTGTATCACATTGCCAGTTTACTGTAGTTCAATTTAAAATCAAATAACTTAACTGAAATAATATCTGCACTTGAGAAAAGTCTTCGCTGAATAACTGGATTGTCTGAGGAAAAGTAATACAGTTAATCCTTCAGTACTTAAGATAACATATCCTTTTTTCTATCTTGTTAAATTATTCATCTCCATAATAGGAGTTTTCTGCATGTAATTCATTCTTTCTGTACTTGGCTGCCTTTCAGAAGTCTCTGATTTATTGTGCTTCAGAGTCTGCCACACTGATATCAACTTCACATCAACTAATAAAATCAGCACCCTTTAAAGTAATGCATTCCTCTGCCAGATACAGCTTTTTTAAATGGTTCATCCACAAATTATTTTACTTTGCCAGTGTTTGAAATTATATGATAGCTGAAAACTTTTTTAAACGCTATAGCTTACAGCTTAAAAGGAAAACATCAACCAGGAACTTCAGCACTTATCTGCCTGGAGGTTAATCTTTCTGGCAAACTGAAGGGGAATCCCATTTTCATACATTAGGGTGTCTGGGCATAGTAGACTGATTTGGCTAGAAGAGGCAAGCACAGCCTAGATATGACTGAGGCAGCTTGGTAGCTACAGCTGTCTTTATGGAAAAGTGCTTATGGGAGGCACTTCATTCCTCATCTCTCCTTAGCTAACTTGGGACATGTAGAAAAAGGGGTACTTTTGTGAGTGGCAATTAGGCTGTCCAAAAGAAGAATGTATAATCAAGTTAACATGCTGGTTTTGACTGGGTTTAGTTTTCTCCAAAATAGCTTGCATGTGTTTATATGTGGGATTTTTGCTGGAAACAGTGTTGATAACACAGACATAAATCAGCTATTGCTGAGCAGGGCCCACACAGCATCAAAAATGTTTCTGCTACTCACTCACCTCACCAGCCAGGAGGCTGGGGGGCACAAGGAGTTAAAGGAGGGACACAGCTGGGAAGGCTGGCCTCCACTGATCCACAGGATATCCCATTCCATGTGGCATTGTGCCCAGCATATAAAGATGGGTGTGGAAGGAGGAAAGGGGAGGATGATTGGGGTGGTGGTGTTTGGTTTCCCAAATCGCTGTTAAATGTGTTCTGGAGATGGCTGAATGCATGTCTGCCCTTGGGAAGCAGCTTTCCCTGTTGCACATTATGTCAATCCACAAGTTTTCTCACTTTTGCTCTTCTGATTCTTCTCCCCCATCCTAGTAGGAGGTGAATGACCAAACTTAGTTGCCAGCTGCTGTGAAACTGTAGCAATTACATTTCCATATTAATAAATTTTCTCAAAATTTATTATTTATTAATATTATTATTATTATTTTATTAATATTAATAAATTTCCTACTTTTGACCCCATTGTGGATTTTGCTGCTCATCCCTTAGATTTCACACACCTTTATTCCTGCAGTTCTAAAAGTGTCTTGATGACAAGGTATTTGCAAGCTTAAACATGTGCAGATTTACTTGTTCTCACAAAATGCATTTATGCTTGCCTTTTCTAGGGTTACCTACAATCCAGGAAGTTCATATGGAAGTAATTGTTACCAGTTTCTCTCTGTGGGCTAACTGTATAAGCTACAAAATCCCCCCTTGCAATGCATGCATAAAATACATGGACAGATAGACATATTGCTATCACACCCTGCTCCAAAAATGGCAGCAAAATTCTACATGTTAGGGCATATTAATAATTGCAGATATGAACAATGGAAGTAGATATCTACAGGCTACAAGAGAAATTGTGACTGTTTATTCACCTGATTAATCAGCAGGTATAACCTGCTAGTGAATATTACATGAAGAATAAGGTTGCTCTGGTACTGTTTAGGAACAAACACTGTCTTCTGAACAAGTTCAGGTATAAGCAAGCATACAGTAGTTTAATAAACAAGTCGTTCATGTTTCCAGATGCTGATTCTATTTGAAACAGCAGCAATGCCAACAAACACCAGGTCATAAAATAATTTTGTACTCTTTATGGTAGTACTGTGAAGGAAATCATTTAAACTGCACACAAGGAAACATGGAAAATATGCAAGGAATGGAACATATGATCCATGAATACACATCCTACGTCAGAAGCAGAAGGACTTCATCCAGCATGTAACTCTATAAAGATTTAGTAAGACACGATATAATAGAATGTGAAACTCCTGCTTACCGTAAACAAGAACAGCCTTTAGTTCAGGTTACGTTATGTGTCTACAAAAAACAAGCTGAGGAAACACTACACACATAGCAAATTTTTTAAGGAAATAAAAAAATAAAAAAACCCGAAAATATACGCAAGTTCGTTTAGGAACCCAGGTATTCATCCGTCCTACGGCACATGCACATGAAAAACCTCAGCCAGTGCTAAAGTTGCTACTAGATGCACAGTTAACTGGCAAATTCAATATGAAAATAATAGAATCAATTTTGAGTTCTGCATAAAAGGAGTTGTACAGTTTAGCTATATTACTAACAAACCTTAAGCCTGCATAAATATGTTATATGCATGTGCTTGTATTTTGCTCAGAATGGAGATACTTTAAGTATCTTCTAAATCAGATTAGTAAATATTTTTATTTCAGTAGTTCACCAAATAAGTTATTACTGGTTGTGTTAATAGAACACTTGCATTAAGTCAGACTGACTAATTCAGTGTCTTAGGTGTGAAAGTGAGCTGTATGGGATACTTAGTGGAAGACATGTCCACCATCTCCAAGAAATAGAGATAAACAGATAAAAAATAATTTTAAAAATGATTTTATTATAAATATCATGTTAATAAAGCCTAGATACAAAACTCATTTCACACACAAAGAATGGAAGCACACACACCCTATACCACACCTATTAAATAATATAGAGGCGTAGAATTTCTCTCAGTTTCACATATTGAGGGAGACACAATATTAAGCAACTTTTCCCATGACCATTGACTCTGGAATTGAATTCCATCTTCTGACTAAATCCAGAATTTAAGCCACAAGATGCCCATCTCCATCCCTATGTACTGCAGCAAGCTACAGCTTAAACTACCCATGAGGTTGTATAAACTGCTTCTGTAGGACTGAGAATCCTGCATGTGTAGGATCAGCTGTATGCTTTCCAAGTTGTATTACCTACATCCCTGAGCAGCAATGATTAAATACTCTTAAATCTCATTTGTCTGCTGGAAAGCAGCCACATTTAGACTAATGAAAGGCTGAAGGCAAGAGAGATAAGTTCTCATGTAAGGCTGGTACATGAAGGTAAAAAAGTAATAAAATTATTCCAGAAAGAGAAGAAGGTATGGGGATAACATTATAAGTCTCATTAGCTACAGACAAACAGACTTGTTCAGATCCACATGAATCTTGATTGAAGGGACAGACTCACAGAAGACAGATATGTATAAAAAAAATGTTTTCACTAAGACATATTCTTTCTTCCACAGAGGTAAGAAATAAAGAGATGGAAGACAAGCTCCATAATCCAGAGAACTAATTTTTTCCATAGTAACAAGTAACATCTGGTCAGAAATGAAGAAACTCTCTCCAAGAGACTAAGAGAGCATGTCTTTAAAAGAATGATAAACCTTATGCTCAGACATATGCCAGATAAGCTAAGAAAACAGCTAACTGAAGTTCAGAACATAGCAGACCCAATCTGTTTGCCACCCTGTTGACAAACCTTGTAAATATCCAGCTGGGGAAGCCCTACAAAGCTTCTATTTTCTTACTCCCAGAAAATTCTGGTTGTACTTGTCTGCATTGACAACCAATCTAGGCACTAGAAAGTTTAAAAATGACAGCTGTACATTTATGCACAAAATTGATGCATTCAAGTCCAGAATGGAAGGAAGTTTGGAGTCCTTTGAGAAGGGATTACAACGGTGTTAGAAACTAGCTATAAAACAGTAGAACCTGGCCTTTCCAACTTCTGAGGCTAGATTTCAGAAACTATAGTATTTTGTACAGGATTTTCAGAGGAGGCCTTCCTTGATAGGAAGAAAGTTATTTTTATGTAATTTCCTAAGTTTATACTCAGAAAAAAAAAACACCGTACATTACCTGCCACTCTAAAGCTTACTTGATGGTTAGGGAGATCTAGTACTTGCTGGTCTACACAGCAGAGTAAGCAGAGAAGCACAGTTACCATTTAAAGATATTACTGACAATACCAGGAACTTGGTAGCCTGTTGGCATGGATGGATCACTGAGGCCAAGCACTGGCACTCAAGGAGTGGGAATGAATGGACCCTGCCACTTTCTCTCTCTATGTTAAGCTGGGAATATCGGGCTTTTATTTCATTGTTTTCAGTTGGGTAAAGTAGAAATATTTGAACTACTTGTTGTATGTTGATATCCTATAAATAGAACTAGGTACAAAACAGTGGGGAAGATTAAACCAGCAAGTTTTCTGCCTAGTGCAATTCCCAGAGTCAGGAGATGCATGCAGAGTGATATTAGAAGCAGAAAGAAAAAAAACTACCTTCTGAAACCCACCAAGTCACTGGGACAGAGAAGGGAGAAGTGCAAGGCTATCAGGACGAAAGTAAAGTTACAAGTCAAGAGAGAAGAGGAGGGGGAAAAAAAGAGTCTGCACTTTACCTTTTTTGGGAGCCCCACACGTTCAATGGTAGTGACAAATTTGTAAGGGTCTGGACTATTGCCCGAGTCTTTCTTTTCACCCCCTCTGGCAGTCTCAGTATTCTCAGTGAAGCAGCTATCACTCTGGCAGCAGCAGTGTGAACCCAGCTCACTGAGTTCATATGTGCAGTTATTTTAGCACATTGCCTTTCTCTTTCTTCTCAAAAAAACCCCTGGCAATTAAATACTTTGGATAGCTCAGCTAAATCTGGATAAGATTTGAGTGAGTAGAGAAAAAAAGCTATAAACAAAACAGTTCTCTCAGTTCTGGTATTCTTTTTCTCAAACAAATGTTGTGAACAAGGATGTAAGAGATTTAAGAGGAAGAGTTTTGTCTCTGGTGGGAAAATATTAGGCAATCAAGTTGTAAGCAGAACAGGTCACACCATTGGTTGCAAAACACTAACTGAAAAGAATTGTCTTAAGAGCGTGAAATAGTTTTTAAGAACTACCAGTGTCATCTTTAAACCACAATCAAATTTTATAACCCTGCGACAGGCAAAACAACGCTGGCTCTTCCTTTCAACCTTTCTTCTGTCTTGCTCTGCTCATAAAAAGCAATAGCCTGCAAGCTGAGTTATGGTTTAAAGCACATTCTGCTCAATTCATCCTTCTTTAAAGTCATCACAGTATATTCCCTGTCTAGACATAGATCATATATAGCCTCTTCTGGAGGTTTTCAACTCATATAGAGTTGAAAAGTTCGGAGAGAACACTTGAACATCCTGTGTCCTCTTACCCTTAACCCCAAGTGAGGCAACTTCTTTCTGTCTTCATAAGTAAGTTTCAATAAATGTGTAAATATTATGACCTTGAGTGCAGTGTGTCATTCTGGGCCCCACAAATTAAGGACATTGAAGTAGTCAAATGCATCCAGACAAGACCCAGAAGACCGGTGAGAGGACTGGAAAGAATGTCTTGCAAGGAGAAGCTCAGGAGTTTGGGCTTGTCTAATTTAGATTCAGGGAGATTGAGAGATGGCCTCACTATTGTCTACTCTTCCTGAGAAGAGGAGCTGAGTCTCAGGCACTGTTCTCTTCTCCCTGGTGTTTAGAAAGGTTGTGGAGTCTCCCTATTTGGAGATATTAAACAACATCTGCATACACGCCTGAGTTACTGTGCCCTGGGGCATCCTGCTGGAGGAGAGAGGGTATACTAGTTGATCTCCAGTGGTCTCTTTGAACTTTACCAATTCTGTGGTTCTGTAATGTGTGAGAATGCTTCAAAGTTGAGCCAGGATAGATTTAGACTGTACATTAGCAACCATTTCATTAGTGAGAGATTGGTCACATCCTGGAATAGGCTTCTTAGAGAGGTAGTTGATGCCCCCAGCCTGGCAGTGTTTATTGAGGCATTTAGATAAAGCCCTTAAAAATATGCTGCAGCTTTTGGTTAGCCCTGAAGTGGTCAGACAGTGGGACTGGATGCTTGTTCACAGAATGACAGAATCATGTATATTGAAAAAGACCTCTGCAAGCATCAAGTCCCACTGAACACCACCACACTGTCAACTAGACCATGGTACTGAGTACCACATCCAGTTTTTCCTTAAACACCTCCAGGGGCAGTGACACCACCACCTACCTGGGCAGCCCATTCTGATGCTTAATCACTCTCTCTGAAGAAATACTTCCTCATGTCCAACCTGAACATCCCCTGGCACAGCTTAAGGCTATGTCCTCTCTTCCAGTCACTGGTGGCCTGGGAGAAGAGGCCAGCCCCCACCTGGATACAGCCTCCTTCCAGGCAGCTATAGAGAATGGTCTGCCCTGAGCTCCCTTTTCTCCGGGATAAAAAACCCCAGATCCCTCAGCTGCTCCTCACAGGACTCTTCTCCAGACCCCTCCACAGCTCTGTTGCCCTTCTCTGGAGTCATTCCAGTATCTCATTGTTCTTCCTGAATTGAGGGGCCCAGAACTGGGCTTAAGTGTGGCTTAACCAGTGTCAAGTAGAGCAGGAAAATTTATTCCCTAGTCCTGCTTGCCACATATTGCTGATCCAAGCCAGGATGCCACTGGCCTTCTTGGCCACTTGGGCACACACCAGCTCATGTTCAACCACTGTCAGCAAGGATCTCCAGGTAATTTTCTGGTGGGCAGTTTTCCTGCCACTCTTCCTCCTGCCTGTAGTGCTGCCTGGCATTGTTGTGGCCAAAGTATTTGACTTACCACATTATTGTGGTATTGTCATGATATTGTCAATATCAAGTATTGGTCTTGTTGAACCTCACACTTTCCCTATGTATCTCACTTCTCCAACCCTTGTTTGCAGAGCCTTCCTACTCTTCAGCAGATGGACACACCAGCTGTACTTGGTGCTGTCCATGAAGTTACTAATTTACGCAATCTTTTCACCATCCAGATCATCAGTAAACACTTTGAACCAGATTGGGCACAACACTAAGCCCTAGTGGACACCACAGTCACACTAGAGGTTCCTTCCAAATGAAACATTCAGGTCTATTATATTCTACAGAAGGCAAAATATTTGAAATTGTGTTAGATTGAAACTTCATTAGTTTCCATAGCAGTGAACAGCAGTGTGGTAAGAATGGCCACACATGTCAAACTTAAGTTGCAATGTATTTGGGGTCCTCTCTCCCATGGGCAACTAGAAAATGTCAATAAAATAGTGAACAGGTGAAAAACATCTCTCCAGAATGCATTTGAGCACTTTAACAAGTGGTGGATTAGCAATGCACCGAGATAAAACATTATGGATTATAACTCCCAATTAATTATTTTCTTCTATTATTTTATTGCCACACTTTAAATCCACATCTGCCTTCAGCATAACCAGAACTTGCTAGAAGGAAGTCCACAGCTTAACTAGAGCCTATTAAAAGCCACACCTTTTAGTTCCAAATGCCATACCTCACTCAAAGGTAAGTTGATGATTCCCAGCTTTTCTATTTGAAGATGCAACAAATAATTTTTCCTTATTCTAATTCTCTCTCATTATATCATAGATATCAATTCTACTCCTTCACCATCTGTTCTCCTGATGACTGTCTTTATTCATTTCTCATGTAGTAGCCCTCCCAATATTCTCTGTAAGGCTACACTATCAACTTCTCTATTGGCATAACAATATCCTTTTCATAGTAAATTGCTATATATGTTATACTGAAGAAAAAAAATGTCCTATCCATCAAACAATTCTCTGCTTGTACTCTTTGTAGAACTAAAAGAGGTTCTCATCCATCCTCATTCTCTTCCCCCTTATATGGGGGAATATAAGAATATATGAGAGTGGGATGGCCAACACCAGGACATACTTTCTTCTATAGTAATAAAATAACAGAAAAGTCTCTTGCCACACTGTCAGAATTTTAGATTTACACTAAAGGACCAACAATTTGAACCACAGATAGAAGGAATTTTATTTCTAACTGAAGGTCACTTTCAGAAATTTCATATATTTCTCTTTTTAAGCTTGGAATAAGTAATTTACAAGCTGCATCATTACTGTTAATATTGCTGAGTCTCATCTTTATGGTAGATCTTTTTCAGCACTTTTATTATTTTTCCCTGTTAGTGTAAATTCCTTTGGCAGGAAAGGCAGCAGTTTTAATAGTTCTCTTCCTTGTGCTATCAGTTTCTCAACCATCCTTATGATAAACTTCTTTTTTTAGACATTATTAAATTCATCAAAGGTTATTAAGTTCCTGGATTCAGTGTAGTTCATTTTTAGAGAGAGTGTATTAGCTAAAGACTTGAAAAAATATTATATTCTCTGAGATTGTCTCTATCACTGTTGGAACTGAAATCTGTTCATCCCACTTGAGAGACAGAATAATGACTAGTTTTGTTTTATTGTCACATACAATGAAAACTTAACCTTTGCGTTTGAGCACAGGTTGAGTGGGAGAAATTAGTCTTCAGGGCCTCTGTGTAATCAGCCCCTAAATGAAATCTGAAGATCAGCAGTAAGAAAGACCATTGTTTAAGTCTGGTACTAAACCTTTAACCCTGTTTCACATAGCACAATAAGCTATTTGACAGTAGACACTGAAAGTGCAGGCACCTTTATAGAGTTGGATGAGTTCAAGAATTACTAATTTAGACTGTTATTTGAAGTTGAAGAGCAAAAAAGTTGAGGGATGTGATGAAAATTTCACGCAATTTCACATAACTAACACAAGGCATTCAACTCAGTATAAGAACATCAGTTTATACACACTAATTTTAAAATTCTGAGCTGTTTTTAAAGAATCAACTGGCACTTAAAATAGTTCTTTGGCCTTTAAGACCATATATCTGGCTGACCTGTTTAGAGATGGTATCTCTCCATTGCAAGTTCTCTCTCTTTGGTAAATATATGTAAATAATTCCTCTTCCTTAAAAAAGTTATGATACATTTGGAATAGCAACCATTTCCTTTTGTACATCTTTTAGCTTCATGTGATAAAAGTGCTTAAGAAAAATTCCCACAACATTGCTGCTCATTATGTTCTGCCAGATCTCTGAAGCAAGGATCAAACATCCTAGAAGACAAAGTATAAATTCCAATTTAATGTTTCCCTGCAGTGGTTGCTTGGAGCTGGGAAATAGAAAGAAATCTCAATTTTCATAAGTTATCACAATACCAATAATATTCTGAACTTTTCAAAAATTTACCATTCTGAGACAGTTCCTTTCAACACGCAACTCACCTATATTTAGTTTGAGAATAATGTAACTGATAAATCTGTGTTAGCAAAGTAAAATCAGTTGACTTCCAGGCCAAAATATATTTCAGGGCCAAACTGAAATATTTAAAGTATTTAAAGGCAGTTCATCAGTGTCCTGCAGTTGTCATTCACGTACAGATATTTAGTCAGTGTACAGGGAAGAACAACAGATTACAAATTAAACCCTGTGTAAAGCTACAAACAAGCCAAAGATTTAAAGTGACTTTAGGAGATCTAAAGTTTCTGGATGTACTGCTTTGCAGGGACAGATTGTAGTAGTGAAGGTGTCTAGGGGTGGCTTCCGTAAGCAGATGCCAGAAACTTTCCCTGTGCCCCAGAAACCCAATGCCCACCAGCTCCAAGACAGAACTGCTGCTGGCCAAGGCTCAGTAAATGAGCAATGGTGGTAGGTCCTGTGGGTTAACATCATTAAGAAGAGAGAGAAAACCTCACAACAGCAGGAGAGAGGGTCAAGATATGAGGGAGAAAGAGCCCTGCAGACACAAAGGCCAGTGCAGAAGGAGAGGGAAGAGGTGCTCCAGGTGCCAGAATGAGGATTCCCCCACAATCCATGGAGATTCATGGTGGAGCTGAGATACACCCTTCAGCCCATGGAGGGCTCCACGCCAGAGCAGGTGGATGCCCAAAGGAGGCAGTGACTCCGTGGAAATCCCTTTCTGGAGCAGGCTCCCAGCAGCCCCTGTGACCCTGTGGAAAGACAAGCCGATGCTGCAGCAGGTGTGCTGTCAGGACTTGTGACTCTGCAGGGAAACCACTCTGGAGCAGGCTGCCAATGATGGACTGCTCCTAGCTGGAGGAACGCATACTGGAACTGTTCATGGAGAGCTGCAGGAGGGACGAACATGGGAGCAGGGCAGAGGGAGAGTGTGAGGGTGAAGGAGCTGCAGAGCTCCTGACCATGCTTCCTATTGCCTATTCCTGGTGCATCACTGTGAAGGAGGAGGTAGACAATTCTGGAGTGAAGTCAAACCCAGGAAGAAGGGAGGGGTGGGGGGAAGATATTTTAAAATTTGTTTCTGTTTCTCATTACACTACTTTGCTAATAATTGAATTCATTTCCTCGAGTCCAGTCTCTTTTGTCTGTGAGGGTAATTGCTGAGTTATCTCTCCTTGGTCTTATCACAACCCATGAAACTTTAGTTATATTTCCTCTCCCTCGCACAGTTGAGGAGGGGTGTGACAGAGATGACACCTGGCATCCAAACAGGGTCAACCCACTGAACTGGAGAACTATATAAAGCAGAAGAAAGTATTTATTCTGAAGATTATGCACATAAGATGAGCAGAAGCCATATGGTCTTGACTGGATCCTTATCTTTCCTCCTAACAGAGGAAACATTCTACTACATACACAGGGACACAGAAATAATATAAGATACTGTAATTTCTAGTCAATGTGAGGAGAAGTTTTCATACTAGACCATGAATGTTAATTATGTTGCACTATGAAGCATCAATTTCTGTAATCACTGAACATTTCAACCATCTTTCTGTGTCCTGTTTTTTATAGTAGCAAGAGAAAACAGAAGACTGTTGCTATAGACGCCTTAAAAATAAATTGATACAGTATGCAGAATGCTACTCAATTACCCTTAGGCTGTGCCTTAAGCACCTCAACTACAATACCCAAGATCAGGTATAAGGGTCGGGATATTTAAAAAAAAAAAAAAAAACAACAAAAAGCCAGAAAAGCTATAGATAACACACGGAAAAATTATACAACCTTGATTTTTAAACAGATTCACACAGATTTATCTGACAAGCAAGAAGTGCCAAGTGGATAGTCTTAGGCAGCCGTTGTCCATCCTCTGAGCCAAAAGGAAAAAAGTCACCTTTTTAAAAAACAAGATAATATAGCAACTTCTGAAATATACATATATTAAAAAAATATATTCAATTCACTCTCCCTATGTTTCTAAGAAAACTATATTTACAGAGAAACTCTGATAAATACTGTTGAACCAGATTAAGTTCTATGATAATTTGAGAAAAGTATACAAGTTGATAACAATGATGAATTTTGTATTAGAGCTCAAAGTGGCTGATGGCTCACTGGAGATCACATTGCCCATAAAGTATATTGTGAGCCACAAGTAAGGGCTTGCAAAGCATCCACAAGAACCTCTGCATATTCACTGGGCAAAGAAAGTGAACAAATCATCTTATTCAAATGGAGAGCAGTGTGTCGTGCCAACTGCATTCTATAGGCTCAGTCAGTCATGAGTCAAAACCAGTTTGTGGTCACATCTGTGTATCTTAAAAAGCTAGCAACATAACGAAACAATTGGCACAAAATGTGCAAGCTGCCAAATGTCAGAAAGAAAGTTAAATTGCTTTTAGGAAAGAACAGAGTAAGAAATGAGAGTTACAGTACCACTTTATTTTCTCATCTCTTCAGTTCTGATCACTCAGTAATAAAGACAATACATCATAAATAGGAAATAGGAAACAGCTACCATAGAGTTTAGAGGTGCTGACAATGCTATACATAAAAACTGGCTTAGAAAAACCATGATATAAGCTCCCTTTGGATAAGAGAATACATATTTTCCCAAAAAAAAATACCCCAGAACTGGTGGACATGTACTAAAATTAAAAGGCAACAAGCTCTAAAGGTTGGTTTGTGGTTTGTTACTACTTGTTTAAAGTGCTTAGAATCACAGAAGTTGGTAGGGACTTATTGGAATTTGGAAGGGACACAGAGAATCATCAAGTCCAAATCCTGGCCCTGTACAGGAACCCCAAGGGCCACACCATAGGCCAGTGGCCAAATGCTTGTTGAACTCTGTCAGGTTTAGTGCTGTGACCAGTGCCCAGGGGAGCTGTTTCAGTGCCCTGCCACCTTCAAGTGATGAATCTTTCCCTGATATCCAAGGTCAACCTGCTCTGACACAACTCCCAGCCATTCCCTTGGGTCCTGTCACTGCTCACCAGAGAAGGGATCGGTGCCTGCCCTTCTTTGGATGCCCTCTAATGGTTTAATGTCTTTCTTATAGTGCAGCACCCAGAATTGCCCCCAGCACTGGAGGTGAGGCTGCCCCAGTGCAGAGCAGAGCAGGACAATCCCCTCCTTTGCTTGGCTGGTGATGCTGTCCCTGGTGCATCCAGGACACGCTTGGCCCTCCTGGCTGCCTGGGCACTGCCTCAATTTCACTCACTGCACTCATTTTCAATCCCCATGTCCCCTTCCACAGCTCTTCTTTCCAGCTTCTTAATCTCCAATCCAAACATACTTAAAGATATATAAATATCAATAAAGGTATTCTATGACCAATGTGAAAGTTTAAATAACTTTCCATTTTTCATATTCAAGAAAATTCTTCAAGAAAAATGCCAGGGAGGAAAAGATTTTTTGTGCAGATAAGCCACAATATAATGAATAGGAGGATTACGAGTTCCCTTAGAAATATCTTTCATTTTTGGTAGAGAATACAAGTTTTTTTCATTGTTATTACTTGTTCTTTAAAAAAATAAGGCAAAATCATCAGTGTTGAAATGTGTCTGGGTATTTATATGTAATTTATACTATAACCTTTTTAGGTGTCACAATGGAAGAGCACTGTATCTTTTCCTCTTTAAAAAATATTGTTCAAATTACTTGGCAATAAAAATGTTAGACAGTGTACTCTAGCCAACTGACCTTTAAAGCATATTTGCTTGGTTATCAGGCACTTTTCAATATGTATGGATTTGGCCCTAGACACATTCTTGCATAATTCCTCTTTCTGTAATACATGTGATGAAGTTCAGGAGCTACTGAAAACAAACAAACAAAGAAAAGAAAAACCAAAACCAAACCAGACCAAACCAAAGCAAACCAAAAAAACCAACCAAAAAAAAAAAAACAAAAACAAAAAAACCTTACAAAAGTAGCCTTTGTCAGTGGCTGAACCACAGCTTTCCATTTACTGAGTTTCCTCTGTCTCACCTTAATGCCCGCAAACATCAGCACAAAGGAGTTATTCATTCTCCCAGGCTAACAATGGACTGAAGAAGGTATCACTTCTTTGAATCTACTGCCTTTTTCCTCAAAAGACCTTAACAGCTGGAAACTTGTTTTGCCCTGATAAGCCAGTGGAAGCATGCATCTGAGATAGAGTTTTTAGATCAATAACACCTGCATGATTAATATTGTAGGGGGTCTACATAAAGAGATATTTATTCATCATTAATTTTATTTGCAAGTAAAAGAATTGTTCTATGAAAATTGTCCACAAACTTTAGGGACAAACTCTTAAATGTTTTTAGTGAGTGTATATGTCAATATCCTAATTTCTGAAGGATTTATCCAATGTGAGAGACATTTGAAATTGAATCTGAGTAATGAGCCATCTAATAGAAGAGAAGAAGGGCTTCTGTTTCATTAAAGTAAGGGGCCTAGGTAGTCCAGTATAGAAAGCAACACCTAACCTAGGTAAAACAATTCTTGTTTTAATTAAGAAAAATGGCTGGCTGACTCAGAACAGGAAAAATTTGAGCTTTGGGAAAAAAGACTAAAACTTTATAAACTTTTCAAGTATTGCTTTGTACTGATTTTAAGATTCTGATTGAAAAGTCCACTACAACACCTTTGTAAGCATTTATAGTAGTTACTTTTTTCCACTAGTATAAAAAATAATTGGCTCCTAAATTCTAATCCAGATTTGTCTGGGTTGGATTTCTAATTGATTTAGTTTGCTATGCTTCATCTCTTAGACAATGAGATCCTGGTACTAAAATTTCTCTCTTCATAATGACGCAATTGTCTCTTGAAATACTCTGAATGTTATGCAGACCTTTTGTTAGGAATATAATTACAAACTATATAATAAATTAAAAGGGCACATCCAGAAGGAAATAATGACATTTAGGCATGCTAGATGAAAATTCTCAACTTTTATATAGTATAGAAGATAAGCCCTTTTTTTGAAACCTCAGCTAAAAGAACACACACTTAAATCTTCAGAACAAGCTACCCAGATTGAAGTAGAAAAATCTGTAACTGCATATACATGACAGCCCTTACCCAGGACAGTTGGTTAGGATTCCTAAATTTGCTTGCTAAGAAAGGGATTAACAGAGGCATCAACTAGGAAACAGTTATAAAGAAATACAGTCACTAAAGACAGAAGAAAGAGGAAGAGTGAAATAATTCAAGAGGCTGTAGTCAGAGAAGCAAAGTCAGTTTGGGTTTTTAAGATGGGGGATGGCAGGGGAGCAAAAGGCTTGTTGCAAAGGCAGAGATGCAGCACACTGGGGTTAATGCTGAAGAGCTGTAGCTGATGTAAGCTTTCATGCTTGGACATTAGCCTGGAAGAAGTATGAATCTCACTGGTGTAAGGCTCTGGATAAAAGCTTACCTATTAACTGAAAGAATGCAGTGGAAACAGAACTTGGAAATAAGTTCTTGTGCTTTTCAAAGGCGTGGCAGGAGCTTGGCACACACTGGCAGCCCTGCAAAAGGCAATTGCATGGTGCCAATTCAGTGAGATTCACAGGGAACTGTTCCAAGCAAAGGAGAACCCATGTGTCAGTAAAAATCCCAAGGATTATTAATGTAAGGCATTTCGAGCACTGCGCACAGTGTGACGGTGTAAAAAAAAACAGAAAACAACATTTTGCTTCTTTACCATCTAGGGCAGTGCCTCAGAGCTTCCTGTAAAATCAGGACAGCCTGCAGCAAAATGATTGTTTTCCCCGAACTATAGTGCCATTGCCAGGCCTCCAAAGATACAGTGACCCTCCAGAAGAGGTATAGTATCTTCAAGACTCCCTTGAAAAAAGTCGAAACAGAACAGAATTCCAAATGTAAGATGTTTCAGCAGCATTGAAAAGACTAGAATAGCACAAAATAGGAGAAGTTTTCTAAGACCTTCACAAAGTGCAGGCAATGACATAGGCTCATTGAAAGAACCATCATTGAGGTCTGAGAGAGAAAAAGAAGGTGGAATAGGGTGCATAAAAAGGAAAAGAAACCCACAATACCAAAAGATTGCATGAGCTACAGTAATAATAGAGTATACTTTAAAGAAAAAAAAATATGAGCAAATCTTGTGCAGTTTGTTATTCATATACAGATCATCTTAATGATACTTCTTTGATAAAAAATGAAAACAAATTGCTGTTATTGTCATATAGTTTGAACTTCTCCCTGTAATAAAATTCTCATACATTCCGTGCAAAAGAATGGCAGTTGGAACCTTGGCTGATTTTTGGCTTTTTATAGGAATTTATAGCCATCAGTTACAATTATGAGTGTTAAGATCCTTAGACCATTTGAGCAAAGATAATGCCCTGATCAAGGCTCCAGGAACACAAAACCTGCTACGTATTACCTACATGACAGCATACCCATTCTCCATACATTTTCTGAAGGCAGCTATAGAGTAATAGGAAAATGCTCCTCACAGACACCAATATATGACTGTGAAAAATAACTGATGAGAAAGTTTCTAATTTAACCCTCCAGTTTGTATCTCCCAAAAAAGATTTCACAGAAACAAGGTCACAATTAGCTTGTTAATAACCGGTTAAGCTTTTAAGGCAATCTGAGGAAAGAATATTCCTACTGCTATCAAGAGTTCTAAAATGGGATCCAAAACAGAAAGATATCTCTGCTCATGGAGGCATTGCAGATGCAGACTATCCACCAATCTCTTTCTTGAAGCCCACAGCAGTCAAATATGATTTAACTACAGCACACTATTGCAAAGCAAGCATCCTTACAGAAAATATTTTCTGCAATATATAGAAAGGCAAATACTTACAAGACTAAAAGCAGTCTTGATGGCATATTATTTCAAATGTCCTCATATTCTTTAGATAGGGAAATGCACAGGGAGATATGCCTCTAATCCTAGCAGTAACACAGAACCATTCATAGCTTCAGCTTTGTTCCTGAAAATGTTAAGTACTTTTTCTATTTCTCTCCTCAAGTAAAGTTGCAAGGGTTTTTCTGAAAACAGAACACTACATGGTTCTATTATTGTTTATTGCAAATTAACAGTCCTTTAAAAAGTTGAGCATGAAAGATGCCTCCTGAGCACATGTTAGCTTTCAGCAGTTCTTCACGAAGAACTGTTGGACACCTTTTCCCTCCCACAGTTTTATATTTCATTTTGGCAAAGACAGAAACATGTTCCCAGTAGAAAACAACCCTGCCAACTGCTGGCCTTCAAAGAGACCTATGAAAAGAAGTGAAAGATAATGGGCTTTCCTCTTCCCTGATAAATCCCTAGCTACCCACAGGTATACATCTCTGCTTTGCAAGTTTTCTCTTAGTTTAATATTCATTAAGAGAATATCAAACTCAGCTAGTCTCATTACTGAATCTTTTTGATTATCCTCTAGTGTATTATTTTAATTTCTGTTGTTCAAGTAAAAAGCTGAATGAAACCATAATAAATATTAACAGTGCCAGAGAATTCCCACATAACAATAGCAGATATCTTGACAGCTAGAAAAGGCTCAGCTGCTTCCATTTAATATTACTCCACTAATTTGGTCCAAACAATATCTACTTTCATGTCTCACCTTTCTACATGAACCTGCTTTCCCCCCATCGTCTCTGTGCATTAACCTCAACGATTTCATTTATTTTTCCAGACTTGCATAACCACAGAACAATTAATGATGGAAAGATCTCGAAAACCATTGAGTGCAACCTTTGACCAAACACCACATTGTCAGCTAGAGCACAGCACTAAGTGCCATGTGCAGTCATTTCTTGAACACTTTCAGGAATGGTGACTCTATCACCTCCCTGGGCAGCTTATTCCAATGCTTGACCACCCTTCCAAGGAAGAAATTCTTCTTTATGTCCAGTCTAAACATCTCCTGGCACAGTGTGAGGCTGTACCCTCTCATTCTGGAAGTTGTTGCCTGGGAAAAGAGCCTGACCTTCACTTGGCCACAACCCCCTTTCAGTCGTGAGCCTCCTTTTCTCTGGATACACACCCCCAGCTCCCTCAGCTGCTTCTCACAGGACTCACTTTCTAGACCTTTCTCCAGCTGTTGACCTAGGGTCTTGTGCAGTGTTTCAAGCTAACACCCACATGGTCTTGCTACTCTGGTAGGCAATCAAATGCAATCACAGATTCATACTTAGAGAATTTGATTAATGAGAAACAAGTTAGGAATTGGAATTACAGAGTTCATACAGAGTCTGGTCCTTATAACAGAGCATGTCTAAGTGCTCAATATATTAACATCAGAAAAAAATGTGAATGCTATGCAATTAAACTCTGCAATACTATGGTTAGGCAATTTCCAATTTCTTAAAGCCTGCAGTGACAGTTTTTTGGCAGAAGTTTGTGGTTACAAGCAAAAAGACATTGTTCCCCAAGCAAAAACAGTCACATACGTTGAAGAACCCTTCCCACCTTGGAGAATATATGCTCAAAAAATCATCTAAAGCTCTTCCATAAGTTCATAAAAAGGGATGATTCAAAGTTTGCATCTTTGTCCTCTACATGGAATGTGTGGAGGGCCTTCAGCCTCCTTTGCTCAGTACTAGTCTCAAGACAGGTTCTGCCTGTGTAAGCCTTTAGATTGATACCAGCAGTGTTGGTTAAACCGCTTTTGTCTCGCTGCTGAGACAGCCTACCAGCCCCAATGCCCTGAGATACCCACTGCATACTGCAGCACCACTTTCAAGACACCTCATACACACAAGCACTTGGGTAATTCCTTTGTCCGGACTGGATGACAGCAGACAATATCCTTCTTTACTTTCAAAACAAAAATAAAAGTAAAGGATGAAATTTCTCAAGTAACACAACAAAGACAATCCGAAACAGAGAAATCCACATGCTCTCTGTGTTTAGCAATCAATAACATCACAAACTTGTCCTTCCTATGTGAACACTGGAGTCTCTTCAAGCACTACTTTTGGCTGCTCTTACATGTCAATGAAGTACTCCAAGAGACAAGGCTTCAATGGAAAAGAATTAATTGTATACTTTGAACTACTATCTATATAGTTTTCACTTTCTTATAGATTCATGTTCATGTGGGGCAAAATATTTAAATTTTTGCTGTGTCACTGTCCACTCAGGGTAATTACCCTTGACTCTGCTTTGACCTTCAGTTTGCCAGAAATAATAAACAAAAGAAAAAAAAACTTCTGCTGTATGTTAGAAATCAATCAAAAAAATTTTGAGGACAGTGTCTCTCCTGCTTCCAGGTCTTCTACTTAAAGACCTTGAGTTGCTACATAAATATTTATCAAAAGTTGGTTTGGTGTTTTTTTTACTTCCGTTCAGTTATTTGATGGCTGGATACCCCTCTTATGCTTTCTGTGTCAGGTTGATTTTTACCTAACAAAATCTTTTTCTGCACATATGTTAAAGCACTTCTTGAATAGACAAATACTGAGAAGCAGAGAGAATTTTAAAATATGATATTCATTTTCAGATATTTCATTCTTATTCTAGGTGTATTTGTAAGTTTGTAACTCATTACAATACTCTTTCAGAGACGGCAGAATCTTTATTTATCTCATAAATCATGTACAATTACCACTTCCTTTACTTAAATGTGTTTATGTGTAATTTTTATGAAGGTTTTTGCAAGTTAAATATACAAGTAAGGTCATTCAAATTACACTCAAGACAATAATCTGTAAATTTATATTCGAATTAATGGGTTCATCAAAAATTTCTGGTCAGATACTCTCTGAAATTTCCACTTTCCTAAAAAAATATTTCATATACTTATGATGAGGAGATAGTCCCATACTTGCATATTGTGATTCCCACTTCAGTAAGAATAATTAGTCTGCCAAGCTTTCTCAATAATTCCAACTCATACACTTCATTTTAATGGTTTCAGACAATAGTTTTCCCATTAACAGGAATCTGAAAAAAATTAATAAATCAGGTGAAAAGTACAAAAGAGGATTGCAATAGTTTGCCCTGAGAATGTAAACTTGACATCCAACTGAATTTAAAAGTAGCAAGGGAAAAAATTATATTTTACACCAATATTACAAAACTGATATTATATATAAGAATATTTTATTCCAATATGGAATCAAGTGTCGAAACAAAGATATTTTCTTAATGGAAGCAAGGTAACAATAGTCTTTCAGTACTGCAGTGTTTTTCAAAACAAATTTGGAATAAATTTTAATTTGATTAAATAAAGCTTTAAAGAAAGAAAACTTCTTCTGATTTTATAAACCAAATCTATTTTGGTCTTTCTTTACACAGTTGACATTGAAATACTAAAAGTCTTTTCTTATTTTGGTTCAATTTCCTGACAAGAAAGGAACTAAAACCTACCAAAATTTTTATTTATGCTCTTAAACACTTATAAAATAAGCATACAGGTATTCTAGAATAAGTAATTAGTTAATTTATATCAGTTAATATTTTGCAAATATTATTAATATAAACAAACACAAGCAAGTATACAGAATAGTTTGGGAAATCAGGCAGTAAAACAGGATGCCTGGCTCAAACCTTGACTTCGTCCTTTTTCTTTCCTAAGTGAGAGCTCTGTCAGAAAGTGAGCACTACCATGGTAAGCAGCTGCACATCATTGCAAATTAGCTGGCTACAGAAAGAAACAGAACCCAATATGAACCTGAAGCTCCTGGAGAACCCACACTAGAGCCTAAAGGAGGATGTGAATGGGAAACCCATACTGGACTAGGCTCCTGGAAGGACCTGTGGCCCCACAGAGAGAGGAGCCCACTCTGCAGCAGGACTTGTGGCGAAGCTACGCTGAAGCAGGCTGCTCCTGCAGAACTGCACCCTGCAGGAGGGACGCCCACTAGAGCAGGTTGTGGGGTGCTGTATCCCCACACTGGAGAAGTTCATGGAGGACTGTTTCCCACAGGTGGAACCCCATGATGAAGTGAGAAGAGGAAGGAGTGCCAGACATGACATGATGAACTGAGTGCAACTTCCACTGCCCATCCACTTGCACCACTGGGAAAAATGGGGCAGAAAATTTAGGAGTAAAGTTGAGTCTGGAAAAAAGGGAGGGATGGGAGCAAGGTGTTTTAAGGTTTGTGTTTTATTTTTCTTATTGTCCTACTTTGATTTGACTGGGAATAAAATAAATTAATTTTCGTGAGTCAAGACCCTTTTGCAGTAATTTGTGAGTTATCTGTCCTTATCTTGATCTAGGAGCCTTTTGTTATCAGTCCTTTGCCCTGCTCAGTAGAGAAAACAGAGAGACAGAACATCTGTGGTGGGCACCTGCCAGCCAGGCGGGGTCAACCAACCACACTATCCTCTTGCCCCAAAGTAGGAAAAAAGAAACTGGATTTTGCCAGAAAAATAGCCATTTTGTTTATCTGTCTCACAATCTACCATGCTCTGTTGCTAAGAACAGAAATGAGTTGATGTTTTCTCTGTTCAATTCTATGTGTGGAAATTCCGAAATCCATAGTGGATAGATGCATTTCCATCTTTTGAAGATTTAGGATGTGCTTCGTTGACAGCATCCCAAAAGAACCTAAGAATAGCTGTGTAGCTGAAGAGGTTGCTAGCTGAGCCTTACACACTGGTGTTATACCTTGAGAAGCAGGCCTTTCATTCCAAAACATACCAGGCACTTCTGCATTGCATTCTGCAAAGGTGTGGAGGGCAGCATGGTGCAAATGTCTCAGTGCTTTTCTGCTTAAACAGTCTGAGTTCAATTGTGTTAATTTTAGTTCACCTGGACCCAAGCTAAGTCAGTTAAGAGCACCTGCTCCTGTACCTACTTCTGTTTCTTTTTGCTAAAGGAAGGCTTATTAAATTGAAGAGTTTCTCACAAGCCTGAGGGTTCTATATAACAACAGAAGTCCCGGGCAGCAGTCATTGTGCTCTGGATCAAACACGACTTATTAAGCTACAAGAGCCAAGAGCTAGGAAGAACACAAAACGATAATCATTCATGCAAAATTATTTCACAATAACCTTTCTTTAGCACACCCATTAGGGTAGGGCTTAATTACAGAAGCACATACTGTTAAGTGCACAGGCTTCTCAAAGCATTCAACACTATTTTCATTTCAATAGAGTGGACAGGCACAAGAACAACATCACTGTTGCTGATTAGCATTAAATAGGATTCTTTATCTTAATACTGTGGTTTTCTAATCTCCAGCAGATAGCACATTCAAAAAGAACATATTCCAGTATTCTGGTCACAGAAAATTAATAAAGTCTTTTGTTTAAAAATTCTTATTTTCTATCTTTAATTGGAGAAGATTTCTGTAAGATAATACGCTGACTGACAGTTTCTGGGTAGTTTGTAACCAGCTTTTGCAGAAGATAAACATAGTTGCTCTTGCACCAAGCTGACCTTGACTCCCTGATGGCAAATTAAAAATAATAAATAAAACAACAAAAAACCAGAGAAGAATGAAGAGGTTTTTAAAGAAAAGCAAGCATTAAAAAGCAGAGTGTTTATTCCTGAGACTGATTTTCACACGCCGACTAGCTGCTGCAACAGACACATGATATGTTATCAGCCACTCCAAAGCCTCACAATATTCTCAGGGTTTCTAACATCTGAAAATCAGCTTCAGAGTACACAAAAAATATAGTAACAATAAAGGAGTAAAACATCTTTGAGCAGTTCAGAAAGTGAACTGGCTAAACAAAAGGCAACAACATGTTTTCCTGGTTCCCAATTGTCATGCTCAAGTCATTTAATCGTCTTCTACTGCAGAAGACTCAGCTGCAGCCTTGACAATAGCGTTATTGCATGTTCTCTTCTACTGTTTACCTGGATAAAACTCCTTTGGTTTCAGTTCAAGGTACAGAGATTATGCTCACACAGAGCAAAGAGCAATTAAATCAGGCACTCCTGAGACTGCCAATTAAAACTGAACTTACAAACCAGTAATCCAATTTAAGACAGGACAGCCGCTGTTCTTGAGGAGGATTATGATCTGAGTCATCAAGTTTATAAAAAATGAGACCCTTATTAGTATTAAAGAAACCACCATGATTATTGAGATACAAAATGGGAACAGCACTTTACTGCATAGACAAATCATTGGTGCTTTTGAGCTGGAGGGTATGTAGGGTATGAACGCTGTTTTTTCTCAACTCCTTAACTTTCAATTTTTTAAGCATCACAAAAGAAAAAAGGCTGTGTTTGTGGGTGTTTCACAATACCAGAAAGGCAAGCATTTGAAGCTATTTGTAAAAATTTCATAAAACTATTAACATCCCTACTACATAAATAGAATTTTCACTGAGATGTTTAAGTCATACATTTAACTACACAGGAATATCACACCAACTCTAATTAGCAGAAAAGCATTTTATAAAACAAAATTCCAAAGACTTGTTATAATAAGAACTTTGGCTCTACTTCATTTCTTTGAGCACATATTTTGAAAAATGCCACAAGGCTGACCTCTGCTGGGTCATAAATTATCAAGCATGTGAAGCGGCACACAAATATTAAAATTTTATTGAGCATGAGAGAAAACAGCAACTTTTTAGCATCCCGAAATATTTTTTTTAGATCTAAATATAAAAAGGACATATTATTCTTCATAGTCAAGGAAGTTATATTACAGGAAGTTAATATGCTTCAAGTCATTGTAATAAACAAAAAACTAATGATCCCACTACTTATTTGCTGACTAGTATTTGAATATAAAATCAGCTAAAGCACTCAGAACTACTGTTTTTTATGAAATGAAGTTTAAAAGTTAGCACGGCAAATATAATTTGAAATCACACAAGTCTGAGTCATTCACAAGGCCAGATCCTCACAAGTTCAGGTAAAAAAAAGGGGGGCGGGGGGGAAATACATTATATTGTGGCTTTTATTCACCTTTGGAGTCTGCCTAGAAGCATCAAGGTTAGTTCTTCCTCTATTCAGCAGGCATGCTCACGAATGACTGCCAGAAGCTTCTCTTTCTTTAGTTACCACTGAAGTTTCAAAGAATCTTGAAGTGATTTCAAATCACAGTTATAAAGTGTAAAAAATTCACAGAAAGATACAGCAGTACACAGCCTTAGATAGCCTTAAATTAGCATCTGTGCTACTATAATTCATACCAGCCACCAGATCATGCCTCTGTATTTTATTCTCTGCCTCAACCCCAGGCAAAGCAACTGCAGCATACTAGAGACATACCTTTCCCTCCTTGACCAGACTACCTAGGCAGAGCAGAGATGATTTCCATTATCCTTAGAAGTAGTCATGGCATGGCAACTCAAAATGTGACCCCTACTTGCCATAAATATTAGGATTTGACTGAAGAGCAAACAGTAACTAATCTTGTTTTCTTTAGTTGCCTTAAAAAACAAGAGAGGAATGAAAAATCAACTGTTTCCCATTACCCCCTAAATATCAAGCCACAGACTGAAGCTAATGAATGTAAATAGATGTGTGAAAATCCATAGCATGTGAACTGAGGAGCCATGAGATTTTGACCAGTCTTCTACAAATGATGAGTCATTATACTTACCCTTTTCTCACTATGCCTTTAGCTCAATGACTTGGCTTTCAGTAAATATCTACCAAAAAATGTCTTCTGAAGACACAAGGAAGAGTTAAAATTCACCATATTCCACCATTCAGTAGCCTGAACATAAAAAAAATCCCAAAACACATCCAGCTCCATCTTCTACCTGAAGAGTATTATAACCCCTTCTCAAATCTGCTGCTTATCAAGTACTGCTTTATTGTAATATACCCCACAAGATAATCAAGTGAACTCCTGAACAAGCTTGACAGAGTTCAAGAAATGTCCTGTGATTCTGGGTTTTTTTCTGATAAATGGGAAAGACTGGTGTAATGCAAATTCTCAGTTGAAGGAAATAATTCCAAATACTAACCTTGCATAATCTATGGTTTTATAAAAGCTGCAAAAAATGCAGTTCTCTAATGTCAGACAATATTGAGTGTAGAGGTCACATGAGATGAGTCATTTGATTTTATGTAACAATCTCCAATTTAGACTGTCAAAAAACGCATTAGCCCCTTTGCCTCAGCATTATATCAGGAAGCCTTGTTGACTATAAAAAAACTTTTTACAGACTTGTGATTTTCCAGAACACAGTCTTTCCTTCCTTTTATTTTTTCTTTCTTACATGACCTATGTGTCTTTTTGTCAGATATTTAAGCTAGAAGTAACCATGATAGGGTTTATTTTACACCTGCACTATTCCATATTAATGCTTCTGTTGTTACTGAACAGTCTGAAAACACTGATAAGATTAGCTAACAATGCCAACAGATTTTTGTCTTCAGATCCTCAAAGAGAACTGATATTGATTTCATGCAAAAATCCATAGGGCATCTCTCCAATATGATCCCTTATCTGTATATTTAGGCAGTTCTTTAATCATTAAACGCTTACTGACATTACCCAGGAATAATTTTATCAAATGCTACTAAATGAAATGTTTATTGTATCTACAATATTTGGCCATATCCTTGGCTCCATCAGTTCTTCCAAGGAATCCATAAAAAAGAGATAAGAGCTAAGTCTATTGTTAATTTACATAAATCTTGTATATAAATAACTCACATTAAATTTTCAGCAAAACCCAACAAGCATTATAAAATAAATGTGTAACTCCATCACTAAGGAAAGCAAGTTTGTCATGAAAGTGTATGCTCTCTATAAAGAACACATTTAATAGAGTTTAGCTCTTCTACTGTGCTTTAGATTTTCCCACTAAAATTCTGAATAATTTTTTTTCCATTTTGCCCAGCTTTTCCATCAGACTCATCTGAAAATTTATTTGGATCATTATCAATTATCTTCTTTAAAAATAGTGTATTTGACACTGTTCTACTATTATTCTGCCTTTGTCAGGACGATCAAGAGAATTTTTTCAGCTTTAGATACCAAAAGTTAAAAAAAAGCAGTGAAATTGAAAATGACTGTCTGGAACCAACACTGTTTAAATATCCTGCCTCTTTTGATTACTTTTAAAAAGGACTTGACAAACATGTACCAGCTTCCTTCTTTTTAAACACACACCAAATCTTCTCTTTGTCATTTAATTAGCTCGGCAATATTAAATGTGAGTTAAACACACAAACAAGAACTCATGAAAAGGAAGTTATGTCACATAATTTTACATATTTAGTAAGTTTGTCAATTCCTTTTAGTCAGTAGAATGCAACACTCACTTCTAAAACATGATTTATATAGAAAAAGAAGATGTCCTAGATGCACAACTATTCTATAAACTGAGATTCTGCAGAAAAAAAAAAAATCAAACTCCAAAACTGACATCTAATACAGGAGGAGATGTTGATTAACAACGATCATACTGTAAATCCTTGGAAATAGATTTGCAGTAAAACCCATTTTATAGGCTTTCTTCTTCTGAAAAGCTTCTATCCTCCCACTTCTGCTCCAAGACTAATGAATTTATGAAAACAGTGTTAATGCATGACAGCTATTATAAAGTACACCAAAAGTTCCAACTCAGAGTTGTATCTGTGAGTTTATGGATTTTAAATCTAAGACATATGAGGTTATGTAGGGCTAGAAACCTAGGCTCTCAGGCTATAGGAAACTAAGAATTGTGATCAAGAAATAAGCTGGTTATTTGAGTTTCAGTCTCTGTGAAAGAAAGAGATGGTCTTAGAATGTAAAACATCTTCTTATAAAAGAGGGCAAAAAAAGCTACGACATATCACCACAACAAATTTAAAAGTGTGGTATCTTCTTCACTTTAGTTACTGTTTCCATCTAGTAGAATATGAAGGCAAGACCACACAGATTTTGCCTAAGTTTCCTCTCATATGAAGTAATAGCTGAAAATAATTTCAGAAAATAACGTTAGTCATCAATCATTCTCTGTAGTTGTGAGTGCAAACAACTTATATCACAATCCTGGCAGATCAATCAGCTCTTAAAGAGACCTCTCACAAAATATGAGTAATTAAATAATCCTTATATATTAGCAAATAAGAATGGCAGCTATCACTCAATTGAAAGCCCAGGACTAGACTAAACGGTTTTGCAGATGGCTGATTGTTAATTTGGAACAAGATGCATTTGTGTAAGGAAAAAGAACAATGTTAAGCAAAGATTTGGCTCCCCTATCAAGAAAGGAAAATAAATGCCATTATTTCCTCTTTGAGGAAGTGCTGGAACAAAACTGTCACAGATGTGTCACTAATAACCAGTAGGTCAGGAGAAAAGTTATGCTCAAGGTGGAGTAAAGGGTGAGGGAAAATAGAGTGCTCTACAGGGATCAAAGAACACAGCAAAAAACCAAACCAACCAACCAACCAACCAGAAAACGCCCCAAAAATTAGAACAAAACAAACAAGAAAACAAAAACCAAAACAAAAATCATGAACAAAAAACCCCTCCCACAAATTATTTCTGCTCAAAGACCTTGCTCAAAATGTCTAATACTACCTTGACAACTAATGGCGTTACACTAGAAGCTTCAGTACTACCAAGTTAAATATTATCCAAATTTAACAATAATTAGCTCCTACTTACATGCAAGACTACACCAGATGCTCCACTTAGATGACAAACATACGTTTAACCAGACCAAAAAAGCAGCAATATCTTCTGCCTTTATTGAGTCTTCCTCCTGATGTGCTTTAAAAGAATGTATGCTAGCCCTCCATTTAGTGAGGGTCTTCAGAACAGTCACCAAGATAAAGCGTAACAAAGTTTGGCCTGTGGGCCTCATGATTCAAGGCAGATAAACCCAGGGGAGGCCATGATGTTCAGTCTTGGCAATATCAAGATAACACAGGCTTTAACACAGAAATAAATGTTAAATTCCTGAGAAAGTTAATATTGAAAGTGAAGTTTCTATTGCCTACAGTTTAGGATTAGAGAATCTCTGTTTTTTCTGAGATATTTTATCAAGCTTACAGTCTTCTCTGAATTAGCTTTCAAGCTAAGTTTTTCTAAGCTGCACCCTGAAAGGAATAGGCAAATCTACCTAGCTAACCTTACTTTTGTGCTCCTACCCAACTCATCTTGCATATTTGCACGTGGTTCAGCTGCAAGGAGACATACATAATTTCTGTTATTGAAATAAGCTTTTCTAAAGTGTCTCCCAGGACAGGAGCATGGTTAAAATTCAGTTCTGTGAGATTATGGCCTCAAATAAAATTCCCTCCCTACAGTTCCTACAAGTTTTTCAAAGATATTTTGTATTTTTCACAGCCTTGGGAATTGTGAGCAAATGGACCTTTTTGGGGTTTTTTTACCACAGTCATGGAACTTGATCTCTGAAACAAAAGAAAAATCAATTCATAAAAACAAACTACTTATTTTCAACTTCTCATCATGAAAACTAATTAGTAACTTTAATTGCTGTTTAAAATAGACTCAGGAAGGTTACATTTTTTTTTAAGTAACAATAGGGAAAAATTCAACAGGATAGCAGAAAGCTTATTAGCAGACAGTAAGATTATTTCAAAGGGCAGATAGATTGGCTTCAACTTCTCCTCTGCAATTTAGGAAGTGATGGCAGAGATCACTTAGATGGGTTTCAACTTTTATGCATGACTTGTTTCCGACCAGTCTTACTCATCATTATACTTCATGGATTAGTGAATTAGTGAGTAGTCTAGTTATAGTCATTGACAGCATGTAAACATACACAGAATACTATGGCACATCTAAGATTTTCTCACCCTTGAAGATATAGCACAAAAGGTTAGAAATGGCCTCAGACCATTTTTAAAGGAATTTTTATATTTTCTTAATATTTGGAAAGTGTACCTTTCCATATCAAATTTGCTTAAGAAAAAGATTATTGATGTCCAAGTATTTCTGTGAGAACAGATCATGAAAACATGTGCTGTTCAATATCACAATGCCCAAGAAACAACCCAATCTATTAAAGCAACCACCTTGTAATGTACATAATGAAACTTATTGACTGGCTAGGAAGTTAGCAAGGTACAAATGCTGTCAATACTGCATTACATTTGCTACTAAAATGTTAGAAATTTGTTGAGATGTCAGCTCTCTTCTCTCTGGCATAGACTACCCTGACATTCAATAAGCTATGAACTGCTGCTCTTCAAATCTCTAATGGATAGCATGAAATCACGACTCTAGGTACATATAGGAAAAGGGCAGTGCTTTAACAGATAAAAAAGTGCTCTCAGAATCAGCTGTGTAATATGTACAATCAGGTTATAGGTACACTAGATCTCATAATGCAAAACTAACCAAATCAAGAAATGCATGTACGCTACAGTGTCACTTCAATACTTGAATTCCATTTTTAGAGGAATCTCAAGGCTTTAAATTTTTCTGATAAAGTATATTCTGTTGCCAAGCACCCAGCTTTGTACAACAATACGAAGTAAGAAAATAGGGAGAAAAGGCTGCATTGCCTATCAGAATAGGTCAGCATTACATAAAGTTAATGGAATTTCAAAGGAAGTTCACTCAAGCTATAATGCACCATATGAATCAGAACATTAAGAATTGGTTTTCAAAAATAAATCTGCCACGTTAGGGTCAGCAATGTTACAACTTGCCCCTGAGGCATGTTAACTGAAGTTTTTGTTAATAGATTCCTCAGGGCAGACTAGAGTGACACAACACTGAATGAATGGTGAGGTTTCTATAAATAGATAGACAGACAGACGTAACAGGTTGATTTTAGAATAATTTGGTTAAAATGGAAAGAAAGTACGTAGTAGATTGGGTTATCTATAGAAATATAGCAAAATAAAAGTATAATGATTATTCTTGAGAAAATATACAAGGAAAATAAAAAAGGGATAAGAGCAGATAGTCATGAGGAAAGATATCACCACCCTATGAGACCTGATTGCTGCAATTTAGATGTCCAGGTTACAATTTTGATCCATCTAGGGTAGAGGAAATCCCTGAAACACTTTCAGGTGGGAATGCCCAGGTACTTCCCCGCAGGGAAGAGTTTTACAATGTCTCTTGTAACTGTGTGAATCACGTACAGTCCTCTGGTGGCGGGCCCAATAAATGATCCCTGTTTGTCAAGCCAGACCCCTGTTTGTTATGCCAGCACAGTTGAGCCAGTTCTGCCTTAACAGAAGGGATGAATACACTCAGGCCTAGATGTGAATGTGCCCGTATCTCTCAGGATGGGAGAGAATTTTCTACCCGAGCCAGTTGTATAAGGGAAGAAATTGGCATAATAAAAACCAGTATCCCACATTGCAGGATCTGCTTCTTGGAGGTGTTTTCCCTTATCTGTCTCAAACCCCAGCTTGCTGCTTCACAAAGTCAGGTTTGTTGTGGTCATCCTCTGGTGATGGGTGCTCATGCTCTCTGCACCCAGGCTCCTCTTATGCAGGTTAGAGGTTTCGTGACCACATACCCAAAACCAGTCCCCTTCCCCTGTGGCTGAGGGGTACAAACAAAGAAAAACCTGCTGCTTTTGCAAATGGCCAATTGGTTTTATCATTAACTTTTAATATTACAGTTTCTCACAAAAAGCAAAGCAAAATCCAGTGTTTCATACTTACTCAAGCATGTACAGTAAGTCAATTCCTCACACTATATGTGTACTAATACAGCCCAGTTTATGCAAGACACTGATTTTCAGGGAGGAAAAAAAGCTGTTGACTAGTTACAAAAAATACATTACATACAAATACATTTAGACTTTAAAATGATAGTCAAACCAAACCACAGCAAATGTACATTATCACCCATATACAGAATAATCCCCTTGAGTGTGTGGTGGGTTTGGTTGTTTAAGTTTTTTTGTAACTTTTTTTTTTGTTGCTTTGTTTAAAGTAACAGACATTAAAAAAAAAATCTTTACAAAAATACTGATAACGGTTCACATTACTACAACCTCAATACTCTCCTCCTCTTCTTTCAACATTTCCTATAATTTTAGCAGTATCCCCAGTAGTTTTTTTTTAGTAACCACATGCTGCTCAGGCTCCTTTTGCATGTGATCCATTGACAATACATTCTCTGTTCCTTGCTGATATATTTCAAACCATTTACATCCGAAAGCTTCTGGTTCTGTGAAACGGTTGAAAAGGTTTTTTTAAGGCCCACATCAGTATTGGTGGTTTCTGTTTAGTTTTTTCAGGAAATAGCATCGCTTCGGTTTCAGGGCTAGGAAATCGTACTCTGTACACTTCAGGGTAAGATTTCTGAAACTAGAAAAGTACATTAATTCAAATTAAGAATTTGTTCAAATGCATACAATAAACTATTAAAGTGAAGCTTGCATTTCTGAAACAGGGAAATTACTTGTCTAATGGACTTTCTACGTCTCTATATATAAAACTAGGCAACATTTCTGATTTGGGTTGATTCATCACAGCATAGCTGTTCTAAATTATTATAAATCTTGAAATCCTCAAGTGTAGCCACTATTTTCAATTTCAGTATTTCTCTAGAAGCATATGCATCTAAGACTTGATAAATCTTTTTAAGTTGAAATTAGAAACTGTGGAGAAATTTTTATTTACTTGCTTGAGCTTCTTCTTTTTATCTTTGACAGATATCTCTTTATTCATTACAATTTCTTCCAACAAAGCTGCCAGTGGTTCTTGAGAGCCAGTTGCCCTTTGGTATTCAAATTCACCTGTAGTGATTTGGTGACAAAATGATGGAGGAGGAAGTGTTGCATCACTATCAGCCCCAGCATATTTTATCTGAAGATACAGTAAAAAAAAAAAAAAAGGTAGCTATATTTTCTACAAAACACTTGCATAAACTGGCTTAATCAATTGACCACCCCAAGACATTAAGTAGAGGAAATACTGAATAGAGACCCTAAACTGTAATTATTATCTCGAGCCCTAACTGAGTGAGTTCCAGTAAGACAAAAAACATGACACAAAGGAAGCCTTTTCAGCTCTTGAAACAAGTTTAGAGTTTTCCAGCAGAAAGTAGACAAAAGAACTAAAAATCATCATTGAACAAGAACAAAACAGGCATCAGGAAACAGAAAGATGAAAAAACTGAGCAAGTAAGGATTGTTCTAAAGAAAAAAAAAGTCAGAATACTAATGGAAACACTTTATAATCATTCCATCTTCTTCACCACCACAAACATAGTTTGTCCGTTCCATGGGAAGATAATGCTGACAAAAAGGAAAATATATTCGAGAGTTCTTGTCTCTAAACAAATTCAAGATTTGTTTAACTTCATTTAAATATGTAGTTATGGTTGAATACCAGTAGTCAAAATTAATTCACTCTTCAAGAGCTAACAGAGGGAGAACAAAGTCTTTTAAGAACTGTTGATCTTCAGAGAACAAAGGATAAATTCAATCTAGAAACAGAGAGACATAAGAGGTTTTTTCACCAGATACTTACTTGGACTCTCTGGAGATGTACAACATGATCCTCTATGGAAGACTTTAAAGCAGAAGGAACACTTAAGATCTCTTGATAATTATCCATGAGAAAAGATACTAGTTTAGCAGCAAGAAGTTCATCCAAGTCAATCTCATCCTTTGAGCAGAGAATACAACGGGAAAACACCTGAACTATCTGAGAAAAAAAAAAAATCACATCATTATCATGTATTTTTGTGTTTGGGAGTGAGGAGCAGAGAATCAGGCTACATTTAAAAACTGATCTTTTAGACCAAATATTTAAACATCACAGTATTTACTATACTTAAAACATTTCAATATTAAAAAAAAAAATATTATGTACAGTCACATTTTGTGAGTGCCATGAAGATTGCTCCTGCCTCATACAGACAGTCCAATCCTGACTTTAGATAGAGAATGGATGAATTACATTTTATTCTCAAGATTGTCAAATAGCCACTCCACGTGGCTTTTTAAAGAGGGCATACGTATTTAGAGATTTATTTTTTTTAAATAACATAGAAATTTAATAGAAATTAGGCACCAGAGGAAAAACTTAATACAACTATTCTGAAATCATCAAATCAAGTTTCAGGTCCAGTTAACTTTGTGTAGTCTTGTGCTCAAGCGCTCAGTTACAAGAGTTATCACTTGTGCGCCAGTCACTTGTAACATTAAAATCACAGAAGGCAATAAAGATTTCTGTCATGTACCATATACCACATTGCTGAATTAAAACTTAATACAAAATACTCAGACTTTAAGGACTCACTTCTAAAAACATTTAAATTACAACAATATTTTTAAAGGAAGACCACTTACAGGAAATTATAACCTTGGTAGTAAAAAATTTAATTATTTTAATCCAATACTATTCAGAGTTCACGAGCACATTTAGATTTGTGCATGCTACCATAGGATTTTTACAGAATGGCTCTGCAGCTTACTTTTTCATTGCACTTAATTTTCAAAGACTTTTAAATAAACCAAAATAAATATACATCGTTAGCTAGTTGGAACAGTTAAGTTATGCCTAATAACTTCGTAATTAGGTGTTGTAAACATCAGTGTAGTAATACAGTGATATCACATATCACTATGGCACTACAGAAGAATCATTAACAAAAACTGGAGGTTACTTTAAGAGACTTGTGTATGTGGTGAAAAAAACAGAACTATTGAAACAAACAGCTGGGATTTTAATTTTTTTGAATGGCTGAAAACAGATAAATCAGAACATTCAGTTCCATGTTTCTAGCTACAACTCAAACAGGCAGTCTTTTTCATTCACATTGCAGTGATAAAGAACAGAGACCTCATCTGCTTTTTTTTTTGGTTGATTTTGCTTGGTTTTGGGAGTTGTTTATTTGTTTGTGCTTTTTTTCTACTCAGTAGAGAAATCAGTGGTGATTTAACTTTGAAAGGTAAGGAAACCTAAATTCTGAACAAGTTCTTTGCGTGCTCACAAATTACCATGAAATTCCACTTTATTCAAATTCAGATTAGCTTTCCAAATAGCTGGGATAGACGGTTCCTTTAACACACAAACTGTATTTTGTTCATACTCTCCAGTAAGAATCTTTAATCTGTGCTGCTCCAAAAGCCTATTTTCGGACCTTTTATCTTACACTTATACATACCAAAGTTCTGGTCCTCATTGATTCAGAAAGAGGTGGCAAATCCTGGTTTAGACTAATTCTTGCCATCATTCTCACCAACAGCTGTAGTCTTTTTCTATTTTCTGGTGGCAGTAGGAGACAAGATATCTGAAGAGCTTCTACAGCCTTGCTGGGTTTTTGCAGCAGTCCTGGTTTATAAGAGATCAGAAAGTTGTAGAACATTCTCATTTATATATTTCCATAACATTTAACATGAAATTTCTAAATCTAACTCCCAAAATTCCTTTCTTACTCATTCAAGATTGTCTTAGAACTCCACTCCCCAAGGAGACTAGAAAGATATCACTAGAACTGGACTACTAGGACTTGCGTAAGTTTTTAGAAGATTTTCTTCTGATATACTGGAAGACATTGATAGTCATAACCAACAACTCTAGATATTAGAATACATGAAAAATTACAACATTTTGTTTCATCGTTTGCTCTTTTGTTACCTTAGCACTAAACACAACTCAATGGTACGCACAGATACAGCAACCATGTTAAATAATATGTTAAATCTGTGGCAATAACCAGAGGGAAAGAAAATGTACTTATGCATCACTAACAGCTATAACAATATCAACATGTGCCTCACACCTATAGACATTAAGTCTATACCTAACTGTCCTTACAGACTCTTGAGAAACATGCCAGATAGCATAGTAGAAATATTTGAAGAATGGACAGGAACAGTAGAAAGTAGTTTAGGCACCTATAGAAAACCACCAAAATATCATCTTATTTTAGGTTCATAAGGCTCAGCTAAGGATTTTGTCTAAACAGCACTAGTATCAGAACAAAAGTCAGGAAACAAAATATCTGCATTACGGAAATCTAGCTGTAATTTCTGTTAGAAAAGGAACAAGGAAGAAAACAGAGACTTTTTTCTCTATAGACTATAGAAGCTGTAAGAGATTCCTGGAGATTATATAGACCTCTCCACATGCTCAGGGGAGGTTCATCTACAGGAAAGTGCCCAGGACTATGTCCTCTCAGGTTTCAAACAGCTCCAAAGACAGATCTTCCACGTTCTCTCTGGTCAACTACTTCCACTGTTTGATTGCCTTCCAATTAAAATGCTATTCTTTTTGACACTGAGGTTTCCTGTGCTTCTGTTCCTGCCCATTGACTCTTGCCCTGTCGTTGGGTATCACCAACAGAAGCCTGGCTCCTTCTTCTTTACTCCTTCCATACCAATCTTTTATACGGATTACTTAGATTCTCTCTGAGCCTTCTCCTCTCCAAACTAAACAGTCCCTGTTACCATTCTCTTCCCACATGACATAGGTTCCAAGACTTTAATAATTTTTGCTTCACTGGACTCACTGACAAGTGCTAAGGAAACGTCACTCTCAACCTACCAGCAATGCATTTTATGCAGTTACGGATGCTGCTGATATTCTTCACCTCACGAACACACTGCGGGCTCATGGTCACATTAGTGCCCACCAGCACTTCCAAGTCCTTCTCAGCAAACCTGCTTTCAAATCAGTCACCCCCAGCATTTACTGGTGCATAGGATTATTCCTCCCTAGGAGAGGACTTGACACTTCTCTGAACTTTATAAGATTCCTGTTTACCCATTTCTGCAGCCAGTTGAGGTCACCCTGGATGGTACACTACAAGCCCCTGTTGCATGAGCTACTCCTCCCCATTTTAGTTATTTGCATGCTTTTTTAGGGCACTGTGCCCTTGTTTAGGACAGAATGGTGTTACCATCCTGGTCATTAACAAAGTGTTAATCATTACTGGCCACACTACCAGCCGTGGGGTGCTCCCCACTGACTGCATCCAGCCAGACTTCGTGCCACAGACCACGACCCTCTGAGCCCATCAACTGTACCGATTTCTGAGTTTACCTCATTACCCACCTATCCAGCCTGTGCTTCCTCAGCTTGCCTATAAGGATGCAGAGGAATACCCTGTGGAAAGCTTTATTGCTCTCAGCATAAACAGTATCCACTGCTATCCCCTCATCCACAATTTTGGTCAACTCCATGGTGTAAAACATGGAAATTGTTTCTTATTGAAAAAGAAGTGTGGGGTAGGTAAGGCATTCCAAGATGAGGGGTAAAACTCTGAAGTTCATTTTCATAGTAAAGCTTTTTCTAATCTCAAATGAAGATTTAGCAAGCATATTAATGCATACCTTTAGAAGAGTAAGGAATGATTCCATACCAACACTCTACTTTTTTTTAAAGAGACCACAAAATTTATGTTTGACTTCTTGAAACATTGTACAATTTTCATTGATTTCCACATACACACTGGCATGAAATCTTTCTTCTAATTTTACTTTTATGAAATACTGTGAAACTAAACTAAAAGAAAAACCATGGAAAAGCAAACAGAAACGGAGCATGAAAGCAGAAGAATAAGTTTTAAAGATATCAACAGGAGTTGTCTAAGAAAAATAAGTCAGAAATTGAACTATATTCAGTATGAAGCAAGACTGACAAATCATGACGTATAAAAATACTAAATTCCAGAAACAAAATTATTGTTATTCTGGATTCCTTTCTCATCTCAGTAGTTTACTAAGAACAGTGTTGGTCACACAGAAAGAAGCCCAGAAATCTGACCTGCTACAAAGTGGGCTTACTTTTCAACTCAATTGTTCTTTCTGAAATTTGATTACATAAAATGTAATTAAATATTTTCTCATTTACTGTGTTTCAGCAAGCCATCTATAGCATCAGAAATGTCAATTCTAATATAGTGTGAATCCCCAAAAAGTTCTAGTTAATAAACCATTGCTTGTTTAAAGCATTACATTAGTTGATATAATTTCTAAATTTAAGCAATGAAGTATTTCAATTCCTTTCAAATGTCGTATTTCCAGGGTTAAAAACAGTGCTTAAAGCCCTAATCCTTTATAATCTAGACTTCAGTCAAGCAATTTCTAAAAGCTTATGAAAGTTTTTAAGACATTTAAGCATTTGTAAAAAAAGAAAAAGCTGTTAAAATCCATCTGTTGGGTGCTGAGCAATGAACAGTGGCCTTTAATATTATAAAGACAAGCAATGAAAGATTTTTGAACTAATGTGATCAAAAAGATACAAAAAATAAAACCAGCATGCGATATGAAATAAATTTAAATATTAAACTGTTCTCTCTATAGAATGGAAAAAACAGGTCCTGAAGAATTCATCTGTGATAGTATTTAAGAAAGGTAAAATAACTCCAGGAAATTAACTCTAAAAAATAGTTTTTTCATTACATCCCAAACTACTTACCTAACACACTAACAAAAATATCAAAAAAATGAAATGTGAGAAGGGGCTCTTTCATCTGGCCAAAGTAGTCCACTATAGTTTTGAAGACATCTCTTTCAAAGCCTGAGTATGTAGGCTGCTTCAGATCTGAACAGCTGGGCCCTACAAAGAACAAAATCAACAAAAATCAAAACAAAAACAATCAAAAAAGACAGAGAACACTGATTTCCAGCCACCAAGTGGACCAGTGTTTTCTAATCCAGCCCATTAAAATGGATCATTAGAGAAAAAGAAAAAAAAAAAAAAAAAGAAGAAAAGATTCATTATTTAAAATAAATGAAATTTTATTGATATGCTACTGGACTGATCTATTCCCAATAGGTCTAGTGAAGATACATAGCAGAGGAAAAACATTAATAGAATAGTTAAACTTTCATATAATTCATTTAAATAAGCTGCACTGGAAGGAGAATACACACAGGCAGGCCTTTTCCAAGTTTCTTTTAGAAAATCATCATAAAAAAGACTGAAAGTGAATATAAACAGGATTTAATAAAGTGGTGAAGACACAGTCAGTTCAATTTAATTTTTGGGGGTTGGGTTGTTTGTGGGATATTCTTCCCCTTCTGAATTTACTTACAATTTGCCAGACATTTCATTGCAGATAATATCCAATGAGGTAGTTCCTCTGCACAGGAAAGAAACAGAAAATAAAAGGAGAAAAAAGGAAAAAAAAAAAAAAAAAAAAAGAAAAATATTCAACTGTTAGAGAAAAGCAAAGCTGAAGACACTTTAACATGCTCCTCCTGCACAGTAAATCAAGTGACTCCAGAGGCAGGCAGTATGTTAATGTAGGATCTAGCTTGAATTACACCTATATTTCAGTACCTCCACTGCTTTCACGGTTACACATTCTGCCCTTGCAGCTCAATCAGCAAAAGAGGTCATATCACAGATCTTTAACCTACTAGACTAAACTAGTCCTAGATACAGCCTTCCCCAGTGCACAGTGCACAGTGAAGTGTTTACTGTTTCAACATCACATTTAATTACAAATCTTATGAAAAACATGGTGGCAATAATACTGTGATATATCAGAGGAGCAAAGATGCTTTATTTTTTTCCCTGATGGGCAAAACACAGTTTTAAACACAGTACAATCTTCAAAACACATTGACTGAAAACTCAAAACTCTCTCAATGTACATTTTGACTCTCTCACAATTTTTAACACATTTTTTCTTCATGTAAACACTCCAGTCCAGGTAGTAAAAAGGGTAGGGCCAAGAAAGTGACCTTGAAGTGATTAATATCCCTACATTTATAAGTGGTAAAAAGTTGCTGCTGTTTTATATTCATTTTTCAACCCTACTAAAGCCAGAATACGTTTAAAAGAGTAAATATGGAATAAACTCTGACTCCTACTCTTGGGATATCAGAGGAGAACAATAGCATTTTACTTTGTAAGAACTTTAGTTTTTACAGATGTGGTCACACAAGTATAAAGGTGCAGCAGGTTAACGTAGATTAGAACTAATACTTAAATCCCAATAGATTACAATATAAAAAATTAAATGAAAATTTCTAAAATACTCACTTGATTTGTCCTCTAAAGTGACAATGCCTTGCTTATTGACATTATATACATTTTGAACTATATGTTTTGAATTCACAAGTTTTGTGTCTAACACTTCATCCAGAGACTCCAAACCCAAGACCTTTTGTAATCTGCAAAAATACATAAACACACAGCTCATACACCGTCTAATCTGGAAAAGGCAAACATGAAGTATTAGGATACAATTCGGGAAAAAAAAGAGACCTTCATTTCATAGAGGATATCTCCAGTTGGATGACAGCTATAATGATAATTCAGTGCAACTCCTGTTCCCCACAGAACTGCCTAGATTTATAGAATATCCTAAATTGGAAGGGATCCACAAAGATGAACTCCTGCCTCTTCAAAGCACAATCACAAAAATTATACCACGTGCTTGAGAGCATTGTCCAAACGCCTCTTGAACTCTGTCAGGCTTTGTGCTGTGACCACACCCCTGGGGAGCCTGTTCCAGTGCCCAACCACCCTCTGGATGAGGACTCTTTTCCTAATATCCAACCTAAACTTCCTCTGACAACTTCAGGCCGTTTCCTCAGTCCTGTCACTGGCTACCACAGAGAAGAGACCAGTGTATTCTCCTCCACTTCCCATAACAGATTGCGCTGCAATGTTCCCTCAGCCTTTTATTCTCTAAGTTAAAAAAGCCAGGAGATCTCAATCACTCCTGGTGTCCCCCCCCTCTAGACCCTTCACAATCTTCATAGCCCTAAAAAAGTTTTGTTTTAGTACTTAGAAAAGGTTTAGTAATTTTAATACCTAAAACTATACCATATAACTAAAAGCACTGCCAACATGCTCCTTGAACTCTGTCAGGCTTGGTGCTGTGACTACTTCCCCAGGGAGGCAGTTCCAGTGCCCAGTCACCCTCTGAGTGAAGAACCTTATCCTAATGGAGAAAAGGAGTCTGAACTTCCCCAGGCACCACTTGATTCCACATCCTTGTGTCCTATTGCTGGTCACCAGAGATCTTCCACATCTCCCCCCACTGCCTCTCTGGAAGTTGTAGGCTGCAATGAGGTCACCCCTCAGCTTTCTCAAAACTTTTGGTGACTCTACAGCTCTTTGCTCTATCTAAATGTCACTGCAGGCCCCGTCTACCCTTGAAGGAGCCCAAAGTTCCTTCTAACCTAGTATCATGGACAAACAATGTACATTTGATTCCTACATCCATATCAGTTATAAAAACATGAAAGAGCACTGGCCCTGGAATGGAGCCCTGAAGAGCCCCACTGATGACTGCTCACCAGAGAAAACCATGTTTACTACAATCCTTTGTACCTGACCCATGAGCCAGCTTCTAACCCAACAATATTATGGACTTACCAAGCTGCGTGTTGGACAGTTTACCTAGAAGGAGATTGTGAGAGACAGTATTTAGCTTTAACTTTAAGCAAAGAATAAAGCTTTGCTTAAATGCGAAACAACCACATCAACTGGCTTCCCTTGGTTAACTAGGTGGGTGACCTTGTAATAAAAGAAAATTTAATTGATTACGCAGTATTTTCTCCTTCTGAACTGTGCTGGCTATGACCAATGATTGTGTGTGTCTCAAATATTTTTTTATTAACTCCCAGAACGACCTTTTCCATAATTTTACAGGCACTGAAGTCATACTGGCAGGTCTGTAATTACCAGGGTCTTTGCTCTTTGCTTTCTAAAAATTGAGAAAGAATTTACCAGCTTCCAGACAACAGGGGCCTCTCCAGACTCCCAAGATAAATGAAAAAAAAATGGAGAGAGATTCTGAAAAAACATCATCCAGCTCTTCCAGTACCCTGGGATGAATCTCATCGGGCTTCATAGATCTAAGCACATCCAGCTGGAGCAGAAAGTTTCAAACAAATTCAGGGTCAGCTGTGAGTCTCCCCATCCCCACAGTCATACTCTTCCAAGAGCTGTGGGAATCTCAGTGTCAATTATCAAACTTTTAGAGGCCAGAACTTCCTGTAAGGTGAATGCTATTGCTCCCTGATCAAGCTGTCAGGGTTTCCAGCATCCTTCCACACAATCTGCTTTGCCAACCCTGTTTGCCCAGCCAGGTCTTTTGGTTGCTAGAAGCTCTATAGGGGGCTTTACGTGAAGGAGAGGCTTGGCCACCACTGCCCCTGGTCTCACTTGACCAGGTTCTGTCAGCTGCTACCATGGGTCTCTCCATTTCCCTGAAGTTTCCTTGGTTCAGGAAACCCAGGAGTACACATGCACTAAAGCCCTCTGCTACCCATCATGCTGTCACCAAAACTGCTCAGCTCAGCACTGAGTGTGTTTCATGCAGATAATGTGCTAGGTTTCCACTGAAGTGATCATTAGTAAGACCTCAACTATGCTGTAATATCAGCTAGTGTATATTTTTTTTTCCTCTGCAGAAATAGTCCAAAGCAATCACTTTAACTTTGCATAAGGTGTTCCTTTTGAATATAGTAAAGAATATATGAATCTCAAAGCTTCAGCACTCAATTAGCTACTCAATTTATCTTATACAAAGTATTGTACATGCCATTGAAAGGTTTCATAGCACTTCTACGTAAGTGCTTTTATTTCCTAGCAACAAGAAAAAGAGACAGAAAAAAAAGTGATTAAACAAGACAAAGCCCACACAACAAAGACTTGTATAAAAGCAAAGTCAAAAGTTAAAAGGTACTAAGCATAGTAAAGTTTTTTTGCAGGCTTTATTTGCTGAATTTGTTAGCCAAATAACAAATGGTAGAGTTAGTCTAGACACCTTAGCTTTGCAGGCAGCTATGAAAAGCAAGTGGGTGAAATTACAAGTGTTACCACAGAAGACAGACAAGACTATTACTTACTACACAGTTTTACTATAACAGCAAATGACTCATAAGTATACTCACCGTGATAAAGTCATGGATTTCCATATCTCTTCTATATTTGTTTGTGTTAGCTCTCTGCGGAACACAAGTTTGCATGCCGGTACTTCCCCGATAGCTATGCTGTGTCTCTTGTACCACATCTCAGAGTTCTGAAATCAGAAAAAAACTTTCCTCATTAACTGGTGATTTTTCAAGTGTTAAACACTATAAAATATTTATAATACAGAATTGCAAATATTCCTAAATTCCAGTGAAGTCTTCAGGATACAAGTAAGTACTTCAGAGAAATAAAACATTTTCTTAATCTTGCAGACACATCTTTTCCTAATTCCATAATTTGGTGAAAAATTATGCTGAAAAATTATGTGTGTCAGAATAGCCATTAAAGAGTCAATGGTCTTTAATCCTATGTTCAGCTCCTACCTGTGATTAAAATCAGTTCATGTACCATTTTAAGATTAAACATCAGTTTATGGAAAAGTTATTGGAGAATTATGAGATATCAAAGAATTTGAAAAAATTAATCCTTGTTCAGTATATACTGAAAATAATGAAACATTAAGTTCAATAACAGGTTCTATACATAAAGGAAGTAAGAGCAAATCACTACATCTGAAGGCACCCATCAGATGGAGTCCACCATTTTAACAGTGTAATGTAAAGCTGAGAATGCAGGAGACCACTATCCTTTATGCAACCTTCACATGCAAGCTTGATTCTTGAAGATTGTCATCAAGGTATCAATGGGTGGACATACTTTGCAGCTTGCATCAGCAGCTGCAAAGGCAAAACTCCTAATCATTCCAGTTCTTTGATTTACACTACAGACCAGTACTAAAGCATATTACAAGTATTCTTTGTGATCACAACCAAACCACAAAATGCACTCCAGGAATGCACTTAAATATTCCAAGCACTAATTGTCTTTCATTCCATGGCAGACTAGAGCTAGAGCTAGTTGGAAGCAAATAGAACCCTCTGAAATTAAGGGTCTGGTCTTCCACATCACTATTTCATGACACAGATCCTTGCTCATCAATCCACACACAGCCACTAAGTGCTCAGATTGATGCTGAAGCTATTCAAGGTACCATCATTTTCAGCTGCCTACTTCAGCATTCCAGTGGAAGCTAGACCTAATTACAAAAGAGGCGGCAGAAATAAGCTTGTACCTTTGCCTCACTTGCAGTCCACTCTACTAATCCAAACTGCCAATGGAAGAGATTTTGAGCTGTTCCAAACTCTATCCTGTTGCATCTGAGTCAGATGCAAAGGCAGACTTCTGTTAATTCTTATCAGGCCAGGATGCTTGGATGGAAATTTAGAGCACACTTGGAGACTGTAACACACTACACCTCCAATAGATACTTGCTCAGTAACTAAAATACTCTATTCTCTTTACTCGTCTTTGGCACCATCTTTTCTTCTATCTTAATCTTCTACCTACTACTGAAGTAGGAGCTAAGGTTCTAAGGACCATGTTTTTCCTCTTTAGAAGCTTGTTGTACATGAAGACTGCACTTGATTTGTACACAATTGGATTGTAAATATGGAATAACCATTCATTCAGAACGTTTAGAAGTCCAGCAAAATAGTAGGAGCTGTTTTTCCAAATAGACTGAGATTCATCAAGAAACCTAAGGCCAGAGTCCTGCTCTGAAGGACAGTAATAAAAAGGCTAAAATCATCAAAGAAATCCTGAATTCACAAATTATGAGAACACACACATATAACATACACTGAAGGAAGAGCTTAGAATATACATAGCTCCAGAAGCCTAGACTTTTACTATATCCAGGTGAACAGAGCTGATACAATTTTGGGTTACTAATAAAAGCAAGTTTTTTCAACAACATTACAAAAGGCTGGATCAATCCAGATAAGCATGAGGTAGGATGATTTTCCAAGCTTACAAAAGACAACTGAAAAATCAGGACCACTTCTTAGCCAAAACACATTCCTAATGAAAAAGGAAATTGAGTCAGTAACAGCCTTATAGCAGCTAGAAACGTTGTAATACTGCATATACATGAAGCGTCCAAATGAGAGTTACAGTGTGACTATTTTGTCTTGTAATATAACAAATGCCCTACTGGAATTAGAGCAAACTGGAATAAAATATAGGAAAATACTCCCATGTGGAACTCAAATTGCTTGGGACATTGCAATGTGTAGCACAAAGGACTTTTTACTTCTCCAAAAAAGCTTATGTCTCCAGCAAATAGTAAGAAAAACTTCACAAAAGATTAAAATAAAAGTATTTTGCATTTAAATTTATAAGCAAGCATTTTGTGACACAGCGTAGAGGTCATCAGTTCAGTTTTGCTTTCCAAATATGGTTTGCTGGGTGAAATAAAACTGGGCGCCTTACCATTGTGACGGATTTCACTGCGATGTGCTCTTGAGAAGGGCCAGCCTTCGGTTCATTCCAGTCTGGAAATTTAATTACTTCCTTTCCACATGAAGGTTTCTTTGGATATGACTTCAGTGGTGAGGAAGGAGGAAATCTACAATTAGAGAACATTTTTAAAGTCTCTGAATGCCAACCTAATCCTTATTTACCAATGCAAAACTGTAGTCAGCCTTCACATGCAAAAATACAGCAAATGCTTTGGACATTCATAGTCCAACTTAGACTGGTGTTACGTGATATGTAAAACATCGTGGAGTGTCTTGTTTGCCCTCCAGCAGCTGCTCCAGAACAGTTCAGGTCCTTTGTACCTCCCATGACATAGCTGAGCCTTGGGTGAATGTCTGATATCCCAGCACATCTCATATAGCACTAGCTGTCTTTATATAGACAATAACATAGGTCTTCACTAGATGTTGATTCTGCTGTAAAAGCTGCAGGTCTGTTTTCCCCCATGTCAAGTGCATTGTTAGCATGCATTTCCTAAAGCAAAGCTAAATACCTAAGGTGCATGACCAACACTCGGATTTAGTTAGAGTGCATGCAAGTGTCTACATAAAAGTTTTGCCCACATTACCAGTTTCTTCTGCGTTTACATGCTTTCTGTGCGAAGATCATATCCTGCAGTTCTTTTCTGGAGTCTTTTCAGTTGGTTTTGCGGGTAACTATTTGACTTCTTAAGGCATTTCAAGAAGTGCCTTGAAGAAATCAGCAGAAACAAGCCCTAAACCAGGCCTTGCAGAAAAGAAGGAAAACAATCTATCCAGCTTGACCAGCACTAAATTATTGCTAAGTTTAGGTCAGAGCATGTACGAAGGAACTAATGACAGCGTATCAGAAAGACAAATTAGTTAGATGGCAACACCTTTTCTGCTTAAGCCTCACTCACTCTTTTAAATCTGAATGTAAAAGACAGATATCTCCACGACTTTGCAACAAAGAGCTTGTACACTGCTGGATAGCATGCGTGTGTATTCTACCAGAAAAAACACTTGAGAAATCCTCAAGTTTCTCCAAATTGTCACCCCATCCTATAAAGGCACTTCAAACATTTAATAAGTTTTTATTTATATTTGTACTGCAGTTTGTTTAGTCCAGTACTGTTACACTGAATGGTTAAATACACTGATTGTTTTGACCACATACACTGAGCACATTCCACAGTGCTGTTCAACAGCACATCCACAACACAGAGATAGCACTTCTGGCAGAAAAACCTTCAGAACCAGCAGCAAGCATCTCACTCTAATCCTGCAAGATTTACTCTGTTTTTAAAGGTGAGTCAGACTAGATGGCAGATGTTCAGCTGTTGAGTGTTCTCAACCATTTTTCAGATATTCATTATTTCCTAAGAGTTTAAATTTAAGATAAAACATACCCACATATCTGCAGCCTTTTTCTTTTGCCTTACACTGTTCTCAGTAGTTTCCTGTTTCTTCTCCAGTTCTTCACAATTTTTAGCTTTGTGTCATTTGCTGTCCTGATTCGCAACCAATCAGTAAAACAAGAAGTTCTCACAGGCAGAAAAAGGAGGTGCATTCCCCTTTCTCAGGTAGCATTACAGCAAGTTCTAGATGGAGAAGGACTAATGGCACTCAAAGTGAAGGACTGAGGAGCACACCAAGGCTGACACGTCAAGATCAGAACTGGTTATAGCCAGCAACACTAGTTTTTTATGAAAAGAGGAACTAGAGATACCTGTTTGTGTCCAGAACAAAGGATACAGAACAAGATCAACTAACAGTGATGTTCCTGATGAGTACCTGACAAGTATTTTATTCCCAAAAGATTGCGATCACTGCAGGAGTGCTAACCCTTTTGCTTGTAATAGAATGGCTTGGATTAAAAAAAAAAAAGTGTAAAGCCCAATAGCTTCCAAAACAGTAACTAACTTCTCATCCATTATTGTAGACTCAACTCAGCCAGTAGGTCAAGACACGTTGATAAGTCTTTGCTATTTTTAGAAGTCACATTAGATCTTATCTTCACATTTAATACTTGCCAAATATTCTCACGCAAACCAACTTTTGGCAATATTTCTTTTGCATAGTCTGTGGACAAACAAGAGCAGACAACTACACTTACACGTGAGGTTAATGAATGACACAACTGTGTACCACAGTGTGCAGCTACAGCATGCTAACACATAAATTTATACAGAAGGTATGAAGCATGTAAGTATCTCCAAAGTAAGCACTGTCAGTAGAATTGACTAATACCACTACCTCCATTAGCACCGCGAGGAGGAAGAAAAACGTATTTTACAAGTTGCATTAGGAAAGCCCACCAGAGGGAGCTGCCAGGACATTGAATACATGGCTAAAATAGGCTGGAAAAACATTGTTTAGCTACTTTATAGGAGAGAAACATGGTTTGATACTTAAAGCTGCGAGTAATGTATATAGCTTATTTATGCACCAAGCCCAATGAGGAAAAGCTGACTGCAGTTCAAGATGCATGAAAGGTATGCATGTTTAACTGAAAAAAGTTCAATTAGTAACTTAGTTATTTTTTCAGTGGGAGAGGCAGAAAGAACATCACAACAGAATATATAATGAAAGAGATCTGTTGTCTAATAGCAGATCAGTAGGCAGAGCACGTGGAAAATTAAAAGAACAGAAATATTTCACCCAGTCAACTTCCACAGACTGCAGCTCAGTAAAGTCATGACTGAAAATACAAAGAAATAAAAGAACAAAATAATTTGAACATATACTCATGCTTATGCAAAATAAACACAAAACCCTACAGCCACACAAACACGCCAAAACCAAACCAAAGAAATATAGCATAACACCTGCAGTTAATCCCATATTAACCTTTTAACAAGAATTAAGCCCTAGAAATAAAAAACTGAAGATCAACAGAGCAAAATAAAAAATTGACTTAATACACATGAAGTGGGAATTCAGTACTACCCATTCCCCCGAAGAGAATATTAAGAAATCATTACCTTGAAATTAATATGTAAAACTTGAGTAGGCAATAATAACTATAATAAGTAGAAGCATAAACGTATTGCTAACCTATTTTCCCTAATGTTTTGCATAACAAGAAGTCCCATTCCCTCGAAAGAAAGCTCACCATAATAGAAGTTACAAATCCATACTTGAAGTAATGGTCATCTTTATAATACTTCTGCACCAAACAGGACATTACAAGATGGTACGTTCAGAACCTGCAACTTCTGTCCACCCAAACCTTAACTGAGGACGCAAGAGGTCAAAGAATCCAGTCTAGTAATGGTAAGCTTTTATTACAAAGAAATTTCTTCTCCTCTGTTAACAAGCCATCAGCTGAGATGCTAAACAGGGATAAGTAAGCAACTGTCCTTGAGGATAAGCAAATAAAGCTTTGCCCCTTGTCCAAGGAGCAGAAAAAAACATCACATCATAAATGTCTTCGATTCAGAAGGCCTTTCTCTTCTCTCAGAAGAAGTGGAGACAGCAACCAAAATAGTCAGGGGGTTGGGGTGAAGCAGGACAATTGGAGCTGGATGACCAATGGCATTCTCACTTCCACCTGTGTATCTCAGTATGTACTCTCCCAGCAGCAACAAACCTGATGTCTGCCATCAGCCATTAGAATACCTTGTGAAAGCTGCAAAAGCTTTTGTTGATATTCAAAGAATGGAGCTGAACAGAAGTGACCTTCAAGAATATTTCAAAACAGACAAGAAAATTGAAGGCAAACATTAAATCATGGCAGTTACCCGTTACTAAGTAAATTAAAGTCTTTAAAAGGAAAACACGTTAACCCCTTTTCAGAGGCATTCTACAAAAGCACTTGTGAGACATGAGCAAGAGTTATTATACCCTGTTTCTAAAAAACCAAAAACTTTCTGTCACCATATACAAGCTTACCGATATAAATGGCCATCGTCTTCTAAGTCCTCTTTCCCCCACCTTCCTTTAATATCTTCGATAACATGATTTTTCAGGAATTTTTTTAGCAGCTTAACCGTTTGATCGCGAGTCACCTCTGGGCCAAAGTTTTGGTTAGAGCCAAGTAGCTCATGCAAACAGTCCACTGCCTCCGAGGCTTTGAAGCAACGCTCGTAGCTCTTGAAACGGCAGCGATGCTTCCGTAAGGGCATCCCAGCTCGGAAGAGCTCGATTATCTCGTTCCACTGGGAAAGAACAAAGCCAATCATTACAAGAGCTCTCCTCCCAGGTTTTCCTGCGGCCAGAACGCAGTCAGTTCTGCAAGAACTACACACCTTTTTGACCATCTGCGCTCACAAGAACATCGAAGCCTAAGCCTAGGATTTAAACTATCGAGACCCGAGAACAAACATCCAGGTTTAGGAGGCTGAGATATTTAGAGCCCCATACTACCTGCGGATCTACCGATACGACTCTAGGCTCCTTTAGGTTTTACCAGAACAAAAGGTTGAACCTGCCGCTCCGCCCGGCCGGCCTTTGCCCCGCACCAGCCCCGGGCGCCCCCGCACCCCAGAGACGAGGCCTGAGAGCACCGGCCGGCACCCAGGAGGCCCGAGGCGCGGGCGGGCGGCGGTGTCCGAGATG
>JAODKT010001744.1:18597574-18615642 GCA_027576195.1 Cossypha heuglini
GGCACGTGACGGGCCCGCGCCGTCCTTGATTGGCGGGGACGGTGCGGCCGCGCTGAGGGAAGGGTTGGGTGCCAAGCGCGCGGGGGCGCTGCTTGGGGCGCTGCGGGGGCCCAGTGGGGGCCCCTGTGGATGGCGCTGTGGGTGACGCTGTGGGTGACGCTGTGGATGGCGCTGAGTGGCGCTGTGAGTGGCGCTGTGGGGGGCCCTGGGGATGATGCTGTGGGTGGCCGTGTGGGAGGCGCTGTGGGGGGCCCGGTGGGGACCGTGTGGGTGATGCTGTGGATGGCCCTGTGGGAGGCGCTGTGGGAGGCCCTGTGGGGGCCGCTGTGGATGGCCCTGTGGGGGGCCCGGTGGGGGCCCTGTGGGTGATGCTGTGGGTGGCGGTGCCACAGCCTGCAGGCCCCGGGGACCGTGTGGGCCGGTGTCCCACGGGAGCGTGCTGGCTCTTTCTGGTGGTGCCGAGCAGCAGGACGAGAGACAACTGGCAGACACCTGATGCACTGCAAGTTCCCCAGGAACATGAGGAGGAATATTGCTGTATGGGTACTGTGCACTAGAACAGATTTCCCAGAGACGTTCTGGAGCCTCCCTCATGGAGATATTCCAGAACCATCTGGACTCAATCCTGTGCCATGTGCTCTGGGATGGCCCTGCTTGAGCAGTTAGGTTGGACCAAGTGACCTGCCGTAGTCCCCACAGTCTGGTCGTTTGACTATTCTGTGCGTGGCAACAAGTTAAAGCATGTCAGGAAAATATTGGCCAGTGAATTGCCCCATGATTGCAGCCTTGGCATTAACTAAACAAACAAAGCAAAAAATCAAACTAAAAAAACCCCTCCAAATCCTCAATTTTAAATCTTTTTAAATTGTTTCCAATCGATTTTTTTTTTTGTTAAAGAATTTTGTTTTGAATTCAGGTAGTGTGTGGGATGGTAATTACTTGTAATTGCAGTTGATGTTATTCCTACAGAAGACAGGGGTTGATGCTGCTGCCACAGAACTCATTGAGTTGTTGTATGTTAGCTTTTAATGAACATTTTAAAGACAGGGTGATTTGGAAAGTAAATAGGAAACCTCCATTTTAAGATAGGAGATTTTGATAACCAGGTCACCTATCCTGCACAGGCAGGGATGCAGCTGAAAATCCTGTGATATCGATTACAGAGGAGGTAACTGCGAACTTTTAGGACTCTTACAGGAGAGGAGTGGCTGGTAACAACAGTGTTTCTTTGCCACCAGGTTTAAGGAAAACAAAATTTTAGGCTAGAAATAGGAGTTCCACAATCAGCTTAAGTAATCCATGTTATGGTGAATGTTGACTAACAGTGAGGGGAATGGGGCTAACGCAAAAGTACACACTTAAGCATGTGAGATGCACAGTTTTTTCGTTGAGATAAAAATTGTATGATCCTTACGTTGTGTGTGGGACAGGATTTGTTTTGAGCTGATGTCATTGGCACAGTTACACTATATGCATCCTCTGAGGCTGCATCCATACAACTCACTGTGAAACAACTGTATTCTCTTGCTCCAAATGCTTTGTAACTCACGGAAGACTAAACCACTGTGCAAGATATTATGCAGCAAGAATCTGACATGGCACTTGCTGACAGTCCACAGTATGATTAGCATCTCCAGTTTCTGCTCCTGCTTATTAGTTTCTAATCTCAAACAACTGACTGTGGAAGCCTTTGGCTAGTGTACAACTGCTGGAATTGGAAGTTTTCCTGTCTCCTTTCTGTTCTGCACCTGTCCACATGCAGCAATCCCTACTTTTGACTGTGCATAGTCTTAGTTCCTATTTAAACCCAAGTGAGTTTGAAAAATCAGTTGCAGATCTAGCTCCCAAACCAACAAACAAGTACCTGTCGCTTCAGACCCAGATGCACGATGCATTCTTCCATTCATATTTAGGGGGCAGGGAAGGAGGTATTGCAAAATTAGAGACCAAAACTAGGACTTCCCCTGCCAGCACAGAAATCATCTGCAAGGCTACAGAGTAATGCCTGCTTCCTTGCACAAGAAGCAGAGGGTACTATTACCCAGCTTTCACTACAGACTAGCTATTACAGCCTTTCCCTCATAAGGCCTACATTTCTGAAACACATTTGAATGCGCAGGCCCAAGAATGCCCAAAAAAAATCAAATTGTCCTACTTCCCTCATCAGTACTTATGCAATAAATAAATAAATAAATCTATATAAAGATAACATATACAACTGGCAAATCCTTCCCTGCTATTTGAAAAAACAGCAATAGGTCTCTGTCCTTAAGGAAAGCCCCCTAACACTGGACGCCAGGGGTATACATACAGGCCAGAAGAGCTGGCTGGACTTGAGACTTTGACTCAATAATGGACTGCATTTCCCACCAAAAAGAGATGTGGTCCCCGATCAGCATCACAGCTGTTTAGGATCTTGTGATAAAGCACCTCTCTCCACTTCTACTGCCAGGGAGTTGGGAACTGAACACTGATGATTCTAGGATCAAGCATCTAAAATTCAGAGGTTGCAATTCAAATCTCATGTCATCCCAATACTTTGACATCTACTTTCAAGCTGCCATGAGAGCTGACAGCTACAGGGATTAAATAGTGAATACATAAAATATAAATTATTTTTATTTACTTTTTAAAACTTGATGTAATCTCAGGAGAAAACATTTGCAACTCATGTCAAACCTAAAGTTTACATTGCTTTAGCATTTACAATGCACCATAAGTGTCAGTAAAATAAAAGCGTGACAGGTAACAAAGCTTACTTTCTTTGTGTAACAGGGAGGCTATTAAAATCTGCCTCAAAGTTTTGAGTAATTGAAAATCCCACATATCAGATCAAGTAAAAAGCAAATATTGCAAGTTTCTCTTTTTTTTGGTGTTGTAGAAAACAGTACCTTTAACAGTAATATTAATTTAAACAGATTTAATTCCTCATTTCCAGGTCTGTTGTGTACACCAATTCCTTAATAAACTCGTGCAGTAGAAGTGCAACTTACAAACAGCAAGTTCCTTTGATTTCCAAACTAATGTGACCCTAACAATCTGCCTAACCTTGGAAAACAATGTACTGGTAATTCTACACAGAGTGGAGCCATGCCCAGTCATCACTGCCTGCCCCACTTTCAAAAGCTCAGAGAATGTCACATTTTTTTGCCTGGCTCCAGAGAAGACAACTGGAGTGATTTTAACCTTGAGCTTATAAAAACAAGCCCTAATAATAAAAACAACCAAGATGACACAAACTCTTTCTAGACATGTATTTCAGTAGATAATGGAAATGGAAGAAAGTAGAGCACAGTACAATCATGGCAGGTGACATTTAAGCTTAAATCATTAAGTCAAAATGCTTTTACATTTTATTTGAGTACTAAGATTTTGGCTATTGAATTAAAAGATTCCATAATCCTCCTAGCCCCACTTCACAAACAGCACAGGCTACCAATATAAACTATATCCACAGACAAATTGAATAATATTTGGCTACTACAGTGAACAAATCAGTAAGATGTTTTGATCACTATGCTACAATTCAGATAATCCCCATATTAGTAGCTTTCCAACATTTATGATAATGTTCAACTGCGTAGAACATGAAATGAATTCAGTTCTCCTAGTAAAAGACAGTATATCCAAAAATCTTTGATCTTCAAATGAAACGCTGTCTTGACAGATTAACATACAATCCTTCCTTTAAAGTAATATAGTTTATAAACAGATGTAACAATGTTTATGTATTAACTATATTAATATGCCTTAGAGTCTACAAACAGTACTTACTGAAGAATCATTCTTACAATAAAATGCAGCTGACAGTCTTAGCAACTTAGAACATTTAAAGTGAAGTAATTTTTATCCCCCTCAAAGTGTGTTCAAAGTACTCAGTACTTGTCATACACATTTTAGTTTTTCCAATTATCTTTATTTTTGTGCATTTCTTAGATAGAGATCATCTATCTTTTTTTTTTTTTTTTTTTTTTTTTTTTTTTTTAAATCAGAGATCCACAGTTCTTCCCCACTCCCACGTTCTGAATCCCAAATAACTTACGGTAAAAATACAAATTCTGTTTTGGAAGAAAACATACAAAATATACACCATGTAGTGTGCGCACCTAAATATTTGATTGTCAAGTAGTGCAAGTTTCCCATTTGACATATACACTTCTTTGGTTTTAGAGACAGTAATTTCTTTCACTGATCTTTGCTGATGCCATTTTTTGCCATTTTTGGCAGTCTTTGTCCCTTGGTGTAAGCATGGTACCAGAAGTGGAGAAACAAGACTAAAAACATAGAGCCATAAAGCCAAATAATAAACATGAAAATTGGATACTGGTACGGACAATCATCCATGACGTAGATTTGTCCTATATGGACTGTAACCATAATAAACTGGACCTGGAGGAAGAAGATGAAGAAAATAAGTACTTTTAAAATAAATTACAACCTTACTACAGAAGTTTAAAAAACTTCAGTATAGCTTGTTTGCTGAAAAACAGATAGTAGGGGTAGAGTCGGGGGGAAAGCAAGGAGCAACAGGGACAATGCATCTTCTTAATGTAACACAGAAGAACCTTTATAGCCCATCTCCCCACAATATTACTCCACCAAAAAACAGGTTTACATAATAAAGGAAGAGAAGTTCTGGGACAAACTAAGAAACTTATAGGAGGAGAACAGGATTCTACCCTGGCCAGTTCAGATAAAAAGGAAGGAGGCAGACAGTGTTTTTCAGTGCCAAATGGGAGGCTCCTTTAGGAAAATTAGCCTGGGGAAAAAAAAAAAAAAAAAAAAAAAAGAAAGAAAGAAAATCAAGCAACCATTACAGGGTTAGTGAACAAGAGTCCCCACCTTCCCTGCACACTAGCATGTGACAAAAAGACACTCCACATAAACTCCAAGTTAATAGTCCACTGGTAGTGCCTCCAGGTCAAAAAGACCAAGTTATAAATATTCAGGCTACATTGTTCAGAGTTAGACATGGTTATATGAACTCGGCTACTAAAACCAGCCCTGGTGCAAGCAGACAGGATGCTCCTTCACTGCCTCCATCAGCATCCTTGCTCATTCTAAGCCAATTCTTTAGCCAGAAACTGAATTTTGAAAATCCATCTATTAAATGAGGTGGGCATGAAAGAGCACTCAGAAGAGCAACCTTTTGAATTTGACCTAAAGCTGATGAAACAACATAATTACTGCAAGAATGAGTTTTAATACTCTGGGTTGGAGAGAGGTAAATTTTCTAAACACAAACATTTTCTATGAAAGAACATCAAATGCTAAAGAAGTACTTTTTCCCTTTCCTGTACATGTATGTATCCTGTACATAAATTGTATTTTCTTGGTGCTTATATTTTGAAACTTTTTATACAAGCAATGAGTCTTGTAAATATATTTATCAAGTACTGCATAACTGAAAACCTTATTTGTCTAAATCTGATTACAGTGAATGCAGAAGTCAGCAGATTTAAGTATATTACTGTGGATAGCTCCCACCTTTTGTTATCCTCAGTTAACCCATTAGTAAGTCTTATACCAACTGTAAACTCCACACACGGGCATAATTAAAAGAAAAAATTATTGCATTAAATCTGTGTTAGCTACAACCAGGTTTTTGAGAGATGCATATGTCAAAGACAATTACTCACAAGTTGTATAGTTGTCATATACTTTTTCCACCACAAATATTTATGATAGGCTGGTCCCAAAGAACAGATTCCATAGTAAGTGTACATGACAACATGCACAATACAGTTCAGCAAGGCATGAAATGTTCCTAAACCACCTGCAGAAAAACAAAACATAGTAGTAGTCTTACAGCAGGTATTTAAAAAGCCACTGTGGTCTCAGCAGATTGCCTTCAGCCAGGGTATGGAAAATATGTACTACAAAATCTAGACTTTGACTAACCCTCAAGTGTTTTACCTGAATTGGATTGATACCAGTTCTGATGGATCATATCAGTTTCTTGCCTCAGAAAAGGTTTACCTAAGCATTCCCAAAACAGCAATTAAACCCAGCTGATCTAATAACATGCAAAAACATTTTAGTGGAATTTTTTGTTCTTTTGTTTCATTTTTAAATTATTTTTTATTAAAGCACATATTTGATAGAGACACAGAAAACTTAGTAGAAAGCATTCTTCCTGACTTTTGCCTCCTTTCTAGACATCATGATGAACTTCAAAAAGTTGTAGAGGGTAAGTAACAAGTCTCTTCTCAATACAGGTTTTGAGATTCCCGAGGAATGAAATACAGTTTCAGACAGTAAGTTTTCATAATCATGAACCAGGGTCCCACAAATCCATTGTCAATCTCAAAACATACTTACAGTGAAAGGGAAACTTAAATAGAGACCATGTTGGGATAAATTTATAACTGAAACTGGTAACACAAGAGCATTTCCAAGAACAAGTAAGGAAACACTTCCTTTTTCATTGGATTAACTGGAGTTACATGATCCTGCTCAAAGTAGCTTTATTTTAATGAATGCAAGAAATTAGAGGTACAAGTGATCCAAGAAGCAGCAGACAGCAAAGTATTTTCAAAAGAAAAATGGACATGGAAACAATGATCATCAAAAAGAAAACAAGAAGACATAAAAGGAGACATTTAGTGAGAAAAAGAGTGCCATTTTCCCATTTAGAATCATTCCAATTAAAAATAAAGCATATTTTGTGTTTTGAGTAGCTCACACTAATCTTCCAGCTTGAGCACGCATGACTCCTCCAGCTGTGATTGCAAACTTTCTTTGAAACTTGGCTATTTTTATTTTTAAAAATAATTTGAATGTTTTTACAGTTCAAATATACATACTTTTTTTGGCTTGTGCAGTGAATATTCAGAAGAAAAAATAAATAGCTAAAGCAGAGAAAAAAGGAACCTACACAACAGTACAAAAAAATGTTTCAAAAAGCAACACTATATTAAGCATGATTTTATAATTCTCTTTTTTTATCAGATCAGAGAAAAAACAGCATCGCCATCCAGAACTGTTGGGTTTTTTACAAACAGGTTGAAAACTTGACAATGCTGCTGCTTAGAAGGACAAACACTGATGAAACTGAATACAAGGTAAACACCAGCAGGACTGAAATTCTTGGAAAAAAATTTAACTTACCAAACAACAGTATTTGGAAAGATAAGTGCAAAGATAAGCAATAGAGTTTTTGGAATAAACACAGCTCTGCATAAATATGAGGGACTATTACTATCAGAGGACAAAATTCTTGCACACTTTGCTGAAAGTATTTGTCAAATTATCACATGGGAAATTTGAATCTGATGCAAAATCAGAAGCCTGTAGCTGGTATACTGATCCAACACCCAGATAAAAAGGAGAAAGTTAATCACTATAAGTGGAAAATTTTCAAGGTTGAAGAGGAGGGACTGCTATTTGCTGCAGGTTTCTCTTCGCAGACCTATAAACACACTGGGGTGTATGCTGAGACAACCATTCACAGTTTTAACTTAATACCAGTCACTCAGCAAGATTTGAGAAATATACAATCAATCCACTCAACAAATACAACAGAAGTATATCCATTTATACACAATGAAAAGCTGCACACTGGAAAGGTTCAAAAGTCTACAAATTTTCTGGAGTGCTTTCTGGGCCTGTCTGTTTTTATCTGGAAAAAAAACAGACATAAAACAGACACTAAGATAGCAGATTGAAAAGCAATGGAACAACTGCTTCATCCATTCATCACCAATTTTCTGGGACAAAAAAAGCAAAAACACAAAACATGTTTCCAGGTAAACATGTATGAAACCCCACTATTTCTCAGTAGCAATTCCTAAAAAAGCCTCAACTGTCGCAGAAATGGATTTATAAATTACTGTGCATTTCTCCACTGTGTGCTTTTCAGCCTATTATCATGGCAAGTTATATTTATTAGTGGTGCACACTGATAATGTGGCGTAAGAAAATGCATGCAAAGACACACCAAGCAGGAAAGGAGAAAGTAAAGGTAAGCTGGTAGTGGTCAAAGAATTTAAATTCAGAACAATTCAAATATGTTTCTTTTATAAAGAAGGTCCAGAAAAAATATCTGTAGTTTTGTGAAAGCTGAAGTATCAGGTGTAAATAAATCTCATACATACTACTTAAAGCCAGTAAAAGTAACTGCAAAGACCAAGTAACTTCTCAAACAGGAAAAAAAATGAACACAGTCCTCCCCTCCAACTCAGTTCTAACATTGTAGGGGGCAAAATGGTTATGAAGTAGTTTCAACAGAGTTATTAGTTTCATGTATCTCCCCTAGCACTTACGATTTTTCAATGACTTCTCTTTTTCATGTAATAATGTTCTTTGCTTGTACCCAGCTCTCTTCTCTGCACCTCTTCCCCCCATAAGAAATCTCAACACTGAACAAAATGCCATCAAATAGGAAAAATGAGTAATCCCCACCCATTTAAATAATTATGGTGATCTCAGTTGTTCCATAAAATACTGCAGAAGTCTATATTTAAAAACACTGATGTTTCCAAAGTGTTTAATTCTGTTTCTTTTTTTTTTTTTTTGGTCTACCATAGGTAACTTTCACTACCAGAAGATATGTTCAACTGTAACTCCACTCTCTCTGCATACCTGCAGCAAATTTGACTCCAAACCACCAGGTCCATGGCATAATGGAATGATGAAAAACATGCAGGAATGTAACTTGGTTGTTTTTCTTACGCAGTACAAAAAATATCTGAAACAGATTTTTAATGAACAGAATGTTATAGAAGATAATCAAGCCCAAAATATTTAAAGAAAAATGTACGTATCAGTACTGGCTGCTCGCTACTATACATTTTAAAGTTCTGCACAGTCACAGTGTTGGGAGAAGAAGGAAAACTGAGTGAGTGTGCGGCTAAGCAAACTAGTTTTCAAAAATACTTAAAACCAATAAGTAAAATCCACCTGTGAAATCTCAAAAGCCAAGGCAACCTTTGAAACTAAATGTCAAAGGTTGAGCCATCTCCTACATGTGCAACAAACCATGTAAGATGGACTAGCTTGGATTGAGAAGTTTCTACAAGCATCACATTTTAAGTCCCCTGAACTATTAATGAAAGGCCATTTGTAAAAATTAACTGAAGAACTAACAGTAGAAAATACTATGGTAGAGAAATAGCACTTTATTATGAACTCTGACTTAGCTACTGTCGGAAAACATAAAAATTGTACAGAATATATGTAGGTATTCTTAATTGTTATTGACAGGCCCTATTTTAAAGGGCAGGCATCATGCGAAATGTTAAGGGAAGACAGTAAAAAAACTTTAAGGAGAAATCAGGTCATGAAAAGTGTAGTATCAGATACAGAAAAAAAAGATGTCTGGTGTGCCAGAGAAAACATTTGGAATCAGCTGATTTAAATACAGCTAAGAAATTACTTTTGCAATAAAACAAAAAAGCTGATGAGAAACAGGTACCTAATTGTCTGTATTCAAACAAAACAAATTTTAAAAAAAATCAGGCTCAGGACTAATTAAAAAGGAGCACTATAACCTAAGGCAAATAAAGGCAAATAGAGGAATATACTTGTTAGGATTTTCCAGTTTTAGCATTCCTGACACTTGCATTACTATTCCATTAGGTTTAGTCAGTAAGGTCTTCCAATGTTGAATCGTGAACATTTGCAGATGGCCAGCTTTGCTCAAAGGATGTAGAACATCCTCACTGCTCATGAGTCAGGTCCTGAACCACCACTATTGTGCCCCAAACAACAGGGCAAATAGAACTGCAGCTGATTCCAACACTCAGAAGGTAATCTGAAAATATCTCAGTCAGTCCTATCTGGTGCCAGTCTTGGGAAGATGGCTGCTGGTGGTGAGTGAGGTCTGCATTCTGCTTCAATGCATTGCTGCTCAGACTTTCTTTGAAAGAGGTTAGAATGTCAGCCTATCATACATCTCTATAGTCACGACACTCAAGATAATCTCAGGAGTTTAGAGCAAGTAGGTATGGCAATTTTGTCCCACATTCAAAGCTGTTGATGATATTGATGGGGAAGACAAAATCTGAAGATGATGTAAAAAAACTATCCAGCATGATCAACTGTTTTTTATCTGCAGTGTTGAGACAAGCATTGCCATAGCATAACAGATTAGTGTACTCAGCTTTTAAACAGACAAGTTATCCAGAATTCCTAAATATTTAAAGGTGTGTTCCCTCATTAACATTTTTCCTGATAATGAATGAAGAACAGTGTAAAAAGACAGTATCATACAGAGAGATAATGGGGGTAAACATTATGGTAAATGTCATGGTATTCTAATGGTTTAAGATTGGATGATTAAATAAAAAGCAACACTGAACAGCACTAGTTCTTCAGCTATGAAAAGGAAACAGAACCACTTCTTTTACTAGACTAGAAAAACTTACAGTGTCTAATAATTCAATGAACTTGGAAAAGAAGTAAAGCCAACAAGTTCGCACCATCTGCAAGAGTAAAAGACAAACTGTCAAACCATAAAAGTTGTAAACAAAACTGAGCAGGACAAATAATTATCTATATAAAAGAAAAATATCTATATAAAAGAAATCACTGGGCTGAGTGATGTTCCAAGGTTGACAGAAATATTTAAATGTATAGTTTGATTGGTTTTTCTTTAAAAACACAAAACATTTTTTAAACTTAAAGGAATTTTAAAAGCAACAAAAACAAGCCAATTAATTCCTTGCCTTTTTCTTTCACCCAACCAACCAACCCATCCCTCCAGTTAACTCATGTACTCTACATTATGCAAGAGGGCATTTCCATTTAGTGCATTCCACTCCACAACAGTGTATTCAAAAAGCAGGCTGTTCAAAAAGCAGGCTGTTCAAAAAGCATTTCTAAAAATAGAGTAAATGTATAACACACTTCCTTGAACAACCTGGTCTAGTGGAATTTGTCCTTGCTCATATCAGGGGTGTTGGAACTAGGTGATCTCCAAGGTCACTTCCAACCCAAACCATTCTATTGTTCTCTGGTTACAATTCACCTTTGTCTTTGGCAACTTACTCTTAGAGCTGTCGGTGACCTCGAGTAGTCAACGATATCACACCGGAATGAGTATCCTGTGGCCCAGCCTGACATAAGAAACTGGAAGAAAGAAAAGGGCAAAGATTAAGTTTACATCTTTTGAAAAATTCATTAATCTTGGATTACTTTTGCAACCACTAAGCAGGAGAGGAAAAATAATATTAAAAACACCTTAAATCAGCAACTTTGTCAATCATCTACCTGTGTGTGGGATAGCTACAACAAAAATCCTTTGCTGTTGCAGATTAACGAATTTCTAATTCCAGTACCACACCCATAGACAAGAATTTTCTTCCTACACCCATTACTTCAGCCTTAGTAACTGAAGAGAAGAGATGCATCTCAAAACCAGTGTTAAAAAACAACTTACTGTGTAAGTAAGACCACAAAACCAAATACTATTCTTCTGAAAATTGCTATCACAGCTAAGTATCTTAATACAAAAAAGACTACAACACAGCATCTTAATCATCTTAATACTCTAACAAAGCCAGCACAACAGAAAGCCATTGCTAATTATCATTAAAGACAAGGAACAAATCAATATGCATGATGTATATTTAATATCCTAATTTCTAAAATTCTGCTTAGTTAAACCTAATGTTTTAATTAGTTTTTCACTCATAAGGGTGACGAGAAGCTACAACTGAGAGCACACACATGACCAAAGGACTATATGTACCAAATACAATATAATCTTTTCTCTTGGAATATATTAAAGTTTGAACAAGAGCAACAAGATTAGTATTATACTTGGTTTATTCTACTGCCAGCCACTATGACATATGTATTTTATATCTTTGTGATTCTTCTCATTATCACTATCCACTCACGCATTGTAAGAGCATCACCTCTCCTAAGAGAAGCAGGCTTTAGTCCTTTTAACCTCCTGAAAGGACTGATTGCTTTAAAAAAGCATGTTTTTTTGAACACTAGCAAACAAGCACAGTCCTAAAATATCCACCAAATGACTAGGTTCCAAAAAGGAAAAGAATCAGCTTCTTGCTGGCCACCAGACAATAGCAGACATTCAATCGGTTACACTCTGTCCACCCACTCTTTCATGAAATTGTAACGTGGAAGTCTTGATAGCAGACTTACTGAATACCATGCCAGGGATAGACACTAACAGAAGCTTTTTTTTTTCTTTTATTGTTTCTTTGTAGGATTATTTGGTGTGTTTTTGTTTGTTTGAGATTTATAACTAAAACCAAACTTGGAACCCAATTCCAAAAGGAAATTTGGCAATTTTTCAGAAAAATGTCTAAATAGCAAAAGTGTTCCCACCACTTTCAACACAACAGTCATGACACAAAGTAGCTGCTGCTGCAGTGCCTTTAGAGAGGTTCGAAGAAATGCCAGGTAGTTCACTGTAACTCATTATTAAGATTCATGCAAAGTAAGCTAACAGGAACATATCCTGCCAATTTGTCACAATAATCTGATAACTTTTTATTACTAGTTTGCCAAACCTGAAATAGCCACTTAACCTGAGAGTCATGCACAGGGTCAGTACTAGCACAGTGATGTTCCACCAAGCAAATATATAAGGCTGTCATTCACACAATACCATCAACAAATAGCTACCCCTCAAAAAACCCCACCAAAGCCCACCAAATCCCAACAAACGAGTAAAGCCCAACAGCAGCAAAATTTCAACATTGCTTTTGGAAAAAAAAATGAGAATTTGCTATTTTGGGGATGTGGGGAAAATCAGTGTTAAAGATATTAATAATTCAGGCTTGGGGGTACAAGCAGGGGGCAGAGGTTGAAGGTTTTTTGTTTAGAGGGGTTTTGTTTGTTCATTTAAAGGACAAAAATGTCTTGAATTAGATTTTGTTAACCTCTGCCATTGATTTGTGTCATTTAAAAGGCAGATCTAACTGAAGATGATTTCATAGTAGACATACACTATAGAGTGTTTGAATCATTGTTGTTCCTTCCCCTTAAGGGCAGGTTGTCACATTATCACCTAGTAGGACAGAAACAATTACAAGATACTAAGAAAAGCATATTGTCTGCTTTACCTGCTGCAGTGCAAGGAAGTTAAATGATGAAAACTTTAAACTTTTTATATTATGTATAAATGACACAAAATGTTTCATGTTCTCTCTTTCTGGGTATGACTTACTCCCTTTTTCCAAGGATTACAAGTTTAGCATACACCTTGGAGGAATATAATTACTTCCATGACAGTAATATTTTATTGAGAATTGCAGTGTGAGAATTATATTAATAAATTTATAAAAAGTTAGTTGTTAAAAACATGAAATATAGAAATACATTACAAACACAGTACTTACTTCGTAAGTCATATATAAAGACAGGGCTACCACACTAAAATTGTAAAACGTCATGATCTGCCTGAGTTCAAAAGGTTTTTTATTTTCCATGAGTTTGGGTCCCAAGGAAGTGACAAAATAAATGTAGGTTCCAATGATAAAAGTTGTTGGAAAAGGTGAAGACATGAGTGGCCAGCCTTCCAGTCTTGGATCTAGAGGTGGTGGGGGGAGAAGAAAAAACAATCATATGTCTACAGTACTTACTAAAACAGGTACAGAAAAGTATTTAATTCTTGATGGTCTAGGTTTTTCTGTCACCAATTATGTTTCAGAATCCATTCACTTCAAATCCATACTGACTGGATAATGTGATTTAAGCCATATAGGATTCAGTGCTTCTTTCTTCACATATAATGAAAAGACACAGAATCATGAGTGACATGATTTTCTGTCTTTACAGCAAGACAAAGTACACACTTTCATACAACAAGAAAGTTATAATACAACAAGCAAATGTTACAAGTTACTCCACAGTTATGTCAGAGAGCTGTACTGAAGAGGCACCTCCTCCTAAGCACACCCTACTCCCTCTCCCTGCAGATTAAGCTAGCAGGTATTTCATCTGAGCATCACTGTGATTCCATTGCACCCTGTTCTGGTTCATCATCGAGTCCTAGATCACCAAAGACTGTCACATTTCTCCATAAGCAGGTGAACCTCATGTAATTTTTATTTTCTTTAATTTTCTTTTTATGCTGACTTTTGGAAGATTTGGTTCAGAATGATCCCAAACTACTAACTCAGCAAACTGTTGCTTTCATGGTTTGCTGTTGTATTTTAAGGGTAAAATTATACAACTGTTATTTTTGTCAAGTGTTTAATTCATAGCCAAATGTTTCAAATCAGCGAATTTTCAACCCACAGCATTCAAGCAACCTTTCACCTCTCTGATGTGGCTAACAGCCACTGGAAGTGTAGAAACAGATTGAGGAGGAGCAGCATTACAATGCTGCTCACAGCTTGCAATGTGCCAGTGCTGCTGCCCACAGACCAACAACTGTGACCCTCAGCATGAGGAATCTGCTCCCTCTTCTACTGCAAGAGAACCACCATCTCTTCACAACTGACTTTTTTTGTTGTATCCACCTTTGCCCTGCTCCTACCAAACCTTTCCCACTGTTCTTCACAGCCTGAACCTGAGAAAACCATGTTCTACCACTAACACTATGACACAAAATGCCAAATATAAGCACTGTTGGGCATGGAGACAACTCAGGTTCTGGGGTCACAGACACTGCAGCAGGAATGCTCGCTCCATCCAATCCACTTCACCCCATGAGTCACACTGATTAAACTCCCTGCTCACTTGTACACTGTGCGTTGACAGAACAAGAAAAGTGGTGCTCAGCTATGCTAGAAATGATAGATCAGTAATCTTATCTATCAAACCTTAACCACTTAATTTTTTTTCCAGGAATTAGCTAATCCCTGTCACTTTCTTTCTACCACAGTGAGAACCACTGAGACTGGTGGGTCTTAATCCCAAATCGAGATCTTCTCTATCAGTTTTTGCTGATACAGAATAACAGCATACAGAATAACAGAGTGGCAACATAAAAGCAAAGTGTGATTAACATCCCTTACTAACTGCAACAAGAGACTAACATCGTTTTTCAAAGTACCACTGTGACAGAATTAATTACTCTGACGATTAATTTCAAAATACTGAAACTTACCAGGGCTGGGGTTTTGGGTTTTTTTTCCATTTTCCAAGAAAAAAATGCAGTAATGCAATGTGCCTGCACTAATTAACTGGTAAAATGCAATTGTTTGGTAAGGAAAAAGAGTTAAAACTATACATTCAGCACCATAGGAAAAACTCAAACTATATATTCAGGCAACCAAAGACTGACAGGAGAATCACTGCCTGCACTTAATTTACTCAGAGTTTATATCCATAAACTATATGACTTTTGTTTACTTCCTATTTTAAAATGCAGAAACTAGACTGCCATGTTAATAGGTAACCTGGCAAGACTTAAAAATATTCACATGACATAAGCGACAAATGACAAAGCTACTTCTAAGCTGATAAACAGTACACCTAGCATAACTACACATTGCTATTCAAAATTATTGGGAGTTAGTAAATTTTAGATTTAAGTGACTCACCAGCATCTTTAATCCATTCATCATACAGTAGTATAGCCTTTGATGTCAGATTGCTAAATGCCATTTTCACTTGATTTTTATGATGCTGCCTGCAGGAAACAAACCAAAACAAAAATACAGATTTTTGTCAATGAAGAAAGATTTTTTGGGAAAGATTCTCAGGAAACAGAGTGGTAAAAAAAGAGAAAAGGCTAACAGAGTACCATATGTGAAATACAGATCAGGAAGCATTAGCTGGCCACATCCCACTATCCTTGGGTCTAATTTATAGCAGAGCTGTTAAGCACAACAATACAATTTTGCAATCTCTACATACAAACCAGGTGTTTCCGTGCCATAAAGTGTTATCTCAAAAGACTGTGCTGTGGTTAACCATTACAATTAAGAGGCAAATATGAATAAAGAACAGATGCTTAAATTATTTCTGTCACCATCTCCACTTAAAGTCCAAGCTGCTGATATACGAGGAAGTTCAGCTTTGCAAGGTTTATTATTGAAAAAAAAATTCTAAATAAGAAGTATTTCTAAGGTATGTGGGAAGGAGAAAAAGTACCAATATGTCAGCATACTCCTTTTGAATAAAATAATTAGCCATACTATAATTAGTATGCAAATCCCACTCTGATGAATAAACTGTTTCCACACCAGAATCATGGAATGTAATAGTACCAATGGCAACACATGAACACACAAAAACTACCCAGCACATCCACTTTGCATGCAGTACCTCCTATTTATGTCAATTTTTTCAGAGAAGTATACATATAGGAATACTGACTTCTGGTCCACAATCAAGCCCTCATCAGCCCTTCCCCTGCCTCATTCCCGCTAGAAAATACCTTTTAAATATCCCAGCATATTTGACAGTGTTTTTCCCCTACCCACCCAGTGTCTCACTTTACCAGATGAATTCTCTCAATACCCCTATGCATTCTTCACACTGTATTCACCTTTATCAGTAGTATTTATTTATTATATCAGGAAGCAGCACAACTTGATAACCAACTCCCTTCCTCTGCAGCCCTTCTGCATCTCCTCCAGGTTAAGCCAGATGCAGGTTGAGAGTGCTAGTTCTTCCATTCCTGATGGTAATGTATCTCTCTCCTCAGATCTCCCCACTGTCATCTTCTCATTTTTCTTCACCTTAACAGTGCACAAAAACAATTTCATCCTTATTTCCACTTCTACAAGTACATCCTGTCTACTGCCATTTTGCAGGAATTTTTAGCCACTACACTCACCCTTCATTACAAGATGCAACCCAGACAAGCCTGCCTCCATTACAGTTCATCTGATCTACTTCATCTCCATTCTCATTCTGCTGCCCACTTGTTTTCCTGGTTGCACTTCTGTCCTGTGTCTCTGAATATCTGCAACCACCACCAATTTCACGTTTGGAAAATGCTCCCTCTGCAAGTCTCCTTAAAGTTCACATTTTCAGAAATACCATCCTGCAACATCAGCATTTCCCAACTCAATGTCAGTGCTTTCACGCTGACCATTTTCATGCATCCTGTATTCATATTACAATATTTGCTTCAGTGCTTTATGCTGATAAAGGTGCTGACAAAACAAGTAGGGGGCATCCTCTTTCTTTACTAATGGAAACATGAGGAGCATTCTTGCGTTTGATGCTAGCAACCACATGAGAGAAAGGATTTTATGGTTAGAGGCAAATTATAAATATTATTGTCACCTTGCTCCATAAGCCAACTCTGGATGATATCAAATGCACGTAAATCCAACCCTGTCCTGAACACCAGGTACTTCAGCGTGCTCAACTGTGACAGCCAAGCAATTCAGCCATAACTGGTACTGGGGAGGAGCCATTAAAAATGTTTACTTTATAAATAACTATTGTATTAAATTGTTAGACCAATTAAAATAAATTATCCTTTTAATCCAGAATTCTTTCCATTTCAGACACATGAGAACAGTCTGTTAAGAGAAAAGGCATGGCAAACTGAAAGTACATCATGCAGTGGTTATAAAAGAATTCTACCAAAGCCCACAGAAACCTTGTGCAGAGCATGGCCCAATTTTTCAACAAATATATTCACTGAGTACAAACAATCATATTATATTTAACTGGTTATTTGAGAAGAAAAGTAGCTTACTGATTTCACTGCCACTCAGTTTTCCCACCCTCACATTACTGGCACTCAGACTGGCTAGCTCAACATGCTGACCAAGATTAAAGTTAAACAAGAAATCTGCTTCAAAAAATGATCTTAAAAATCCAGAAAATTCAGTGTAGCTTCTAGCATTAAATCAATTGCTATTAAATATCTGTGCATTTGGTTTGCATAGGCAAGCTTTGGTAGCGGTGGGGCTACAGGGTGACTTCTGTGAGAGGCTATGAGAAGCTTCCTCAGTGTCCAGCACAGCTAGTCTCTGGTGGCTTCAAAGATGCATGCACCTCAGCTATGGCCAAGCCAATTAGAAACAGTGGCAATGCCTCTGTGATAACAGATTTAAGATGAAGAAGAAAACAAACCCCAATGTTTGTGCAGTTGTAATTGCAGCCAGAGAAGAGCAGAGTGAGAGCATGAGAGGAACAGCTCTGCAGACACCCAAGTCAGTGCAGAAGAAAGGACAGGAGGT
>JAODKT010001744.1:18615927-18632426 GCA_027576195.1 Cossypha heuglini
TGGAGCAGGGGAAGGACTCCTCTCCCTGAGCAGCAGCAGGGACATGTGATGAACCGACTACAACCTCCATTTCCCATCTCCCTGCACCACTCTGAGGGGAGGAGGCAGAGCTGGGAAGGAGGGAAGGTGAGGGGGCAAGTGTTTTAAGGGCTTATTTTACTTCTCATTATCATGCTCTGATTTAGTTAGTAATAAATTCAATTATTACCTTTAATTCGAGTCCATTTTGCCTGTGGAGATATTTGGCAAGCAATCTTTCCCAATCCTTATCTTAACCCTTTGTTGTGACCCTGTCCAGCTGTGAAGAGGGAGTGAGAGAAAGGCTTCGGTGAGCATCTGACACCCAGACAAGGTCAACCCACTACAACGGGCTTGAGGTGTTGATTGTATCCTCTTACAGTTGTCATTCAACAACTGCAAACTCACAAATAGACAATTCTTTACATTTACCCACTTGACTTCTCAACTTCACTTTAATTTTTGTATCAGAAGTCAGACAAACATGTTGTCAGTGTTTAAATAGCAACTCTTATACCTGCTAGGCATTGAGGCCGAATGCGAGACTTTTATCTGGAATTGGACTATTTCCAATAGATTTCTCCTAGTCGTAGTAGAAAGGCAGATTATGAAAACAGTGAAACTGGCCCTAGCCATACTGATGGTGAGGGATTTGTCCCACTCTCCTGACTCCAGCACTCACAGGTGCTCTTCCTTTAAAACAGCCATCAAAAGTTTAGTCAGCAGAGGGTCTCAGCCTTCAAGATTTCTTTTCTATTCATAGTCAAGCAAGATGAAATTCCACCACAGTTACCAGACTTCTGAAAGTTCTGGAGTTCAGTGACTCTGGCGTTCAGTAACTTGAGAGAAGGATTTACACAGAAAGTAGCCCCAGCCTCACCATTCAATAGTGACTGATCAATTAATTGAATCTAAAGGTAAGCAAAATACAGTAAGTTAACTCCAATTACTTTAAGAAATAATGTTTGCAAGAAAGACAGCTGTTCAGAACTTTCCTACAGTTAAAAGATTTAACACCAATTTTTATATATGACATTTCTATTTCACTTTCAATGTGCTTTACAATTTACCTATTTTTCTAACTAGCTACCCAGTTTCCCTTCTTAAATCCACTTCTGTGAACAACAGTTGACAAGGTTAGGTTCTCAGGATAATTTTTTTGTTAACCACTTATAAAAGGAGAGTTAATGGCAGCATGGAGGATATTTCATCTTACCTTGTTATACTTAGTTCACATACATTCATACACACTGAAAATAATACGATCAAGGCCTGCCTTTTTCTTAACAGCAGAGTGAAAAAAAAAGAAAGGAAATCACATGCCTACACACCAGATAAACAACTAGCTTGTGCTTACCAGGAAAAAACAAAACATTTTTGACATTCTGGTTTTTTTATAGTACATCTGTGTTATTAAGAAGTAAACTGATAATGCTTTGACCATAATGCAATCTTTCAAAATATTTGGCAGTTTTGTAGGCTACAGAAATTATTTTCTAAATGTGAGACTGGAGAGAGTTCTTCTGAACAGTTAAAGACTTGGAGCCAGAGAAGGCCGTTTGTTAAATACACAGGTTTAGTTCTTCATCCTATAAACTCATCTGCCCATTATGCATTTGTACAGGGATAGTTGAATCAGGAAAACATACATTTGGTTTACCTATCCACTAATGTACTTACAGAATCAGTACATCAGCACTTTTATTTACAATCTTCCCCTTTCTGCTCATATCAAAATTTAAAAATGCCATAAAAATGCACAATAGATTTTCCAGTTTGTAGCAAACTCTCTTAAAATTAGGCAACACTAGCAGACTCATTTTCAAAACTGGATTATTTTGAATGATATATTGCAAACAATTCACATAAACTCAAAAATGTAGTCATATAAGTAGTCTGCCCAGCTTGAAAAGTTCCAAATAACAGAGGAAGTCCTCTCAAACACATGCAATTGGAAAATAAGTGTCAAAATCACCTCAAAAATGTATGCAAGATATTCAGCTCTTCAAAAAAATAAGCACTAAAAATTTTCTTTTTGTCAATGGAAATAATATTGGGCACCTAAGTCCAAGTCAGTGTAATAACATAATTTCTGAAGACATCTTTAACAAAATGTGCCACCAGCACTATAAAAAAAGGAGATATAAATGAGGCAAAGGAGGAAAAAGTTTGTGATAAAGAGCAAAGTAATCTGCTGTGCTCTGGTTGCCTGCAGCTCAGCAGATAGCTGGCAAAGCCCACTAACTGCACCTGGGCTAAGGCACACAGCTTGGCAGAACCAGTTCCAAGCTGGACCATTACCTCTACTGGAGAGGCGAGGGCAGATAAGATTGTTTACACCAACAAAAATGCCACAAATTCTACAGCAAACCATATGAGAATGTCTGATGATGAGAAGTGGTAAGGAAACAAGCTGTTGCAAGTGCTCCAGTTCACTTAGCTCACAAAACTATTAGTGATTTTTGTTACTGGAATTACTGATATGCCTCAAATATTTCTAATTTTTAAATGAGAACAAGAAGTTTCTCACATTCCTTTGCTTAACCCACATGAAAGATATTTGCCATTCTTTATGCTCATTTATTCCCCTTACATAGTTTTTAAATAATAAAACAGATATCAAGATTTGCTTTTAAATAGTAATTGTACAACAATTTTTAATGTTAATGGCTACTAAATAAAATAAGCATACAAAAGAACTTCAGAAAAAAGCCCTAAAAAAAACACAAACACCCCCTCCAAAAAATCCCAAAAAAATTCACACCACAAAAAGGAAAAAAAACACAACAGAATGAAACACTCTAATGTAAGCTCTGTCACTCCAAAAGACAATTTTCAATTCAGTGTGAACTTGAAACACTTAACATTAAAAATTTACATTAGAGAAAAAAGCTTATTAAAAAGACAGACAGACAGACAGTGATCCTTTAGAAAATGTCTGGAGATTATGAAAGCCCAGTGCAGAATTTAGTGGTCTAATCTCCACCCAGGACGGGTCCCAAAAGCAAAGTTTCTGGCGTATCACACCTAGCCTGCTTAGACAGTGATGAGGATCCAGTGGTTCTGGAGGATCGTCCACTCTGCAGACCCCACTGGAAGAGGTGGAGCCTACAGTAAGCATTGACCCATGCAGGTCTGATTTCAAAATTATAGCTTAAGAAATGGCAGTAATACTGGCTTACATATTCAGGCACAATTATGAAACTTTCATGTTTCAGAATCACTTTGCATACTGTTGTTAATTCTGCTCTTGAAGTTCAGAAGGTAATTAAATTAGGACATTTCACAGATGGTATCTTAAGATTTACCTGGGAAATACCAGCTCTGCCCTTCCTATTTCCCAAGGCTGTGTGTTACACAATTGCAGTTATTTTAACTATATTACTCCCCTTATGTCACATGGCAAGTAACTACAAACTGCCTATTATATTACACGGATTACTCACCCATATTCTGCAACAAAGTTTTAAACTTTAGCTGGGTGTCACCTGTTGTTAAGAATTTTGCTGAGAGAAGTTTCTGTCACCGTTTCCATTTTAATGCCTTCTCTCAACCATCCAGCCCAGTTTTTGAGAGATTCATCTCACATGCAAGTTTGCAACATCCTGCTTAAAATTAGATGGCTTTTTCCTTTGTGATAATATTCCTTATAAACACTGCCTCTGATAGATGAGAGTGGACATCCTAAAAACAGATTACTGATGCTTAAAAACTTTATTAGAACATCAACTTATAAAATTCCTTATTGCAACTATTCAATAAGGTATCTAAAGCTTAGTGGTTGCCCATACTGAATTTTTTACACAGCACCTCTTTATTTCATCCTTTGCTTTTTAAACTGGTATCAAATTTGTTATTCACTTATGGGACTAAAGTACTCTAATTAGCAGAACTAGTGAAAACAGGTTTCATTTCAACCGCACTTCACACTGGTTTTCTGTCTGTGGGAAACTGATTTCCCACTCTGCTCCTGTGCAAAATAAAGACCAGTTTGTATTTGCTTCCACACCTTTCTGTAAATTGTTAAAATAACAGATACTGAAGACTTCCCAGCAAAGCTGAACAGTAACAGTGGACATGGAAAATCCCCTTCTTATGGGAACAATTTCAGGAGTACAGCCCTGCTTTGTACCCAGCTCCCAGCCAGAATTACATGGCCACTCTCCTGGATCACATACACTGAACCAACCCCAGTGTCTGAATGAGAAAGGCCCCCTGTGCAGACCAGTCCCACAGCATCACTGCCACTGGGTCTGCCCCAGGCAGCTGCAGGTAAGCCACAGCAGTTCAACAATCTAAACAAAAGCTTAGGCTTTGAGAAAGAAAAAGAAATATTATTTCTCAGTCAAATCAGACTTGAAAGACTGCACTGACTTGTGCAAAGGAAACATTAAAACTCACAAACTGAAATGCCACAGGAAGGGAGAAAAGTGGGAATAACAGCCCTGTCATAGATCCCTTTAAGCTGATAATGAAGTAATGTAGGGAAGCCACATCATCACCCAGTCCCGCCTACTCAATCCTGTACTAGATCCCTTGTCAAGAACTTCACATGCTCCACCTTTAAAAGTCATCACTCTATCCACCAGGGACACTCTACAAGATGAGATGCGAAGCCACAAAAATTATATTGTGCTACAGTAAGGCAGGAAAAGACCTGTCATCACCAGTATCTTAAATATCTTAAATATATCACCTGAGGTTGCAGGGATGCATGTGAAATGATCCTAGGGACTAATCTCCTACATCACATAGAAAGACTTATCAAGTCTAAATAGTTCTTGCAGCCATAGCCTGGAAGGAAATTTCTTTACAAATCTGAATCCAGTTATCAGTTTAAATCAAGTTATCAGTTTAAATGAGACTCTGGGCACATCCCTGAAAAAGTTCTATTTCACTTGGGACTCGAGCATCAAGTGTATCTTCACCAATTTTCTCTCCCTATACTTCCAATGTTTTAGATAAAACCAAAAACATTAGCAGGGAAAAATTCCTAATATTTTAACTTATTTTCAGTGCTTGCCTGCCTTTAACAAAAGCTCTTTATTTAGCACTTAAATGTCAGCCATCCTTCAGCTTACTGGTATCACTACCTGCCCTGCTGCAGTGAGTGGCTCCTCACACAGCTTAGAACAGAAGCTTTCCTTGGTGCCCCAGAGCACAGCTTACACTTGGCTCTTTTGAGTTTGATTCCAGCTCAGTGACACCAGGTCACAGTGTCACCCAGACCTGCATACACAGTGACTCCTGTGGCACACAGCATGACAACTTTCACTTAGAATTCAAAATAAGTTGTTAATGCAACCTCACTTCCACTAGATAATGGTATATCATTACCCTTATCAAAGGCCTTTGGTAATGCATTGATTTAGTAACTGGGCCATATCCAACCCAGGTTAATATCTTCCTTCCCCAAAGAACTTAGACTCTCCTTTTTTCCTCCTTACTTTATTGTGCAGCTAGGAAAGCCGAATTTCAAATTTTCTTTAAAGACCAGATGAACTAAGCTTTAGGTCACGTTAAACAGACTTTCGCAAAACAGGAACTAAGGGCTAGAAAGCAGTAACACAATCTAGTATTTTCAGCCATGCTGCACAATCATGCTAACTCATACCCCCTGTGCTCCCTGCTCATTCATCTACAAGCCAACATCTTTGTAACACACAGAGCTCTCACCCATTCTGTTTGTTTTTCCTGTACAAACAGCTATGGTAGAGACAGTTCTGATAAGGATATGTAAGAATTATTTACAGCTGTGGTGTAAAGTGTATACACATCATTAGTATCCAAGCAAAACAGAATATAGGGCTCTGTACTGAATTAGAGGGGTAAGGACTGCTATTTACCTGCACTGCAAAACATAGCAGAGACTGAGGTTTTTAACCTGCCTAGGAAGCATGTTTCTAACACTCAGTTTATAGGCAAGCTCTAAAAAGAGAGAGGGAGTGCAAGTGCCAGCTAAATACTTTGAATGAAAGGGATCAAGGACATCTAATGTCTGAGACTGTCCCTTTCCTTTAACAGCAAGCTGAGTCACTGAGTTGGCTCCACCATATTGTCTATCCTAAATCACAGTTGAGAGTTAATGCATATAAGGCTCTCATACAGTGCATTAATCACAATAGAAACAGTTTGGTACTAAGGACTTGGTTTGTGTTTACTCACCTCTCAGAAGAACAACAACATAAATTAAATTGTCACAGTGGGGGTCACTCCATGGAAGCTAAACAGAAACAGAAAAGCAGAGATAGACTTCAGTTTCCAGAGAAGACTCCTTAAAATGACAGGGAACAGGACTTGTTACATAGGTAGCATCTTGCTAATCTAGCCAATGCAAACAGAAAAAGAACGCAAACAAGCTTTTTTATTTCCAAAGACACGTCATAACCAAGTAATCAATGGTAATGTACTAGTTGCTATTCAGCACTATGAAAAAAATTAGAGCATAATTTTCACCTGCAGTACACAAAGACAGGTAGATGGGACTGTCTTTGTAAAATGAAAATACACCAAAAAAAAGGAGATTGAAAAAAATGTAAATCATTACCTTAAGAAAACAATATTCACATTAAGAAAGAAGAGGTGAGCAAGTAAAGTGAGAAATATTCATAATTATTGAAGGAAGAGATGTTTTTCCAGTTACATCTTGTGTATAGCATACACTCAGCTCTTGTCACTGTAGTTGCCATGGCAAAACAACATTGCAAAATCAATGCCATTTTATGGAATTTTTATTGCACCAGCTCTAACCTTGCTGGGTTCAGAATATTAGTAAGTAGTAACACTGATAACACCCGTGCAGAGTTGCAACACACTATTTTGTTCACTCTCTAACGCAGCAATTTACAACAGTTGAACTGCTCCCACACCGCTCTCCCATGCTGACACGAGCTAATTTGCTTTGCCATTGTTTCCCACTGCCTTGCACTTGCCCAACCTACCCACCCTCTGGGTCCTGGGCCGATATCCTAGGCAGCAAAATAATGCATTCCTTCTGCTCCTATTTTGCTTGCATTGCAGTAGGCAGGCATAAATTTTAAAGGCAGCTGACCTAGAACTGACACCCTCCCTTCCCTCCCCCCTCTTTTTAAGCTACCATAGTGGACATGCTGCTGAGCATTGTAAACACCAGCAACTGCACCCTCCCTGGGAGGCTCTTCCAAGAGAGCGGGCACCAGCTGTGCCTACACCTTTGGCAGTGACCCGCACAGCACAGCATGAACTTTGGGAAATGTGACACGGGCAGCAGCAGCACAGCGACAGGCAGAACTTCAGCGTGACAAAAGCCACTTTAAAGGAAATGTGCTAAGTGCTTTTTAAACTAAAGTCTCAGAGCACTCCTCCTACCCAAGAAAGCATGCTGACAGTATCATTTAAAAAGCTGCTGCTCCCAAGTCCAGTCTTGGCACATGTACTTTTTGGAGCACTCCAGGAAGCAGCTACACTGCCACATCCTAAATCTTTCCAGTCCAGGGCTGGTAATTTATACAGCTGCAGCTGGAAGTTTCAAATCACTGAGGGATATGCAGGGAGGTATACAGGACGTAGGTTGTTATTGTTTAAATTAACATTCTTCAGCATGATGAAAGGCTTGGTTAATCACTATGAAACACACTCACGAGTATTAGCACCAGGCAACCCAGGAAGGCATGTTATACCATTGTTTGGGGACTCAGGCCTCTCAGTCACAACAACTAAATACAGCAGCAAAGCCGATTTCTCCTGGCACTCCATTTTTTTGTTTCTGCATCCCAAAGAAGATCTCCACTTTAAAAAAAGTAATCACACCTGACCAAAGTTATTGTGGAAGGGAAAAAGTGAAATACAGTTTCTGAAGTGGAAAAGCCAGATGTTTCTATTGTAGTCCATACTCAATGGAGGAATCACAAAGAGGTGGAGAAATGGAAATGTACAGCAGAGAGGCATCTGAGCTTTAGGGATAACTAGAGAAAGTGACTCCACAGGCTCATCCTGAAGTCAAAGCCACTTGCATGGTGCTTATATGTTGAATCCAGAGATGAATGCATGGAAATTAGTACATTATAAACCCCCATTTGATTCTGTTCAAAATTTGAGTAAGCTTTGGGTACCACTCAGGCCATCTTGCATGTTGCCTACACTACTTGCCTGATAACTTTCCCCAGTACCTCTTTCTTTTGAGATGACTCACCCATTGGAGGCAGATCCAGTTTGACAGCTTGGGCACATGGGGTGAACAAGAATGGGAGCACCTTTGCTTTCACACAGTGCTAGCAGCAGTTCCAAAAATACTCTTTTCAGCTTGCTATGCAGATACACTTCTAAGGACTATGGAAGTGCCTGACTTTCAAAGGGTTCTTGCAACAGACTTGGAGGTCAGAACTCAACAAACAGTACAGAATAGGAATATTCATGGTTACCTATAAGCATTAGAGTGAGGAAACGGCCAGACACAGTGACCCAGAACAGTCAATGGCCTATGGAGACTAAAGAAAAAGGTTGCGTGGGCAACACAGTGTTGCATGGACAGTACTCAGAAGACTGCCTAACCTCAACAACTTCCAGGAAAGCAAAACTATCCATCACCCAAAAACATTAATTGGCTTGATCAGCAAAAGTATCAAGATGTTTTTAACCAGATACTGTTACAAAAATCCAACCTTAAAAATATATCAATTTTTCATTTCAAATTCCAAGAAAACAATATGCAGGAATTTGCAAAACTCTGTTTGCAAAAATATTATGGGCAAAGATACCTTAATGACAATACACAGCTGTGAAGGTATACTTCTGCTCCAGATCTAGTTATCTAGACCTTAGTTTCTGTGCTAATGGGGATTTCTAAAAGGGTTCATTATTTTGCACTTACAGGAAGCTCAAAAACAGCACAATAAGCAGCACTATGCAGGGCATGAGTTTGCAACAGCAGAGCTTTTTAAAATCAGCCTAGAACACCAAACAGTAACTTCACAGAGAAGCAGAATCAAACAACACATCCATACGCAGGTTTAATCACAGGTATGTAGTAAGGATTTTTCATCTTCTATCAATATTTTCAACTACCACAATAGAATATACTTTTTACCATCTTTCCAAGCATTTGGAGACCACCCAGGACCACAAGACATCTCTGCAGTCTAAAATACAACAGTTCATGTAGGGATGAACCAGCTATGTCTGGCCAAGGCGACTGCGCTTTTTTTTTTTCCTCTTTTCGATCCTGAAAGACTGCCAAGCATAAATAGCTTCAAAAATAAAAAATAAAAAAAGATAGATCCCATCAACAAAGTGCATTAGGCAATGGATATGCAACATCAGAATAACACAGGAGACAATAATACTTCCAACAAATAAGCTTGGCAAGCAGCAGAGTACTCAGCCTAATACTAATGTTCCTTTAAAACACCAGTATACTAGAAACAGACAAGTGTCTAACAGTCTACTCAGCGTGCCACAGCATTATAACAGAAGAAAACTGCACTGTCTCCAATACAAAAGAAAATCAGACTTACTTATAGCTATGCACTTAAGTAACCAAAAAACGTCTTAGTATTTTTGACATACAGGTTTCAATGCCTTGCAGAAGAGGTCAGTTAGTGAGTTTGGCTTGCTCTCTGTATGGAGCTCTCACACCCCAGAGAAAAATGGGCATATCTTCTACCAGTCAACACAGCAATGCAGTTTGCAAAACTGAAGTATTACTGGTTCAATATTCCAGTGAATACACAAAACTAGCAGGCCACACCTCCCATTCTGAACCTGAAGCAACACTGTAGCTCTCATCAGAAAGCAAACATGGTTTGCTTCTACTCTTCTTCTGCCTCACTTCAGGATGACTCTATTGCTCACATTTGAACCAAACTATTTGCTTTCACACACATTCTTTGTCTTATACATACATTATTCAGGTGCAGGTTCATCCAGCTGACCATATCCAAGAAGTGTGATGCTATCCCACTGACTGGAAAGGAAGACTGGATCTCTTCCCACTGCACTCATCTCAAAGAATGAGCCAAGGTCATACAATTTCACAGTCTGTAAAAGTAACTCCCTCACTTATCACAAAAAAGTCTTTCTAGATTCAATCAAGTTTTGTCTGATGCTTCAGCACCTTGGATGAAAGCAACTGATGAAATATCACACTTTACAACAATATGCGTAAAGTCTCTACAGGATAAAAGCAGGAACACCAGATTGCACAATTTCCACACCTCCAGAGGCAATTTTCCATTCCATACTTTTAAATGTAGTTCAAATGGGGTATATGAGATGTTCAGTTTTAAAATAAAGTAGCAACCTCATTTCAAAACTGGGAAAAATTGTAGAGCAAACCAGAACTTAGCATGGTCTAGTCTATGTACAGGAACATTTTCTCCACAACTTTCTGAGAAGCTTCCCTAACTGGCCAAGTGCATCACTTCAGTTTATGAAAAGCAGTTTCAGGATAATCTGAAATTCAAATAGAGAACACTTCATCCCATAAGATTTCAAGCAGTCATTAAAGGACTAGCTGCAGAGAGGCACAGGATATTCTAATGACCCCTGTATTTTACATTCCCTCCTCTCTTTCTAAAATCTGCCATGCTCCTAGTTAGAAGTTAAACTGAGTGAACTTCCTGAACATCACAGCTATGGCATGAGGCTATTTACAGCCTTGTCTTATAGTTTTTCCCTTTTTCATGTAAAAAAACTTAAGCAAACTCCTTAACAACTTGACTTGTTACAGAACAACAGGTGCTACAGAAACAATGTTGTCAGCACAGCAGAAATAATGAGAGTGATTGTAACAAGGCTTATGAGAAGTGCACCTTACAAGTAGTTTTATGAAAGGTTTCATTTCAAAGTTGACAGTGAACATTTGGGTTTACTTCATTATCCTCTTGGCTTTGGCCGACTGTATATTCTACAATTCTTGTTCACAAGAGATAAAGGGGGACAGAGCACTTCCAAATTAATAATAAGAGCAGCAATAATAATTTCATTAAGCTTGTCACACCCCATCTATACAGTTAAAGACTAAAACATGCATTTTTTTTCTTCAGCACTGAGCAAACAAGCTAGAACTCTGACTACAAAATTATAAAGAAGGTATTTAATCTGGATTTTTCCAACTGTACATCTAAACAAACACAAAGGGGATTGTTGTGGATGTTAAGAACACAAATACTGTAAAACCTGCTATTCTCATGCAATTTACCTGAATCCAAGTAATTTTCACCTGTACAAAAGGAAATATTGCCAGCTACTACTTCTCTGAACTGACTACAGACATTTCCACATGCCAACCCCATCTACTCATAATGCCATATGGTAGACAAATACTGCAGCATTTATTTAACAGAATAAATGAGCTTATCTGACCAACAACCCTGATAATCTAAAGTCTTCAGCCAGTATATTTTCGTGAAAAATAATAGAAAAAATTTTGCACTTCCTAGCAGATCAGGTGAAAACAAAAACAAACAAACAAAAAAAACTATGTACCATCTCAACTGACTTTCCTGAAAGAAAGTATACAGTACCAATGGGAACCATTCCCATACTCTAAAAGCATACAGAAAACCACTGAATCAGGTTTTTGTGACTTTGCTTTAAGTCATTTCAGGACTGATGATACAATGCAAATTATTTCCAAATCAACAAACTGATCTTTGTGAGTCAGACTCCAGCAAGAGTCGTCCCCTTCTTTTGTTAGAAAACAAAGAATGAAAGGAATAGAGTAAGCTATATTTTTATCTCAGGCATAGCCATAAACCCTGAATGCTATCACTGGGATAGGAGCATTCTCTTGAATTCCAGCCCATGAGATGCCTGTTGAAACTTAGCAGCTTTTTGCACAGTGCATCCTATTTCTTTGCACAGGGTTTTGCAGTGCACTAGACAAAGTTACACTCACATTCACATGCATTCAGTGAGGCATTACTTTAAAAAAAAAAAAAAAAGTCTTTGAATAGAGGCTCCAGGCACAGAGCCCAGTGTGCAAGGCCCATATCAATATAAAACATAATCCAAACTACAAAGAATTCACAATACAATTAAACACAGGCAGGCAGCATGTAGGAATTCATAAAGCTGCTACAAGCAGCTTCTCTTGAGCACAGCCTGCTCAAGCAGAGCAAGTCTGGCTGTTTACAGGGTAAGCTGGCAATTATAAGAGCACTTTTAATAGTAGCAATGTAATTTTAATCAACCTCTCTCCCCATTACTCATACCTGCTCCTATGTCACCCTTGACTTCTGCTGGAACAACTATTTTTCTGGCTGCACAATAGAACATATTGGGAAACAGACCCAGCACAGGAGAGCAAGCCTCCCAGAAAAAGAAAGGGTATTTTTTAACCCAGACTGTTTCCCCAGTACTTCTTAGTACCAGCTTTCACCAACAAATACTCCAGCACGAAAGAAAAGCAACACAAGAAGCACATGCAAAGAAAAGCATAATAGAATAGAAGGAATAATGGAAATGTTGGTGAAGCTGCAACATCAGCCTAAGTAGGTGTCACAAGTGGAGTGGAGATAAGGGTCAATGTTTGCTGCTTTTACCCTGGCACAGTTAAAAGGGGTAATCTGAATACTATTGCTCCTAGCAAATAAAATGATTCATGGAGTTTACTGACACCTGTATTTGTCCTCCTTGTGTCATCTGTGCCTCCTTGCAGGTGGAAGCCAGAGTTTGCTTTGGGCCAGATAGGCTTTACAAACAGTTTTTTTTAGGAGATTTGTGCTCTACCTCAGGATTTTAAATGCTACTGAAATTCAATTCCTCAGACTCTCATCAAGAATCAAGATAACACTTAAAGACATTTAAATCTGTAGTTCTCTAAGCTGTGTATTCATCTCATCTTACTCCATTCATGAACCACTTACAGGTATTCTCTAGTCAACATCTTCAGTGATAAATTACTGTGTGTAGCCATCATAAGCAGACAAAACAAAAGTTACAAAAGTACATGCAGAAGAAAAAAAAGACAAATTGACAGACACGTTGAAAGCATTTTACTTTGCGAATTCAGTAAAAATAGAAAAAACAAACAAACTGACCAAAAACAACCAACGATTCATTATTTCCATGTCAACAGTCAGCATTAAACACTGAAAACAAAGACAAGTAAAGGTAAGAGACATCTGAGTTATTCTGGTGTCTATCATTAGTGTAAACTCATGTACTTAACATTTTACTTCTTATTTCAACTAAATGCCACATACATAGAATAAAATTTTTAACTACTACATGACTAGCAACTTTTCCAAAGTTTTGGCAAACTGGAAATGTGACAACAGGCACTAAAACTACTGCATGACCCTCTAGCTTCAGAGATATCATTTAAAAGAAACTGCTTTAAAAAAAAAAAAAAGTACAGTCAGGTTTACAAAATTGACTACTTGTTTTGTTAATTCCTTTGTTCTAATAATCTCATATTTTTGAGAAGTAAAAGGTTTAATTTCCACCATTCAGGCTGCATCTGCCCTCTACATGCAGCACTCAGCCTCAGTACTGGGTGAGATCCCTGGGCAAGCACATGGGACTTGCTCTCTAGCACCGTGCAACACTGCAGAGTAATCACAGCTTTCGGTGCAGCTTTCAAGCACAGACCAACTTCCCCTTAAGTACTCAGAAAGGCCTACCAAAACTGCTGTTTGAAGTTAACAATCCATAAACTGCAAGAGAGAAAAGCATAACTAAGTCTGCCATTTCTTGAATCTAATACCTGGACAATGAGAAACTGATAAAAACACTGCCTGTGTGTCACATGCTGTGACTTCATAAAGGAAACCAGAAGAGTGAGGAGCTGCAGTGAGGGACAGAGGAATAGTGAGAAGAACAAGTATTTCTTTCTTTCCAGCTACCCAGACTTTGAGAAGCAGCTTAAAGCTTCAAACATCCATTAGCCTGAACTGAATATGAGTGTTGGGCTACAACATTATTTGTATAAAATATGCTTTGCCACTGAAGAGGTCAACATCCCATCTATTCATACTTGCCTATATACTATAGCTCTACTATTCATATTTAACAAGCTGTCCTTGTTCCACTTCAGACAAAACAACACAGTTGGTCTAAACCCATAACTGATAGCTAACCCATCTTATTTTAGCTGGAGCAGACGAGGGAGCTCACACCAGCCTCCACCAGGAAAATTATGGGGCAGCAGCCTCTGACAGCCATGCTGAGGCAGTCATCAGGAAGGGAGAGACGCCGCATGAAGTCTGCCAAGTTAGATCCAGAACACAATAAACATGATTTCACAAGCAGCTAATGAAGATTCAGAAAGGGGCTCCCTGGCTCCCTTCCACCTCCTATCCCTGATCATGGCACAGAGGTGACGTCCTCCCACTTCCCTCGCCCCACACATGCCTCCCATGCCCAACCCATGCAGTGCTTGTGCTTCTGCCTCGCTCTGCATCTGCCCACACCTCCAGAAATTTGTGTGTTAGGCAACCAGATATGGGCAGGCCAGAAGAAGAGATAAGACAAGTATTAACCCAGACACATGGGCAGAAGCAGCTTCAAGAGGAAGAGCAGAAGTCCACAGCAGGGAGGAAAAAAAAAGATTACCAGTTTATTGCAGCAGAGAGAAACAAAGCCAGGAAGGGCAGAGAGAGGCAAGGGGTGCACACTCGGCAAAAGCCACCAAGTCAGGATACAGAACCATCCCTGATTAGTTCTTTTACTGATACACAACTAGTTGATAGGTATTTCATGGTATTTGGTGAGCTTCATAATGAGTTAAATCCTATTTGGCTTGTCTTACTTGACTAATGCTGTGGCATCTTTCCCAACACATTCCATGAATATTGTTTCCTGTACCAGAACCTGTCTTTCTCTACCAATAAATACTTAATGGAAAGATCACATGTTATACTGAAATACCATAACGTTGCATTATTCCCGATATTTTCAATAGAGGTGATGCCTAGGAGGAATTTCAAAGAATCATAGAATGGCCTGAGTTGGAAAGATCACCTAGTTCCAAACTCCTGCCATGGCCAGGGACAGCTTTCACTAGACCAGGTTGTTCAGAGCCTGAGTGCGTCCCGGGCAGCACCCCAAGTGTTGAGCAGCAGAATAAATCAGGCAGCATGCTGTTCCCAGGCTGCTCCCAACAACCAGAAAAACCTGTTGAAACTTCTCCCACATGTCAGTGTTCAGTATAGACCTACACACGGGTCTGGGAAGAACTGAATTACAATGAAGTAAGGAAGAGAGTATCCATACATGTCTGTAAGTTTTCTGATTTGTCTGAACAGCATTTATTAACATACCTTGACTTCTTATTCAAGCAAAGAAAAAAAATTCAGTAAGAGCTGGTTTGTAGTCTCACTATGACTTTCCAAGCATTACACTATTCTGTCTTGGTGACAGCAACACCCAAGACCCAACCAAAGTCTCAATTCAGAACGTATTTACAAATTAAGTATCCACAAATTTACAATTCTGTAATAATATATATGACACCTACAGTAGTAAAGGACAAGTCTGGTCCAGTGTAGCCTCATCAACACCCCCCAAGCTGGCACTGACCTGCCTCCTTGGCTCTTGGCCTCAGTGGTAATGTGGCAAGTCCTTAAGGATGGACCTACTCCACATGGCAGCAAAGGTCTCCAAAAAAGAGGAAGGCAGCAAGCCAGACAGCCACCCTTCCAGCCTGCCAGACAACCCCTGGCTAGACATCACCCCTCCAGCCCTACATTTTAATATCAGCATCTTAAGCACATGGGCCACACCTCTTCCCTGAGTGTCTCCAACCTTCACCCTTGAACAGAAAGAAACCTCAGCTTCCGGATGAATGGGACCACTCTTTGGGAGCAAAAGGTGTGGGAAGAGAAGAGCATTTTTCAACAGTAAGGTCTCTGATGCAGTGGGGCCATGCACATGCCACGATGTAACTTGCTCTTCAGGACAGGAAGGTGAGCTCTGTTCATGCGAGACATAGCCACAGGCCCTTGAGAGACAGGCACCGGGAGGTGTGGGGCACAGCCAGAGGGTTTGGAGGAACAAGTATTGCTTAGTGCTAGACACAGTCAAGAGGTTTAGGGGCACAAAGTGCGGTGTAGGGCACAGACAGGAAGCTTGGAGGCACTACAGGGTGAAGTACATTCGGTGGAGTTGGAGTAGGAAGCACCACAGGACACTGTCTGAGAGTGTGAAAGTATAGCACAGGAGAGTGCAAATAGGGAGAGGGATCAGGGATGCAGGTGCAGCCAGAGGACGAAGGTGGGGAGGAAAAAAGCTCAGCGCGGCACAGCCAGGGGTTTGCGGAAGACAGAAGAGGTACGCGGGAGCAACCGGGGAGTTTGAAAGGAAGGTGGGGAGGAGGCTGCCCGCGACCCATCCGTCCCGCCCAGCCCTGCGCGCCCCAGCGCGGGACAGACCGTGCGGAAGAACGCCGAAGGCTCCTCTTCCCCGGATCCCCGCGGTGCCCGCGCCCCGGTCTCCCGCTCCCGCCGGCCCCGCGCACGTGGCAGCAGCGCTCCGCACCTGCTCCCGCTCCGCCGGGCGGC
>JAODKT010001744.1:18639664-18654268 GCA_027576195.1 Cossypha heuglini
AAATGGATATTCAACGGAAAGTGATATTCAACACATTTCTGGGAATATGTTAGAGTTATGCCTAGCTGGAGTCCCCATCTGGTTTTAGACAAAGAAAATTGTATTGTTCCCATTCTCCCCATGACAATTATGTCACCTGTGCTTGATAAACAGGCCAGAGATTAGGAAGTTACTTTGAAACTGAAGATACAGCTACTAATGCTCAAGGAAAGGTAAGCCATGGGAGAATAGTTGAGACAGACATGCTGTTCAAGACACTTAGAAAAGGAGCCAAAGGCAAGATATGTTTCAAATGGATTAAAATAAATACTGCCTCTTTAAAATTATGGTTCCAATAAATTTAGAAGTGACCAGTTTATTAAGTGTAATAACTTGCTAATTTAGATTAAGTTTTGGAGAAAATGCTATGAAAAAATAGGCTGGGAATTTCAACTAATTTTTAATTGTGTGGCATGTAGTTTGAACTGTCTTGTCATGGTTGTGTTCCCCACACAAACAGGTTGGTATTGAAACGGAGCATCTTCACTGGCAATATGCCTGTGACACAATTCCTGCAAAAGAAATTGCATAAGCTAAATACAAATCAATCAAACGGAAATTGTTATTGTATTTCATATCTAATGACACTTCTGTGGTCCCTCATATGTGTAAGACTACCATACAGATCAGGCATTTTAAATTAGGCTTTTGAAATTAAGCAGAAAGAATAAACAAAATAAAACAAACAAGCCCCAACCAAAACAAAACAAAAAACGTGCCCCAACAAACAATAACAAAATTCTCCACTCATGTATTTGTTTTTCTAGCAGTGTTGCAAAAGGCATAATATATCTTTTCTTATGATGTAGAAATGTGGACACCCAATGGCTTGGCTTTCCTTTATGAAAGGATGCATTGTGCAAGCCTGCAGTTACATCCCCAACCTCTTATAGTCACAGACACTCAAAAAGTCACAAAACCTCACCACCTTCCAGTGCATGTTCAGATGGCAGGCTGCAAAATTGTAGTGGCAGTCACAAAGAAAATGCTGGAGCAGTCATAGATTTGTTTTAATCTGGAGAGAGAGAGAGCATCATATGCCACCCTCAGTGGGAAGGGCACTCATGCTTCCCTTTGGAGTGAGGAAGACACTGATCAGAACAGTTAGATAAATGAAATGGTAAGATCTTATAAGAACTTACCTGAAGCATCTTAGAGAGATTTTTTGCTAGGACACGTTACAGCCTTCAGTCCCTTCTAATAATGAGCTGAAGCTGTGCAGGACAAATAGCAAATACAGAAAATGTGTACAACAAAACTCTGGATGGAGGAGATGACAAAGACTTCACCTCACAGTGTTGTTACCCGAACAAAAACTCTTTCATGCTCAGTTCTGCCCATGATGTTCTCCTTCTTCTTAAGCAACAAGTTCACACCATGGAAATAGGCATCAAGAATGTAGTCCTTTCTTGCTTCTTCTCTCTTTGGTGCTTTTTCAGCGTTCTCCAAAGGGTAGCAGAGAGTTTTAAGACATCAACAAAATAAAGGGAAAATAAAACCACATGCTCGAATAGCTAATAGGTACTCAACATTCACTTACATAAAACTATCTGTAGCCTTCTCCAAACGAAAGATTCTGATCCTGTCTACACACTCCTGACCAGCTAACACAGCCACGCATACACTTCTACCCCTCCATGGGGTAGAAGATACACAGCGTTACAGAAACTTTTATTCCTGCATTTCTTGTTGTACCCCTCTTTTCTTTAACCTTTGCAATCAAATCTGACATTTTCACAGAAAAAACTGATCCAATGCAATGCAACCCGCAAATGAAGACATATCCATTGTGATTAAAGTTCTCCTTCTAAAGGATATGCATTTAGATATGCATGTCATAAGAGTTCACATGAACATACCTGAACTCCTTTCATTCTTCCCAGCTCAAGTGTCTGTAACCACAGCAACAATAAACCCAGAGCAAGGAACTTAAAGCCTTCCTCAAGGACTGAGTAAACTCTCTTCACTCCGCCTAGCCTGAGCAAGCTGTGCTGTACTTAATAAGCACCATGCCAGGAGGAGAGGTGGCAGGAGAAGAGCTGACCCCATGAGGTTATCAAACAGTTGCCCAGGCTGTTATTCGTCTGTGTATCAATCCACTTTGGGGATTTTACTGGCCTGACTTTATTGTCAACTCAAGCAAAAAACCCTGCATACCCCTTTGCAAGCCAACACAGCTTCATTTACATTGCCATTATTATCCTTGATCTTCCAGAAAACCATGAGAATCTCTTTAAAGCAGACACTACTAGCAGGCAACGTTACTGCTGATAGAGATGTGACATGCTTGCAGAGATGGGCTAAGTAATCTGATTTTTTCACAAAGTGCTTGAAATTCCTTTATTCCATTCCACTCACCAAAAATGGCACTTGGAACATTTCAGAACAATGAATTTTACAGATAAAGATGCTACTTAATCTGTTTAAATGAGGGAAGCAGAGTTAACAAACAGTAAGGCTCCAGGCTTAAATATAGTTACATGAACGGTTACATGACTGGAAAAAGACATTCTGCCTTGGAGAATCTGGAGCATAAATTGAGTATTGAAGAAAGAAAACCCAACAGAGTGGTGAAACATATAGTCTTATAAACCAAACAGTTTCTTCCCGGTCGCCCCCGTCCCCGCCTCCCCCCCCAAAAAAAAGACCACTAACTCTCTATTCTAGCTGAGCAATTAGACTTCTCAGCAAGAGACCTCAAATACATCAGGGCAGACTTTGGTTACAGGATATATTCCAGGCCTATACTGATGCTGAGAACCCTTTCCCAGGCAGACTGCTGTCATATTTCCCCAGACAGCTGCATCTGGGGACATACTAAGCACCTGCATGAGGCACCATTATGTCTTACAGTATGTCTTACTTATGTCTTCATAGTAGCGCTGTATTTATTTCTCTCCTCCTACTCCTTCTTTACTGTTGTTAAATAGATCTAGAGTAAGATGTGAAAGTGGGAATGTGGCTTCATATCAAATGGCAGAGAATTATTTCACTTTTACATGTAGGTGGGAGCTGAGAAAAAAAACCATAGAGTTTGGATTGGAAGACACTCTAAAGATCATCTAGCTCCAATCCCCCTGCCACGTGCAGGACACTTCCCACTAGACCAGATTTCTCATTTCTCCATCCAACATGGCCTTGACACTACCAGGGATGGGCATCCACAACTTCTCTGGGCAACCTGTTCCAGTACCTCGGCAGCCTCACAGCAAAGAATTTCTTCTGGAGAACTCCTTTTAAGGATGCTTGTTTTCATACCTCCCCCTATTTTGATATGCCTTTACACTCACTCTAAAGTAGCCATAGGCCAAAGAATGGGCTATAAGAGCACTTCAAACAGAGATAGGATGAGATTGTTTGCAATTTAATCTTATTTTAAAATCTCAACATTTCCAAAAAAACCATGCACTTCCTCTGCATCAGTCTGTGGACTGCAATGGAATAATACATAGTTCGATGCTTTTCATATGGAGATGTTTTGGGGGCTAAATCTTCAGGGAAGTTTGCAAGTCCTCCAGTCATAGACCAGTTCTGCACATGAGGTACTCTGCATGTGACAGCAACAAACTCAAAAACTATGGTTTCTAGACAGAGCATAGGAAAAATTCAGTACTTCTAGAAGTTAAAAATTTCTCTTAAACTGGATAGCAGAAAACTAATAATTGATGCTACTTGTAATTTCTGTGATTGTGACATGGTTTCTCAAGTATTTCTAAAGAATATTCTGAAGCTTCCTCTTTAATCTTTACCCTTCCTGAAAAGTATTGTTTTATAGAGAGACTTACTGAAGTTGAGGTATTATATTTATTACATTTGTTGTGGTCACCTTTTCTAGTGAGAGATGCAGTAAGAGAACAAAACAGAAATTCTAAACTTAGGTCAAGATTTTCAGACATTTCATGTTCTTGAATGCAGCTGAAATGCCTCTTGGTAGATATAATGTAATTGTAACCAAAAGAAAAGGACTATTACTTACTGTTGCTTTCTAGTCACTCTTTCCATTCCTAAGGCAGCCTTCTCTTTGTCAGATACTAAAGATGAGGAGAAGTTACCTCCAAGCACTTTTGGTTTTTTCTGGTGGCAAGACTTTCATATATGAAGCCATACAGGAATTAATGCCCTTTGTCAGGACACACCCTCTAATCCTATGGTCTGAGGTTCTGCAAATTGCAGAGAATACTGAAAAAAGTTATCCTACATACACAGAGAAGTTAATGTGACAACAACCACAATAACATCAACAACAACAAAAAAATTAAAAATACATAAATGAGAAAAAACAACAACATCCCCTTTCTCCCACTTTCTTTCTGGTTATCAGTTGGGTTACTTCTTGTTCTTGTATATCTAGTCTTTGTCTCTGCTAGGGGATCCATAAGCTTCCAGATCACAAATTAATATACAATAAAAGTTATTACTTCTAATTTTAAGGCAAAAATCAGATAGCCACTTGAAATTTCACTGAAATTCCTAAAACACCCAGAAACGTAGCAGTCTGGTCTAATTCAATTTAAATTTTGAAATGGTTTCTACTATTATTGTATTGTGACATATAGATAAATATTTTAATACCACTAAAAGAGGACTATGCAAAATACCAAGTGGAAACTTCTCAATGACATTGGAAACTGTTCTTCATCAGCTTGTGTACAGGAAAGGCCAAAATATCTGTTAATCCAGGTAAATTCAGATATAATTATAAAGTTTGAAATTTGAACCATATTTGACACACAAATTCAACATGCATAGATACCTTTTGGAAAATGCCTATTAATACCAGGGCACTGAGTTTTCTTATCTGAAGTGATATTGTGTGATCTAAAATACCAATTCCAAAGCTTTGCTTTCCCAGCTGCACATGTACATCATTGTATAGGGTTTGCATATCCAGGTTCTGGTAGTGGGAATGGCTTCTGTGAGAAGTTGCAAGAAGCTTCCCACATGCCAGACAGACCCAATTCCAGCTGGCTGCAGGATGGATCCACTGCTGGCCACAGCCAAATCGAGACGGAAAAGGAAGATGTTGCGCAGATGTTAATGCACCCAGAGAAGAGCAGAGTGAGAACAGGGGAGAGGAACTGCTCTACAGACACCAAGGTCAGTGTACAGGAGGTGCTTCAGGCACCAGAGCTGAGGTTCCCCTGCAGCCCCTGTGCAGCCCATGGTGAGGCTGCTGTGACCCTGCAGCCCCTGGAGGAGACCCAGGCCAGAGGAGGGGATGGGTGAAAGGAGGCTGTGACCCTGTAGGAGGCCTGTGCTGGAGCAGGTGCTGGCAGGGACTTGCCCCCCCATGGAGAGAGGATCCCATGCTGGAGCAGGTTTCCTGGTAGGACTTGTGACTCTGTGGGGGACCCACACTGCAGCACGCTCTTCTTGAAGGACTGCACCTCATGGAAAAGGTCCCACATTGGAGCAGTTTGTGAAGAACTGTAGCCTGTGGGAGGAATTTGTGATGGAGAAGTGTCTCCCATGGGGAGAGGAGCACAGTGAAGCAGAAGAAGGACTCCTTTCCCTGAGCAATGACAGGAACAACACGTGGTGAACTAACCATAAACCCCATTCCTTCTCTCCCTGCACTGTTATGGGGAAGGAGACAGAGCTGGGAAGAAGGGAGGAGTGTGGGAAGGTGTTTTCATTATACAGCTCTGATGTTTTTAGTAATACATTCAATTTATATCCCCAAGTTCAGTCTGGTTTGTGACCTATGAGTGATCACTTTCCTGTCCTTATCTAAACCGATGCGCTTTTTATTTTCTCTCCCCTGTCCTGTTGTGGAGGCTAGTGACAGAGCAGCTTTGGTGGGCACCTGACATCCAGCAGGGTCAACCAACTAAAAACTCCTAAAAAGCCCTTTTATGTCCCCTACTTGGGCCTGATCTGCGGTATTCATCCCTTTCCCTCTGTGCACAGGTACTTATGCAATCCTCCTCTGTTCCACTCTGAAAATGCACAAGCCACTCTCAGAAAACTCAGTAGAAAACTTCATTACAATCAAAACTACCAGTAAATGATGCCACTGGAAGACAGGTCCTACACCCGTTCATGGTTAGAGCATTTGCGGCTCCCGACATTATAGGGCACGACATTAGCCTGTTTTTGTGCCTTCATGTCAATCTGGTAAGTGTGAACAAGCTATTGAAGCATTACAATAGTGGAGTTTCTCAGCATGGCAGGATGGAGTCAAATGTCAGAGAAGTGCGTGCTTTCTCACAGATGCTTTACTGGTTAATCTTTAACAGCTAAAAGGTTTTTAGATTAGAGTTTCCAAGAAAACACCTTCTTTTTTCAAACAGGCTACAAAGAAAGGTGGGGAGAATAGTCTAAGAAATGTAAAAATGGAAATAGATAAAGCAGAAAAAAAATAAAAGTAACCACAGCAGATGTAGTGGAAGAGTTTACCTACAAACTCGTTTCATTATGCTGCATTTTATTTTTAAGATTCTACCAAGACACAAGAGGATTTTCATTCATGAAGAACAAAGAAGCAATCAAATTTTGCACCAGAGCTCGTTTTCTTGCCATTTGAGGAGAGGGGACACAAAGTAAATTTTAATAATTTGAACTCTATCACCCAGTTGCCAAGGACATCCCTGTACCCAACTGTACTGTCTTTAACAGCCCTGAGAAGTTCAAACACTGCAGGCAGGCAGAGATGGCAGAGCAGTAAAGAGGGCTGATCTTCCCTGATTTTATCATCTATGGTAATACCTTTGTCTTCCTGAATAGGTGACAGCTCTGTCTGGAATAATATTTGGTGGATTTGGAATAATACAGAACACTGCTTACTGGCAGATTTCTGCAGCCTAATCAAGGAAATCTCGGTTTGTGTAGTTTGAGCTCAGATTTCATAAGATTTGGGAGAACTCATACTTTCTTCAAGATATTTTTGACAATAGCTTTTAACAAAGCCAGGTGTCTCTGTCAAGGCACTGTAAAGAAATGCTACTTAGCCCCTTTATTTCTTGGATAATTATCCCATAACAATTTATTATAATTTATTATACAACTTATAGTATTTATAATCTGTGGATGCAATAAAATACATTTTTGTTTTTCTGTTAGTGTTAGATTAAAGTTTTCATCCTTTATAAAATCATTCATATGTTTAATGTGCCTCTGCTAAAAGTATTCAGTGGTATGAGAACTGAAGGCGTTAAAGCTTTAGGACAGCAGAAAGGAAGAGGAATGGATAATATGATCATGAAAAAGAAGCAAGGTCTAATGTTTGTCAGCTATGGTCAGTTGTCCATTTTCTGGATTAACACTGGCCTGGGACACCAACAACAATGGGATGGCATGGGATGCCGCTGAAAGCACAATGCAGAATCATCTTATAAAGTGGTAATACATCAATTCTGCATGGAGCAGAGCTTGCAGCTTGGCATCATGGAATCTTCTGTCTTGGACATAGTGACAAGAGACAAGACAATGATAACATCTTAAGAGAAATTAAATAATAGTTTGGACTAGTGAAACTGTATTTGAATGTAACAAATTGGATTTGCATTTAACAAATTCTGATGTGAAAGCCAGCAATATTAGTTTGGGCAAAGAAGGAAAGATCATCTATGAATGAGCATAAACAACAAAGCTGATGGTTTACATTGCAAAAGTTATTATAAAACTGAGAGATACTTTAATACAGCAATTAGTAGTAGTAGTGATGATGATTTACAAAGATTTCTATAATACCTCAGTTATACTTCTATTTAACTAAGTCTCGTTAGATAACTAGACCTTGATTTATATAATCGCTTTTGTATATGACTGCAAGATTTTAACAAGCTGCAGGTGTCTGAGGAAAATAATGAACACAGATCAATTATAAAATGAAAAAAAAAATTAATGCTAAATTTTCAAGACAACATTTTTGAATTACTTTAATGAATAAATGCTCCAAGTGTGAAAAACAATGAACTGCTAGTTGATAGAAAAATACTGGTACCTGGTCCAAGCAGCCAGTGTGATTCCAGAAAGTGCATGTATACGTTAATACTAGGTTATAAAACAGCTAATGAAATCTCCCTCCCGCTTTCCTTACTCTGTGGTACATTTCTGCTCTAATACAGTCACATGTCTTTCAGATCAAAGTTTTCATGTTCTTCTGCTCAAAACACTATTTGAATTAGCAAACCTCTGTATGCACCTAAGCACGTAATTAAACAGAAATAGAGAAGAAAAGGGAGGACATGCCTAAGCACTCCCCAGAGAGGTTGGGTGATACTTCAAAAGCAAAGAGAACTACCAATTTTAAGACAAGCTTGATGAATTATATTGGATGTATAAAGGATTGAGGACTTTGGTGTAAACAAAAGTCCTGGCTTGGAGAGCTGTGTAGTCATGGCTGTGTGCAGCAGAGAAAAGAGATGCAAATTAATAGAAAAGACTGAACAGCCTGCTGGGGAGAGAGCAGACAGGAGCTAGGGACCATGAAGGATCTGTATTTAATTCACCGTAGATAAAGCAATGGAGATAGAGGGAAGATGGAGCAGTGTGAAAAGCCTTACCTTCACAGCTCCCATCACCTGGTCCCCATGGAGCAGGACTTTCACCCCTAAGTTTGGAAGATCAGGGTGGTGCACCACTGTAGCATGGAAGACTGTTGAACTTGAACACCCTGTGTATCTTGTGGCACAAGCAGGGTTCTACCTTTTCATCTATAAACTAGAATAGCTCCTTTGTTTCTTCTATGTGCTTGTTTTGTCTGGGGTAGAGTTAATTTTCCCCACAGTGTCTGTCATGGAGCTGTTTTGGATTTGTGCTGGGAACAGAGTTGATACCACAGGGATGTTTTAGCTGTTGTTGAGCAGTGCTCACACAGTGTCAAGGCCTTTCCTGCTCCTCATCCCACCCAACCAGTGAGGAGGCTGGGGGGACACAAGTAACTGGGGGAGGACAAAACCAGGCCAGCTGCCCACAACTGATTAAAGGGATATTCCATCGCATCATGCTCAGCACATAAAGCCAAGGGAAAGTGAAGAGTCGGGAGGAGCATTGGTCAGGAGTGAGCAGTTGTTTTTATTTGCATCAATTGTCTTCCTTGATTTTATTTCTATCTCTTTGTTGTTTGGTGCTTTCTTGGTTTGGTTGTTCTTTGTTGTTGGTTTTTTTGGGGGGTTTTTTGTGAGTGTGTGTGTTGTTTTCTTTTTCCTTTTAATTACAATTTATAACTACAATTATATTTTATTTCCATTATTAAACTATCCTTACCTCAACCCATGAGTTTTCTCACTTTTACCCTTCCATTATCTGCCTCCCTCCATCCTTCTGGGGTAGGGGGAAGTGAGCAACCGGTGGTGTGATGCTTAGTTGCTCTCTGAGATTGAGCCATGACACTCTCATTTTACTTGTGCCTTAGTGCTTGAGCAGCCTTGTGAACTACCACCTTTTGACTTGCATAATTTTTCCTCTTTCTAGCAGGCAAAAAACTTTGCTGGCACAGTTTTCAAGGCCACTAGAATATATAATCAACCTTCTTACTGGTATGAGATGCACCAGTAAGACCTTTTACATGTTTAGGGCATACAAAGCAAGCCTCCTTAAGTAGTAAAACCTACAGTCCAACACAGGGGAATTCTGCTAAGCAGAAATATAATTCTTATACTACAAGATTCAGCAATTATCACAGGTGTCTACATTTAATATAGAAGCTCAGTGCTGAGTGTTATTTAAATTACTTTGATATACTTCATTAGTCAACCTAAACTTCAATAGTTAAGAGAGTGGCAGAACAGGATGAAGCAGCTATTTCAAACATCCATTTAGGCCCTGAGGTATATTAGCTGTCTGCAACACAATTAAGTGTTCTGGAAACTTACTTTATAAATAATGATGAATAGTATTCAGATGTCAAAGTCCCATCCAACTCTAGACTACGTTTTTCTTGGGAAACAATTTGTGCACTACCCTGAGAACATGCAATACATTCCAAGCACATGCCAAATGTGACCATTTCCCACAAATGCGTACGAGAACTGCTCAGTCGAAGGCTTCTGCTGCAGTAGTGACAGTCCAAAACCATTGAACAGCATCAGACTGTGTGAATACTTAGCTTAACTTCAACTCTCACAGGCCATAATGCACGATTCTGGTATGAAAATATATTCTCTGGCCCATAGACTCCCCTGGAAGAACTAGTGACGGGGAAAATCTATTCTTTTATAAAACCCCAAAACATTTTTTTTTCATCTTTCCTAGCATGAGAATAATCCCCAGCTGATTTCCTGCGGTATTACAGAACAGTGTGGGAGGTGATAGCAACAGTAATTTAACTGTTGAGCAACACAAGACACTCCCTTCTCACTGCCACAAAACATGAGAACTCGATATTCTTAACATACACCTACTCTCTGGTGTACCTTTTATCACAGCAAACATGGGCTCCCCAAACAGCTATGTTCATTGTGTCCTTTGACACAGTGTACCTACAGAAAATAGGAAAGAAGCATATCAACAAAGCACCATCCCTCCGGGTGAACCAATGCAGTGCCCCCAGGCAGACACATCAGAGTGTGGTGGGGCTGCTCACATCCGCTGAACTTAACAGCTTTGTGTCACACTGCTGCCTGTAGAACAGAAGTGTCCTAAACCCGACAAAAGGATTATCTTTTTTTCTCTCGGCTCTGTGTTTCCTTCCAAGGCTCCTCCCTTTCTGATATTAAAGATCCATCATACAGACCAAGACACACTGTGTGGATGAAATTAAAATACTGTAGGCAGGCATTAATAGCTATATTTCTTTCAGAAATACTAACAGATAAGATCAATACTAATCCTGAAATACTAACAGAGAAGATTAAGAAACAGCCTTAAATTTTATATACAAATGGAACTGGCTGGCTACTAAATTTAATTCTTGTCAGTGGTCTCCATCTAAATTATAATATGTTTCTTTATTTATAATGAATATTTATTTTGAGATAACTTTTCTAAAAATATGATTCAAAATTTTCTTAGAAGGTTTTAATAATTCTGTTGGGAGCTTTAGTTAATGTAAAGTAGTCAATTCAATAAGTGCTTTGCAATTAGAAGCAATAGAAAGAGACAATACTCAGTATTTTCCAAATGTGAAGAGAACAGCAAAAAAATCTTTTAATAAGCCTCTTTTCTTTGCCTCCCACGTTAATTCATTTTGTATTAAACAAAGGCATACATGTATCATTTTTGCTGCTGAATACATTACCTGGTTCTTGCTTAAACATGTTACTTTAGATTACAAACATATGGCTGTAAAAAGAACTGGTTGGACTGATTTTAACTGCTGATTATAATCTCCATTTTGGCATGAGGAAATTTATTACAAAACCTGTTTAGGACTGCAGATGCATCTCTGCCTCACAACTCTAAGAAAAGGGTGGATTTGTAATCTTCTCAGTGTACAGATCTCAGTGAGTGTCTGAAAGACTCCTTAGCACAAAGCTAAAATGTGTCACTAAAAATATACTGTTTTTTTCCTAACTTAATTTGAAGGCAAATGGTGATAAAATGAAAATTAGGAACAATGCTGTATGCCTATGCAATTAACATATTCTTTCACGTGTAAATAAAACCCTTCCTTAATAGCCCCAAATACCTTCCTTTCAGTTTGGGTTCAATGGAATTTGGCAGGACAGGGCGTGATTGAAGGGTTGCTGGCATGTTGGATGACATTGGTTAGCTGTCATCTGGGCAGAGCCTGTGGGCTGGTCGGTAAGGCTGACTACACACACACACAGACATCATTAGAAGGGATGAAGATGTGGGGAGTAGTTATGCACCTGCCTGAATTCCTGGCCACTCAGTCATCCCTTTTTATCCTCCATTCCCATTATTTTTATAAAATAGACTAAAAGAAAACAAAACTGATGAAGGATGAAGGAAGACATGATCATTTCACAACTCAGCCTTAACCACACAAAAGGACCTTTTTGATATGTTTTACATACTTTTGTTTAGTTGGGTATTATAACCACAAACTGCTGCCCACTGAAACTAATATACTGCTTTCAAGAACATCTCTCAGGTCCAAAACCTCAGCACACATCTTGGTGGCTAAGTATGCAGCCAATACTCAAGCTCTTCCTTTAAGGACTACTTTAATCATGCTAAAAAAAAAACTATTTGCACAGATGTTGTTGTTAACTGGTATGCCCATAATGTGACTAGGTATTGCAAACTTTATGTGTACTAAGCTAGCAGTAAGCTTACCCACTCACTACGGCAGATGCTAGGTCAGTGTGCACTCAGGAGCTTACCAACGTGAACCAGACCCTTGCCTCCATATGAAAATGAGGTAGGAACAAAACCAAGAACTATCCTCCAGTGATGCCAAAGCAGTGGTATTTCAAATACTTTTATATCTTGTGTGCATAGATATATGTGTATGTATACATTCAAGGTAAGATAAGAACTATAATGCAAGTATTAAAAAAAAAAGGGAAGAAAAACTTAACAACCAATCCTATTGATGTTGCCAAATCTGAGACTTTTTTCAGGTTTACTTTGATGGGGTTCTAAAATTTTGGGTCCTAAGCTGACTGAGGAAATCATTGTGGGTTAAAAAAAACCCCAGATGTCTTGTGAGAAGCCTGGCCCGACTACAAACAATGAAAAAAAGATAGCAGAGAATTCCCTAAATTTTAAGACTTGTCAGTCTGTGTGCAAGAGCTAGCACACCAGGCACAGAAAAGAGGGCAAAGGGAGGTAAGCATATGGTGTTGTTTTTCCCACTACTTGGGAGATAGCTATATAGAAATTCTCATGTGCTAATGCTTTCTCCCAGATCTGTCTACAGGAAGAAAAAAAAAGAACAAGGTTTTTCTTGGATATCTTAATATCAGATACTTTCTGAGCATCATAACCTAGACATAAATAATCAGAGGTCTATCTCACTGCTTCCACAGAACTCAACTTCCACTTAAGTTGAACGAGACTTGTCTTAGGCTCTTTGTATTTCTTCAGTTGGACCACTTCAGTCTGACTCCACCTTCATTGTTTCCTTAGGCTAGAAGGGAAAGAAAACTCTTTGATCTCTTGTAAGAACAAATAAATTCTGCATCTTTTGATACTTATTCTATCAAGCTCAAATAAAAATCTCTACCTTGGCCGACAAAGAAAGTCTTCTAAGCAATATTCAATTCCCAAAACAGCCTGAAAAGATTAAATTCTCTAGAATCTAAGATTAGATTCTCTATGTTCTGTGATACAGTAGGACTACTAAATCCCAGTACCACTAGTGAGATAAGAAAATGCAGTTCATTGCAGCCTAAGCTCTCTTCTTAAACTCTTAACTTCTACCGCTCTTAATAGCAGCAAAAATCTAGCTATGAGCTAATTGACTCTCAAGTGAATAATTCTATTCCAGTATGAACAGAGCACCCATTTTGAAATCTGATTAGATTTTTAGATGTGTTTTTTTTCTGACTGATGGGTAAGGATGGGAAGCGTGATTAAGCCTGTACCACTCTACTTGCTCCATTTTGGGTTCTGAAAGAGTTTTGATACTAAAAAAATTAATGCCATAAGCATATAAGCAGAAAGGCATAAACAAAGGGGAAAATCAGATTTAATTATAACATTTAACTTACATACAAGAAAGAGAATGCAGTTGCAACTGATAGTGTTGGCTTAGTATCTAGTTCTTGGCAGTGAGAAATCATATATGGTACACCTTCACTGCTCTTTATAATTTTTCATTTTGAAGACTCCAACACTTAGTAATTAAGTACAGCCACCATAAGAACACAGAAGATACAAAATACATTCTTTTTCTAGAGAAAGCTTAAAAAATTTAACACAACTACAGAAAGAAGTAGTGAAGGAAATAATAACAAAAATGCCATTCTTCGAAGTAGAATTTTCACACAAATCGGTGTTTGAGATGCTGGCTAGTACCAAGAGGTTTTAAACCTTGCAAACTGAACACCACATATCAGCAACTGCCATTATGTAGAAGGCTTGCAGGAACTGGGGTGTAGAATGAGTCTGGATTCTTGCCCACATGAGAGACAGGTGTTTCTCATTTCCTCATCAGAAACACCTCTAATTCCAGCAGAGAACAACAGCCAAGAGGGAAAATAATACCACCAACAACTAATATCAGATGAGGATTTGGAAGGACTCCTATGAAGAAGATATTAGCTGCCACTAGGTGCAAGAAGCCCCCAAGGCAACTATGTTCAACTGTTTCTATGTTCAACTAAACCTAAAGGCATCTGGGTAAGAAGATACTTGGACAAATATTACACAGCCCATCTCTTCTTGAGCTGAATCCCACATTGCATTAATTCATGATGCAACTTAGGCAATAACTGGTGTGTAGAAAGTTATTTGGCAATAGTGCATCAAATCACTCTCCTGATGAAATCTGAGGAACAGCTCCTTAGAAACAGCACCCAGACTGAGCCTCTCTTAACTTACCAGTAAAAATACAGTCTGCTTCCAGGAATTTGTGCTGTCTTATGAGCTCCTGTGTTTTAATGAACAGCCTTGGACACTTTTCATGCCTGAATAAGAACCCAAGTAGGATAATATGTTTTCTTCTCACACTTTCAAATAAAATTTCCAACCTGAAGTGTGGCCAGAATG
>JAODKT010001744.1:18663234-18685041 GCA_027576195.1 Cossypha heuglini
CCCGTCTCCCTGCACTGTTGGTGGAAAAGAGGGAGGGGCTGCAGAGAAAAAGGTGCTTTAAAGGCTTGTTTTACTTCTCATTATCCTCCTCTTATTCTGTTAACAATAGATTTGCTTTATACCTTTAAATTTGAAACTGTTTTGTCCTTAGAATGTTTTTCTCCCAATCCTTATCTCAGCTCATGAGCTCTTTGTTAGTTCTTTGTTCCACTCTCCTCTGCCCAAACTGTAGTAGGAGAGGGTAAGCCAATGACTCTTGTTGGGTGCATTTGGCCAGTGTCAAACCATGACATATAGCAATGCTGTCTTCTTAGACTAACTAATACAACTGAAAGCAACACGTTTACATAAAAAAAATCCAGTCACAGTTCTACAGTACAGAACTGAACTCTGGAAAAGGGTGCTTCTGAAAAAGAATCAAGAGTCACATCAGATAGCAAATGAAGTTGCTGACCTCACAAACTTCTAGATACAGCGACTGATGGAGTTCTTGTGTGCATATGCACACACGAATGATCTTATACCATGGATCTTAAAAGGTAGAGACACCACACGTAAAACAAGTAAAACATGTTTTACAGACAGACCTAATTAGCCTCACCTCTTCAGTTTATTAAATATAACACCAAAGATAACTTTATATAAACACACTTGAAGTTTTGTTGGGAAACTACTCTTGAAAAGACAAAAAGCTTTTCAAGAACATTCTGGAAAATATGTACTTTAGCCACAATGTGAATATTGCAATTGATGTATCTCACTGACTATTCATACCAGAACTGTCTTCCAGGTCTAGCAAGGCTTATTAGCATGGGGTCTATCACATGTCCATAACGTGTCTGTAATTCTCAGTGAAGTCTGTCTCAGTGATGCAGTCTCAGTGGTTCAGTCAACGCTATTCAAAGCAGAAGCTACCAGAGTCACTTCTATGATTGTATGAGATGTCATGAAAAGATATCTACATGCCCCTTCTGCCTCAAATATTTCTGCCTGATATTCAGAAACAACAGGTAAGGAAGGAGCAGCTGAAATATGAAGTACAATCCTCAGCACATGAGAGCAAACATTGTAATGGCCTGAAAATCCGTACCATCATCCATTCTGCTCTTGGCACAACACATGCCATATGAACAATCTGTTCTAAAGTATCTCGAACAAATTAACCTTTGTCATCCTTAACTCTTTTATTACAAGAGAAAAATATACCAGAGGGGGATTGGAAAAGAAAAAAAGGCAGAGAAGAAGAAAAAAAAATCTGTCAGTATCATGAGTCCCTGTAATGCTATGGTATTTCTCAGTTGAAATGTTCTCGGATTAATTTAAGAATCTCGTGATGCTGTCAACACTTTATCCAAAATGTAACTACAGGCATTTGAGCAAGATCATCTTAGCAAAGTACTTGAGAGCCTTCTCAGTACTCACAGCGGTACTAATGCACTTCACATTCTTTCTTACTGTGATTAGCCTGAGGTATCTCTGAGAAAGAAAACTCTCCTTCAGTTTTACAGAAAACAAAAGCCCTCACACATATGCTTTATTAATGACTACATAAGCCAAAAAATTACTAAAGATATATTGAAAAGTTACATATGTGAGACAAAACAAGCAGTGGAAGGAACCTAATCCAGAAAATGTTATCTGAAAAACTTGACTAAACTTTTCCTGGATGACATGTAAACCATTGCACTCCCTTTAATGATCTTTGATTAAAGAATACCCCTGAAAAGTGAATGCTTTTATAGTGCAAATGGTATGTCAATCTGCATAAATATTCCTGTCTGGAATACTACTTGTATTTCACTTACCTGAAAATGAGGTTGAAATACACAGCAGTTGACAGTACTATAATGCCCTCTAAGCATTGTTATCAGTTCTCCTGTGAAAACCGTATAAACAGCAATGGTACTTCCATATGGAACAAAGGCAAACTCTGGATTACAGCCACAAGAGATGGCAAACTTGAGTCCTTTCCTACTTTCATTACAGACTTTCCCATAGTTCACCTGCAAAATGAAAGATCACATAGATTACATAGTCAGCTATTAAGTAAACCCACAGGAAACTACATGAAAGAATCTATTTTATTTAATGCTTAATCCTCAATAAAATTATTTTTGGGTTATATTAATTTATCTCCTGATATTTCAAACTAGAGATGTCTATCAAGGGTTTTATTTTTATGTTCAATAAAGTTTACTCTTCTTAATATCAATTTCAAGAAAGGGAAAGAAAGAAATGCCTAAAAATTAGCAATTCCACACTAAGAAATAGGATTTGCACAGGCCGTTGCATGCCAGATCTGCATCAAGCACCTAAATCCCCACTGTAATTAGACAAGGTTCAGGAATTACCACCTGTTGTGGTTTAGGAATGGTATTTTCCAATTCAGTAATAGTGCTAAAACCACTCACTAACCTACCTCAGATTCAAAGCACAAAAGGCAGAGATCATAGGTTGAGATAAAAACAATTTATTTGAAATAGCAATAAAAACCCAAACAGTAACAGCAACAATATTAGTAACAAAAGCTATGAGACAAGGAATCAATTTAGAAGTTCAATAAAAGAATACTGGACTGTTCGTTCCCAGGGTAGCTTAGATAGAAAAAATTTCTAAGACCTTACTGGTGAGGTGTAAGGGAAGCCTTGCAAATTAAAATAGTATAAAAGCACCTTATTAACACCTCTATTAATGTCTCAAGCTACAGTTTTATAGAGTTTCAAGTAATTGACAAGTTCTATACAGATAAAAATCTCACAAAAGACTGAAAGTGAAGTTTCCAAACATGTTTGGAAATATTCCAGTTGGTTGCATAGGTCTAATTAGGCCCTAACAGACATCAAAAGTGTATTTAAGAGGAGATAGAGAAATATATTCATAGAAAGAGTATAGCCTTCCTCTACACAAATTTAATTAAAACAAAGCAATACAGTTTTGACTATTTTTTTTCATTAAGAAAATGTGTTGTGTTAGAATATTACCTGATGAACTTCACAAATTTCTTAGCTTATAGTCAAAAGATTTCACAATTGGAATTTTTTTTTCCTTAACTCTAGGCTTCAGTTTTAGGTAGAGGAATTTAAGATTAACACAAAGAGCTTTGTACACATTGTACACAACAGGGAGCTGTCAAAAGAAAATCATATGTATGGCTTAATTTCTATACCTTTTGAAAGATACAGAAAAAAATTATTTAGGTCAAAAGGATGGGCCAGTCAGGGAAATAAAAGGACTATGGTGTGAATTTGTATTACTTGTACAAATAAATATTTGTTTGCTGATGACTTAAAATTACGTTAAGCAATATCTCCGGGCAGTATGTGAAAATACAGTACTCTAGACAATATAATTCTGGACTTGAAAAAGCAAAGCAGGGTCAAGCTATTCCACACCGAATTAGAAAATTCTAAAACAGCCTATAAAAAAAGTCAATGAACTAACAGGCACAGAAAAACCAAAAAAAACAGTGATCCAGCTGGTACTAGGTGAGTGAACAAACTATTGTCTATTTTGCTGGTGGTGATTTGAAGATAGAAAGATGTTTGTGTATGAGGTGCTGAGAACATGCTGGCAAATATGGGTAGCATGGAGAGAAGTCTTTTATTTAAATACCTATAAGGAATTATTATTGCTCTGTTCTGAAACTAAGCAGCAGAATTAAAAGATTTCTGAGGTGCAGCAAAATTTCTTTCTTTCCTGATTGCAATGACAGACCATAATTACAGCTTACTAAAATTCCATGGATACTGACTTACCTAGTATGTTCCCTCAAAATAAATAAAGAAAACAATTTTCTTTACTGAACAGAAAATTAAAGCATGAACCTTCAGCAAAAAAGAGTCCACAAACCATTGTAAGGACTGGAATAGCAGTAGAGGTTTGACACATTTCCCACCCCTTATTCCTGCTGCTGTGTGAGTACAACACAAATCCAGAAGGATGGATGAATAAATATTTTTAAAACTGCCATGCAACTCCACAGGAGAAATTCCACAAAAACAGAAAGACAATTGCAAGAAAGTCAGGCAGCCAGTGAAACTCTCAGGTATGGCCAACTGCTCTATAGATGGTACATTGGCAACTAATAGTTTAAAAAACCAAAACTTTCTACCAACAGTCACTGTTCAGTAAAGTTTTTGTTACTGTATGAAATGTTTATAGCATACTCTCAAATTATAAATACTCTCAAATTCATGAACTTGGAGTTATCATATCCAATCTTTAAGTAGATCCAGATTTCTTCATACTCTTTTTCTTCATACTAACTAGAAGAAATCTGGAAGAAAAACATTTTTATCAAACCTTCTAGTGGTGAAATTGAGCAGTCACATCCTTTACAAAAATGAATTACAAGTTCTACTGACACCTGCAGAAATTATAAATCTCCTAAAATCAGGTGGAAGTAAGAATGCAACTGAAGTTCCTTGAAAACTTACTAAGGTGTTTTCTCCAGTGGAGCTGTTCCAGAGTCGCATCCGATCATCTGTACCAATGGTTAGCAGATGAAGTCCATCATTTGTATAGCATAAACCATTAACTCTCCCATTGTGAGCAGTATTTGCTGCCGGAAAAAAGAGCTCAGGTCTCAGGTTTCTAGAGAAGGATTACTACTTTGTATATACATTTCTACTTCCATTACTCTACTAATGTGGAACACTGGAAGTGCCGTTTAAATGGCAAATTCAGTTAAAAATAATTTAATTTTTTGTTTATAAAAGCATTTCACCAGCTAACAGCCACCAGCAGTGCTCCTCGGGGTGCAGTTCAAGGGTCAGATCTGTTCAATTTATCATCCAGCTGTTGAAGCCCCCAGCCTGTCAGTGTTCAAACAGGCATTTGGACAATGCCCTCAACAACATTCTGTAGCTTTCAGTCAGCTCTAAAGCAGCCAGGATAAGATCTCTCTGTATTATACTGCAGGACCTAATTTAGACCTACCTTTTAGGTAGAAGTGTGTAAAACTGCTTTTAAAGATTTTATTAGAAAATAATTATTACCTGCTGTGGGCTTAGTTCATATACATTTCAATAAATTAAATACACTAGCCCATAAAATTGATATTAGATAACAAAAAAAAACATCTTGAACCTTTCAGACAAAAATAAAGTTGAAAAGAAAGATGATATGATTGAACAACTCAACATGGTATTCATAGGAATGTATAAAATAGCACCAATTATCTTTGGAGTTACATTGAATTTTGGTTTTCATTAAACAATATTTCTCTTTTTTTGACCAAGTACTAGCCTTCATTAGAACATTTTCCTATCAATAATTTCTTGAATTCCAATCAATTTTATATTTTTATAAAAGCTAATTCACAGCATAAATTAATTCTTCCACTCACAAAAAAATAACAGAATTTTCCTCTTTAAAGGAAAGCCATTCAGAACAGATACACTGCTGCTGTTAAGCCAATCCCTCTAAACAAGGTCCCAAACAACAAACACTGACTCTGTAACAGAAGTAACGAAACAAAGCTGAATGGCCTCTGTTATGCACTAAGTAACAACTGGATTATCACTACTCGCCTTGCTAGTCTTAGTATTCAAAACATTCATAAAATACAAGAATGATTCTAGTTACACATGGATTACCACCAGTTATATTTTGTATTACCTGCCTCAGAAGATGCTTTGGACTTTTCCCCATTGTGCTGATCAAGCGTACTCAGACACCCAGAAGCTCTCCTCACATCCCACAATTTTACTCTGCCATCAGCACTAAGGAAAACAGATTTGCATAATTAGGGAAACTGAGTGCACCACTCAATTCAGGCCAGTTCAGGAATTGTCTTTGGTCAACTTCTTGGCATTCACCTTGGTCCAGCAACTATTCTGAACCACTCATCATGTGGGTACATCCAAGTCAACAGAATTCCATTAAAATATTTTAAGAGAGACATCAGACTTTTATTTACATGTATTAATAACTTTAGCTGGTACACTATCAGGACCTAAGAGTGAATCTTCATCTGTTAACACAATACGCTTGTCTCTTTGATTATAATTTAACACCCTTGCATACATACATAGCCTGGGAATAAACTTGCTAATTCTTTTGTTGATTTAACTGTAGCTACAGAACCCAGCATTGTATGTAATAGGGGTCTGAGAATTTGGGCTTTTGTTATCACAGATCTATTGTACAACTGGTACAGAAGTTGTCCACAAGCAAACAATTTTCCATCTTCAACAACAAGACAAATAACAACAAAATCCCCACAAACAAGCAAACTCCTAAACAACATACTGTTAAAACATTTTCCAACTTTGATGAACCTTTCTGAAGCCTGACCTCAAAAACCAAAGGTTTGCAAACCTGTAGCTTCACTAAACTTTTTAAAAAACATTCCACTAAGCTTATGAAATAGCAATTCTTCCCTGTAAAAGAAAAAAAACACGGCATCTGAAACGGGAGAAGAGAAATGTGACACTATAATCAAAAGCTAACATACACGAAAGTTATAGAAAAGCCAAGAGGATTTTTTACATTAAAAATGTCTGGACAGAAGACAAAAAAGGCCCATGAATATCAACATACAGTCCATATTCACTGAATTACTGTAGCTTAGAAAGTTACATCAGCCAAGCTACCCAAGTTATGCTCTTTGACATAAGTAAGTGTGATTACCAGAATGGTAACTTGAGCTAGACATGTTTTACTCTATTACAACACAGATTACCAATGTACACACTAATAAACAGTAAGAAATTAGTATCTCCTTAGTATTCTATCATTTCTATTGCTATACCAGTAGTTACAGTTAGTGTTCCAAAACTCTGTACAAACTTGCTATAAAATAAGCATGACTTCTACAGCTCTTCAGGCTCCATTTTTCTAGGGAAAAGCCATAAAACTGCGAACAGGTAAAAGTCAATGAAGAAAATTAACTCCAAAAATGCATTTGAATTTAAATAAGTCTGCATTAAGAATATATAAAATGTTTACTGACCAATATTCCAGTGCATTGAACAGTTCAGCAACATCCCTACCTTCCTGTTGCCAAAATATATTCGTGACGTGGGGACCAAGACACTGCCAATACTTCTTGTCTGTGACCTAAGAATTACACAAAAAAGCTTATTATACACACCATTTAATGTATATAACTGAAAGTAAAAGCAAATATTTCATTGTATAGGATGCACCAAGCTAGAATAATTATTTGAATTGTAATACCAATTTAAATTTTTTGAAACTATAATACCTAGAGACAGAAGTTACTTCTTTCTTCTTCTTCCTTAAGTGGGATTGCAGTGAGCAGAAAGTGATACACACAGTATTACATGTGTATGATTTTTGATAATAAAGATGGTTTTACCTATGCAAAACACATTACAGCTCAGTCACAGCTTTTTGTGCAGCACTGGTATTCTCATACACAGAAGGAACTTTCCATTTATTTTTCTTCAAATCCTTTAATAATGTTCAATATAAACTATATCTACCTTACATACTTACAATTAAAACTTCACTCATTTTGTCCTCCAGGAGTTTTGCCCTGAATGTGCAGTATTTTTTCCCTTCACTATTAAGGTATCAACAAAGCTGGTGAAGGATGCTGAGCACAACTCCAGTGAGGAGCAGCTGAGGGAGCTGGGGGTGCTGAGTGTGGTGAAAAGGAGATTTGAGGGGATCTTACTGCTCTCTAAAGCCACCTCAAAAAAGGTAAGGAAGCAGCCTCTCCTGTTGCAGCAATGGAGGTTTTGATTGGCTATTAGGAATAATTCCCATACTTTCCAAACAAAATTCTGGCAGGAACAGGCTGCCCAGGCCAGTAGTTGAGTCATGATTCACTGGGATATGCAAAAGATGTATAGATGTGGCACTTAAGAAACATAATTCAGCAGTGGATTCGGCAGTGCTGGGTTAACGGCTGGACTCAATGATCTGAAAGGTCCATGTAAATGTAAATGTATGGTTTTCCATTTTTTATGTGGCATTTTTTATACACACACACATTTAAAACTTACATTAAATAAATACAGACAATGGGAAGATAAGATGTCCTAAATGGAAGGACTGCAATCACACCTCATGTCATAACAGAAATATATTGTTGAAAAATAAACTAAATCATACAATACATTTTTGTTAATGCAGTTTAGAGGTGCGATGAACCATCTTGTTCCTGGTGCATCTTCCAGTAGGTGCTTTCCCACTACCTGAATTAATCAAACCACTATAATGACCAGGTTAATAGGAAAAGCTTCCAAGACACAGGTACTAAACAGAACATGACATGCCTGTTGTAGCCAATTCAGTTCACAGAAGTTTGATGGCTTAAGCTCTGCATCACAAAAAAAATCGCCTAGGCTCGTTTTAGACTTAGGCGGCCAGTGAAGAAAAAAAGCAGCATTTGCAGATTGCTGTGTCTGACTTAATGTTTCTCTACAGTTTGAAGCATGACGATTCGCCTCATAATTTCTTCTCTTGAACATGTGTATATATACTGACACTCCAAAAAGCACACATTAGAAAAGGGTCAAAGGCAAATTCTCATTGAGTGCCAAAAATAAGATTATGGAACAATAAAACCTTACATTAAACTGAATTAGGCAAATGCAAAGGATTTGATAACATCCTTTTACAGAAAGCTTGTTCCACAGAAATCAGACACTTCTAAACAAATCCATTTAAACATCTCCACGGGATATTTTGTTAAAAGCAGTGAAGTCTTCTTTTTGTTTTGGTAGGGGGTTTCTTCTCTTGGGGGTGTTGGGGAGTTTCTGTTGTTTTACTTGGTCTTTTTTCCTAAAGACCAAGTAAAACACCACTTATTGACACTCCATAACCCCCAAGCCAATGACTACATTTAACCATGTAAGAAATAGTAATCAGCATTGATTAGGCCATGTAAATGAACAAACATCTGTATTATCTGCTCATTGATTAATAATTGTATTCCACAATTCATAAATTCTAGAAAAACACCCAGAAGAACCATTTGCCACAGTGTAACCTTCACAACTGGCTATAAATAAATTAGTCACATTACTTACAAAGGATACATTGTATACAGTGTTTCTTTACAGAACTTGTTTTTACTCAAAGTAGTTATTGTTTAACATTTATGTTTCAGACTAAAAAGTACCCTGCAGAATGTGAGAACTGGATCCCGACTTCAAGTCACAGAGCTGTACTTTGGGGCTTTTGGTACCAACTGAAACAAGAGAAACAAAGACAGCTAAAAAACTCCCCAGCATTTGAGAGAACAATAACAAAATAATCTTAGTAATGACAAAAAAATAGAAGCTAGAAATGAGCTAGCTGTTCATTTAGTCAGAGCAATGCGTCTATTAATAGATTTACATTTTTAATCCAAACAAATTTACCATGTAACAAATAAAATTTAGAAACTGCAGGTAACAGGACCATACTTAGGAAACTTAAAAATACCTCCTCAAATATTTTTTTGCTAAACATAGTTAAATTGCGTACATGTAGGCAATACACAGATCTATTTACAAAATTTGCTACATTTGGATCTAACAGCCTTTAAATGATAACTTACGTAATGAAATAATCTAATTATAGCTAAGAATTTTATCCATAAGGAACTGATTGATGCATTATTTCAGAAGAACAAATACGATACTCTCATTGACATCACCCAACTAATGGATAGTATTTTATTGCACCAGGAAACATACATCTTATGAAGACTTGACTTATGTAAAAATAAGACAGAGTAGAGAAAAAAAAAAACCAACTGAAATATTATTTGCTTATTATTCTGAACCTTATCTATTTATCTATATCTATACATATCTGTTTCTTAAAAACCGATACATACCTGCTATTAAACAATGCTTTGTAGCAACTGGAGACATGTGATGGCTATAGACTGTTCCCTCAAAGTGAAATATATCTGCAGGCTGATAACAAAAACAATAAATTAATTACAATGCAAGTATTTTAGCAGAATGCAAATGCTCACCGTTATTTTTTCAAGTAACAGCTACAGGAAAGACTAATACAAATATTACTATTTACACAGTAATGACAACTCTCCTGGTTAGAAGCCAGATGACATAAACATTACAGAGTAAGCCTGCTTCCAACAGTAGGAGAACACGAGAGCTCAGAGATGACCCAAAAGACTAACCCACAAAAACTGACAAATGAGAAGCATGAATGGAAATGATTACAGTTATCCAATATTAATCAAGCTAGTAAATAAACAATATGGAAATAATAACATGGAAAAGGTCAACAGGAAGAAGGCACTTAAGACTAAGTTTAAAGACTCTTTTCTTTCACAAATACCACACACCATTTTCAATTCCTAAAAAAATAAAACACTTCCATATAAAACTATTATCTGCCTTATGAATGTTTAAAAGTAATGAAACATATTTACTTTCATAAACTTTAATACACTTTAATAAGTACAATTGCTTCCAAGTAAACTGCTTTTGTTGTCTCATTCTAAAATACTAAATATGAAAAATCTCTTAAAACTGAGCTGTCAGTACTTTTAAAAACACGGTTTAGTGGCAGAACAGATCATTCAATAACCTTTATGTGTACACTGTGTCATTCAAGAGAAGCTCACAGAACTACCTAAGTATTTGGAAATTTCATTGTTTATGAGAAGATTTAGCAAATGCAAACACAGTTTTATATTAAAAAAAAAATAAATAAAAAAAAAACCCTTATTATGTCCCAGGGATGACAGACCACTTTTCAAAAAATTCTTTCATTGTGTGTTAAACAGCAGTCAAATTGTATCAATGTAAATTCCTGTTCCCTATGAATATTTACATATCAGTGATACTATGAATCCATGTAAATGCTCATAGGGAACAGGACAAACTGCAGTTATGAATTAACAGTTCAACACAAGGTGCGAGGATTAGTGAGTCAAAGCAATATAAATTCCTAAATAATCTGTTTACCTTATTGTTAGTTACATTGGTCAGCACATTTTTAACGGTTTCTTTCATTCTCTACTGATTTTTAGAAAATATGTCTATAGTGCTTACAACAGCAGAATTCTGGACCTGGATCCTGCATGCCAAGACCACCAGTCCTTCAAAAGTGCTGGTTATTAGAAATAAGTTGCCCTGCTGTACAGTGCCATTAGACTCAACAATCCCCAAGAATGAACTGCATACTTGATCTTGCTGGACAAGTTTACCCAGCAAAAATTCAACTAGCTGTATTCCTGCTCACAGCAAAAGCAGAAAGGAACTGCCCCAAGGTTTCAAGCTCTCCTACAGTTTAGACATTCAGGTCCTCAGAAATGGGAAGGCACAACACGAATGCCAGGACCATACCACCCTGCTGCTGCACCCACAGTTCTAATAGGTGGCTGGTTCTCATCTTCAGGACACATAGTCCTATTCATCTCTGCATGAACTTTAGATATGCAATAAATAACATGTACACAAAGAAGGTTGCAATCTGCTGAAACACTCTTACTTGTAAAGTATTTGTATCCCATATTTTCAAGGTTTTGTCAAATGAGCTCGATGTAAACATGCCAGTGTCATGAGGATACCACTGGACTGTCTCCACACTGAATTTATGTACATCAGGATGACTCCTAAAATACGGGAAAATATTCCAACTGATTAGTTTTGATAATCGTCTTGTAGTTGTCATAGTATTTGATGACAAGTTGAAAATATAAACATTTTTCTTAATTTGCCCCGAGGTTTTCAAGAGAACTATATTTTTGTTGGCTTGATTTTCATTCAATGAATACTCATTACTTTGAAGAGTCCTCATTTAAAAAAACCACAGATCATTACCTTTTCAAAGTATGGTAACTATAGCATATCTCAAAACACTCATAAAGCACAAAAAATGCCTTTTGAAATCTTTAATTTGCAATGTTTACAGATCTTACGTTAAATGTGATGGCCTAACACTAAAAACCATTTGTGCTTGTTAGAAATGGATCCACTCAAAAATACAATCACACGTATAGTTCTAAATATTCATTAGTATTAGTGAATAATTACACCTACATAGTTATTGGCAATCCCTGTCTGAGAAAGTCACCAGAGAGCAGTAGGCCAAGTTACTGAGAGCCATTTATAGTTGGATTCAGAAATGAAAGAGGAAGAACAATAGGAAGCTTTAAATTGAACTGTGAATATTTAGAGACTGCAAGATAACTAATAATTAACTGTGGCAGAAAGAACAGGCAGCAGAGCCAATCTTGACAGCTCCAGGATACGGACTCAACTGACCAGGCCCTGAATAATATATGTCATTCAAATACCTGGTAGATGACCCATATCTGAGCTGGATTCACAGGCATCCTGCTTCAGGGGCCCAAAACCACCTGTTTGCTCACTCTACCCTCTTCAATGGGATGAGGGACAGCATTCAAAGGGTGAAGATGTAAAAAGTTGTGGATTGAGATAAACATGTCTTAGTAAGTGAAAGAGAATAAATCAAAACAAGCACTGCTCCCCCCGAGAGAAACAAACAAACAAAAAACCGAACAAAACAAACTCCCAACCAGAGAAGCGATGCAAAAGTAACACCTCACCATAGATTTAGACTGCTGCACATGACATTTTATGGTATGGAATATCAGTATGTCTCTGGTCAATGTGGGTCAGGTGTTCCAGCTGTTACTCACAGCCTACTATCCACCGCCTAAAGGGGCAGTAAGGAATGCTGCATGCCTTGACACTACCAAGCACTGTTCAGCACTCACTAAAACATCAGTGTGTTATCAAGACTGGTTACAAGTCCAAAACATACTACTGTAAAAACTACCATGAAGAAAATTCATTCCATCCCAACTAAATGCAATTCAACTGACTCCAACTGGAGCTAGAAAAAGGCTCATGAGATTTCTTTGCTTCAGCTCTTATCTTTGCATTGTTCTATCAAATATCCTGGCCTCCACAAACAGTATTGCAGGGGTATCATGCAGACACAGATGCAGATCTTCAGCACTGCCATGGGTAGAAGAATATGTACTTCTAGGTGTACCTATGCCTGGCCTAAATTTGTCTACAGCAGCACTGCATAAACACTACCTGTTAAAGTCAGGAGTGGATCATCACAAAGGAGAATAAAAATCAACACTTTTTACCTCTGAAAATTAAATTAAAGCAATTTAAGGAGACATCATCTCAACAGGATGCTGAATTCAAAGTAACTAAATGCATGACAACAGTCTTCCACACTGTTGTAACCTAAGTCAGAGTCTAGTGAATTATGCTGAAGAGAAAAAAAATATATATACTTGTTCTTCTAAACATGAGTGTTCACATACCTTTTAAATATCCCATCCAATACTTGTGATTGTGATTTGCCTCTGAACTCTCAACTGAACGAGGGGCTTAAATTCAAAATTGCTGAAGTGCCATTTTTAAAAACTCAGCCTTGTATCGAACTGTCACTTCACACCTACAACATCAGTTTCTCCTTCGTCAAGAATACGAGTCAACAGTAAATGTTATTTAACCCAACATGGTCTCTCAAACCAGTTGAACTGCTGACGCAGAATAATGTTTCCACAATCTAATCAGCTCACTGACTGCTCCTGAAAGCCTCTTATGCAGGATGGATAGAATGACTGCATAAACAAATCCTCACTTCCTCCAGGCAAACTAGGAAGGATGTGACTGGCATCTTGGGAACAGGATGGGGAGTTCTAAATGGCACAGACTCTGACTTATTAAGTAACAAAACTAGCCACAATAATAGTGACTTAAATAAACTGAAATACCCTCTAGGATCTTCCCTTCTGGCTTTGGGAATTCTAATCAATGGTTTCAAATGGATATACTACCTTAGTGGGAGGGAGTTAATGAAAAAGACCATCAACTGATTACAGGTGCACTTAGCATAGTCCAAAGTTTCTTTAGCTCTTACTTCTATCCATGCTTAACTATGGATGCACTGGTGACAGCTACAATCACAAGGAAGGGTGAAGAAATCCTTACTCATTGAAATTCAAGGTAATCTGGGATAATACCATTGAATTTCAAGGAAAGTACCAATTTTGCTGGTACTTAGTCTATGATCCCATCAGCAGCACAAAAGTCACAGCTTTTGTCTTAACAACACACAATGCTTCACTATATGATATATACTCAGTCATTGCATCAGGATGAAACCACAGCAGAACTACACACATGCTCTGGAGCCTAGAGTATGGGCCTGAAAAGATGGAAATAAATGGGAGACCACCCATGCCAACATGTGCATTGCATAAGAGCAACAAGGATACACCTGTGAACGCAACACCATCAAAACCCAAGGCATTTGTTTTGACACCAAGCAAAACATTTCTCATTCTGAGATTCATCCTAATGAAAACTTGGAAATTGTGCATATTAGTAAAGGATACACTTCTATAAGATCCTCTTGTGATTGTGTGTTTGTGGATAACATTACCGAAGACAAAAGTAATCACTGTCATATTTGTGCTATAACTTTGCCAACATTATGGAATGTAATTTTATTCAGCTCCTATTGTATTATATTAAAATATTAGAATCAAATTATATTCTGATTCAAGACTGCAGCCTACTCCCATTGGTATGAACCACCTGCTGGTAAAGAAATTGTTACAGCACAAAGACCTGACCTGGTTGTTGAAAATAAACCCCAAAAAATGGAAAACAAGCTTTGTTTGTTGTCCATCATGATGTGGAAGAAATAAATCACATGATGGGAGTAGGTGAAGAAAGTGGTGGGAGACCCTTTTTGGATGGTCACTAAAAGCTACAAGAATTCTCAACAGAGTGCTTCACCCTGTTGTCATTTTGCTGATGGTAGCTCTTTTGGTTTTTGTTCTAATAATTATATTGTATGTTAAGGTTTGGATAATTATGAAACAATTAGCCTATTGGCTACTCTCACTAATACCAGATAACCACACACTAGAAATGTATTAGATGATCCGCACTGTATAAAAGTGTGAAACATTCTCAAATTCTATTTGGATATTGTAAAGTTTCAGTGACTAGCCCTGGGTTGATTATGTGGAAAGATGGCTGGGGGTAAAATTAGAGGAAACTCAGAAGTTATATTCACATCCTAACAGAAGTTATAATGATACGGGAATTATAGGATGAAGTGCAGTTGCTTCATCTGGATGGAATGTGGTGAGCATTACTGAAAGCTATTCCACAATGACTCCCCATACAAACAGCCTGTAACCTCAAGCATCTGCTAAGGGGGATGAAATGGGGGGTGGAGCCAAGACACCATGGCCAGGCACTGTTGAAATCCATGCTGGGAGGGGCACTTTCTATCTGATAAACCACACAGCACCTGCCCACCAAGGAAGACAGGAGAAGATGTCTTGCTGTTGAACTAGTAACTGAGGTGAAACCACTCTCCTTGGATGAACTTGGTTCATTATCATCTAATTGTAGTACTAACACAGACCTCCATCCCAAAGTTCAGAATCACAATATTCTCAGTTGGAAGGCAGACACAAGGATCATCATGTTCAGCTCTTAGGCGAATGGCCCATACGGGAATCAAACCCACAACCCTAGCATTATTAGTACCATGCTCTAACCAACTGAGCTAACCTCATTACCCACCTCCACGGTAAGATCACCCCTCACCAAGTATGTGCTCTGCATTCAATTGACTGTACTTAAAGAGCAAAGGGAGAGAATTTTACACCAATCAGTAACAAAGGAATAGTACCTCAAGCTCCAACTAAACACAATGGAATAGTCTAAAAGTAAGTCAAGAATGGTGAAGTTAGGGAAGATTCTATTGTAACTTCTGGGATCAGCCAACAGGTGATCTGTTTTCTTCCCCAAAGGAATGCCTGTTAGTAAGAACCTTACTCTATGTGTGCTCTATTAGGGATTAAATCTTGTCTCTATGCTGGTCTGAACATGTTTTTGCAGTCAGAAACAATCACTAGCAGTCCTTTAACCTTAACCTGTCACAATTTTCTCTTACTAATGTTATTCCAAAGGTAGTGTGAGTCCTTCATGGACACTGGAACTCACTGTCAATGGGTAATATACCTGAATAAAGTGGGAAACTGCACTGAGAGGTCTCTCTTATGCTGTTGGTTGTGTGTCCCTGAACAAGTCAGTTGAACCACCCCTTGACCCAGCAGGATTATTCAGTGAAAGGTCCCTGTGACAGGGTGCTGAGGGGCTGGCTGGAAACAAAGGTGGCAGCTTTCCCAGGGCACTGACAGACTAATCTAACACTAGGGGTTGAGTAAATCTTCCCTTTTCACATGACATGTATAGATCTGATTTCATCTGAGCTAATAAACCTTTCTCCTCACTTGGGCTGCTACAAAGCAAAAAAGACACCTTTAAGGAGAGTTAGCCTGAAGCCAGCACTGACAATACTAAGAGGTATTGAGCAACTTTTGAGCTTAGTTTAATGGCTTCTGCATTGTTCCTCCACCTCTGAGGCATGTCCTAGAATGGCCTGTTACTCTGGTACAGTGAGAAAAGTCAACAGATTTCATGCATCTATTATTCAGAGAGGTGTGCTGGTTTCCTCTGGAGTAGAATCCATTTTCTTCACAGTGCCTAGCGTGGGATACATTTTGGATTTGTGCTAAACAGAGTTGGTAACACAGTAACAAAATATGCTTTAGTTATCGCTGATCAGGGCTTACAGAGAGCCAAGGCCTTTTCTGCTTTCCACACTGACATGCTGGTGAGCGGATTGGGAGTGCGTGGGAGGTTGGAAGGAGATACAGTCAGGACAGGTGACCCCAGCTGCCCAAAGGGATATTCCAGACCATATAAAATCAAGCTCAGTATACAGAGTTGGAAGGATGACATTTGTCTTCCCAAGTAACCATTATGCGTGATGGGGCCCTGCTTTCCTGGAGATGGCTGAAGCAGTGAATTAATTCCTCAGTCTGCTTGCATTTGCAGCTTTTGCATCTCAACCCAGGAGTTTTCTAGCTTTTACCCTTTCAATTCTCTCCCTGATCCCACTGGTAGCGGAGTGAGCAAGCACCCATGCAGAACCTGGCTGCTGGCTGGCGTTAAACCACGGCAAGTTAAAATCTTTAGTACCTCTACAGCCAGGAAATCAAGCTTGACTCAGAATGAGCTTAATCCTGGAGAGGCATTTCTATGCACTGTGCAGAAAAATCTAAAGCCACAGAACAAATTATCTGGGTACAGTAACTGTAAGTGCGCAACCCTGGACTGTAATCAACTCTGCACAAGGACAATCAATTCTCCCGTAATCTACAGGGCTAAGGAATGAACTAACACACTCCTGAGTAGCTCTGCAGGAATCACCTTTGATCTGGCCAAGCTTACTAGTGGCTACATGCCATTCAGCCTAGTTTCATGTCTCAGGATGTACATTATTCCCAGTTCATTTCATATGAAGTATTTTTATTCATTACTCAAAATATCCAAGCCTTTTCTACCAAAGACAAATACTGAATTAATTCTATGGATAATAGCTCACTGTCATTCATTCTTCCTAGACATGTTTTGAGTAGTAGAAACTACCTTAAAGATAAGCATTATCTGCATATTATCTAGAAACTGGCAATGCCAGTTATTGTCACAGGCCAGCATGAATTATATGAAACCAGGTAAAGCTCTCTCTGCTGACTCCCAGGAAAACAGGGAAAGTTTTATTTTTTCTATTTGCAATAGTGGCCCTATATTCTAGATGAAAAACATGGGGTAAATCACAGCCTACTATCAGGAATTCTCTCTTGCGTTGTTCCATACTACTGGGTCATCAGAAACAGGGCCCTAAAAAGGGCCTCTAGCAGCTTACTCTTTAAGCAGCTTTGAGACCAGACCTGTGTTCTGCCCTGCAAACTTGGAAGACAGGCAAGACATGTCAGCACTATATCCTTCAAAGATATGAGCTAGACAGTCAGAGGAAAAGTGTTTCTGAAGTATAAATTCATTTATTAACTCAGGAACTCTGAATAATATTCCAAATATCTGAAGATATATCTAAACTGTAGCTAATTAGTTATACTAAGTATTTAAAACATATTAGGAAGCTTCATGAATACTACAAATAAATAATTGAGGCAAGAAACATACTAAGATTATTTAAGTAATTATAATCATAAGCCTGTCATTTAGAGTAGTGTCACACAAAATTCGATTCTACTAAAAGAATTTATGCCTTGAGTGTTAAGAAATAAAAGACTATGCAAATTAACACCTACTCAAGAAACAGGCAACCAGCTAACCATTCTCCTAAACAGAATCTTCAAAAATGGAATATTTCTACTGACCTAACTGAAGTTAATGATGGCCTGATTTTAGCACAGATTTGACAGCTTTTACATTGTGCCTTCTTAGCATGAATTGCTTCAATTTGCTGCATCTGTTTCATTTCAGTTTTGAGATTTGGGGATGTACAGTCATTATATGTTCTTAACTACAATTTCAAATAATTTTGTGCAAGAAGCCCAGCCATCAACACTTGTTCTATTAGCTATGTTTTAGTAGCCTTTTTCTTTCTTATGATCCGAGATATTGTTAAGGCCTTTTATTGCTACAAGTCTGTTCTGTTCCTGTATACCTGACTCATGAAGACCCTGACTCCTAGACCTCAAATAATTTGTAGACTGGGAAAAAATAAGGTGGAAATGCAGCCACCTGTCTTTTATAAAGTAGAATATCTCTTACTGTGAGTCTTAGGCAAAGTTCGAAGTTCTAACCTACTAGACGAGCTTATTATCCAAATAAAGGAAAAAACAGCTTTTGCTAGAAGACTTAAAGTCTATAATGGAAAAATTTGTATTGCCTGTGGGGACAGCCTGACAAATCAATAAGGCTTTGACTCTTTATAAAGATTACACACAGCATGGTAGCACCCTGTTCTTTAGAAAAATACATCCCACTTTTTCAGTAATACATCTGTCTTCATTTAAACGTGTTCTTAAGAAGTTTTGTATAAATGACTTCCGTACCTGTTGAGCATCTGATAAACTAAAAACAGCTACTAGTAAAGCTGGAAAGAGAAAGGAGGTAAAACAAACAACTGCAAACAGGTATTAGATTTTTTTCCAAACAGATGAAAAGGATTATGCAAGTAATTGCATAATTATCCTGCTTAAAAGTATATTTACTCAAATATATGTACTAAATATATTTGGGGAATGCAGGGAATATTTCTACAGCAATACCAAAACTTCTTTCTCAGTTACTGACATAAAGGCACCGAATTTCAACACGAAACAGTAAGAACACAGGTGAAAAATGAGTTAGAGAAGGTTTGGGGTTTTTTTTTCCCAATTTTCTCTTTCTAGTGTTAAAATCTGCAGTTAGAGTACTAGGTCTGACTTCTTTCTGTGGTGTCCACAGCAACATAAGACTGTCTAACCTTAGTTTCCATATAAGTACAATTGATATCCTTCATTTTAACTTTCGAAACTGCTATAGATTTTCTCAAACAATACCAGAGTCACAGTGCATATGTTGTAACTATAGGAGTAGACAAATCAAGAAGAAGCAACCAGCTCCCGGTACTAGCCTTCAAAGATTTCTAGCAGTATTTTTATCCTAGAAATAAGAACAGATATTTATTTGCAAGTTTAATTCTAGCCACACAAGAGCTATATCATGTACTTTTAAAAGACTTTTAGAGTACTTACCTTCCAACAGAAAAAAGTGCTTTACATGTGTAACTTGGTTTCCTGCTCAAGTTTTCAAGGTCATAAAGTACAATAACGCCATCTGATCCACCAGATAACATGCTGAAAGTGTCAATAAAGCACATAAGTTAAAACACTCACAATCTCAATATGCGCAATATAATAGAGTGTTCAACAAGACAACAAATCCATAGTACCAAAACACAATGAATTACTTATGTACATTTTTACCAACCAAAGTAAGTATATACTTACTATCTTCCCTCAACAGGCTCAATATCAAGAGTGTTGATACCACTTCCATGTATTCTTTCCACATCTCTGTCTTTATTTAATTCCAAACTTAGAACCCTACTCGGAAAAAAAGGAAGAAAGAGAAATTAACAAGAAGAACAGAATTATTAGATGTTATTATGTAACTCTAAACAGCTGAAACATATTTTCATGGCTCTTCAATGCATTTAACTCATCCTTCCTATTTCTTTGCAAAACTACACTTTTTTTTGCAAAAATACAGAGATAGAAGTAAGTCTTGAGAAAAGTTGGCAGAAAAAAATACTTTGTTGTTTGGAAGGTAAGAGAGAAATAAATATGTAAAACAGGGTCAAAGAAAAAGCAAAACTGCATTTGGGGTCAATATATTAAAAATATAGCCCAGAATGTATTTGAAAACACTACAAAAAAGAAACATTAAGAAGCTTATAATCACATATATTGGCTACTTTGAAGCTTCATCATGTAGCATCCTTTCAGGCTTCATCCTGCTTGGAACTACGGACACCTAGTGGGCAAAGTATTTTGGCTGATCAAGTTACAGTATTTCCTTTAATGTGAAGCTTGTATGCTACATTTCCAGCAATACTAAATAAAAACTAGGCTACCCCCAATGATGAAGCTCCCAAGACAACCTTTTCTAACCTGCAATTCTTAGCTTGTATGTTTGAATATGCTAATACTGCATAGTCCTAAAAGAGAATCTGCTTCACTAAATCATACTACCTAATATAGAATTTAGCCTTGCAACATGATGACCGCTTCCTACAGCACCATTTTGTACAAATCACAACACCACCACAACAAAAACGTAACTAAGTAAGTAACTGAAAAGCTGTGAGGCAGAGTGTCCCTGCTCAGCTTCAGCTCAAGGGGCAAAAAATCCGGATGTGAGAACCTTAGGCTGCTACAGCCAGGTCCCCAACATCAAGTCTGTAGACATGCTATAAAAGCAGCAAATCATTTAAGTTCTCTTAAACTATGTGAAATACAATTATGCAAGAGTTCACCTAGATTCTGACATATACAATATAACCAATTTAAAACCTTTTAGCTCCAGATGGAATTTTAGGAAGCAAGAAATCTCCCTGTGGAAATGTGTTAAAACATATGACTTTAAAACGCAGCTATAAATAAAATCTACTTAACACTACAGATTTTTTTAAGTCAAAATTAAAGTTTAGGAAGAGAAATGCTAAGCAGACAATTGTTCAAGTAAGGTTAAGTCTACCATGTATGTTACTGCTCTTAACACTGTATGCTACATGAATGCTGAGGGCACAGAGGGACATAACTGTGTAGTCAAAACACACCCAGAAGTTTTCCTGAACTACTAAAATTCAGTTTAATTTTAAATATTTGTTTTACAATGATACAGCATCATAAAGCCATAAACCATAATCAGAAGTTGCGTAACCGAACTTAAGGTAGGCTTTATTGGATTTATCTTGAAATACATATTGGATTTATCTTGAAATACATCTGCAAAGTAGATTCTCTGATATTGAACAAATACCACATTATATAATTTTTAGCAGGAATATTAACAAATCCGTCTATACTGCCATCACTTCCCACAAAAACTGTACATCTGATTCTTCTTCAACCTGCCAAAAGGCCGGGTTTGAGAAAAGGAAGGACGAGCAGATGGGAGCACAGGAGCATGACAAACACCTGCTTCCTCACAAGCAGAGCACAGCCGCACGCAGATGGAACCCCCCGGAGAAACCGCGCCGACAGCAAGGGCGGTAACTCCGAGGGGCAGGGAGAGAGGCACAGCTTATTGCGCTGCGCACACTCCGCCCAGGGCTGAGTGCGCCGTACACAGACACCAGGGCTGCTGACCCACCCGTGCCACCACAGCGCCGAGACGAGGCGTGCGGGCGCGCAGCTCCCCCGCCCCGGGCCCCGCGCACAGGGGGACTGCGGCAGCGCAGCCCCTCACCCCGCCCCGGGCCGCCCCAGTG
>JAODKT010001744.1:18693792-18707094 GCA_027576195.1 Cossypha heuglini
CACTGCCTGGGGTTGTTGTGACCCAAGGGCAGGACCCAGCACTGGGCCTTGTTGAGCCTCACACCACTGATCTCAGCCATGATCCAGCCTGCCCAGATCCCTCCAAGAGATAACACTCCCATCCAACTTGGTGTCATCTACAAACTCACTGGCAGTGTATTGAATCCCCTCATTGAGATCACCAGTGAGGAAATTGAACAGGGCTGGCCCCAATATGGAGCTTTGGGGAACCCTGCTTGTAACCAGCCACCACCAGATCCTTACTCCATTCACCACCACTCCCTGGACTCAGCTATCCAGACAGTTTATAGTGAGATAAGTGCATCTGTCCAAGTGCCAGTGCCAGCATTTCCAGGTGATTGCCCTGGGACACACTGTTGAGGGCTTTACTGAAGTCTGAGTAGATAACATCCATAGCCTTTCTCTCATCCACTAAGTGGCTCGCCTGGTCATTAAAGGGGATCTTGTTGGTCAAGCACGACTTGCCTTTCCTAAACTCATGATAGCTGGACCTGATCCCCTCATTCTCCTGGATGTGCTGCATGAGAGCACTCATGATAATCTGTTCCATATGTTTTTCCTTTAGCTGCCAGAAGTAAACTGGCAAGAGGCAGGGTATGTTAATCTCTCTGACTTGAAAAACCAGGAATAGCAATAAGTAGTCATGCGGTCAGGTACTAACTTGCATATTTTATGGCCATTGCTACAGCCAGGTTTGATCTTTAGTGTGTATATTTGTATTAAACTGAGATGCTGATCTTGTTGAATTCTGCCTTCTACTATTAGCATTCATATGCTGTACATTTGTAAGGTAATTATTGTGCATTTGGCTTGAAAAGCTGTTTTGATTCTTTCAGTAGAGGTGTGTGAGGAGGTAATGGTTTGACTTGGTATCTTTTGTTTAGGTTTCTTTGATTGCCAAAAAATCAGGTAGTAAAAAATAAAATTAAAAAAAAAAATCCTTGTGTTAGTTACTCTCTTCTATGGTGTATATATAGAGAAAAAGGTGGTGTAGTACTAGAAAGATAGGTGGTTTTAATAGGTGGAAAAATCTTAGCAGTGTTTGAATTATGGCAATTTGAGCTGACACCTGTAAAGCTGAGAGTAATAGGGCTGAGTGTGTTGCAAACATAATCATTATATCAATCAGGATTGTTGGCGTATCATCATGCCTGCTTTGTGACTAAATTCCATGCCTTTTAGTTCCATTATTCTGAAATACAAGGAGAATTCAACTTACTTACTAGTTCCAAAGGGGGAAAAATATGCATAAAAACAACAAATTGTGCTACTGTGGAAAGTTTTAGGGTTTGAAATCATGTTCGGAAATGAAAGAACAGATTTTACAGAAGAGAGTGCAAGTACGTCAGTAGCAGGTACAAGAACTTTTTCTAATATGTGTGTATAATTAATTTCAGTGCATTGTTTACATGAATTAGTTAAACAAGATTATAAATACTGTATACATGCATTGTTATTTGTGATTCTGATGTGAAAATTTACAGTGTCCATTTTTTGTGGTGCATCTTTTTTTAGGAATTGTTTGTTACTGTAAATAAGAGTGCAAATAAAATTAAGCATTTAAATAAAAGTGGTGGGGCTACCCGCCAGTGGTGTAATTTTAAAAAAGAAGATAAAATGACAAGGAGCTTAACAAAAGAGTTCAGTTGAGAAACCATAAGGTTAAAAATAGCTAAGTAATGTTGGCATGCTACCCTATGGACCACTTTAACCTTTTAAGGCTCTCCTGTAGAATAGAGAAGATGGTAAAGAATTAGATCTGGCTTCTGCTTTGTGCAAGAAGTTTATTGCATTCTTTATGAGTCTTTAAAATAACAAAGTTTCTGTCACCAGAGGCTTTATAGTTTTAAGGTCAGGTTTGCTGATAGAAGAACTGCTTTGCTTTGAGGAGAGGGAAGAATCAGTTTCATATGCAGGCTCTGGACACAGGGGATGCACAGAAAGGAAGAACACTGAGAAATTAATATGACAGGTTGAGGGAGTGGAAATGATGAAACAGGGAGGTGAGATCTTAAATTCTTAGTGTCCCTTGTTTATGGCCATATGTGTTATGTCAGTAACAATGTGCTATTGAATATGTTATTTGAAATAACATATTGCAATATGTTATTTCATCCTTGACGTGAAGGAGTGATTTGACTAGCCTCTTTCAACTAAATGATCTGGAGACACCATCAGCAAGAATTGCAGTCAGTATGAAATTTAGAAGAGGTCAGAGAAAAAGTGGATTCTGACAGACTTCTGTAGGCAGTGGTCAGTGCTGTAGGAACTGAAAATATCACTAGCTTTGTAGTAAGCACATACACTGATTGATATTTTGTGTCTGTAAGAGGAATATCAAACTCCAGGATGAAGAAAAGTTAGTGCAGACAACTACAAGCAGGAAGATAGAATGGAAGGATACATAGCAATATGCAGCCAGATGTCCACTGAACATACCATCCGCCACAGATGTTACTGAACAAGTGATATTTCTTCAAATAGAAGTCTGTGCAGCAGTGGGGGAAGATGTTGGAAAATTCTTTAAATTTTAGCACAGTAATGTATGGTCCCTATACTCATGATTAGTGCTTAGTTTTGTACAACACAGCGCTTAGTACAAATACCAGAGATCAATGTGGCCTTGTCCTAACTCCTAAGTCTTGTGACACCTAATGCTTCATTGTTAATTTGTATTAGTAATTAATATGTACTAGTTGATGTCTCAGTTTTGAGAACAGAGATAGAGCACTGGAGTAAAGAATGATAAGAGAAGTGCATCATGACCTGACAACATATTTGAGATACTCTCAAGGGAAGGAGATTCGTCAGACAATCCAGGGCCCTAAAAGGGAATTTTAAGGAATGGAACGTTCCCAAATGACCACAAGAAGACCCTCAAAAGACTCATAGCCAAATAAATTTGAACTGGAGGGGAATCTCTCTTTTTTTGGCACCTGGATCACCTTCTTACCCTTGTTCTTTATTTTACTTTGGTGTCTGCAGAGTTTTACCTTCCGCATATTCTCACTCTTCTCTGGTTGCAATTTCACCTGTGCAGTAACTTTTTTTTCCTTCTTAAGTGTGTTAAACCAGAGGTGCCACCAGTAGTGTTGATGGCCTTGGCAGCAGTGGGTCTGTCCTGCAGCTGTTTGGCATTGCCTCTGTCAGACATGGGGGAGCTTCTTACAGCTTCTCAGGGAAGAGAAACTCCCTGTTGCCATCCCCTCCACTAACAGAACCTGTGTATGTGTGTGTGTGTAAAACAATGACATTATTATAGTCAAGAATACCCCAATTTAACAGTTGTAACAGGAAGATATACAATGTAGTGAGGAAATTCGGATAAGGAAATTGAGCTCTTTCATATCATGTTTTGCTCTCTGGATTATAATGTGCTACCCAAAGATTGATAGCAGTCAAGGTGAAGGTTCTGCCTGAATCAGGAGGAATTCATCCAGGAGTATAGTTCATGTTTGATTCACATAAAGGTTAGTAATGGTGGTTTGATAAGTAAATTTACTGCTGCATTGTTAAATTTAAGTCAGCTGAATATTGCTATTGTTTCTCTGAATGTACAGTGCATAAGAGGAATTCTAAGTCTTGTCTTAATTCAGCATCTTCAATACAATAAATTGGTACTCAGAGGAGACTGCTGGCTGCTTCTACTTGTTGTCCTGTAAAACAGACCTACTGATTAGGAATTGAGGAAATAGGAAGTAAATTCCCAGGCACTCAGAATGTCAAGATCTGTGTTTTCCAGTAGGACTGCTGGCAGTTATCTGGAGCAGATGCATCCAGTAACAGGGTACTAAAGGAACACTTGCTCCCATGATCAGATGGTCACGAATGATTTAATTGCTAACAGCAGCAGTTAAGTGGGGGGACACACACTCACAAAACCATAGACAATTTTAAAAGACCTTGCAATTAAGGTGTTGTCTGCTTGGTCATCCTGCACTCTCACTCAAAGCGGTCTTTGCTACTACTTTTCCAGACTAGCACAATGCTAACCAGCAAGTTCAGTGTTAGCCTAATTTGTATCTAGAGGCTTTCCTTGTTCTATCAACAAGCCTTCATTTTGTGTTGAAAGATACTGAAAAACAGATAAGCCTGCTTCATGCACAAGAGCTTCATTGCTGTATGAGAGTTGTGAAAGGTTCAGGCAGAGCAAGGGAGAAGCCGTAGGGCTGTTTATTACCAGGAGCCTGCGAAGACTTTAAATATGCCTGAAAAGTGCTAGAGTTGATGTTTAGCCATCAGACCTTTAGAAATGGTGGCTTTTCCCTGTATGTTAGTTACAGTGCTGGTTAGTGTTGTCATCACAATATTGAAACAACTAAAGCTTCAGATGGACTGGTCCTCCAGAAACATTAAAAAAGTTTGATATTGTGCGAACAACCTCTAATTGTGGAACTATGAATGTTTCAGATATAGTGACACAACTTTCATAAGTTGTTGTAATATATGTTTTCCTATTTTTAGTCAGTTAGGAAATGTTTGTTAATAAATGATGGCTTGATTATAGTCAGAATCATCTTTTTGTTTGCACTTTTACTACCTAAATTTTTTTTTAAATGCAAACTTTGAATGGTTTTCCATAGGAAATGAGACAAAACTTATTCAAGTCAATGACAGAATGTCTGTTATATTCCAGAATGTCACTTTTTGCCATTTTGGCAAAATACCTATTGAGACAGTTCCGTATTTAAACGGTAGATTTAATGCAGATAGTGTGTTCTGGTGTTTAAACCAATATATAAACACAAATTGTAAATACTTCATCTAGGCAATGTAATAGAAACACTGAACTCTAAAATTGCAAAAACTTAAACTGTTAATTGTTTCATTTCCTGCAAAACTACTTGGCTATATTAAAATTGTCATCTATATTTATTTGTGTGATAAAGTAAATCTCTGATCTGAGAGTTAGTAGAGTCTAGTATTTCTGCCAAAACATGGTAGTCCTCTTCCTTCCTCTGCCTGCCCACGTCTGCCGTCTAGTACTCATTACAAGTGTTTATTCAGCCTTGTGCTAAGCCTGTTGTCTGTCTAGTGTGCTGATTTTTTTCAACAAGAGGAGTTACTTGGTCTGGTTCATGGCACAAGCTGTGTAAAGAGCTAAAAAGCATCCAGAAATGAGAACAATCCAGGTTGGCTACTTTCTGTGGCTCCTCTAGTTTAAATGCTAGTTGAACTACTAATCCAGGTAATTCTAGTAATTCTGAAAAGTCAAAGGCTACATTTTTACCTATGTGTGGAGATTTGCAAATGCTGGTATTGTTTTTCTTAGTTCCCATTTGTAATAGCAATAGAACTTTGCCACTGTTGTCTTATACAAAGCAAAAGTCTAAATCAAACCTATGTAATGATTATAAAATAATCAAAAGAGTAATTTTAGAAATAGGTTGTGTTTATGATCTGTTTGGGATTTTTTTTTTTTTTTACTACTCAGTGTAATAGCTTGTATCTATGTAACAGTTTCTTCAGATCAAAATTGAGACATTTTTCTGTGCTACTAAAATGCACTTGATGTTTCTATATGGATATTTTCTAATTTCAGGGGAAAAAATTTACTTGGTCTATCCCTAATTTGAGAACCAAGAATCAGTATCCATAAGCATTGACATTGGTTCAGTGTAGCATACCAAAACTTCATAGGTTGTTCTTGAAATAATTAAGTGGGAGATGACAGGTAGTTTACATAATGAGCTGGTTTTGTGACATTTTCATAATCTCAAATTCAAAAGACATGCTGTGTAAGCAATTTCTGAGCCAGAGCTGGAAAATGGGCAAGTCTGGATTTGTGTCTGACTCAGATATGTAATAGCATGGGAAAAAATAAAAAAACCTGGAGCCAGAGTCTGTTGTGACCCTAAAGGTGAAATGAGGTTGACTGTTGATTAATATGAGTTCGTCATTGATAAGGGGGAGAGATCTTATTCAACCTTTACCTTCTCTTCTTCGAGCCGACAATAACATTCATGAGAACTATTGCTGAGCTAGTTTAATTCAGTTTAAAAAGCTGAACATGTGGTGGCGTGTATTAAGAAGGTGGGACAAAGAAAGAGGGTGTAACCTTTGTGCTAAAGGTGGGGTAGGAGACTGGTGGCTCTGGGTGGAGGAACCTAGAAGACTGCCAGGGGAACACATGCCTCCTTATGTGGCTTACTACTCCTTAGTGATTCTACAGGATTACTGATGAGTTTCTGATTTTTGTTTTGTCTTAGATTAAAACAGATATCTTGTGTGAGAAATAAGTGGTAATATTTGCTGAAATAGGAAGCTTACTATGATTGATTGCTATGATTACAGGGTTTTGGCAGGTATATTTGTTTTTCAGTTCTGAGAGAAGCCATTTAACCCTGCTACAAGAAGAGAAGATTATCAAATTGAGTATTTTAACAAGCTTTATAGAAACTTTTTGCCAATGGAATGCCTGCTGTAAGTTTTCTGTGATCTGTGCAGATCTTGTACAATAGTAAGGTAATGCTTCTGAGGAGCTCCTTGTGCATTCCAGACCAGGACTTTCCTCTGAGAGCAGAAAGAAGTGAGGAAAGCATGGTCTCTTGCAGAGCATATTAGATTTTAGACTCTTGCAACAGGCACAGTATTCTCAAATGTGACTAACTCCATCCTCTGAAACAGACTATAGGTATTCGCAAAGAGGTGTAATTAATTAGTTTCCAGAGTAATTAATTGGTTAATTGATTTCTGCTGCTCTGTTGCTTCTGTGCAGCAAGACAGTTCAGTAGAGTCCATAAGCCTGATTCTTCCATGTCCTTTGGTTGTTCACATCTTCCCCTCAATAAAAGAAAGTTGGCTAATCCAAATCAGAGTTAAAGACCTTGAATGCCTAACCATACCAGCCTACCAAAATAGTTTCAACGTACCAGGAAACCAGCAAAAAACATTCTTGTTCTATAAGCCACAAGTTAGTTGTTGTATATTAGATTTGCGTTAATAATATTGAGGTAGCTGGTGAACAGACTATTGAAGTAAAGAAATAAGTGTGTGTCACCCAAGCACCTTGGAGCCATTTACAGTTATGTCTAAAAAGGAAAGAGGGCTTCAACTAGTTACACATCCTGACCTGCCTCCTGAGTGACAGCTTGACGCTGTCTCTTACCATCTGTTTTTTGCAAATTATGACTGTATCTCTGAACTTTAGCATGAAGGGTAGTCATCAAACTATCTTGTAGTAATACATTTATAAGTTATTGAAGGACATAAGACATCAGGTCTTTTAATATGAATTACTATCTCGTGACCCAAAAAAGACTACATTGAGTTTTACCACAGGATTGGTTAGATTATAGGTATTGTTTAGTTGGCCATGAAATGGAGTCACTTATCACAACCGCTGTGGTTGGGGGAGCTACAGAGGAAGGGCAAACACTCATGTTGTTCTATCCAAGGGAAAATGGAGATGTCTCAGAGTCTATTGTGCTGGTTGTCCAATATAAAAGATGATCTAAGTTTTCACCTGAGGGCCTACTGCTATCTTACTGCTGTTGTTCCTGGACTTTACCATGAAGAACTTTAGGAAAGTAGAGATGCACTTTCTTGAGTTTCCCACCTTGCCTCTCTTTTCGATAAGAAGAAAGAATCAGGTGATGGGTGAAGATGGAAACTCATTTTCAAGCATTTGTATTAGCTACTCCTTGCTAAAGTTTATGAATCTGTTCTGATGGAAAAACTGTTATGTTGAATGCTTTTTTTGCTTTGAAGTGTTTCCAAAGACTTCTGCATCATGAAAAAATTGGTTTGAATTGTCTTCAAAAGTCTAAAATAGCGAGAAGTTTAGATATAAACTTAGTTTCAGACTGCTTACCAACATCCATATACTTACCAAGCAAACTGAATGCATTCCGTAATCTGGTTTGTGGTAAATGTTTACAGCATGGCTGGTACTCTTTATGAGGGATTGTAATGGAAATGCCAGTACGAATTTAAAATACACCAACTTTCAGACTGTGTCCTCTTTTGAACTGAAAGGGATTGTATTTGTTCTCAAGTGTTCTTGAATCCCCGTAACTGTATTATCCTGGTGTAGAGCACATAAAGGAGATCTTTCTTTAGTAGCAAGGTATTGCCTAACATGAAGCAGGACTACAACTATCTAAATGTAAATGGACAATTAAGTGGAAATAAACTGCATGAGCTAGAAGAGAAGAAATTGATAATCTGTTATAGTAGGACAGTGGAAACCAAAGACAGACTCTGTGTGATGCTGTGTCCGGTTTGAATGTGTGAAGTACAAATGCAGGTCTTCTTTATAGATGGGTGAGGGAAGGAAATAAGTTTAACCTGCTGTTCTATAAAACTGGTTTTGATTTTTTTTTTTTCTTCTGTTGGCAAATATCCTGAGATTAGGTCTGGCTTCAGTGTCTAGCTTCTTGGCTCTTTAGGTGTAATAGATATATTAGATAAAATAGTTAGGCATTATTTAATGATAAAATCAATGCTGCTAGATCATGTGTTCTGATGTTATCAAGTGGGGATTTATGGAGGCTTGTGGTTTAACCCCAGGCAGTCACCAAGTCCCATGCAGCCGCTTGCTTCCTCCCCCACCAGCAGGATCAGGGTAAGAATTGAAAGGGTAAAAGCTGGAAAACTTGGGGGGTGAGGTAAAGATAGTTCAATTGGGAAAGTGAAAGCCATGTATAGAAAAAAATCAGCCATCTCAAGATAGCAGCATAATGGTTACTGAGGAAGATAAATGCTATCATTCCAAACATCCTTCCCCCCTTAGTCCTTTTTGCCCCCACTTTATATGCTGAACATGATGTCACATGGTCTGGAATATCCCTCTGGTCAGCTTGGCTGTGTCTCCTCCCAGCCTCCCAAGCATGCCAAGCCCCCTCACCAGTGTGGCAGTATGAGAAGCAGAAAAGGCCTTGGGCCTGTGTGAGCTCTGCTCAGCAATAACAAGAGCATCCGTATATTATGAACCACATGGTTCAGCACAAATCCAAAACACAACTCCATACCAATCAAGAGAATTACCTCTATTCCAGCCAAAACCAGCACAAGGCTACTAAATGAATTATAGACAGACATCTTGACTCATGCACTGACATTGCTCAATGTAACGCAATAGCATTGATGGTTCCTTGTCATTTTTCTGTCAGCTTCCCTTACTATATCTTTCTCCCTTCAGGTGTTTAAAACCAAACAAAAAAGTAAGTTAAGAAATCTCAAATATTTAACTTCCTCCTTACTGCAGATTCATTATCTGTAGATGCATGTTTTCTATCTTCCATATTCTACCAAACAAAATAAATACTTTGCAAAGAAGCACCTTCTCCTGAAACTAGAATAAAAAGAATTAAATTGGAAGAATAGTGAAGTTCAGTTTCTGCTGGTGAAATATATTTGTTTATATAAAAGTTATTTCAAATTTTTGCTCTTGTAGTAGGAAAACACCTGCTATAGAACTACTTCAAAATTTTCTGTACTGCTGAGAAAAGAACAAAAGCAATATATACTTTTATTTTATCTTCCTGGTTATTGTGGCACAATTTTTCCCATCTGTATTGTTTAAATTTATTTTCAGATTTTTTTTATGCCTGTGAGCCACAACAGTGTCTCGTATCTCTATTACCTGCTTGGTCATTAAGATGGAAGGATAACCTTTATTCAAGGTGCTTAAAATTGATGCTTAAGAAGAGGCACTGTAGTAGATATGGATAGTAATGGCCATCATTATTAGCAAAAACACTCATGGTAGAAATTTTATACATCACATCAAATAGAAGGTAAAAAAACATTTGAAATTACTTTGCGGATATGGAGTCCTTCCATTTAGTGAAGGAGACAGAAAATAGATTTTGCTGGATTGATACAGACCCATATGTGATAGAAGTCCACCTGTCTCAGGCTATAGGAAGAGGAGAAGGGTACAGAGGAGACTTCTCCTTGCACAGGAATTTGAAAATGAAGTACCCTGTAGTCCAAGGGAAAAACAGAAACCTTGTAGAGGGTCTAAAGACACAGTTGAGTTCCCACGGTTCCTGACCAGATAACCAATCTTTGCGGCAGTGTTATAAATTCATGAGTAGGGTGGGATGCATGTGCCATGTCAAGGAAAAGTTACGTTATTGTAGTTGTGCCTGAATGGCAGATTTAGCAGTGTGGAAAATCAGGAAAATCTTCGTGAAAGTACCTTACGCAAAAAGAACCTACACTTTGGAGAGAAATCCTGAGTACCAGAAAGAAAAGAGGAAAATGATGGCATTTATCATAAATATGTAGAAAGAGGATAATAAAATGTGGTTTAGACATGCTAATTTTTATATGAATATTATACATGTATTTGGGGGAGCCAGAGAGAGAGAGAGAGTGAGAGATGGTAAGGAGGCAAGACTAAACTCTTAGTAGAGAAGAATTTGCTTCTGTGTGCAAGATGGGTGAACAGTAATAGGAAACTCAGCAGAACTGTAGAAGGTGCTTAGCAGTAATTTGAATCAAAAAGAAATAGTAAAAGTGATTGGAGTTATGTTGTGGTATCTGTACTACAAGTACTTGTCTGAAGGGTGTTTGTGTTGCAAAGATTGCAGCGTCTCCAGAGGTGAAACACAGGAAGACAAACGGAGATGAAGGACAGGCAGTTCCATGAGGCCTTGTAAGTACTGCAAGATAATTATTAGTTGCATATTTCTGAGAGTAGCTGTTAGAACAATTGCTGTAAATGCAGTACTGCATTGGAGCTTTTCTAGCTCATCTTGCTGATGCAACAGAAAAACCTGGAAACCAATGAAGTAGTGTAGAGAGAAAATGTAACTGTACTGAAAAAAGATGTGGTGGCAGTTTTTTTGAAAGCAATATTGTTGATGGGCTATATGGAGGAAATGTCATGAAAGGCCAAATAAGTTAACATTGGCAATAATATGAGAGGCAGAAAAGGATTGGATTGAATCAGATGTTTTCCTCATAATGAATATAGTTAAAAAACAAAAGGAATTAAAAGGACTGAAAAGTTTTAAAAAACACTCTTTGGTGGGAGCTTTAATGTCAGATGGTGATTGGTATTTATGATTTGGTCTATCTATAACTGGTTTTGGAACCAGTAGAACAGTTCAGAGGGGGAAAGTGACTAGAAATGTATGGCATTTGAGATTTAGAGGAGTCTATCTGCTGCAGTGTTTTAGTGGTTTTTTTCCTCTGCTGTCTTGGTTTGACACTAAAGGTGAACACATCAGAATGAGTTATGAATGAGTTATAGCTTCAACCAATCCCTCCCTTTATAAGTTCAACCAATTCCACCAACAAGGAATGAGTATGAGTAGATACAAATGAAAAAAATAACCGTTTACTAATAAGCACAGCAGCAATGGGCAAGAAGTAACAGCAGATAACCACCAGACAACAAATTGCTAAATCTCACAAGCTTCTCCTAAGCAGAGACACAAAATACTGTTTACCCATGACAGCTACCAATATGAAATGTGGGTGTTTTCCCTCAAATTAAACCACTGTGTATTAATCTTTAACATTTTGTTTAATTATTGCATAAATATATAATATGAATAGTGATGTCACTCAATCTCTACAGCACTCATTATTTTTGGGACAGTGCACCTCTTCTTAGAAGGCAGTATCTTTCCATTTAATTTGAACTATATTTTAGGTATTGGTCAAGCTAACAAACAATAAGAGATTCCATCTGTTCAATTGGGTAGAACATTTACTCCCTGAAGCACATTATAATTTCTAAAACTGACAGCATATTGTTTTTTGGATTTTTTAAGTTTTCTTTTTACCAAGGGGACTCTTGGTACAGTTTTGATTCTGAAAAAAGTGATTTTGTATTTAAAACTAGCCTATCTCAAGTGACAGTCTTTTTTTTCTGTCGCTTCTGTGGCTCTGCAGTGGCCCTGCAAATTATGATATGTGTGCAGTATTCACTAGACTTTTCACCTACCTCCCCCTCATACCCTCAAGCTGGGAAAAGTATAGCAACCACTGTGCGTAATTTTAGCAACAATTCACAAGTAGCAATAACATTTTACCCCTTTTGACTACCTGTCTTGTCTGTAGCCAGCATATCTCTGAATAGCTGCATATGCCTCTTTTTCTCAGGGTTGTTTCCCGAGGCATGTTCTGTAGTTTGCCTTCTCTCCTGCTGAAGGAGCTTGCAGACGATGAAGGTAATATTTCTGTGAATTTAGACAATTTTGTGTTCTTAGATAGCAGTTTGTCATTTACTCAGTGTTGCTTTATTTTGAGTATTTTCAAAAGGCATTCAGATTTTTTAAAAATTGTTGTTGGCAGACTCAGAATTTTGTATTGAAGTTCACACAGTAGGTTAAATCATCACTATTTAATAAAGTGTTAGCATTTATTTTAAAATAATTATGCTGTCATGAAATCGTATGTAATAGAAGACCTCAAAACTGCTAGTGAAATTGAAACAGTTTATAGGAGATAATTTCTAGGCAAGAATGGATCGTCTGCATGAATAACGTGGCAAACTCTTGGACTGACATTGGCACAATGACATTCTGATGCATTTTATAAGTGAACAAGTGCAGATGCAGAGATTTTGAGGTGTTTCTGTAGAATAATGAGCCATTTCTGTGGCATGAGGTTCAAGAATGTGTCAGCTCTGGATTTGAATCTGTAAGTATATATGTCTACACGTTTTATCTAGTTGGACTAAATGAAACTACTTCAATCAGTTCAGTTAAACTGGGAAGAAAAGAGTGGACTAGAAGGAAGATTGAGCTGACTAGAAAAAATTGTGATGTTGCTATTTAGGAAAAGATACAGCATAGGGAAGCTGGCCAAAAGTATAAGAAGTGACTTAGGGTTGGCTCAAAAGAAAAGATGCTATTGAGTGCATCTTAAGATTTGGGTAAATGTGATGAGTAAAAAAAGTCTGAAGGTGAATGAGGTCTGAAACACAGTATTTAATTCTATGTAGAGAAAAAGAACCTGCAACTTGTAAAATGAAAGACAGGATGTAAAATATATTTAATGTGGACAGTAGAATTATTACTCATTAGAATATTTTTAAAAGTATAATAAGGACCTAACAAATAGCATGTCTGCATCTGAAAAACAATAAAACAGTAAACTAAAAGGAAAGTGATTGGTAGTTTCTTCAGTATAGTATTAATAAGTGTGTAGATAGTGTATACCTAATAGACGTTTCATAGGTGTGCTAAAGAAAATTAAATAGTGAAAAAAATTGTTAGAAGACAACTTGTCTGATGGATGTATAAGATACGATGTTGGATTAGTCTGATAGCTACTACCGTGTAACAGACAGAACTTCCACTGTGTGCCTTCAGAAAA
>JAODKT010001744.1:18707767-18720667 GCA_027576195.1 Cossypha heuglini
TGGAAAAGATAAAGGTGATTGCCCCACCTGGTCTTAAAGATGGCCCATTAGCAGATAATATGTGCCATGGAGATAGGGGTCACTGCCCTACCCAGCGTTAACAGATGGTGATAGAATGCACATTTCTGGCCACATCGTGTACTGCAACCTAACACACAGTGCTCTTCTTTCAGTACTTTCTCTGTAGGGCAGTAGTCTGTACCTGCTATTTGTGATGCAGATTACAAGAGGAATTAAACTTAGAGAGTCTTTAACATCTCTGTCTGCATTGTTGACTGCTAAATTCTGTAAGACTCATGCCCTTCAGGGAGGGAAGTTCGTGTAGAGGAGGTGGAATGTCACAGGAAACAACTGTGGAACAGTTGTTAGTACAACTACAGTTAGATAGTAGTTGGTTAGTTGGGTTTTTTCCCTTTGTCAAGAGAAAACAGGCAAATAACAAAGCAGTTTGAGCTAATCTTTGAGTAAGTGAAAGAAAGACATTGAAACTTGTAATAGTTTTAGTGGGGACTAGGAATGCAATTGTAAATACTAGTGAGCATGGAAAACTAGTATTTGGTGGCAGATACCTAGAAATTGTATAGTGATTATCTTTTCCCTTTTACATCAAGGTTTAGAGAACTCTTATATTGTGCACACTGCCTGTTTAGGATCTTAGGATGATTCTAAATTCTTTTGGCTGATCATCTCATTGATGAAAAATATTTGAAAATTACACTTAATGCATAGAATAACAGAAAAAGAATAATGTTTGCTTGATTATGCATGAATTATCATGGCATCACTCCAGATGAGGCTTTTGAGGCTATCATAAATAGTGATATTGGAGGTCACTGAGCAACATGATTATTCTTACAGTTTTGCTAATGGTTCAAAGGTCTGGAACCACAAGCATTTCTGGAAACCTACTCACAGATTGCTATTATACTGAGAAACATTTTTTGGGAGGCTGGATATTAACCATGTTTCCTTTTGAAAGATAAACCTTGTGTATATTAGGGGTGATGTAGTGTTATTATAGATGCCATTATCTAAGCAATGCTTATAGAATTATAGAAATGAATCAGGTTTTGCCTGAGGGATAAACTGACATTTCCATTCACTTTTTAATTTCCCTGGGACTTTACTGGGTTAATGTGACAATTTTTCTCTAGGGATCCATCAGCTGATGGAAGTGCTGTGATTGTTTCCTTCTGTCTCAAGGTAACAATTGTAATGTTTCTTTTTTCTCTTCTTGCTGGTATCTACCTGCTTTTCTATAGGCTTTTCCTGGGAGAATTTAGGTACAAGGTTGCGGCACTGGACACTGTTGCAATATTCTTTGTGTATCACATCCCTGCTTCCTTGTCAAAGGCGGGAAGGCCCCGTAGAACATACGAGCGTTCGTAGAACATACGAGCGTTCGTGTTCACGAAGAGGATGTGTATTTTATGCCTAAGGTGAATCAGCTGACTGTCCTCCAAATAATACAGTTTTAACCACTGCGTGTGCCTGCTTTGGAAACTATTTATTGTTTGCTTTATAAGACTTGGTTAAACCTCACATCAATTTTCGACAAGATGCTTTTCAAGTTTTTGTGAATGGAATGATTAGATTACATGTAAGAGTGCTTTGCAACAGAATACTTTGAATGAGGAAGTAATGGATCTTCTGGTTTTTTATTATTCACTTCACTTTTTCCTGCTTCCAGTATTACCCATGATTATGCTGTATTTTAAAAATCGGCTGCATTAGGTGGTAGTGCTCCCAACCTTTTAAAGTGGTCTTGCCATTTACAATCTTATCTAGTTGTCTTAGGAAGAAGGTGAGAAAAAAGAAATCTTCATGAACTTCTATGCATGTGTGCATAGGAGATGTTATTAAATTTAGAGCAACACTTTTAATGTGGGAGGAAAGTAATGCAATCTACAGGTGATGTACCTTAATGCCATAAAAGTTAAAATTTTTGTTTATTTGTGTTACTTCTGATACCTTACCAAAATGTAAATTTAGTGTCGTCCCAGGTTATATTGGAAGAAAAAAAGGAATCACACTTCTTCAGTGCTTTTACAGTGCAGAAGATGGCATTGGGGAAATATATAGATCATACTACGTTTTAAAGGATCACAGTTGGGTGTGTACTACTGTGGGTTTTCTTTTATGCTTTGTGTGGCTTATTAACACTGTTTTCAGTTTTCATGTACTTCATTTACTATGTTTTGAATTACTTTGGTGTTTTCAGTTTTGGTAGGATGCCTAGAGGTTAGCAAGCCAGGCTCCACACATAAAAGGGAAAACTCTGCGCTTTAATATATTCAATGGAAGTTTAATCAGTTTCCTTTGGAAGTGTTTCAGCACCCTGCACTTTTAATAAAGTGTCATAGCCTAGAACTTGGAAGATGCGGATAAAATAAGAGTAATTGTTTTGAGAAATGGTGAGGTTTTGAAATAATGCAAAATAAAGTTAAATCCTAAAGAGGGCAGTTATTATACAATGATTAATACAATTAGGAAAGATTCTTTGTTCCTGTGCTTTGCAATTATTACAAACTCTTATCAGTAGTACTCTCAATATTTTGAGAAATAGAACTAGATTATCTTGTTATACCTACCTTCCTTTCTGGTAGGCGCCACAGATAAAAATAACCAAATAATATTCAAGAATCTGTTAAAATGAAAGCTGTTATAATACATGCAGTAATTACTGGTCTTACTACCTACCCAAGCTGAGTTTATAGCTAAAACTTGTGACTTGTGACCATGTGTAACAGAACATCTGCATCATTATATAAAATTACTTGTATTAGAGGAGAGACTGGTGTGTATCTTTGTTTTGCTGTTAAAGCTAATAAGTGTATGACAGTGCAAATGTGAAAGTATTGGGATTATTTGATCTGAATGTTGTATCTTAATGAAACAAAATCAGAGTTCTGTTGAAATAACATTTTCAGCAAAGTTGAGAGGTGTTTTCGTCATACTGAGTAGGAAATATTCTAAGAATAGCAAGTTTATAAGGGTCAGAAGCCCAGTAATTTTGCTCTGAGCAACATGCCCCTCTGACCTGCCTGTATGCCAGAGCATAAGATTTTGCCTAACTAGTGCAAGTCCTTCTCCAGCTGCATGCCAGCATTCTTTCCTTGGGTGTTTTTTTGGAAACTAACCGTATTTTTTTACATAGGCTAGTGCTCTTGCATATTTATTGATTTTTAAATCAGTGAATTATACTTCAGTTTAAGAAACCAGTCAGGGAAAGTGTATAGATCAGTTTTGAGGGTTTGGAATTGTGATCAACTCTCAGGTCATTCCAGTTCACATAAACCAGAATGCAGGGCAGGTAACTGAGGGAGGAGACAGGGAATAGGGAATGACTCAGCTGAAGAAATGATGTAGTGATAAAAGGAGCAGAAATGATAAAGTGATAAAACCTTATGTTAAAAGTCTTTTGCAATGGAATTACTCTGTAGCTCACTTTTAGGTTTCTTTCCTCATTCTGATAATGAACTGAAAGGTTGATGTATACAAAAAGAAGATGCCCATTTGAATTTTCTCTAAGTTGAAAGACGGTATTGTGTTTTAGAATGTGGTTTTTGTACTGAAACATCCAATACAATGTCATTATTTTCAGTGACAGTGAAGGGCAGTTCAGTAAACCCTTCACCCATCCCACCAGAGAAGAAAACAAACAGAAAGTCAGTCAGTTCTTAGTTACATGAATAGATAAATCATTAGTAGTTAATTTCTCTGTGTGAATTTTTCTTACTTCCTTTCTATATAATAAACAGACAAATTAGTTTGCTTGTAAATTGGTAAAGCAGTACTGTTTTATATATTTCATGTCAGTGATTACAGAAGAGAGAAACAAATGTTTCCCTAAAGCAGAATACTTGAAGTGCTATAATATACTTGGTAAGCTGTGTGTGCCTCCTAAGGTACTACATTCATGAATGAATGAGAAACTTTATTTTGTTTCATTGTATTCAGAAAACAGTAAACAGTTCAAAAGTCTACTCAAGTCTTGATGTTTGTAATTTATTCATCTATTTTCTGTTTTCCATCAACATTTAACGTTAGTTGGGACTGAGAAGAAACAAACTACCTCTATGAACTGTTTTGGCACCATAGGAAATTCTTTAAGATCTATTGCAACTAATTTCTGGGGGTTTATCACTGCAAAATACTGAAAAAATAATAGAAATTTCAAATAATTGATTTGAGAGTATTTGGAGTGTTTTGAAGGCCTACCTATTTTTCTTCTAAAAAGAAAAAATGGGATTTTTTTAGATATAAAAAAGAAACAATTTTTCGTAGTTATTTTTAACCCTTATATTGTCAGAGTTGAGATAATGAGGGGGAAAATTACTTGTCTCAATCTGGCAGGCACTATATCTGGGCTGGCTCTATTTTAGTGCAGCTCAAATTCTAACATGAGAAAATTGCAGAAATTTACAATTCAAAGTGTGTTTCATCAGGGAGAAATCCACAGATTGTTTTGACACTCAGTTAGAAATTCTGCATGAAGATGGACGTCTCATGAAATTTGCAGCTGCTGATTGAATTTATATTTCCATAAAGGCCATCAACAATAGCAGCCTGCAGGGGAAGTGGGAGGAAAAATGACAAAACTTGTGAAGCTAGCATTTTTTCCTCAGCACTATAATAACAAATTACTTGTAATAAGGTCCTATACTGACCACGATTAAAGAGAAGTATAGGCAGCCAGAGAGGAAAGATTTTTCAGTATAATTGATTTGAACTAAAAATGTCTGAATTTTGATATTTAAATATACATGCAGTCATCTGTACAGTATGTAAAAATGAAACTGTAAATCAGAAGTGTCCTTAAACTGAAAAATAAGACTCTTTCTGATAATTACAGAAGGTTTATCACACATGTAATTTGATTGTATAATAAATTCCCAGGATAGAAAATGAATGGTATTGAAATAACCTATTCTAGTGTATCTTTATTAGGGGTGAAAATCTCGTCTCGTTTGTGGCATGCTCCCTTTCATTCATACACAGATAGGGGAGAATGTGTGAGATATGAATTTCTTTTTCTGAGTAACAAGTCTCATTATGTTGCTTATTTTAAAAAAAATAAATATGGATTCACATGAAGCAAATTCATGTTGCCAAAACAATTAGTAAGAAATGTCATTGAGACAAATGCTATAATAGTATATAACAAATGTTATCTTCTTTGGTTACGGTATTTTGTATATTTCTATCTCTTTCTGGTTTTATGGGAAAAAGAGATCAGGAGAAGGAAAAGGTCAAATATTTCTGAAGTATCTCCTATTTTGATAGAAGCAGTAAAGCCGTATCATTGTTGTCAATCCATTGACAACTTTGTTTCAGAATACCTGTGTACTTTAAGACTGTGGAGAGAGAAGTTCAGTGTTGAGCTGCTTTCTTTAATCTTGGTGTTAGAGATTTCTGCTTGCAGCTCTCAATGCACTGCAAGGCAGCAGCACACACCAAGCAGTGTTCAGAAGCCTTTTCCTCATAGTTTGTAGTCTGCACTGGTGCCATCCTTTGCTGCAGTTAAGGAAGGTCAACAAATATGAGTTTTGAGGTCAGTAGGCACTCAAGTGTTGCAGAAATGAAAAAGGGAGTTCCAACAGCTGGACAGTGTAGAGTTATGGTTTAGTATGGTGAGACACAATTAATGTAGTTTTGATAGTTAAGAATTAAATGTGTGACATCTTAATATAAAGACAGGGATCACATATCTTAGCTGCTCACACTAGAAAAGAATTAGTTAGAATGCTAATTAGGTTAATTGAGCAACTTGGCAATAATGAAAATCTCTGAGAGTGTCTCTATTTCTGAGAGTTTGCATTTTAGAGATTAAATTGATAAAGCATAATAGAGTAGCTGTGTAATTTTTGGTTATAGTATTTGTAAGTATCACAGCTTGTGGTTTTGGTGGCTGTAAACTCTGTATATCAAACACATGTATTACAGTTATTATAAACTATACAATTCTAAAGGCTGCCATCCAAAAGTGTTCTTTCTTTTCTTTCTCTGGCATCAGGGTAAATGCTTTCACATACAAATTTTTGCATAAACTTACTGACAATTATTCAAATAGTTGCGCCTGGTGCAATGCTCTTAAACCAATGAGTACTCAAATAGGTATTTAAGTACTTGATGATTAGATACTTAAACACTGTGAAACCACATAGACCTCTGGTTCTTTCTTTTTAGTCTGAAATTTAGTTGAGCTGGGACTGTGAAACTAAATCAGGGAAAACTGTCAATATGGACTTTATGCATTTGCTCTTTCTAAATTGAAGGGAAACCACAGAAAGTCTGAGAGTTGAGTGAAAAAATAAAATAAATGTGTTGACTCCGATGTAAAAAGCTTTGACTTACGGTAAGTCCTTGTTCTCAGTTGTTGCACTTTTAAGTCTTTTTCTGCTCAAAGTATCTTTGAAAGCCGATCAGGTATTGCTGCAATTCCTTGGGCTTTTTTTTTTAATTTTTTAAATTTTTTTTATTTCTTCACCACCTACACCATCCTGAGCCTGCCAAGTCAGCTAAACTATGAGGTTTTTTTCTCCAGATCAGTGTTACTGGAAAGTAACCCATGCGCCCTTAACTTAATGAGTGCGCACACACAGGCCAGTTTGAAGAAACAAACTTTTGAAGAGAGCGTAAAAAAAAAATAAAAATCTATTGAATGGTAAATGATTTTACATTGCTAAATATCAATTAAAGTATTGCTAAATATCAATTAAATTATTGCTAATATGTGTTTTTTATCATTATTTTTAAAAGTACTTTTGAAATACTTGTTTGTCTTAGAACTCTAACCAAATAAACGAAACATTCATAATTTCTGTATAAATGAAAGATACCATTTTGTAGAAAAAAGAATAACATTTAAGGCTCTTTAAATGTTTGTAGAATATGCGTATACATGAAGTGGGTAATACATCTCAAGTACTTTACCTAACTTTCTTCAGAAGTTGAACTATTGTGTTGACTATGGCTGAAACTGATGAGTGTTCTTCCCTAACCTCCCCAATGAAAAGCAAACACAGTAAAATAAGTATTCTTTAATCCTTCAAGTGCAGTACACTATTAGTTGTAATTGTGTTCAGACCTTGTACAAGACTGAATTTTCTTTGCAAATCTCACACCTGTAATCCTTTTGTAAAATTTGTTAAAATATACTAAACCCCAAAAGTAGCATTATTACTCTGAGAATGTATGTGCAGCTAGTTGTAATAATTCTATTAATTCTGGAAAAAGTGGAGATGGTAAATGAATTCTTGCAAAAGATTTCTAATTGAAATGTAATGAGTCATCCAAACCAGTCTGTAACACTGCTGTGTTGGGTCATATTGCAGAATAGATATTCTTCATGGCTGTGACTTTCCATTTTATTTTCAATTCATACACCTACTGTCATTTACCTGTTTCTCTTCTCTGGATCACTACCTTTTTGTTTATTTCCCTGCATTATGTTTTTATTTACGAGAGTACAAGTTATTGTGCACTTTCTATCTGCTTGCTAAATTCCCTTTATACTTGCTAAGTTCCCATTTTAAGCCATTTTCCGTACATTTACAGAATAAATTCAGCACCTTATTCTTGGATTTATTCACATTTTGACAGTAATTGGTAGAAAAGCGTTTCTTGAATCTGATAGACCAAAAGAAACCGAAAGAACAGTTGGGAGAAAGCTTTTCTGTGACAGACCTCTGAGCTTCTGTCAGCTCTCCAAGGAATTGTCATTTGTGCTAGTATCATTTGCACTTGTGTTCCCAAAAGAATGTAATATTGCATAATTCCAGTAGTCTTGTTGTGGAATAATTTACAAAACAGTGCTTCTTTTTAAAGACATGGTATGTTTCAGGCTTCACAGATGAGGATGAAGACATAAGGCTTACTACCAGTAAGCAGGGAGTGGGAACTGATGATGCTGCATCCTGCTGCCAGTTTAAGAGAGCTCAGGGGCTACAATGGCAGTGGATGTTTAGCAGAGTGATTTGTCTGTCCCTTGAAGGAAGTTGTTTCTCAAACAAATGTTACTTTATTTAACTGCCGCAGTCTAAGATAGAGCAGGTTTTCCAAACATAAGATTTGTGTGAATATATATAAACTCCATGGGCACTAATCCCAGAGGAACTTACTGACGTTGTCAGCTGGCAATTCTTTTGGGAAGTGAAAAGGGACTGTGATGTTTGTAGTGTATGTGAGTCTCTTTCTTTGACAGTACATGTTCCCAAAAATGGAAGCAATTTCCCTGGCTTCAAACTTTCAGAAGTCTGAAGATACTTGTCTTCCTTTGGGAAGAAATTAGTACTTGCAGACAACTCTGGAAAGACAAATGTATTTTTGTTAAAATGTAAATAGAAATAGCAAAATTTTATTTTTGACCATGAGTGCCTGGTACTTACAACTTTTTTTGACTTGCTGAACCAGCAATTAACAAGTTTAATATTGCTTGATCCTGCATTGTTATAAAACTGGAAATCAGTTTGGAAATCAGTTTGCTGTAAAACTGGAAATCTGGTTCATTTCAGATTAATGGAAATCAGAACCATCAAACATCTGTGGCCTTGCTGCTCTTAAAAGTTGAAATGTGTTTCTGTTACGATTTTATAAAGCATTTTAGATGATTTCAAGTGTGTTAATTATTGGAGAAATAAATACATGGATAAGTGATAGATGTTAGGGGCAAATACCTAATGTTTTTGTATTTCAGAATACTGTATTTATTGTATGAATAAATATAATGAACTTGGGTAAGTTACTAATTTGTCACTAAGCAAAAGTTAGTTAACCTTATAGAAATCTAGATTTGGGAAAAAAAATCATAATTCTTTGGGAAAAAAAAGATACTATTTTAAAATATTTATGTCTTTCCTAAGGTGAAGATAATTATTACAGAATCACTGGAATTATGACCACAAGGTAACATGAAGACAGTCATCAGTGAACAGACTCAGACTCCCTCAGCTAAAAATGTATGCAAAGGAATGATAGCGGCTTTCACAAATTAATACTCACCTTTAAAAGAGTTGTCCTTTACAACAAACTTTTTCTCTTCTTCAGTGGAGATGAAAACTCTTGATCTTGTTCAGACATTGGTGGGCTTCTCCCACAGCCTATAGATACATAAATCTACATTTGTTACTTCTACGGAAGTAGTACATCCTCTGCTTTGTATGAAGACCTTCTCATAGTTCAGTTGCTTTGGTAATTTAAGTACTACTTCACATTTACCAAAAACTACAGTTTATTTGGAAGTTGCCTAACAGGGAATAAATGGGTAACCTGTTCCTTGAGTGTTGTAAGATACCACTGAAAAAAATTAGAAACCTTTGTTTTGAGTAGGTGAAGTTTATGTTGGGTTGCTGACAAGGAAATAACAGACTGTTAGGGAATGAAGTACAATTTTCTCTCTTCAAAGTACATGGCACTTCAGTAAAAAGATATGCTTTAAAAATGCTTCTTTCATCATGAAGTTTAGACCACTGCCATGCAAAATGGTATCCAGGCCGTTTGCCTTAAATTCACAAAGGCTGCATATTCAGTCTGTGCATTAAAAAAAAAAAAAAATCTTACTGTAGTGTTTCTTCCACGGTCTCTTAGCATGCAGACATTGCAAATCAGCAAGCCAAAAGAGTCCTGGTCCTCAGTTCTCATGAATATCTGATATTCATTCAGTTTTAATGTGAATTCTTACTGTCATATAGTAGCGTGGAGAGGGAGATCCCATTTCCATCTGCTGACTGCAAAACATGTCGATATTTTATATCTCACAGGGGCTCCTGTTCAGCTAGCTCAGTTCAGGTACCAGAAATATCCAGTTCCCTGATGCTGGTCCCATTTCTGCTCTCACTGATTATGTGTGCCATAGTTTGTTTAGCTGTACACATTGTACAAACTTGTTTGAGGGTTAACAGGAAATCTTTCAAATAATGGCTTTGTAGATGGTGAAAATCGATCTAGGATTGCTGAAGATTTTTAGAATAGTGTGTGTACTTAGTTTTTTTAGACAATTGGTATCAGAATAGTAATAATTTGATTATAGAACACCACAATTTCCAGATTCATTATTTATTTTCATCTGGAAGGTCCTTCAAAGGCTTTTTCTAAATGTAGATACATATATATATAAATATTCAGTGAGTGCAGTGGATTAATTAGGATATTTTGCCTATAGAAAGACTCTTTCTTAGAAGTTAGTGAAAAATTGAAATAATAATTTTATAACACCTGTGCATATCTACTGTTAACCATGGATATTGTTGTGAAAATATAACTTGGTTTCTAGGCTCCTTGTCCTATAGATAAGGCTGGCCAACTCCATGTTTCACTGAGTATTTCCTTTGCTGGCTTTGACAATCCCCTTCTTATGCCAGCAGGCACAAAACTTCTGCTAAACACTTTCATTTTCGGGCTTTTATACCAAGTCACTTCAGTTATGAGGCATTGATTTTTCGATGGAGGGGGACTGAAAGGTTTAGAGAAAATGAAGTAAGAAAGTGTATAAATGTAACATATGTAAATACTGTATCACTTGCTGAAATATCTTTCAATTGCTTGGGCTTCTTGGCCCTTTTGCAGGCTTGGACTGCAGATCTTGGCTACTTTGCTGTTCAGTGTAAAGGATGTTGTATCTGATATTCTATGTGAATATTCTGTACTTCTGGTAAATTCTTTCTGAAGGGACCTGCTTTTTGTTTTAAGACACAATTGGCTGTATTGTATTATGTATATAATTCCAGTTTGAATCATTAATGGTTCTTCAGTGTTTCTAACATCCACATGAAAATGAGGGTAATTTTTAAGTTAGAACTATTCTATTGGTGCAATTCTAATTGCTTCATATGTGTGCCCTTACAAGAGAAGTTTCCTGCATTGCTGTAGAAAGGATCAAAGTATTTGTTTGAAAATATGGGAATGAATTAACAGGAAGCAAAACAGTGAACAATGTCAATCTTTAGTATGAAAAAACTCCCCTTCCCTAAACTCTAAAATGTTTTAATTAAATCTAAAGAGGCCTCAGTGTGATCTTCTCTACAAAAGCCTATGTAAATTATTTGTCAGTGGTGGTCTGCCTGCCAAAAAAAAACCTAGGGGTCAAGGCAAATCAGACTGTTGAAGTTAATTAGTGTCATGTGTGCATCACAAATGGAGAAAGGCTTAAAAGCCACCAGCAGTATTCAAAAGAACACATTTGGGAAGTAGTTTCTGAGTTTGGCTCTACAGTGTGATTTGACTGTGGGATCTGGAGGATGAATTTTTATGTGAGTTTTATGAAAGTTTACAGCAGAATAAGAAGTGGAATATTTTATTAAATAATACCAGTCACAGGTTGTGGTGGCAGTTAGGAAAAAACCAGGTTCTTCACTATTCTTTCCAATGGTGATTTATTCAGATGGGATAATACTCAAGTTATGGACAGTTTTTTAAAAGATGCTGTTCTAACAGTAAAGTCTAGTAACTTTACAAAACTGGAGAAGAGCATTTTTTTCTGAGACTTGTGTAGAATCAGCCCTAATTAGATACCTCTTCAGCTTTTCTGGAAATCTTCCGCATGGGAAGAAAGTAATTCTGTAGTTTTGTTTTGTTCCGTAGATAAACAGTGTAAGAAATTCAATCTTCCATGATGTTGTTGAAAAAAATTGTGTTACAGCAAGGTACAAGCTAGAATTTCATCAACATATAGGAACTGTATACTTAAAAAACAAGTAAGTATCAGTCATATAACTTCCAACACAGTAAAAATATCTAATTTTGCAGATGAAATATTCTACACAATATTCTTTGCCTGATGACACGTCTTGAAAGAATAAAAATGTTGCATTGCTTAAAAATAAAACAAACCTAAGAAGAATCTTAGAAAATTAATTTCAGATTATATGCAAGTTCTTATTTTACTGTATTAAATACTTAATAATGAATAATAATGTAGAGTTTAGCTACTAATGGTTCCAAGTCCCAACTGGTATGAGTTTTAAAATAACTTCAGTTGAAATACTTGTTGAAAGCATACTGAAGGAATGAAATAAAATAAATCACTTCATTATAAAATGAAATATTTTGTGCAGATATACGTCATGTTTCTTCAAAATGTCAAATTTCTCGGCACCCCAGGAAGAGGAAAAAGGTGGTAGAAAGAGCCTAGGGAATATTGTTAGGTTTTTCCCTATGAGGGATGGGAGCCTTGCATATATTTCCAGTACTTCCTAATTTTAAAAGCAAATTAAAATACTCTTTCTCCATACAGTAGCATAATACCTGACAGTCACTCTGCTGTGTACCACCTTACTTTTTAATTCTTCTTTGTTAATAGAAACAGAAAGTGGATGTAGGTTCAGGTTCACCGCACTGTCTCCCCTTTTAATAAACTGAATGTTGCCTATCAGATTCTTGCATACTATATTTTTGTTTTTAACAAAAAAAATACTTTATATTTTTAGTTTATAAGTTTATTTATATATATATGTTTATTTAGTTTATTTATATAGTTTATAAGCAGTTGTAAAAAGTCTCACAAGCACAAGGCAGTTGCCAGTGATTGGAGATGATGTGGCTGCTTTGCAAACCTAACCAGTGAGCTTTGAGTGCTGTTTTTCATCAATAATACAAGTCAACTTGGAAATAGAACATAGAAGCTTTTCTTGAAGTTACTGAAATGTCACATTTCAGATTGACATCTAGATGGTACTAATTTTCTCAATTTTAATATTTTGTTTTCATCCTGTATGTCATTGCACTCACGTGAATAAATATGGTTCTTTCAAAATGATAAGCTGATAAGCAATTGCAAATCTATATAGGAATACATAATATGTAATACATAGTATATATAAATATATATTATACATAATTACACAATTATATATTATGTTAAAATATATAACTATATAAAATTATATATAAAATATATAGTAT
>JAODKT010001744.1:18721173-18742207 GCA_027576195.1 Cossypha heuglini
ATAAAAAATATAGTATAAATATATTCATTTGTCTTTCTTTTTTTTTCTGCTATAGGGCAGATTATACCAGAAAGAAGATTTGTAGAAGCAGTAAATCGTGAAGCATATCAGTATCAAATTGGTGACTTTCCACCAGAATGGGAAGGTAAATATTTTGGTTTTATTTCAAGATAATTTTATATTGAATGTAAGCTCTGTATTTTTAGTGGAAAGCCTGTGTGAAAAAGTCGTTTGTTATCTTTCATTTTAGGTAAAACAGGGTTTTATTTAGCTGCATAACAATTATGAATTCTTAAATTAACTTCTTTAAAAATAGGATAAATTTTGTTTGAGAAGTCGTTACTTAATAAAAGTAAAGCCTATGTGGAGATGACTTACTCCTATTAAATGTGAAAATATTTGTGCCTGTGGAGGATCTGGTTAAATAACCAGCATGAAATGCATTAAATAATACAAAACTTCCTTATTATTCCTTCTCTGCAGTATTAATATGTAGGTCTAATAGTTGACCTACATGTTGGAGGCAAAGTGATGGGGCTGCTTTTTGTATGGTGTATTTAGTTTCCTATGTTCTCGTTTGTGCAATCTAGTAGAGAGTTGGAGAACCTGCTAATAATTAATCATTTTGTCCAACTGCTACTGAATTAAATTCCTGTCTGAAAATTTGGGATATAATAAAATTTCAGGGAAGCTTTTGTATTTTCTTAGAATTAGCTGATCAGCTCTTGGAGAAAGAGAGAAAAACAGAAGCAGTATATGTTGGTCTTTGAGGCTGGTAGGTGCTTGAGCCAAATGTGGGGTTAAGCGTCTTGAAATCCAGGACTTTGCAGCATAAGCCAGGAATCCTAGGAATCACCCATCACTCAACATGCTTTTTGGAGAGAAAAATACCAAGGCATCTCCCAGAAGTTGGTAGCTTTAAAATCAACAGATTTTAAGCAGTCTGTATTTAAGCTCTGGAATTCCTTGTCATTGACTATTCTGCTTGCTGGAAGTTTGCATGAGTTTCATAAGACATTAAAAGTATTGGTGGAAGAAAGATTGTTCTTATACACAGATATTACTGTAGTTTAATTTGTCAATGAGTTGCAAATGGATAAAGTCTACAACATGTTTTGAGGAAATGTCTTAGTATACCTGCTTTACCTCATCCTTTTTTCTTTATGTTTGATGCTCTTCTCTGAGGGGGATGATACTGAGGAAAGAGAAAACTTCAGGCCCATTATATCCCTTCATGGAATAAGTAGAGAAATAGAAAACATTCTTGTTTTGTACTATCTATCATTACACTAATTCCTAGGATTTTTGCTGTGATCGACTGAGGCTAGCATTAAGAGCTGAAAGCTTCTGAAAGGTGTTTCAACACTACTGGCAGTGTTTGCCAACTGTGGCATAACTACAGTATCAACAGTTTCTGTCATCTACTGCTGCAGTACCTGCAGTGGGTTGACAAGTCTTAATCTAGTTGTTTCTGGTTCTTTGTCAGTCCAGGAGAGCCATCTTCTGAAGGAGAGCAGCAACCTCTTAGGCTTGTCCTAACTAGATCATCTGGTGCTTGAATGGATGAATGCTATTTATCCAGCTTTCTGAAGGTCTTTTAGCTCATCCAAAAGTTCTCTAGGCATCAGTGCTCATCTTAGTTCTCTGTGACTGTCATCCAAAGACTGCACCACAAACACCAGGAAGCATAGATGGAGCTTCAGGTAACTCTGCTCTCCTGTGAATGAATTTTCATCCAGGACGGTTCAGTAGTCTCTGTCTGCACTTGGCTGGAATTAACAGGATGGTAAGATTGTCTCAAATGGCTGTGGGCTAGTCATACTTTCACAAATGGTCTTAGAGTGAAGTGTTCAACCAAATTGCTATACAAACCTATTGCTTCGTGCCATTGGGATCTATGTAGTACTAAAAAGCCTTTGCTATATCTCCCTTCAGAAATTTAGCACAAATCCATGTGATTTGACAGTGTGGTGCCTGGAGGATTTTTTGGGAGGTTGTGTGTGACAAGACCTTGAAGTCAAATATCACATACCCTCATGGGCATACGGACTTACCTAAAGAGCTGCAGCTGCCAGACCTGAAACACACTTTTCAAATCAAGACATCCTGTTCTGGTTTGTTTTAGAGAAGAAGCAATTAACTGGCCAGTCCTGTTTTTATGAGCTATGTTTACAGTTTTATTGTTTAACTTCCTCATCTTTGCAACTATGAGGTTTTCTCTTTGTGATATTGTCAGCAAATACAAAGAATTCAAAGACGAAAGGAAAATTGCATATTGAGTAATAGTCTTTTCCTCTTAAGTATTTGTTCTGATTTTGGCCAAGGACAGAGTTAATTTTTTTGCAATCACCAGGAGAGGGTGTGGCTGATAGGGTGTGGCCAGAATCCAGATGTTAGACCACACCACCTTAGGCTTCTGAGAAAAAGGGTGTGGCTTCTGGCTGGGGAAAAAACATGGCTGTAGCCACTTCACATCAACCTTGGTAAGCATTTTGCATGTAAATTACTTTTGTATGCTTTTATTATTAGTATCAATACATGTGTCCAGTAAATTTTTATCTCACCACGTGATCTCTGCCTTTTGTGCCTGCCATCCTCCTCCCAGGCCATCTTCAAATGGGGAAGGGTGGAAGAGGAGGGGGAGAGGGAGCAAACAGGCAGCAGTGTGATTTGGAGAGCTTTTGTGGGAAAACTAAATTGGGGAGTACCATTCCTCACCAATAACTGTACTGAATTTCTCCAGAAAGAAGAGATACATGTGTGCTTTTTTCCCTGGTGCATTTATTAGAGAGAATGAGTGTGTAGTGTATGCTTCTGAGAGATAAAGATGGGAATTCTGGAAAAAAGGCAACCTGTACTTTTTTGTCCAATGCGAGTCTAACCTTTGCAAACGGTTTTGTGGATGTAGAATTTTAAAAAGCCAAAACTGGTACTTCTGCTATGGGTTTAGAAGCTGTTCAAAGAACTATTATGTCTTTGCTACATATTGTGAGGTAAGAAGGATGTAGGATGCTCTGAATTTCAATTCACCATTGCTTCTTTTTTGTCTCCTGTAAAAAAATAATGCTGAATTAGTTAAAAATAAGAAGGAATGAAAAGTGTAGATAGTTCAAATATTTTTATAGAAGCCAGTTATCTGTGTGAGAAGAGTTTAATTCAAGATTTTTAGACACTCTTTGCTGAAATGCTAATTACATTTCTGTCCCAATTTTTTTCACTTTAAGATTGGTCTAGAAGTTTCCCAGGCCTACAGGACCTGTGCTGAACTTTCACTGTGTGTCTTCTGTCCAGATGCTTGAAAATTTCCCAGTACATTCCTTCTGTGGGTGTTCATGTTATAAGTCATGCTATTATGGATGCTGATCATTCCAGCAAATAGCCTGAGACTTTGCAGAAGGAGTTCTAAAGTATTTGCTGTTTCCTCTGAACAGTAAAAAATAAATATAAGGTTAGAAACTTATTTAATATTTCTTACTTTGTTTTCTCTTTGCTCTTGTAGTCTGCTAGGCACACACTTACATCTCCAGGGCCCTCCTTTTCAAGCCCTATGTATGTATTTTGACATCCATGTCCTCTGGTTAAATTTTGGCTAGCTCTCCTTCTTATCTCAGGCTTTTCATTTTTAGGACTGTCCTGAAGAGTCTGTTGCCTTATGTCCTCCTTTTCTTGGGACCTGTAGAGAGCTGCTTTTTTCTGTACTGTCTTTGTTCTGCCAGGACTCAGTTTTTTTAACTTCTGGACAATTCTTAGTGGCCACCTCATTTAAAAACAGTCATCCCAGCACCCTTTCTGTTTCTTTGTTACCTTGCACAACCATACAACTGACTGTATGACTAGAAAAAGAAACCTCTTGTGACCAAAATTAATAAAAGTAGCATCCCTGGAACTACTTACAGGCATCACTTGTGTGAGGAGAACTTTCACAAAACCAGGGACAAAGAATAGTAGAAGGAGTGGCAACAGAGAAGCTGGAAGAGGGACCAAGTTAAATCTGATTCTGTACCTCAGACATTCCACTTGGACAGCTGGTAACCTAAGGAACTGATTCTGGTGCTGTATTTATCAAGTTTTGAACATGTGATAAAGTAAAGGAGACCAAGGAGAAAGCTATAAAACATCCTCCAGATCACAGATGCAATCTGTGAAAGCTGTTTCTTTGACTCGGTGTACTGGTCCTGGGAGCTTACTGAATACAAGGCCAAGGGTTTACTTCTGAAGGACTTGTCTGGAAATTTTATCCTGAAGATGTTAGTTTTAAGTGCTCTACAGGGTTGAATTGTCTACATTCTCAGACCAGTGAATTTTATGAAAAGTTCTGAAATGTCCATTCAGGCTTTTGTAAAACTAAAATAGAACTACTTTTACACATAAAATTGAATTAATTTTAATTCTTGTACTATAGTTTTAAATTTAGAATGCAAATCCATATGTATAATACAAATATTGCCTAGTTTTGTTTCAGTGAAGTCTCTTGTATTTCACTTCAAAGTGTGAGTGCCTACTTTTCCTTAGGCAGTATGGATGCACACAACAGATAACATTTCTGTATTTTAGTTCTGAATGTTCAGCTACTGAAGAATGTGTAATTTATCTCCTCAAGACATGTCAATAGTGCTCATGAGGGAAGATCTGTAATTTTGCATACCACAGAGATTCAGGAGATGGCAGCTTCATGGAGCATTTTATTGCCATCTACTCCGAATCTCTCTTTTCTTTTTCTTGTTAACATTTAGTGATTAATGGGATTCTTAATTTGCATGGGAATTCTTTAATTCTATTATCTGCCAATAGGAGTCTTAAAGTTCAATGAAAATTTCATGCATACTAGTAAGAATGCAAATGAGTGCTGATGAAAGAATGCAAATGTCTCAAGATGGGAAACGTTCAGCTTACTTGCAAAATTCCTTTTAGATAAAGGTGGAATTAGAATGAGTGCATCCAGATAAAATTGCAGCAGTTTTAAATGGCTGCAATAATTCATTTTGCCAAGGCTCTGAGGGCCAGATGTTTTGGTTGCACTCGGTACATACATGGTACCTTCTCTGCCAGGTTTAATACATCTTGGCTGACAGTGGTGAAGGCATTTTGTTTTATTAGCTTGGGGAATGGGAATGTCATGTAACAATTATTCCCAGCTACAACTGTCAACTTCTAATTAAGTATATGCATGTGTGCATATGTTTTTCAAATAAAATTTAATAAAGCACCTACCTACCTTGTTTCCATCAACAAATATTTGACTATGGTATAAAGCTGTTCAGTAATTTAAAAGTGCATTCACTAAAGGTGTAATGCAGATCATAAAGAAAGGTGCAAGAGCTTTTTCTTTACTTTATTCACACAGATATATTTCCCAAAGAGAATGCAAATTATATATACTTCAACATATTATTTACTTGAATTTTGTTAAACCTAGTGGTAACTCAGTAGGAAACTGGTTGTATTTCTGTACGCTTTCATTCTCCCTTTGCTACCATGAATTTCTCTTCTACCTGAGTTATGAAGTGTTGGTGCTTTTTTTGAACCATGTGTTGGGTGCTCAAAATTTTATTGATAACTTAAAAATCAAAGATGTGAAAGGCTTTTAAAAATCCTCCTGTCTCAAAGAGAACAATATAAAAAACTGGTGAGAATTAAGTATATTAGAGTCCTCTCATTCTTATCCCCAAAAACTAAGGAGTGGTCAGGTGAATTATTAGTAAAATGTTTTTTTTTTTAAAGACTGATCTAAAAACTATTAGATGCTAAACTGCAGTGTGCTAAAATGTACTGAAATCAGACTATGTTTTCTTTGCTTTTAAACTGGTATTGCATCTTGAGCTTTATGAAGAATATTTGAGAAGTGAGTTTGCATGGAGGAATACGATGATGTTAAATCTAACTTCACCTTGTGGATATAAAAAGATTTTAGTAAATTCTTGTACTATATTCCTCCCTCAGCTACATGGCAGTGAGGAAATATTCATTAAATAATGACTTTCTTATGCAGTTCATGAGAGATATTAGAATTAATTTACTTGTAGTAATTCAGAAAATAGTATCAATATTCATGCCGACAAGTTTTATGTACTGTTATGCTGAAAAAGATTTGTACTCCTGACATTTATTAGAAAAACTGAAGGTTAATAGCTCCAATAAAACCATGTATTCAAGTGTTATAACTGGAAAGAAAAGGAGCACAGTGTTAAAACTGTGTGCATTATTTATGTATTTAAATAGATAACAGTTCTTTTATGGTACACTTGTTGTGAAAAGTCTGCCTAAATTAAGGTTTGTTTCTTTGCTTTTGTGAGTTGGTACTGAGTTCAGTTAATGAATGAAAATGTGTTCTGCTCACAGAACATATGTGCTTGTGTTGCCTTTACTGTTCTGTTTGCAGCTTTTTAGACAAGGTAGATAATTAAATGATAAAATCATGTACTAGAATCATGTTCTGTTCATCTGAAAATCATTAGTCAAATAACTGCTAAAAGTGACAGGCACTCCTGAAAGAAAATCTATTGTAATGCTTATATTTCAGCAGTACTTTCTACCTGCAGCTTAGGTTTTGGGATATTTAAAATTCTTTCTTTAGGGATCAGTTATTATAATAATTTGAAATCAAAATGCAGCTGGTCTTTTAAGAGAATTCTGGGAATTTCAAAAAAAGTAAATAAATTTTTACATGCTGAGAGCTGTGGAATTGAAAACTATCCTATCCCATAGGTCAGAAGCAAAGCATGCAAGGTAGAAAATGATATTTTGTTGAAAGTAATCTGTTAAATTTTGATGGTTTAAAGCTTTACTTTTTATGAGACATTTTGAACTAGTATTTTTTCTTTTTTTTCCTCTAGCTGTATCCTTTATTGATCAGTGTCTAGTATACAGACTTTGCTGTATCTGAAAACTCTACTACTTTTTGCTTTTTTTTGAATGATGTTGCTAAGTATTTCAGTATTCTGAAACTGTTGCTAAGTACAGAAAAAGGTAACTTCTGTCAGGAGGAAAGGCTTATGTGACAACATTTTCCTTCAATAGCCTGTTTGTGTTTTTTTTACAGAGTATATGCAAGGCTACCAGCTGAGAAGTGACAGTCTCAGTTTAGTGTCTCAGCTTGCCAGATTTTGCAGTTTGAAATCCTTGAAAAATTTAAATGTTTGTAAATGCTACATGCACGTGCAAAAAATTCTCAAGTTCTATAGATTTAATAGAAAATCACTTAGTTGTATTTTGAATTACCTTAATGAGCTGTTTTTCTTTCCACTGACATAAAACTTGCAGAAAGGGTGATGTTGACTGTTCATAGCTCTGTCACTTCTCCACAATGACAAGTTTGGATCTATTTTTTGTTAGGACCACTGAGAAGAGGTGACAGGGACTGCTTTTAAGAAAAGTAGTTTGAGAAAGACATTTAAAAGTACATATCTTCAGGAAGTGGCATCTGATATACAAGAACCAGAAGTATTACCTTGCTTCATATCTTTACAGGTATTTTGCTATTAAAATTTACTATTAACCAAGGCTGTTGACCTTGCCATCCTGGCTAAATTCCAAGCTGTTCTACTGTTTGTTCATATGTTAATTGGAAGGTATTCTCCCTAAAACCAGTTGCATACTGCTGCTGAAGCCATGGTGTTTAGTGTTTCACCTTCTGTGTAATTGCATTTTCAGAAGTGAGATGATGTTATGGCTCTCTGCAGGTTTTAGTGTCTTAGGCTTGTCTAAATCATTCCCTGGTTCCCCTCAAAATATAGCACAGATGGTATTAGAAAATTAAGATATGGAATAGTTACTTCTTAAAAGCATTCTGAAACTTTATAGATGGCAACAAGTGAGGCCAGGAATTTGAGTGGATTATAGCAAAATGTTATTTTTTCCTCTAATTTTCAAGCATGGTAACAAAAATCTTAATTATCAAAACAAACATATGAAATAACATTTTGCTGCATCTCAGCACTTGGAAGTGGCTTTCCTTATGTTTGTCATTCTGTTCATTACTGGCTACTTGCATTCTGCTACTAAGTAATTTGAAAAATTTGGGCAGAAAAGACAAATGTCTTTGAATTATCCAGCCAAGAACCTACCAATTGTGTGGATTAAAAAGGCGTGGAAAAAATGGTAGAGTAGTGGTATTTGTAAAAAGTGGTGTCAGGTCGTTCCTCTAACTAATATCTGTGGTAGCTGGAGCTCTCTCCCTTAATTCATTGACTGTACAAAGGGAGACCTGTCAGCATCTGCAATGAGGTATCTGGATTGTTGCCGCCTGACAGTCCCAGCTAACACAGCAGTGTTAGTGATGGGAGTGGGCAAATGTCTGTGGACTTGTTCAGAAAATCTGACCCACAGGACAAGTGTCATTGCCACTGCTTTTATTCCTCCATCCCTCTGCTGTCTTTTCCAACATGAATTAACTGACATGGAGGATCCTTCCCCCAGTCACAGTACCTGCCCCTCCTGGGCGAGGATAATCCCACAGGGCTACATGATGTGCTTCAGTCCAGGCTCTGCAGTCCTGCAGTCAGGTTCTGGGGCTGTACCTTTCATACCTGTGAAGGAATTCTGGTAGTACCATAAAAAGGTTACTACATTACCTGGTGGTTACTAAAAAGGTTTTCGGCTTTAAGAATACCTGAAGCATGTATAGAAATCCTGTTTTTCCAGAGTGGTCTAAGGCTGTTCTTACTTTCCATCAGTCAGCTTGCCATTTTCTTAGGGTGTACCTCAACTCTGTATTGCAAGCTCAACAATAGCCCTGTGCCAAAAGCCCTGCTTTTTAAGCCCTGTTTTGGTGACTGAGGTGATGTGTAAACTGTGCCCAAGGTGTCTACACAGAGGTGACACCATCCCCCATGCCTCCCTTCTCTGATGATGGAGTATTGAAACAGGAAATAACATCTTGTGCCTACATTTTGGGAATGACAAGTTTGCCAGGTTGGGGTGAATTCTATTGTAATTTTTTCATAAATATTTTCTTTCTATTAAAAATTCATAATAATTTTGGGTTTTACTGCTGTTTATAATCTTTGAAATAATCAATTTGATTTTTATTTTTTTCCAGCATGGATAAGAAAAAAGAGAGAAGATCCACCCACCATTGAGGTGAGATGAAATTTTCAATTGTTGTAATGAAACTACCATAATTAATTTATAGTGGACTCATTTGTGCAGTAATCTGTCACTTGTGGGGGAGAATTTAGTATATTCCTTGCCTAATTGATGAAAATACACACTGACTAGGCATCTAGTAGTAAATGTGGGTTTGTTTTTCTATTTTTTAATTTTTTTCCCTTCCCTCCCCAATCTAGTTACTTGTGTAGAGCCATGGAACTGATACAACCGTTGTTTCATCCAACATTGGATTTATTTTAATTATTTCTGGCTTATACCAACTGTATGCAAACAACTTTAATTGTTGAAATTACCACTTAATGTGATAGTTGAAGATGGGAGGTGTTGTGTCTTTTGTTCTATCATTTCTGTGAGCCAGGCTGCTGTGATAGTTGCTGTAAGGCAGACCTGCTCTGAGGCAAGCACTTTGGGGTCTAGAATTGATGCAATAAAACTCCTTCTGGTGCTAGAGATGTTGGTTCATTTTTGAAATAGGGAGCAAGAAGTCTCCACAGGTGAGAGAACTGTGGAACAATAGTGTTCTAAATATTTTACCTTCCAGAAAAAGCAGTTTATGGAGAGTGAAAGATTGCTGTGACTAATGGTGCATTCAGAGTTACAGGACTTCTTATATTTTTAGTTTTGTGGGGTAATAGATCTGAGAAATAATTTAACAGCTAAGTACTTTACCTGCAGGGCTGTGCATTGATCGTATCACAGAGCAGAAATTATAAACGAGGAATTTGAAAATAGTTACCTTTTCCAGTGATCTCTAAATAGTTTTTTTCCCATGTAAGAAAAAGTAGTTCAAATATATATACATTAAAAATTCTTGCTAATATTTTGAAGAGTCCTCCAGTCATCTGTTTAAGATGGGATAGTAAAGCCTAATTTTTTTTCTCTATATTATAGAGAATAGTGTCGGACGCTATATATGATCTAATTTTCTCCTAATTTGAAACTGGCACAAACCCTTACATCACAATATCATTGTAAATACAATTATAGTAGCACAGCACATGTAGCATGCTGTTTGGTCCCTATTTGTAGGGCTGATTTGCATTAGTGTTTTAGCTACATAAACTTTACTGGCTGCTATTCCATATTATATTCCCCTTTTGACAGTAAAGATGGTATGGTTTCATAGCTGTTTGACAGCTATGAAACAAGGGAATATTTGTGGCATATTCCATGTTGAAACCCTGTATAACAAATCTCCTTGTTCTTTTGTGTATTTCTCACGAGACCAGACTGTTTTTGAAAAAAGATGTAAAGCCCACAAATTTTGCATTTTTGCTTTAATGACATTTTGCTGTCAACATCTTATTGTAACAAACCTAAAGTTCCTAAAGCATAAGTTTCTGGAGCTGTGCCAATGTTTCTGCCTTTGCAGTCTGTAAAAATACTTTTTTGGATGGTTTTCCTCTCTTTTCCTCTCCTCCCTCTCTGTCCTTTGCTCATAATTTTTCTTCTTTCTAACATCGAATGATATATGTTAGACTTTATTACAATTTCTGTTCCACTTCTGTTAGCCTACCACTCCCCCTTGTAAAGCTTATATATGGGGGTTTTTTAATATTTGTCAAAATATCAGTATTATGGGGTTTTAAAGATATTTGTCTATCTTATCTTTTATTAGCCCTTGGCTATTGATGATACACGTTGCCCAACTGCTCAGCTTACCAGGTTTCATGATGAGGTCTGTGATGAATTTTTAATTGAAAATATTGCAGAGATACAGCTTCACAAAGTGGTTGGATCTTACTGGTCACACTGATAACCACATGTTGGGAGCCAATGGTTTGGTAAATACTGTAGGCTACTAAATGTCATTCATAATCATCAGGACATGTCAGTCATTTAAGTGAGAACAAATGTGAGTTGTTCCTCCCTGATAGTGGTCAGAGTAGTTGGGTCATGGCATCAAGTTAAGTCTGTTGGTGATTTTCTTGAGACTTGATCATGTTTTATATTCAGGCCATTCTTTCTCCCACAAACACCTAACTGATTTTTTTTGTTTGTTTGTTTGCTTGTTTCCATTATAAAGCTTTCACTTTTGCTCAGAAGGAGTTGCTTTACCTCCTTCTTTCTTTAGTTGCTCTCTTTTTTTTTTTTTTTAATGGAAGAATACTCAATGTGAGCTTGTGCAGTGTTAAATGTACCACATCCCTAGTGGTTTCTTTCCTCCTTGTGCACCCATCCCTTTTTCCCCATTTTTGAAGGAAATCACTTGACCTCCTGTGTCTGGCTAGACATAACTCAGGAATGCTGCTCATCACCTTGGTTATTTCTAACCTGGCCAGTTACATAAGGAATGCTAATGCTGGAAGCCTTGGGCTTTAAGATAATTTTCTGGGATACTGGTTAACAGTTGGTTGCCTTTTGATTTTTCTACAGCTTGAAATTTAGCCAAGTCTCAACTCAGTTATAATAAGGGTGATAACTTGACAAATTAGTGCAGATCGTATTGTTTCTTATGTTCTGCTTAAACATACTCTGATCCTATGGCAATCAGGGAATCTGTCTTGATATAGAATTCTGGATCAGGCCTTTGCCCTGTCTGAGCATGTGTACAGTATGTGTACAGTATATTTACTCCTTAATAACAGTGAGAATCTGAATTTGAATATGTATATTTTTGCAGTACTGTAGCATCCTTTGTATGCATATTGAGTATGATCATACATACTTGGCTGAGGAAAATCATTACCTTTATTCCTCTGCAGCTCTATATTTTAACCAGTTTAATTAGGGATTCATAACTAAGTTGACTAATGCATTTCGTTATTATGTGTGTAGGAAACTAGATGTATGTAGCAAGTGTTTCGGCAAATAGGAAATATGTCATTGTCTAGGGACCTTACAGTTTTAAATTAATGAAAGTGTTTTAAAGGCTGGTAATATTAAAATAATTTTAATCAAATGCTATTTTGTGGAAGCAGATTGAATAATTTATCCCTTTACATGCATATTACTTCACCTGCTAAGCTTTAATGTTGTCAGAATTTATTGAAAGTTGTCTTGAGATATAGCAGTTGTTTTATAGAAAGGATGTTCCATCCATGCAAATTATTTCTATAAGAGGATATTCCCTTCCATTCTTTGAGCCATAGTCCACCTTCTGTATAGCTCATCAAAAAATTTCCAAGGTAAATGCAAATGTATATTCTCCTACCTCCCAGATTTTCTTTTGGATACAGATTTCTCTACTGGTTTTAAACATGTCATCTTCATATTTTGGATTTTTCACATCTTGTTTGAAAAAGGAAAGAAAATATGCTTGTGAAGACAGGGAAGAAACCTTCTCTCTTCAGGCCTTTATATGCCTAACTTCTATTTGATTATTTTTCTTATTTCAGAGGGCATCAGATTTGTAGAGGCTTTTAAAGAATTCTGCCATCTATAACACAGGATATCCAAATGTATTTAAAAATCTAACCCTTGTTTCTCCCATAGCAGATTTTATAGCTGCACACTACTTCTGACAATGTCCTGAGGTTCAAGGGTATCTGAGAAACTTGACATTGTTTAAGCCATGTCTGTAGAATGGAGACAGAAATAAATTTACAGATTTTCTTGATGTGTCAGAAAACTACTGAGGAAATTTGCAATTATGGCAATGCTGAGAGAAACTGGTATGGAGAGAAATGTGGTTTATCTCTGAACCCACCAAGGTGGTATCCTGAAAGTGGTAGATGTGAGCCCATGGTAACACATTTCTGTGCACACAGATCTTTGTACTAGATAGCACTTCCCTGTTGATATAGTTTCTGCTTCCTCTGTAGCACACATGGGGCTGCACAGCCACAAATCTGTTTGAACTGAAACCCCTCTGTTGCTCTGTATGCTTGTGTGTGTTATATTAATATTTCATGGGAAATAAAGAAGAATTACATGTTCCTTTAATTAGCATCAAGATCCTGAAAATAGTTTGAAATTGAAAATCACAGTAAATGCTCCTTTTCTCATACAGTGTGTACTTGTTATACAGTCATAAAATTCAGTGAGTTCTGAATTGCACAGTTGGATAGAAGGTGAAATGCTAAAAAAAAAACTTCTTTGATGACACCTCTTCAAACTATTTCTAGGCTATCCATAATTATCTGTTTTGGCAAATAGCTTGTCAAGTGAGGAAAAAACATACTTCAGTGAGTTGTAATAGGCATGAGGTTTCTTCCTCTAAACCCCCAAATAATTATATTGAAATTAAATTCTATTTAGTTCCCACAATGTATATCCACTCTTCCCATTTGTTTGATCATACGTATTACGTATCACAATACTTATGGTATGAGAGATGGTATGATCAAAAGTAGGTTCATTCGTGTAGATTAGTTTACACACAATTTAAGGAGAATGGAATGCAGTTTAGAAAAATGCTCTGTTTGACACTGTTGGGATTGCATGTTATAGTTTTGCATATAGTTATATGCTTTCAGATGCTTCAGTTGAGAAGTTGTAAAATGAGAACACTGACATGGAGATTGTGCATTCTTACATAGAGACCAGGGCTTAGCACATGAGTAATTTCCTCCTGAAGCCACCAAAAGCTGCACAGTATGATTAACAGTTCAAGGAAAAAATACTTTAAGAGCACGTGGATAAACATGTCTCTGAGCAAAATGTTTCTCTCCATTATTGTCCAGAATCACAACCAGGAGTTGGGCCATATTCGATAACTTAGGTTGCACTAAATAGCGTTTTGCATAGCAAATTATACATGATTCCAGAGGGGATTATTATTTAATGCAAAAAGGCAGTAGAATTTGACAATATAAAGAACTGAGCTATTAGGACCTTAAGTAGAAGGGAGTAGTCATAGAAGTCCATAAAAAATATAAATTGAGCATTTGTGGGAGCCATCATCTTTTAGATTTTTTCTTGTTCACTTTAACTTTCTCTTCAAATTTGAATATAACTGCTTGTCAACTCCACAGAGGAGTATTGAGGCACCAATTTGTCCATTGCTTCCAGATTGCCCATGCTGCAGATTCCAAGGCTGTAGAGGAAAGGGCTGCTGGTGCTCTTCTTCCCCTATCCCTGTGGAAAGGAGTGCATGGAGCACTGGCTCTGTGTCCTGATTCACTGGCAGCCCAGCTGAGCGGGGGTGGAGGGCAAAGTGAAGCGTACCAGGAAAAGGGCTGGTACAGATTGCATCATATGTAGACTAGGGGAAGCAAGGACCAAACTGTGACTGAGTCACAGCTGCAGTTCCTTGTTTGCTCTGTGCAGATCAGGGCTATGCACTGCCCTGTATTCAGAGCAGAGTGCAGTGGCACCAGACTAGTTTGTGTTTTTTGCTGCTTCTACAGTTTCATCTGTGATCTTGAATATATGTGTAGTTCTGGTCAAATATCTTTGCAGAATTCTAAAAATAGTTCAGGCACAAACCCCTACTGTCTGCACATGTTAGTGATATGCTGTACAGTCCAGTGTCTCTTCCTTTTGCCTCTTCCTACATGTTCTTGCCGAACACATATGTGCTACTCTCCAGTGCCCTAGGAACTATGTCAGCTCATGCCCGGGATTCATATCTAGTTCATATCTAGCACTATAGTACTTCAGTAATAATAAGGACTGCTTGTCTGCAGATTTAATTTAAATAAAAATTACTGTGAGTTGTGATTAATATTTAACTGATTTAGCTTGGTAGTAAATGTGGTATTAGCACTGCATGTAAAACTAAATATTGTAACTGATCAGAGATTTGCTCAAAAACGGAACCTGCATAAAGCAAATCTTACATTGATTTGATTAATGTTGTTTCTTGATGGACCAAAGATATTTAGTGTATGTTCTTTATTAAATTAGCAGTCAGTTGAGTCAGTATTTGATTTAAATAACTATTTTGGCTAATCCAGATAAGCCCTTCTGTTTCAAACTGCTCCTCTGTTTCTGCCATGCAGTGACAGCTTTTCATTTACCGCATTATTTCTCATTCCCAAGCTGGTACTGCTGGCCTCATGTTCAGTTGCTGACTTATCAAGACCTGCCCTGGATAAGAACATTCAGTGCTTCCCAAAGATGAGATCCTCTCTCCGCCTCCTGCTCTTGAAATATGATATAATAGCCAATTATTTCATCTCGCCTATTTAACTTGTCAAACTGGAAAATGGAGTTTAGTTTAATTGCTTGGTGATATTCTAAAAAATAGTGATTCAGCTTAACTTCTAGCATTTTGCCTGAGTTTTAGTTGATTTGATTATGAAGAAAAATTTTGACATGGTTAATTATCTTACGTCAATTTTTTAATACTCTGCCCAAACAATTTTTTTTCATTCCATTTCTTATTTTTTAAATTTTTGTCAACCTACATGTATGAATTTTTAACAGGCAGAGTTCTAAGTTCAAGTTCATTCATGATTAAACATAAAATATTCAAACTAGACACAAAATGTAAGTATTCTATGAATTACACTGTCTACAGTTCAAAAAGCATTTATCTGTCCAGCTGTTTCTCAATTCTGGCATCCAACAGTTACTAGCTAACATGATTCAAATCAAGAGAAATCATGAGTAATTCAACTTATGATAGTTTTAGGAGTTGAAATAGTTTCTAAGACAACATAAATTTAATTTAATAAAAATCAAAATTAAAATTAAATCAAAATTAAATCATTAATCCAAATACAAACTCATCTGAAAAGAAATATGACATCTCCCTCAAAATTAGTAATAAATAAAGCTGTTGTAATTAAATGGTTAGGTTTAGTGTCTTTAGAAAACCTTCTGGAAAGTGCCAATCTTAAAGTAATCTTTAAACCCTTCCCCTTAGACTCTGCGCATTGGTACCGCGTATCTCTGTGTCTAGAGAACCTTCTTTGGTATTCATGACATCTTCCTTCCAAGAGGAACTAATTAGGCTACAAGTTTATTCAGGAAAGGCAAAGAAGTGACAGTATGGGAATCTTTAACAGCAAAAGAACATTCCAAAAGTGCATTCCAAGTATTGGCCCTACAAGGCAGGTGTTCCAGTACAATCAGGTAGGCATCTAAAATCTTATCTAGATTTTTCTCCTTGTGTGGAGTGGAGGTGAATACAGTTTCCATGCCACCATGGATACTCTGTGATATAATTCAGCTGCTGGAGTTACCTGAGAGCTTTGAAAGATACATAGTTTGCAACAAAAGTGAAAATTTCATTCTGGTGGCAGGAAATACAGCCCTATGCCTTTTGCAGAAACAGAAGACGGTGACATGTCTTGTGCTGTGTTGCTCCTAGGAGCAAGCCATCTTTCATTCTTTGATCATGCAGCTGTTACCAATACTAAGATGTCAGATTATGCAGAAGTTAGCAGTTTTGTGGATGAAAAACAGCTGCCTCAAACTCCACAAAGGGTTACTTTGGTATTTCCTTAATAATAATGTTCTTCAGGAAAACCTTAGACATCACTTTCTTAATCTCTGCCTTCCTAAGGAGGGAAGGCATGCAGCTCCAAACATTAAAAGTGTTAAAAACCTCATACAACTTAAAATAATCACTGAAGCTGGACATTCTGCAGTGATAAAATGTCTTGTTTTTCTTTCCACCTAAAAATAAACTGGAGAACATGAAGCTGGACCTAACTCTTGGCATATCATGTGTATCCTATTCCATATGCTGGGAGCTGATACATTTCAAAGTGAATATCTGCATGTAGGGATTTCAACTGCTTTAAAATGTGGCTGGATATCTTAAGGCATTTTTTGTTTTTTCAGTTTTGCAGCATAGCCCCAGTTCTTAGAATTTTCTTTTAATAAAAATGTTGAAGGACATTTCTGATGCTCTTGAGATGCCATGTACTTCCTGAGAACTGCTGCTTCAAAGATCTTATATAATTTATTTGTACAAAAAGAGAGTGTTGGAAGAACAAGCTAATCCTTAAAAAACTCCAGCTATATGTTTTCTGGGTTGAATAGAAAGATTTTTTTACTTCCCTTAATGCTCAGAGCACATTACATGTTCATGTACTTATATTTTAGCAGAAAATTTATTTGGGGGCAGTTTACAGTAAAGATAGTCATCTTATAAAATACTATGATTCATCTTGGAGGAGGAGAGAATATAAATGTTCTGAGCCTGACAGTGTAACTTAAAGGGAAAAGCCCTAAAACAGACTAACTTTTAAACAAATTAACCTTGGTTACTTTTTATAACAAATCAGATGGTAAAGGATTGGTTAGCAATGGAGTCTCAAGGTGAGAATGTGTTTGACCCAGTTTTTCTAGCATGCCAATTCACCCAATATTTCCAATTAATGTTTTCTTTAATTTGAGTACAGGAATCCAGTGATTTCCGTGTGCATGTTAGTGGCATGAGTTTAATGCCAAAAATGAATGTGTACATTTTGTAGTTGAAAAATTTTGTTCTGGTTGATTGTTTAGAGAATTGTGAATAAGTTACTTCAGTTCAGGATGGGTTTTTTTCCAGTTGCTAAAAGGAATAATTTCTCATGTTGTTTTGGATTTTTTTAAGATCCACTTTTTCATTTTACTGTATCACAGTTATACTTTGTCCACAGAGAGCTGATTATAAGAGCCTTGTTTGACTCTGAAAACCAGAGAACAATTATATATCAACATTTAAAATGGACTTGGAGCATTTGGTGTTTAGTTACAGCTGCTCTTACCTGACTAAGCTAACGTTATGTTGAAGTAATCCCTTGAAGAGATTTTAAATTAGAAATAGCTGTTCACAGTAATGGTTTGTTTGTATTTTAATAAATCACTTCCCATTGTTTTAGCAGAGACAATGAGGCAGTCTTCAGTTATCACAAAGGTGTTTGCTGTAGTTGTTTCTTAGTAGTGGTTTAATACAAGCACCGTAGGAGTAACTCCTTGAAATCAATGATTGTGGTAAACAAATATAGAATTGAGAGATACCACAATGGGGTTTTGCTATACTGACTGTTGAAAATTTGATCTTGTAATGCTTGACAATATTTCTATTTGAGCATGTGAGAATTTTCACCCCTCTTCAGTTTGCGAAGTCATTTGTGTATTACTTGTGTATTTCCATCCATTTTCCATTTGTGTGCTAGGGGTTCCGCCTCTGTGTATCTGTGAATTTAAATACAGAGGCAACAAAGAACAAAGAACTAAGAAAAGAAGTTATTTTCCATGGTACCTCTAAGATAAGGTATATTGGGTTTCTGTAGTCAGTTTTTGGTAGCAGGGCAGCTACAGGGGTGGCTTCTGTGAGAAGCTGCCAGAAGTTTCCTCCATATCTGGCAGAGACAGTCCCAGCCTGTTCCAGCATGGACGTGCCTCTGATCAAGACTGGGCCGATCAGAAATGGTGGTCATGCCTCTCTGATGACGTATTTAAGGAGGCCTAGAAAAGTTCTGCAGAGTTCTAATTGTGCTCAGAGAAGAGCAGGGTGACAATATGTGAGAGGAACAGCCCTGCAGACACCCCAGGTCAGTGCAGAAGGAAGTGCTCCAGGGGCCAGAGCTGAGGTTCCCCTGCAGCCCCTGGTGCAGCCCATGGTGAGGCAGCTGTGCCCCTGCAGCCCGTGGAGGGTCCTGGGGATGCAGACATCCACCTGCAGCCCCTGGAGGAGACCCAGGCCAGAGCAGGGGATGGGTGAAAGGAGGCTGTGACCCTGGGAGGCCTGTGTTGGAGCAGGTTCTGGCAGGGACTTGCCCACCCATGGAGAGAGGATCCCATGCTAGAGCAGGTTGCCTGGCAGGACTTGTGACCCTGTAGGAGATCTGCGCTGGAGCAGGCTATGCCTGAAGTACTACAGCCCATGGAAGAGGCCTACATTGCAGCCATTTGGGAGGACTTGCTCATCAGATGGACTCATTTGGAGAAGTTCATGGAGAACTGTCTCCCATGGGTGGGATCCCATGATGCTCTAGGGGAAGGACTCCTCTCCCTGGGCAATGGCACAAATGTGTGATGAACCGGCCTTAACTCCCATTCCCTGTCTCCCTGCACTTGCTAGGGAGAGGAGACAGAGCTAGGAAGGAAGGAGTAGTAGGGGGAAGGTCATTTTAAGATCTTACTTTGCTTCTCTTCATCCCGGGATAGGATTGAGTCTGTTTTGCTTGTGTTTGGTGTGTGATCTCTCATAGTCCTTAACTTGTGAACTCTTCATTGTATTTTCTCTTCTCTGTCCAGCTGTGGAGGGGAGTGACAAGCTCTGGTGGGCATCTGGCATCCAGCCATGGTCAACCCCCTACATAAGGTTTTCTTTAATTATGGTCTTTTAAGCTTTCCTAGCTGTTCATAGTTGCTGTTTCAACTCCTGGCAGTATTTTAACACCTGAATTCCTAGCATAGTATCATGGTCTCTTGCTCTCAGAGGAGTGTACTGGTACAGTTTAACTCTTCCGTATACTTGTAATCTGGAAAAAAAGAATTCAGCCTTTTTCTTAATTTTGGAGGCTATTTCTGTCCACATGGATGACTGGAAGGTGATCAGGAACAGTCAGAACCGATTCACTGCAGATAAATCATGCTTGACCAACCTAATTGACTTTTATGATGACACAACTGCCTGAATGGAGGAGGAGAGTGCAGTGGAACCTTGACCTCAGCAAGGCTTTTGACCCTGTCTCTCACAACATCCTTGTAGGAAAACTCAAGAGGTGTGGGCTGGATGAGTGGACAATGAGGTGGGCTGAGAAGTGGCTGAATGGCAGAACCCAGGGAGTTGTAATCACTGGCACAGGATTTGGTTGGAGGCCTGTCACTGGCAGTGCCCCTCAAGGTTCAGTACTGGGCCCAGGATTGTTTAACTTACTCACCAGTGGCTTGGGTGAAGGGACAGCAGATTTGCTGAGGACACAGAGCTGGGAGCAGTGGCTGATACCCCAGGGGGTCGTGCAGCCCTTCAGAAGGACCGCAGCAGGTTGGAGAGATGGGCAGAGAGGAACCTTCTGAAATTCAGCAGAGGCAAGGGCAGGGTCCTGCACCTGGGGAGGAACAACCCCAGGCACCAGCACAGCCTGGGGCTGACCTGCTGGGGAGCAGCTCTGCAGAGAAGGGCCTGGGGCTCCTGGTGGACAACAAGCTGCCCATGAGCCAGCAGCGTGTCCTGGTGGCCAAGAAATCCAGTGGGATCCTGGGGGACATTGGGAGGAGCATTGTCATGGAAGCTGACCCAGCCCCTCCACTCAGCCCTGGAGAGGCCTCACCTGGAGTGCTGTGTCCAGTTCTGGGCTCCTCTGGGCCAGAGAGACATGGGACTTCTGGAGCAGATCCAGTGAAGGAAAACATAGATGATGAGGGCACTTAAGCATCTATCTTGTGGGGAAAAGCTGAGAGAGCTGGACGTGTTCTGCCTTGAAAAGAGCTTGAAAGGGGACCTGATCAATGTCTTGTCAGTATCTGATGGGAGGGTGCCAGGAGAATGGACCGGGCTCTTCTCAGTGGTGCCAAGCAATAGGTAAGACAAGAGGCAATGGGCAGAAACTGACACACAGAAGTTCCACCTGAATGTGAGGAAGAACTTATTTACTGTGCAGATGACTAGGCAATGGAACAAATTTTCCAGAGAGGTTGTGGAGTCTCCCCCACTAGAGTCACTCAAGAACCACCTAGATGCAATCCTGTGCCTCATGCTCTAGGGTGGCCCTGCTTGACCAGGGAGATTGGCCCACTGTGGTCCCCACCAACCTTATCTATTCTGGGATTCTGTGATGCAGATTAATTCCTTACTCTGAACATGTCTATTTCAGCATAGCAGCACCACTGTATGCAAAAAAATAGACTAAAAACAATAAAATAATGTGTTGAGTTGATGGGGCCAGAAATGTGTATTCTACCACCATCTGTTAAAACCAGGTGGAGTAGCGATTCCTTATCTTCGTGGCACATACCGTCTGCTAATGGGCCATCTTTAAGACAAGATGGGGCAATCATTTTTATCTTTTCCACAACCCATCCTCCCTCCAGGAAGATATAATCTGCTGCTGGGCCATTAAGTCCCACTGTATGACTGATAAAATTACATCATCCC
>JAODKT010001744.1:18749554-18777170 GCA_027576195.1 Cossypha heuglini
GGGAGGGGAGGAGAGTTCTGTTGGAAGATATCTACAACTATTAACTGGCCTGGCCGCTTCAGGGCTGTCCAAAAGCTACAGATGTTAAGAATTTCACCCTGAGGAACACTGCTGGTCACCAGCCAGATGCAGCCCCAGTCACTGCACCCCACTGAGCCCTGCCCTTAAGCCAGGTCTTCCTTTTCCTATGAACCCACTGTTGAACTACATGTCAGAAGGCTTAATCCAAACTTAATCCATTGAGAATCCTTAATCATTCCTAAATCCAGGAAAACTACATCCACGTACTTCCCTTCACCCATTGGGCAGGTGACCTTGTTATAGAAGGATATCAGATCAGTCAAACAGGACTTTTCTTTTGTGAAACTTTGTTGACTCTGCCTGGTGATTGCATTATTCTATAAGCGCCTTTCAACTGTAACTAGTGTGATTTGCTCCATAATTTTCCCAGGTACTGAGATTGTACCAACCAGATATTGCTGGTTCTTCCTTCATGGTCTTTTTGTAAATTGGAATAATGTTGTTTAGCTTCCAGTCCAGGACCCCCAAAGTCTCCAAGATCTTTGGGAGCTATTTGTTCATGTATCTCTGGACCTGTGTTACTCAGCAGTTTATGAGAGTGTTAAAACTCATAGAGAAGTTATGGGTCCCTCTTTGGTCTGTAGTTTGTAAATCTTGGAAAGATATAACCATATCAATTTATTGGCTCTTAGATACTGTTTCTGAAATGTTGTATCTAATGGTGTCACGATAACAAGTTTTGTGCTGTGTAGCTGTAGAGGTAAGTGCTGTGTAGCTAAGTTAAAAGTAGGTGGGCTATTACATAAGCATATCCTATTTCTGGTAAAATTGGCTATTAGGCTAGAGGGGACACAGTTATATTTCTGATGCTTGAATGTCAAATTCAGATACATCTTCCAAAATAAGCACTGACTTAGTCAGCAGCTATATGCAAGGTTTTTAATATAACCACTGCAAAATTAATTTCCAGTTCCAGTCTTTCACATAATAGAAAGTGTCTCATCTGTCTATCTTTCCATGTTTTCTCTGTCTTATTGTTTTAAAGAAGAAAAGTACCTGATTCATTGTGGCAGGGAAATAAAAAAAAAGGCTGGGATTTTTAATTCACTTTTCCTAGAAAACAGCTTTATGTAATTACTTTTCCTGCTGTCACTCTCCCCCTAATGGCATATTCTGTTGTTATACTGGCAAAGTAGCAGAGGTCTTGTATATAATAATTTTGCTCCCTTTAAGATCTGTGAAAGCACATGGCTAAGTAGAGAAGACAGGCCCAGACTACCATCTTGACTGAAAGCTGCAGTGCATCTTTAATAGGAATGAAGTGTTAGGGAATACTACCAGATGGGGAGGCTTCATTTGTGGCTCGTGCTTTACCAAATTCAGTATAATTCTACCATGAGGCTGTGGTAGATCAGGATACTTATTTTGGTTTTCTGAATTAGTCAGCTGATGGACTTTAGGTTGTCAAAGAGAGAACAGGAATTTCAGAATTAACTACACCTTGCACAAAATACCGCAACTCTCACTACACCATCAGAGTACTTTAAAATCCACATTAAGCTTGTGTTTATGTTAACCATTGTTTTGTCACTGAATTGCTACTTTGCAAATCTGCACTTTCTTTTACATTTAATCTAGAATTCCTTTAAATGACCCTATTTTGTTATTTATAGTGATGTATGTGCCTGTGTGTATTATAAGACAGTCATTAATTTTGTATCTGTCAGGGAAGGATCCACTGATCGAAGATCACAAAGAGGGAATGGGCAGAGAAATGGAAACAGCACTCCAAGGAACTAGAAATAATAAGATAGAAAGCTGGGAATGCTATATATATAGGCATGGAAAATGGGAGAGTTACTTGCATGAAAGCAGAGCCTTTCTCACACCCACAGTGACTGAAGGGTCTGGTTGTGTGTGGTGAAGATGAGTTTGGGTAAATGTATTCATTTCACTCAGATGTGTTGACACGTATCAGTACTCCAGGATCTTTCTGTACAAGGAAGCTGCTAAATATTTCCCTCAGTGTAATCTCTGGCTACCCTTCTCTCATTTGTACAGTCTGAGGACAAACAAATTCCTTGAAGCTAGTTCTTTTCTACATGCAGCATGAATTCTCCAGTAATCCTTATGTATTCTTATTAATTTTCTGGGCATGGCATAGTCCACTTGCTGAATATCTCTGTTTCTAGAAGAGCTAGGTGGAATTCTTGTGCCATTGCATAATGGTGGGGTTTTTTAAGAGTTTTGCAAAGTAAAAAGTCTGTTTATTTTTTTTTCTCCAGCCTGTTAAATAGCTAAGCTGTGAAAGTTTTATTGACAGTTTTTTGATCATGTATGATACATTCACAATATGTGCCAGCCAATAAATGTTCTGGTCTTCTGTTTTTCACAATTGTGCTTAAGCCAACAAAAACTCCTTTGCAGCACTGGAGATTAAGGATTCTTTTTCTGCTACAAATCTTCAAGCACTTTGGTGTTTCATGTTGAAGTGGATTTTCAGTCTATCTTTATTCTGTAAATTGCATGATCAACCCCAAATATTTGTAGTTTGGCTATCATTCCAAACAGTTACATCTGAGTATCCAAGATGAAAGTGGTGAAAATTACGATTAGTACTGCTGCTGTACTAAATTCACTTCAAACAACCCTTATAAATTGTTCTACTCCTGTACATATTCAAGGACAGGACATGCTTGTATCTTAAGAAGGTAATAGAACATAGAAGTACTTTTGCGTAAGATTTAATTAAAGAATGGCCAAATGCTTCTGTTCAGTGGACTCATTTATATAATAACATTGTTTTTACTACTGTTGTAATGGATAATATGACTGAAGAACTAAAGTGTATTGGGCTTTGCTCTAGCCTTCAGTTGTTCCTATTGTAGGTCCTACTGCAGTTCAAAAAGGAAGAATAATTACCCAAGATAGAAAAATAAGCTATTGAAATGCTAGGGATCTTTTCATCTCCTGGATCTTTACTGCATTCTGCTATGGTCATGACTGATGCAGGCATTAATTTAACTGAGTTCTAGAATTGTGGATTATATTAAAGGGGAGGAGAAAAAAAGTCATTACCAATGCAGCTTTATAAATCCTCTGATCTTTTCTCAGAGGTCATTTAGTGTTGCAGGTCAGATAAGAAACAGGAATCACAGGATAATATACCAGCTGTGACATTAGGTCTGGGATAATTTGGAAAATTTTAGCTATCTCCACAGAAGTCTCATCTCCATTTCAACGAAGTTGAAAAGCACTGGGGAAAGATTGGTGCCTCTGGACAGTAATTTAGGCCTTCCACAGTGCAAGTCATTCCCTGAGGCTGCCTGCTTCTACTCACAGACCATGGAGGGCCCTAAGGACTGGGGATTAAATAGCTCAGTGAAATGCCAAATTGCAGTGCAAGGAACATGAACCAAACATGAATCTTCCAGTGAACCAACTCCATATATAGTAGGTGCTAATATTTATTCACCTTCTTAAAATACTTTCAGGTTCTTGAATAAAAGAAGCAATATTAGCATGCCTATTAGTTGAACTTCTAGGATTCAGGTTTTCTTTGATTGTGTGGACACTTGAGTTTAGCAAGCAATTTATGTCTGTTATAAAGATATAGAGTAAGGGTTTTAAAGGCAACTTTTTCAAGTTCAGGGAGCAGAGTTTTATTTCTAAAACTTCTTCTATTTATGTTCTTACTCTATTCCTGTTTATAGATGTTAGTATTTCTAGTGTGCAGCTAGACATCTCAAACTGTGTACAAATGAGCTAATTTTTGTGGCTTCTTCAGCAGACAAGACAAAATTGAGAAAAATAATTGACATTTAACTCTTAAATGACATCCTTTTTTTAACTTGACTGACGTACACTCTAAGGTAAGACATCTAGAGTGTACGTAAGTCCTTTGTATGTTCTGAGAAATAGCGAATGAGCTTCTGAGAACTAGAGAACAAGAAGCCACTCTTCATTATGGGAGAGCTGAGCACAGTTATTGTTTTCACAGTTTCTTTCCAAGAGCAGCAAGAGTAACAATATTGTTTCATTGAGTGTCACAGGTTACACTTTCTGCAGGTTACACTGCCCTAACTGGAGACGAAAAAATGGGTAATGTCTGCAAAAACCTCTTTTCTTGAATCATCATGAGTCATCATTTCATGATAATGCGTTCCTGATCCTTCAGTAATAATTATAATTGTACTGTTTATTGTTTCAGTACTCTGAAGTGTTCATTACATAGTCAGGGTGCATCTCACAGCTCTTCTAGTGTCTTTGCTAAATTCAAGTTCAAATAATACAAAATTCCTTTTCACACCTCCAGTGATTTTGATTTCCCTTTTTCAGGACACCAGGTAATCCAGGATAAAAGCGAAGCTGGGAACTTTCATAATAGGATATACTTTAATAAGTCAGGACTGCTGTAATAGCATGGCACTCTAATTCTAACTCCTTATTCCTTTTTGGCCAACTAGACCTTATGGTACATTTTTCCTGTGTGTTTTATAGTTTTACATAATGCTCCATCTGAACATAGTAGATTTTTTTTTTTTTTTTTTTTTTGTTTATATATGCTTACAATGTTTACACTTTTTATAAAGCATTGTGATCTCTCTGCTGCTGAAAGACACTGTATAAATCTTCAGTATGGATAATGAGGGCCCATTTCAGAATTAGGCTAATTTAGAAAAGTAGTATATGCATGAGTCACTGAGATCTGAAATGCCGCCAGCATTGTTGGCTGCTTCCTGTTCTATCTTATATGGCAAGAAACTCTTTTCAGTGGAAGTGTGAGTCTGTATCTTATATGAATACTTAGCTCTATGAAATTGAATGCTTTAGCAATCTGTAACATGTGTAACTCCCTCTTGCCTTCTGCTTTTTAGCAAAGGAGTCTTTAGCAAAACAAAAAGAAAATTCTAATATGTTCCCCTACTTAATTTTCATGCTAGAATTAGAACACCTAAAACTAAAAGCTTTTCAACTCATTCTTAGCAAAGAATAATAATTAATCATAAAGGAACATCACCTCAATTAGAATATCTAAGTATTAGCCAGTCTTGATGCTGATTTTGTTGTCTGAAGTACCTCAGTCTCAGGATTACATGCTTAAATTGTATTGCATGCTCAAAAGATAATCAGAAAAGTAATTCCACTGCTATGGAATTTGTACTAATTTATTTCTTCATCAGATTATAGGAAATAATGTTTTTACAAGAGCCTTCACAGCTGAGAAATCTTACAGACATAAATTTGCCTTCTTTATAACAGTGGGGGTCAGTTTTGTATGTAAATGTAAAAGTGTATGTTCTTGAAATTGAATTGTTCCTGACACACATCATGACAGCTTGTCTGTCCTTGCCAATGCCAGGTCCACTCCTAAGTTCCAAATATATGGAATATACTTATAGAAAAACAAACAACTAAACATGTATAATATTTATTGTCCCCAAGTACAGTAGCATACATCTGATTTGTTTAGCACCAGCTCAACAGAGCAGCTTACAAAGCTCAGACAGCCAAAAGCTGCTGTCAGGACATTTCACACTGCAACAAAATTCAGGTGCTTTTCCCTCTGTTGTTTCTCCATTCTAAGGCATAGAAGAGCAGTAGATTCAAATGCTCATCTGACTCTCTTGGTAGCAGAAATTCTATGTAAGAGGTCGGATATCCTTTTAAAGGTAAAGGTATTCCTTGCTGTACTCATGTTTTTTCAGAGCTCAGTCCGCAGGACTAGCATGGGAATTTATTCTGTACCCTCCAAAGGATCTCAGCTGTACTGAGCAGGAAGCAGCAAGGGCAGGAGATCTTTGAGATGTACTGGCACTTTGGGAGCAGGTGAGCCAGGGGTGAAGGACCCTGGCACAGGTGCAGTCCCACAGTAGCTGCGCACGAAGAGCAGATCACGTCTAGTGATGGCATCAAGGCTCAGCTCACAGACCAGACCACAGGCAAGCCTGTAGGGATGAGACAGTCCAAGATCAAGACAGAATATCAAGTGATCAGGTCAGGATCAGAGCCAAGAGGCTGGAAGGTAGAAGACCAAGCACAAGCAGAGACTGAGAGCAAGAGCCTGAACTTAGAAGCAGCTCTACAGCAAAAATGGACAGAACCCCACCACCCCCAGCTTTTTTCTCACACCACTCTTTCTAGGCATGCCTCTGACTTAAGGTTACAGAGCTGCATGAAGCCAGTAGTAAGCTTGAGCCTTAGGCAGCTAAACCATAGAATCAGAGAAGCACAGGATATCTCCAGCTGGAAGGAAGCTTGCAGGATCATCAAGCCCAAATCTCTGCTCCTCACAGAACTGCTTAAATTTGAATCTAAAAGCATCCTCCATGTGCTCCTTGAGCTCTGACAGGCTTTTTGTCATGATCATTTCCTTGGGGAGTCTGTTTGGGTGACTGACCACTCTCTTTCAGTGAAGAATAATTTCTTAATGTCCAACCTGAACTTTTCCATAATGCAGCTTGGTTCCAATTCCTTGTGTCCTATTGCTGGGACCAGAGAGAGGAGATCAGGGCTATCCCCTCCCCTGCTCTCCTGGAGGAAGCTGTAGTCTGCCAGGAGGCCATCCCTCACCTTTGTCTTCTCCAAGCCAAAGAAGCCAAGTGAACTTAGCTGCTGCTCCTGAGTTTCGTCCTCAGGGTCTTTCACCATCACTCTCCTCTGGACATACTCTAATGGTTTGATGTTCTTCACATATTGAGGTATGCAAGACTTTGAATGGTACTTGAGGTGAGACCGCAGTTCCTGGAGAAGAGATGCACATGGGGCCCTAATAAAGCTTGGTATTCCAACTACATCTCTATTCAATATCTGTTCAATAGCCTTCCTTTGATGTCTGGAGAAAGAAATTAAGATCCACACCTGTAGTTTTGACCATGGTAAGGTGAATTGTTCTGCCCATAGCTGATACAAGTTAATAAGCTGGTCCCCAGCATCACTTGCCAAATATTTTATGCGAGAGACCACCACCCATCTGGACTAATGTTTGTAATTGCTCTCTGGCAGTTCTGTTGAAATTACCTGGTTTAGAAACTTGCTTGAGATAACCTGTTTAGGATCTTTTTAAGATTAACTGTATAATTTAACAGAACTGGGTGAGGGAACAGTTACATATGCACTAATGCTGGTTGGCCTTTAGGGGAGGCAAACAATTCAAACTGTCTGTGCCTAGATCAGGATGTATGAAATACCTGTGCATTCTTCATGCTCTAAAAATCCTAGTTTTGAAAATTAAGACTAGAAATTTTCTTCTGAGAGGATTAGTCTTACTACAAGCAATTGTGTGAAACTGTCTTCTAATACTTTGATAACTCATCAAATTCAACATTTAAACTAGGAGAAAACTAGGTTTCTGCAGAATTGCTTTATTTTGAAGGTCTTTAACATTTAAATTTCTGATCTAAAGTATTTATGGCTAGTTTATAAGGGTTGGTTGGTTGGTTGGTTGGTTGGTTGGTTGGTTTTGATGCCAGCATCATCCTCTAGATTCACAAAATCACAGAATGGTTGAGGTTGTAAGGGACTCAAGATCATCTAGTCCAAATTGAGCAAAGGACACTAAAGCAAGATGCTCAAGACCACATCCAGCTGGGTTTTGAGCATTTCCAAGGGTGGAGACTTCACAATCTCCCTGGGTAATCTGTTCCCATGTTTGGTGCCCTCGCAGCAAGAAAGTGTTTTCTTACATAGGAATAAAATTTCCTGATTTATGTTCATTGCTGCTGGTCCTTCCTTTGGGCACCAGTGGGAAGAGTCTGGCTACATCTTCTCTGCACCCCTTCTATTCCTCCCTAATCAGGCATCTGTGCAGGCTGGTAAGATCCCTCTGAGCATTCTCCTCTCAGACTGACCTGTGCTGGCTTGTGCATCCTTGTCTCAGATGGTAAGTACTCCAAGCCTTTAATGATCTTCGTATACATTCCCTGGGCTTGCTTTGATCTCCTTGTCTCGCTTGAACATGGCAAATTAGAACTGAACACAACACAACACTGCAGATGCCCAATTTTGTCATCAAGACTCTACTTTTTATGCCAGAAAATTAAAAAACCCAGATTAGCAAGGTTAATCCATTCAACTAGGAAAATGTTACCTTTATTTTTCATTACTAAATGTTGCCACCACCATTTCTTCACCTGCAATGAGCCCTATTTTTAAGAAATTTCTTTTGCTTACAGAATTCCTTTTGTTTAATAAAAATGTGTTGGGTAATATGTATCCTTCCTAAATTGTGTTTCATATCTTCTTCTCTCATTAAATAAAGTTGTAACTAGTTAAAAGATAAATAACATATTAAAAGGAACAGAGAAAATATGAATTATTTTAGAAATTTTTGAAGAAATTTTACTAGACATCCCAAAATCAAAAATTAGATGATGCAATCTAAAATAAACTCCATATAGAGAGAAAACTAAAGTCGCTGTTTCAGAAATAATATATATCAAGAAAGGGGAAACTAAGTGTTAATTCTTATTCTATAGCAGAAGGTAAGAATTACAGAAAGGTGGTGAGAGGAGGAAGCAGATGAGCTTATAGCCAGCAGAGTTAAGGACAACTAGGAGATATGATTATATTTTCTTCTAATGAAAGAATTCATCCAGGATGTGTTGGAATATTTAGTAAATATTTACTATCTACATCTGGTGAAGATCCTTGTTTATCAGCCTAATATATGTGAACACTTATTTATTAAAGGATGGGACAGGTTTACATATCTCAAAAGGACTCTTTTATGGGGCAAGAATGATTCTACAAAAAGCTGGTTCAAAGAAACCTCATAGCTGGAATCAAAGAGCATGTAGAGTAGATGGCCACAGGAGACTTCATCTACTATATATTTAGTGAATATTCTGTTAGACTGAAACCAGTGCTCCTAGTAGCAGCAATGCCTGTTGATTGCGGCACCAAAAGAAAATTTTTGTCTCCTGTACATAGTTTTTATTTCCAATTAAAAAAAACGATTTTATCACTATTGCTTTTGAAACAGTCTTAGTCAATAGTATGTTGCATTGTGTAATGATCTCCAGATTAAGAGACAGGCCTTTTTTGTGAGTCTGTTTCATTTTATTTCCCAACAATGGTATCTTTCATCTAGCTTGGATGATGAGGTAGATGTTCATGCTCTGTGTCACACCTCTCCAAGTTGTTTGTTCTGCTCTTGTACACATTATATAATGTTTGCTGGAGGAAGCCAAGGGCTATGACATCCTTTTTGTGTGGAAGTGTTTCATAATGTGTTTGAAGACTATGATTCAGCCCAGCCTTTTATGTCATGTGGGTACTGAATTACCTGCTCTCACATTTCAAGACTCCCTCAGCCCATGACACAATGTCCTTGATTCTGAGACTTGCCAGTAAACTGTGATTAACAAAGAAACACCTGCATGACTAGGATCATTTTCCATTCAAAGTTTTGCTTCATTTCTGTCCTTAAATTGTATGCTTTTGCCTCCAATTTGCTTCTGAAATGGAAGCCTTTTCTTCTCTGCTGCCATCAGGCATGCATTATAGGAAGAAATGTGTTTTCTCCAAGGAGAGCTTCCACTTCATCAAAAATACCAAGGAAATATTCCAAAAACCAGAAGGCACAATTTTCCTGCTCTGATTTAAAAGCTTTTTTCACATTAATCACAGTCCTTTTCAAGGCAGGGAGAGGCATGGCCCCTAGATTTCATTCTTAAAACATTTTGAACCAATCAAGTATATTTATACCCAGTCCTGAAGTTTAACTTCTCCACGCTTGTTGTGTTTATTTAATTGCTGAAACATTTTCATAGGAGATTTTGCTCTCTCTGTTTTGGAACAGAGAACAAAAGATATGTGAATTCTGGTGGCTCCCACAAACTGCTCCAAGCAGTGGGAAGATCAACCCTCAGACTCCTTGGTCAGATGAAGGATGTTCATAACTTCTAGTCCAATTCTGCATTGCCCATGTTGGTATTGAATTTCATATTGTCTTGACTGGAACGAGAGTCAAACTCACCAAAATGGCATTGAGGAGCATGATACAAAATATGTACTCAAAAATCATTGTTTCCATCAGTCTGGGAGAGGTAGGTATTGAATTCTTGGGCTCTTTTGGAAGCTGAATCTTTATTTTACACCACTGGAGAACCTGCAGAAAAAAGAAATTGAAGGCAGAGGAGAGGGCTGCTTGAATTGCTTCGTGATGATTGCTGAATTTCATGTTGGGCAAGTGCTTTACAAAATGCCTGTGCCTCAGGGAGACAATAAATTAAAACAGATGTGCATAATCAGGACAGGTAAAACATGTAGGAGGACTTCCTCCTTGCTCTGCACTTTTCTCGAAAAGTACAAAATCGTTGTGGCCCAGCCTCCTGTATCAAGGATTCAGATAAGATCCCTTAATGCTGACAAGAAGCTGACCAGTGAGGAGATATTCTCAGACAATGTTTTCTTTCTTTAACATTCTGGTGGTGCCAGAGAAGCATAAAACAGCTTGGAACTGAGCATTGGAATACCACAACAGTGAGTTTGTTGATTCCTTCATGGGAAAGGCCTGTATTAATAGTCCCATAAATCACAGGTAGCAAAAATTGTCAGTTGAATATCACTATTTTGCTGCCATGTTGACAGAACTTGGGACCTTACTTGATATTGGCAGTTTGGAGAGAAATCAGCAATCCTTCCTAAGAGGTGCTGATAAGCCACACACAATCAATTCTGATCTTTTTTTCAGAAATCTTCCGTCCTGATTCTACTATGTTCACTGGTAAGAAATTTTAAAAGACTATGACTTTCAAACAACTGTAGGCCATGCAAGAGTCTATTGAAAAAAAATCTACTGAAAGCAAAAAATATATTGAATGCAACATAGTAAATGCAAATGTACCAAGGTAGTGATTTAATTAAATGGTATAAGTTTAATGTTTACTTAAAACTAATTTTTTATTACCTGTCCTTTGTTTTTTGAAAAGTTGACCAGTTCAGTACTGTGGTCAGTAGGTATGGAAAAGCACACGAGGTTTTGACATTTACCTTCTTCGTTAGAGTGCATCACTTCATTCACCATCTCTGAGATGTTTTCCTGTAGGCAGCTTGCACTTTGATCTTCGTTGCAGTTCTCATATAATTGGTGTTCAATACAGAAATTTCTTTGACTGCATCTTAGTTAGGAGTCCTCCCATGGCCCCACTCTTTTCTAGCTGGGGAAATCTACAGTGAGAATGTTATAAAATGACATGTGCTGGTGTTATTAAACTTCTGACTTTAGTAAAGTTCAAGGTGGGAAATGTCAAACATTTTCAGAGATGTCTCTTCCGGCATTTTCCACTTTTACACCCTAATAGGGTATTGAATTGCACAATCCCAAAACTTCAGATACCAAGATGTGGCATGCCACAGGCAAAACTGAACTGCACAGTTTTCTGTAATGAGCCATGCAAATATATAACTATACGCATTTATGTTTGTATATAATATATACACATATATATCTCTAAACATATATATAAACAGAATAGTGTTCTATCATACTGTATTTGGGGATGTGTATTGTATGATCATGCACTATAAAAGAACAGTCAATAGTAATGTCTACCAATGCTATTTTAATGACACTTGGAATTATCCTATGTGAACACCAGAGAGAGTTAATTTAATGTCTTTGCAGAAAGTGGTAAAATAAGAGGAAATTTGATTCTAGATGAAGAATTCTCAGTTAGATCAAAGCTTATTTAAGAGGATCCTAGTCCTATCTACATTTATATCTTCTTTATTGCCCTGGTATTTTGTTTGCATTAGATTAAGGAGCTAAAATTAGTTTTTTGGTTAACATTTAGAATATAAATACAATGCACTAAATTACCTTACAGTCTGCTGAAACTACATACAGCTCAGACCACTTCAGCTTCCAGACCACTTCAGTATTACTTTAGCATTATTGTCTGAATCTTTTCCAGTTACAGTTTGTGATATTTGAGAATGTTATTCTAATTGATCACAATTCCCTCAAACATTGCATGTAACTTTTTCTCATTAAAAAATTAAAAAGACAACATTGTGGATTACTTTCTTTTTACAGTGTACATTAATTTTTATTGATTGATTTGATTTCTGCAGCACCAGTTTAATTTTATAGTGTATAAGGTTATAGTAGTGTCTCTGTAAATCACTTGCACACCTTTTAGTTACACAATTTAGTGCTTATAGTGCTAATAGTTTAGAGGAGCTGCCAGAAACCAGCAGAGCAGCAGCATGCCTCTAGCTATATCTTGCATATTTGTGTATTATTTAGCAAGTGTGTTTATTTGGTTCAATTACACTGCATGGTTCCTTCATACTATCCTCACTGTGGAACAAGTGAAAGATGTACAGTGACCCACAGCTCTAAGCACCTGTCACCATCTAGCCTGGTGAAAGCTTTCAAGGTTTCCATGCATACTTCAGTTCATCAGAATTTCCTGTTCTTGATGCTACTATTTGTATATTCTCCCACCAAAAAACAAAGGCACTCTGGGGACCAGTGTTATCAAATCCCACCTGCCTTGTTCTTCATTGTTTCCAGCCCTCCCACCTCTCAGGCCTCATCCTCTTTGAACATCAAGACAAGAGGAACTGTGTAGCATGCCTGGAATGTTCCTAAATCCAGAGACTAATAGACCAAAGAGGGAATCTGATCCCAGAGCTTAGGGCCTCACTTGAGAAATACTCTCTTATTGCCAAGTAGTTTGGGAAGTGTCAGATTTGGGGCTCTGCTTTTGGGCCACACCTATCTAACACATATCTTGTGATAACATACAAGAAATATAAAGAAGGAAATAATGGATATGTAATTCCTTTTTCTCAGTACTTCTCAGCATTCCTAATTCTGAAGGCTTTTCAAACAGAACTAGATCTTCACAGAGAAGGTATATATAATAAAATGTTTTCTGCTTATTAAATACAGCTCTCATTGTTTAGATATTGAAAGAGGAGAATTCTAAATTAAATAGGAGTAAGAATATGAAGTGTCCATCTGAGAGAGACCATGACCTTTCGTATGATTTGACTGCGATTTATTCTTCCTAGAACTCACAATGCAGTGATAAGAGCCAAGTGTTTGCCCTGTAGTTTGGTCTAATACTGAAGATGTGTGCAGAGACTGTGGAAGACACAGTCTTCTTTACGGCCTTGATTGAGCTATCTAATTTCTTATACCTTGCAGCCTTTCCTAAGAACCTGGAAATGTATTTCCTATAATCAGAACCTGGATTTTCCATTTTTTCCAGAAACTTTTTCTGAAATAAACAATTACTTTAGTTCAGGGCAGTTATATTTTGCCTAAAGCAGGAATTGACACTAGTGCGTTTTGGGACGGCTTTTACTTAGATTAATTTTAAGGAAGCATATGGAATTTTATTTTTCATGTTTTCATGAAAATGTTATTGATGTCTTTATTAGCTGTGTATTCTTCCATATGAAAGATCCTCTATAACTACTAACAGAGAGTCAAAGTATTTTTATTGTAAAATCCTTGGTGCAAGCTGAAAGATCTCCTTTCCTAGGTCAGATTACTACCAGATTTTTACCAACAAAATAGGTGGATACTTGGAAGTCATCTATTTGTGACTGTTAGTATAAAATAAAGTGAGATAAGTGTTACAGGATTAGTCTGTTTGCAGACACTCACATCATGTAAATTTCTTTTTATGTTTTCTGCTTCCAAAGTGAAATAAAGGCAGCAAAGCCCAGTTTTCTGTTGGATGCTAAGAAATTTGAAACTGCCATTTTCAGTCCTATGAGAAAGGTTAAAAAAAAATCTTGTTTATGACAGGCTAGTTTTGTAACTCATTTTGCTGCTATGGTGACAAATGCTGCCCCAGGTGAAGGGCAGGACCCATGTGCTAGCATTTCTTCATGCACACACCACAGCTTCTCCTTCCTTGAGTCAGAGAGGTTTTCCCAACACACTTTCCCACATGCCAGGGCATGAGGAGCAAGTAGAAGAGGGGGGAAGAATTTCCAGTGTTGGTAGCAGCTGGCTGTAAAATTTGTTTGGCAGTAATGTCAAACTACATTATCTGAACCTAGCCAAGGAATTAATCTGTCATACAGCAGAAACATATCAGGTCTTCTGTATCCAGGTCCTTTAGGGGATAAGATAGGATATGGGTCTCTTGAATAGCAAGAATAATAAGGAACAATTGTACTCTAAGTAAGATTTTCAGATGGTGACCCATGGGACATCTCTAGACTTTAGGACACATCAGCAAAATCTGACTCCAATGGTTTCCAACCCTTAGAACAGATTTGTGTTGTAATGTCACTCAGTAGGTGTTTTGTGTAACCCAGCCTGAAAAGCTTCTAGAAACTCCCATTTGAGTTGGCTCTGCTAGGCTTTGTTATATCTACCACTGCATTTTCATCTCTTCTGCTGCCAGTGATACTGAGGAGGTCAGAGAAGGCTGCTGAAGTGGAATTTCACAACACCTTCTTCTGTACAGCATTATAGGCTGAAGAAGAGTCACTTGCATTTTGGTGCTATGCCAGAAAACAGCTGTCCTCTGAGGCATCACTTCTGTCTGTATGGACTCCTGTCAAGCTGCTGGCTCTGTACCCCTTAGCTAAGGCTGGGCCTTCCAGAGACAGATGGATTCTGTCCCTAATGCTGGTGCATCCCACCCCCAGCCTGCGCCACATCCCATTCACACAGACAGCTTTCCCCCTACTTCATGCACTGGATTTTTCTTCTGTGCTTCTAACTCAGCTGTGTCTCTGACTAGTATTGGTGTAGGAGTTCATCTTGCCTACCTGCTACAATTGAGCCCTAATTCCTCATTATAGCTGCTAGAAAGAAATGATGGTTTAAGGGTGAAATTTATTTGACTGAACTGAAACATTCAACTTGGGAAAGAATTAACTTTAATTCTGGAAATATCTTCTTGTTTTTGTAGTGCTAAAAGAATGTCATGTGAGTAGACCATCCATAAAGAGCTTACTATGAATTTACAAGTCGTATAATCCCAAATATATGTACTACTCCTCTCCTCTTCTTCTCATGATATAACATAGTAATGTGACTCCCCCTCATTACTCCAGAAGCACGTGTAGGTGCTTCAGGTGGGTGCTTCATACTCTTCAAACTGGACACCTTAAAAAGCTTAAAAATCTAGCATAGCAGTCCTCACAGCCCAGAGAATGGCATTCAGTAGACACTTTTCCTCCAATGTAAAATGAATTTGCACTATACAATTTTCATTACTAGAGCAGGCTTGCTTCTCACACCCCATAAACATTTAGTAAAAAAGATTGTCTCCTTGTCTCCAGAACTAAACGTAACTTTATATTTCTATGTTTTGTGTTTCAGTATAAATTTTTATATTTTCTTTGCCTGCCTTTTTACAGAGTGATACTCTGCTTATCTCCGTTTATTTTGTCATAAACTACTTGGTATTGACTACACTGCTTTGAAAGAAATTTGTAAACCAGAAAGAAATATGCAGGAGGGCTTTTATAAATACACACAAGGCTCTTTTCATTGCATTTGGAAATCAAAAGTGTTTTTATTGAGATCATATGGCAGACATTAGGGAATCAATTTTTAACATGCCTACTTGGTTACCCTGTTTGTCTATAGGGAAAAAATACCAAAAAGGAAAGAAAAATATATAATATATTTTTAAAAAATCATATTTACAATATAACCAGTTCTATTAACATCAACAGTGTGTGTATAAATCTCTGTATAAATATGAGTTATTGCTCATCATATAAAGGAGAGTAGTCTGGTCTCTCAAATAAGTGCCAACCCAAATAAGAATAAAAGTAGGGAAAAAATGCTGCAGCACCCTGGCAACAGCATCACCTGGGAGTCATACAATGTGGAGGTGGAATTTTGTGCTCTCATGCATACCCACAAAGAAAAGCACATGGAAAGAATTTCACCAGCTGAAAGAACATCAGGGTACCTGTCCAGTTGCTTGTCCTATTGTTCTTTCTCTGTCAGTATGATACTGGCAGTGAAAGACAAGTCCCACATCAGTTACTCAAATCTCAGGGCAGGGTATGAGTGCTGCTGTGAGCTACAGAAGAGTTTAAAGCCCTGCCTGACAATGTGCTGCGAAATGGGATGCTTAGGCTTGCTCTCACTTTTCCTGTGTTTATTTCACAGAAAATGAAGTAAAAAAGGTGTGTAAATTTATGCTAGCTGTAAGCACCATACCATCCAAAAGTACCTTTATGTTTAAACTGGCAAAGTTTTTGAGAACCTCTCTGGAATCTTGTACCCTGTACCTTCTCACTCCGCCTCTTGTCCAATACCATGGAAACACATAGTTCCAGAACCTGGCCATGCAAGGTGCTATGCCACATACGAAGAAAGTATTTCTTTAAATAATGTTATGCTTTTTAAGTATTCCTTGTAGGTGCCTAAGTCCTTTCTTGTTGGAAGTCAGCAGCTCGCCTCAGAATATCCTTGAGATAGCCCAGGGAGATGTTGGCATAAGTTATTCTTGTTCCTAGGGTATAGAATGCTTGCACAACAAAAGCACATCTTTTATTTTGGCTTTAGAAAGGATAATTTTCTTTTTAACTTTATTTGGTATTTACATAGATAAATAGTTAAAATGCAGTGGATGTTGCCTTGGAAGGGCTACCCTTGGATTTCATGCACAGCTCTCACCTTCGTTGGTAAACCATGATCAATTTTTGTTTTGTTGTCTGACATAGTTTACTATTCATAAGAAAATAAAAAAGAAATTTACTTTCTTTCTATTCTTCTATACCAGAATAAAACCAGCGTTCCTAGTTTTAAATTTGATTGCTGTCTTCTTTTCTAACATGGAAGTAGAAAGCTAGGAAATAAGTATATGACAACCTCTTAAAAGTAACCTCTTCCTTTATGCATACAAAAACTATTCTAATTTAGCTATTTTTGGACGTGCAAAATGTTTCCTTTAAAAGAATGAATCCCTATTTTCTCTTGAGCATAAGGAAAAATTTGTAAAAGGTCTCCACAATAGTGACCAATAATGACTAGAAGATGAGCATATATATTTATAAGAAGAAGCTACCCATCTATAGGTAGATTTAAACTCATGCAATGGTTACTATCTGAATGATTCAATGCACTTAGAAGTGAGCGGACAGACTTTATCAGTTCCTGCCTGGAGGAACTGGCACTAGGGACCTCCTTTTTGGGACCTAATCTGGTTTAAGATTGGATATATTGATGGATATAATTGACATCCTGTGTTCACAAGTGTAATACTTCATCATTTTAAAGAAAATAAAGCAATGGAAATGAACATTCTCTCCTGCATTAAGTGAGGTTCTGACAATATTTGCTTTGAATGGCTGTTTGTTTAGTGCTGACATGGAGCATAGTCTATTTTATTCATAGAATGACATTTCCAAGTGTTGAGTACATGCCTAAGGAATTAAAAAATTAGTTATTTAGATTTAGCCAAATGTATGATGCCAATTTCTACATACTGTGTGTGTCTTACAGGTAGTAAGTAGTTTTTGTTTCATTGCTGAAGTGTAACAAACCAGCTGCAAACAGAAGTGTTGCAGGATTTCATTCCCCTTTTTTAGAAATAAATACTATATTATATCCTTTTTCTATGGCTTTTATTTTTACATCATGTTGAACAAGAAGTATAAAAAAACCTCACTGAGATTGTTTATACTTTTTATACTGTACTTTCCACGCACAAAAATATAATTGTGAATTCAACAGTGAGCACAAAACAAAACAGCCTGTTAGTTTTTTTTTCTTTCCCCCTCTCATGTTTATTTTATAGAATACTGCCCTTCTATTTGTAGGATAATGTTTCACAGCTCAGCCTGCCCTGTTTCTGTTCCTGCAGGAAACTTCTTCTTCCATTCCCACAGTCCTTGTACTTCATCAGTTTAATTTCTCAGTTTTTTTCCTTCTTCTTCTTCTTTTTTAATGAGGAGTATTTCTAGATGTGTGGTACTGATGCAGGCCACTTGCAGGTGATGAAAGTAATTCTGACTGGGTGTACTATCCTCAGTACACAAATAATTGCTGTGATTTTAGCTAGATGGTCCTAAGGAAGCCTTAAAGTGGTTGTATTTAGATATTAATCTTTATTAATAGCTATGTATCATCAGTTATAAATAAAGCATAATTTTGTGGATTATGGTATATGTTTTATATAATGGAGTAGACACAGGATTTTTTTCATATTAACAAGTAATAGGAACATTATGGGAATATAATCACATATCACTGACTTTTAATTGTTGGTCATATTTTGTGTTTCAGCCAATAAATCAGCTTACAAAATAGCTGCAACAGGAATCAAAATTAATATGACTGAACTGGTTACTGCTATTCCTGTTATCACTAAACTGCATAATAAGACTACCCGCTCTTGTGGAAAGTAAAAGCCAAGTTCACATGGATTTTTTTATGATTAGTTGCTGAAAAATGTGGCTTGGTGCTTCATGCGCTCTTCTTCAGGTACTCTTTCAGTCTGAAATTTATGGGAAAACCTCCCCATCATACCTTTCAACACCTATTAGCTCTAAGTATGATTCCATGTTCAACACCTACCCTCCTTTTCTCACAGCCATGCTGACACATCTGTCTCTTTGAGGGCTGTCATAGTGAAATAGTGGGTGGTCCATAACTGCAAAAACTCCTGAGTTAACTCAGAAACAGGGAACAACCTTTCATGGGTGAGCTTGAAGTCCTGAGCCACAGTATACTGCAACTGCATATAGAATGGATGAAACCTTGGCTTCACTACATTCAAGTGGCAAAGATCCCAAAGCCTTCTTCATCAGAGCCAAGATGTCTCTAATTGAGTATTTGAAGTAGTAATGCCTCTCAAAGGCAGACTTTTGGAGAGGCCTTGGCCAACCAGTGGTGATCCTACTGCAAGCCCTCTCCTCCCAGCTGGTGAGTTGGAAGCAGCACCTCCTGTCAGGCTCTGGTAACAGGCACTGATTGAAGAGTTTCAGGGAAACTCTAAGAAAGAGCAGCACAGATGAAATGAAACTAAAAGTGGTAGGATGAGTTTAAACATACAGGCTGAACGAAACTACTACACAGCCAACATATTTCAATTAGATTTGATTCTAAACAAATATGTGTTTTAAGAGCATTAATGAGGAGAGAGGGGAGAATGACTTGGTGATCTCAGAGGTCTTTTCCAACTTAAGTGATTCTATGAAAGAAATACAGCAGATACATTTGGGAAGAAACATGAGAATAAGAGCATTGTGCTTAAGATTTGTATTAATTTATCTCAGTCTTTGTACTTACTCATTCTTACTCCCATTAATGTGGTCTTACAATAACCTGTATTCATCTCAATTTTGGTGAGCCCGGGCTAAATTGAAACAAATGAATGGTGAGGATAAGACATATATGTTCAAATTAGTCTCGAAATATGACTTCCTCAGAGGGAATCCTTATTTCTCCATACTGCTTCTGTGCTTCCCTGCACTCCTCTAATGTTTGTGAGGCCACATAGGAGGATGACTCAAGGAGCTAATCCAGAAGATATGTAAACCCCCACAAGTGACTATTTCTGCCAATTTTGCCCCAGGCTCTCTGAGGTCAGACCTATCCCAAGAAAAGCAAATGCAGCTCATGGGAGAATCAGGTGGGAGCAGGGCAGCTCTTCTACCAAAAGTTTTCTTTTTTACCAATACCAATTTTTTTTATCATAACATGAAACCTCACTCCCAAGCTATTCAGAACTTGGCTTGAGATATTTATGACTTCATCCAGAGAATATCCCATCTGATTATAGGCAGAACTGCAGGTGTCCAAAGCTTTTGAAAAGAAACTCAATGTCTAAAGCAAAGCATCTGGAATTAGAAGCTGCTCTTGAGTATTTGAATCTTTGTGATTCACTCAGAAGCAAGCCACTGGCACAGTCTGAAATAGATCTGCTGCCTCCTGCCTCTCAGCCACATTCCCTGTGCAGTAATGCTCATGCCAGACCCTGCCATCTCCCACATACTTTGTGACTCATTCTGTCCCTAAAACTATTTGCACCTGTTGCTTTACTAACAGTGTAATGGTTAAAAATATGGCCTTCAGAAGAGTTTAATTAAACCGCAATGGTTTCTTATCATTAATCTCCACACTGCTATCCTTTGTATGTTGCCCAGTATCTGCAGCCTTCCAAGATAATTTGCCTTTGACTCTGGTTAGCAGCAGCTATGCTCAAATGAACACATTTGGGGGCAGAAAATGTAACTTTCATCTTTCTTATCTCTGTTTCCTACTTGGTATGTCCAGTGTATTCTTTATTACAATTAAATCCAAAATTTCATCCTTCCATGAAGCTCTCATCTTGTTCTCCCCACAAAGATGCTCTCTGTTTTTTAATTTCTATTCTGTGTTGCTAAATCAGAGCAAATATCCTTAGAGCTGGCACAGCATCTGTATGCTTTCCTAGAAAAACAAAGGCATCTGCAGCCCTCATTTTTACTGCTGACATGGCTGTCCTTTAAGTCTTACCCCCTTTTACAACAAAATAGATTCCCTTTGTATGGGTTTTGTATATCTTCTGGTATGAAATTAGGCAGAGCTGTGTTTGTGAATGTGACAAACATATCCCAGGAACTGAAAGGGGAAGTAATCTAGCCAGCTAGCTAGAAATTCTCTGGTACAGAAGGCATTTAGGATGCTTTGGTAATAAAGGCATAATATTTTCAAAGAAGCATAGTGAGAATATTGTGAGTGTATTATGGGCCTTTAAATTAACACAGTCTGTATCCTTGTTTCACTCCTTGCTCTCCAAATGTGTTTGGAGCTTGTAATTGGAGCTGAAGCAAAGGTCAGTTCTGACTTTTTTCCCTGGAGAAGACCTGTGACCCACTGTAGAATCATGCCCTTTACTTGCTCCTCTGCTGTGCAGTAAAACTTGCTTTTTTTGTTTCATGACCTGTGTCCTGGGCATTTATGCTGCCTTCTGTAAAGGAGTATTTGTGAACTCCCTGTGGCTAAAGAGGTATCTGAATTTGTTTTTTTCATTTCACACAAGTGCTATGGGTCTGAGACTGGATACATGTTACCTGTTCCACTAGGAGCAGCATCTGAAAAGGATTAACAGAGCAGTCTGAAAAGGATAACAAATGCACTTGCATTCAGTGAAGGATCTCATTCTGTCATCTTCAGTTAGGTGTGCTTGGAGAACATGTACTGAGCAGGCTTGCCTGTCACTCCATGAGTTTCTAGGTCTCATGGTGACACTGTAGGTTGATCTGATGGGATTTAGGTAGTGCTTATGGGATTCTACAGCCCAGAGGCTGTGAGACTAACTTATAAAATTAACCCTGTGTGCATGAAGATGGCATCACAGAAAGGGAATTAAGACACCTCAGTCATGCCTATATCTCATTCTGATTGCTCAAATTCATCTAACTAAGGCTGCAAGAGATAGTAGGCAGCAAAGATGAGGGCAGAATCCAGGGATCAAACTCTTCTGCTCAAAACTCTGCTTCATCAAATCTTGTGTAAGTAGGTCTCAGTGCTTATGTTTTCACAGTCACTTCAACAGCCTATTAGGGATTTAATGCATTATATCCATCTCAAATTAATTCTTTCTTTCAAGACATTTACTATTTCTGCTTCTGGCTCCCAAGGACATCACAGAAAAATAAAAACAGTAGGTCCAGGCTGTCCACTGAGCTGGTCAAATGAGGGGAAATTCTGGGTATCACCCAAACAGAAACAAAGTTTATCCCTAGCATTTCAACTTTTCACAATTTAAAGTGGAGAGGAAAGAAGTTTTTAGAAGGATGTATTTGCCTTTCCTGCAAATTTTCAGTTGCAAAGTATGACATATGGTTTCATTAAAAATAATCAATTCATTCTCAAGTGGAGTACATGAATAACCAGCCTCAGGAGGAAAGTTCTTGGAGTGACATTTCACATACTAGAGTGCCATACTTTTACTAAGAAGTCTTTGTTTAGTGATCTAAAAATAGCATTGGGGAAAAGGATTGGTTCTAAATGAGGCTTCAAAGTATGTGCATAGTTGACTAAATTATACTTTATAAGACAACATTTTTTAAAGTGAAGTCAAATTTGGAGTCAAATTTGCAATCAAATCTGCAACCAGTGAATTCAGATCCTTCCTGACAACCACAAGTGAAGAGGGGTTTCATTCTGTTCAATTTTGTGAGCCACAGTTAGTGTATTCACAGCACTTCAGGCCCTTGAATCCTACCACCAAAGAAATAATTCCTTTCTGTGAAAATGACTGACCTAAACTCTGCAGATTCAACTGGAAATGTAGATGGAATCTTTGCTGATCACAGCTGGACTGGAAGTTCATCTTTATTCTAAGTTACAGTTATCTCCTAATTTTTTACTGTTTTTGTGTTATATTTTTAATTTTGGGGAAAATACACTGCAATGAAGAATGAAGAATAAGAAGTGCTATATTGGATTCGTAGATAATTACACCAGTCCTGGTAATGGCAAACACATTAATGACCAAGGAAGGCCAAAAGAGGAGAACCACTGCATTCTTTCCCTTGCATTTCTTGGGTTACTAGCTGTGTGTCCATTTCACCAGGACAAAGGCATTCTGTGTCTTACAGGTTTAAAACAAATTATTATAATGTGGATTTTACTGGTCTTGGGGCAATGATTAATGATACGCTCCTCTGAGAACAAAAACATTAAGTTGTTAACAAGTTGTAAAGTGTGTGCTTGTGGAGTTTATAGTGAGATATTGGATGGCTGCCATGAAGTGTTTAAGAGTGACTGAGCAAAATCCTGGCAGTTCAAATCAGTGTAGCTTTGCCACTTACTGCAGCAGGTTGGATTTTCATGTGCTGGGGAGGGCTACTGGAAAGAATTGTGAGCAAAATTTTTACCCTGGTTTTCTCTTATTTAAGAACTTAACCTCAAAGGCTTAACAGTGGCTTTTTGATAAGTGTTTATAAATCTTGTGAACACTGAAAAAGGGAGGTATTTAAACTTAATAAAAAATCTTCACTAAAAATGCAGGAAGGTAAGAAAATATTATTGCACATGACCTTCTCTCTGGGGAACAAGACTGTCCACCATTCTGGATTCCAGTCCAGTTACTTGTTTTGGACAATCTGAATGTTTTGCATTTTCCTTCCTGCATAGAAAGAAATCCCAAACAAAATTAAACAATCACACAAAAAAACAAACAAAAATCCCCCCCGCCAAAAAAAAAAAGCCCTCCTCAATAAAAAATTTCTAAGATACTTCATGTTTTCAGTAGTCAACCAGATATGTTCAACCAGTGTTCTATGAGGTGTGTGGGATACAGATGTCAAACAATAGAGCTGATTATTTTATTTTGACTTCCTTAGTTTTTAGCTGTCAAAATTGTTCTCTATTCTCATTTCAGTCTTAATGATTTTATATTTTTAAATCCCTTTGGACATCTAAATCAATTTGGATCAGAACCTTCTCTTTAATACCAGTTTTCTCTATCAATAGAAAACAAGCTGATGAATTGTCTCCTCTACCCAGTCTTTGCCCATGAAATGAAAGAGTGCTTGTCTGCTCCAGTTCCTAACACACTTGTATTTCTGTGTCAGAAGCCAATGCCACCTCTTTACCAGCTGTACAGAATGGATGCTGAGAATGACTGACAAGCCAATCTTCTCATCCTCACACACAGCTTTTGGAAGACCCCTAGCTTCAAAAATGCTTTGGAAATTGAGAAACACATTCTGAAAACCACATACTCAAAGTGAAATTGTCTAGTCTTTCCCCTTTAAATCAAAAAATCTGGGACAGCCCTAAGGAAAGTTATACTTCCTTAATTTGTTAGGGAGAAATTCACTTTTCTAATCAAATGGTTTTGAAGATAGCAGTTTGAGATCATGCAGTACTTTTCTACTGGAGCTGATCCTGGATGTTCTTCATAACTCAGTATGTCCCTGTGAATAGAGGGGATCAGGGTGCATCTCAACAATGTGGCTAAGTATCTGATGGGAGAGAATGAGCAAGGAGATCATTCCTGGGTGCCCAATGAGAGCACAAGAGGCAGTGGGCACAAGCTGAAACACGTGAAAATCTATCTGAACGCAAGAAAACCTTTTTACTGTCAAACACTGAAACAGGTTTCCCAGAAATGTTGTGAAGTTTCCATCTGTGGAAATAGTCAAAACCCAGCTGGACATGGTGCTGGGCAAGCTGCTGCAGCTGACCCTAGCTGAGCATGGGACATGGATCTGCTTTCCCTTTGTTAGATAAAAGAACTTAATTTATACTTAAGAGGGACAGGTATGTATTGCTGAAATTTTCATGTAAGAAGTATGAAACCTCCCATACAAGCTGAAACCGTGTAATTAGAGAGAGACTTAAGGACAAAATGATGATTATGTTTTTTTTAATTCTTCCCATATCCACAGTGGGCTTAGATATTTGTGGAGTCTAGATAGAAATGTTAGCCTTTAACATCAACTCATGTTGATGTTCACTCCATGAGTCATGCATCTAACAAATAAAAATTATTTTAAGGGCCATTCCATTATTTCAATGAAAAATCCCATGTCTGAAGTCAATGTGGCAAACAAATGCAAGTTAATTTCAATGTTTCTGGTATTGTTGTCAACGAGGAATTAAAAATAAATACTCAAATAATAAGATACACTTTGTAAGAGTAATAAAAAGAATAATAAACTTAGGACTAGTAAATGCCAAGTGCAACTTTAGCATTCTTGTCAAAGATCCGTTTGCCATGTTCCCTTTTTAAATTCAAATTTATTTAGCTAATTGGACAATACATGGCTCAGATTCTGGCTCCATTACAGCCTTGTCCCTTTACAACACCAGCAGCCAGTATAACAGCAGTTCTGGAATACTGCCAGGACAGAGCCACTCTTGGCTAAGTCTAAAACATTTTCTGCTTCAGGGAGCAGTGGATGTTGAAGTGGAGAAGTCAAAGCACTCTCAGGAGACTGGGTCATGAGCAGTCTGTGGGCTGCTGTGCAAGGTGATCCCTTGCTGATTCCTCATATAAGCTGCAAAGCTGTGGAAAGAATCTTAGCAGGGTCACCCATATACCTATCTCAACCCCATGGACTAACAAAACTCTAGTTCCCTGGGTCTTCCCTCACATCCTTCTTATGAAATGGAATAACATTGGATACACTCCAGTCAGCTGGGACCTCCAAAGGCTGCCAAGGTCTTTGGCCGATGATCAAGAGGCGTTCTGACATAACACCTTGTATCTCCATCAATACTCTGGGGCCAATGCCCTCAGGTGCCATGGACTGTGAACATGCAGCTGATGCAGCTGCTCATTTACAGTATCAGTCTCCAGAAACACCAAATCACTGTGCCCACACTTGTGTTCCTCTGCCTCAGGGCACCATGTAGCTCAATCAGTATTATTAAGGAGTGGGGCAAAAAATGTATTGAATACCTCTGCTGTTTTTTAAATCCTCTTAGTCAGATACCACCTTCAACAAGTACCAGTCCAATGTTCTCTGTAGACCTCCTTTTGCTGTTAACATACATAAAAACATCTTTTTTGTTGCCTGATATAAAAAGGCCAATTTCAGCTCTGAGCTTTTGTGTCTTCTGCCTGCGTATACAAAGCACAGGCCTGCAACCTTCCTGTGAGAGCCAACCTTGCTTCCAGAGATCATATAGGTTCCTTCCCTCTTGAGCTCCAGGAGAACTTCCCTCTTCAACCAAGCTGGTCTTCTGCCACACTTGCTTGAGTTATCAATTGAATTGAATTGAATTTCCTGCTTCTGTGTCAAAAGGTAGTTTCTAAAGACTGAGCAGCATTCATGAACTCCTAAGCCCTCAAGTGCAGGTTCCCAGGGTACTCTGCTAAATAGCTCCCTGAATAGCTTGAAATTTGCTCTCCTAAATTCCAGGGTAGCAACTATGCTGTCCTTTTTTCTCATTACTCTGAAAATTTTGAACTCAACCATTTCATGTTCACTATGGCCAAAGAGCCTGCTACCATCACATCTCCCGTGACTCTCTCTCTGTTCACAAACACTGAAATACCAGAATAATTGAAATATGTGCATGTTGAAATATGGAGGAACAAAGTGTTGTCCTAGCAGATTAACAAAATGTCCTGAGTTAGTTGAAATTGTTTTAGTATTTGTTCTCTTTTCAAAGTGATCACAAAATCTCATGCTATTATGCTGTACAGACAGTTTAACCAAGAATAATGATAGCAAATAAAATGGAAAAGGTGTGTGTGATGAAGGGAAGGGCAACAAACATTCTGACCTAAAAACATCTTCCTGTGTTTTTTCAAGAATATCACACACACCTACAAGATAGAGACAAAGATTAGAATAATCATAACAAGGAGAGAGAATGAGTGTAAGCACAGAAGAACATGGTTCTGAACACAGGCTGTGAAAACAGCTGTTGCTTTGCTGTGAAGGGTTATCAGCTGGATCTTCTTTGAAAGGTCACAGCCCACCCCCTGTGTGATCTGCCTTCTGCAGTAAGGTTCATGCTCAGAGGTTCACCAGAAAGGCCATGTGTGTGTTCACACCAGTGGAACCCTTTCACCTGAGCTGGCATAAAAAAGACCCCTGACATGGGCTCACGTTAGTCACTGAGCCCCCTCAGGCCCATATCAAGTCATGGGGTAGAGGTTTGCTTAGTATTTAGGCAATAATTCTGCTTTTGATTCTGTCATGGGCGTCTTGGACAAGCAAGGCCTAAACTTTTCATGTCTTTGTGGCTTCCTTTCCCCCACTGTGGAAGTGGGGTGGAATGGAACACAGAGGCTAGCTCCAATGATAAAAAAAAAATAGCTTAAGTCTGAAGTCCTGAAATTATTATTATTTAAGGTTTTATTATTAATTTTTACTCTTACTCAGCAAAATCACTGAATTCAGTCATTAATACTGACCATGAATTGATTGAGTGGACAGACATTTCATACAGCTATATCTTCATAAATACCTAAAAACTGAATTTTGTAATCACATTTAAAAGAAAATTTGAGACCTTTTAAATTAATGTTTCTTATGAACACTCATAGAAAACATTTCCAAAATATGTCACTCTCTACGCTGAGTTTGTTTACAAAACCAGAGTGTATGAGTACATTTTCAGTGTACACACCCAAGTGCAATTGCTAGTTCTAACCAATGCATTTGAAAAAAGTTATTTTCTGTTTTAATGCAATGTGCTCTTTCTTTGCTTCGAATGGAACTTTTACCAACATTACAATTTCATATTAGTAAACAGCAGACAAAAAAACGACTATAGATAGGACTATAGATAGGCTTCTAATGTATACAAACAGCAATTGGATGTGTAGCATATATGACATCAGAAACAGCACCTAGTTATCTAGGTTGTTTATTGGTATTTTTTGGGGGTTTTTTTGTTTGGTTTGTTGGTTTGTTGGTGGTGTTGTTATTTAAGAAAACAAGACAATGCCTTTTTTTGTTTTGCAGCTCTACAGCAAACCTGTCATTGACTATTTTTTCCTATGTGCTTCTTTGAACTGTGTATATATATGTTATATATAAATGGTAGGTTAAAAGTGACTCCCAAACTTGTCACCTCCTTCAAAATTTTTTTTGCCTTGAAATAGCATGGATAGTGTGGAATTCCCCTGAAGCATTCCAAAAGTAAATCTGTTTTTTTTTCAGCTTGAGAGAAATAGCTGCTAATTCTGGAGTG
>JAODKT010001744.1:18778648-18795557 GCA_027576195.1 Cossypha heuglini
AAGAGAAGCTTCTGCCTTTATTGGCAGACACCTGTCCTTCAAACCAGGACACAATAGTAAGTCAAAACTCAATTATACCCAGATATATGCTTATTTAAAGACACAGTTGCACTCAACTGCTCGCTTTGCATTTATATTGCAGGTTTAGGTTACACAACAGAACAGAATTCCACTCTCTGGAGAGGATTTTGTAGTCCAGACACTAACTGTGCTCCTCATTCAGGGCAACTCTGAGTTTTGGGAACAGTTATATTGTGGAGGGATCTCTGTTCTCACAAGGAATTGCTTCCTCCTTGCCCACACACTTCAAAACAAAAGGGACAATAAAACCAGCTCTTGGGTTCCTGAGTCTCCCAGTCCAAGTCATCCAGAGCCACAGGCTGAGTAGAACTGTTTATCCCCTAAATCTCCTAAACATAGTACAAAGAGGCCTTAGACCAGTACCGGAGCTTTAACTGCATAGCCACCTCCACCCTCTCTGTAGTGCAGTTTGTTCTGTACAGAAAAACTTGCTTAATTGGTGTGGGACTTGCTTAAACAGGCAATCTGAAGGCTAGTGCTGCAGCCAGCACACCCTGGACTCCTCCGCATCAGTAAAAAGCTGGAATTATTTCACTGACTGCAGTGGAGCAAATCTAGGTTAACAGACTTACCTAAGAAGAAAATATGGCTGGTCTATGCAACAAGAAACTCACTGGAAATTCCCTTACAAGGCAACTTTTACATACTGAAATCAGAGGAGGTAATATTCCCCTTCTGTTAAGAGTTAGAGGATTTTTTTTTGGAAACAGGAGGGAATATTTACATCTGTGTGCAATTCCCTTCTTAGATAAAAACTTGAAACAATTAAACATTTGATCACACCTCTCTATATAGGGGTGTGCAGCTTAAACCTAACAAAGGGATCTCAAAAAAGATCTAATCCACTCTAATGAATTCTTGGGCAAATCTACTGTGTCTTGTCACAGTATTGTCTTGTTGTGCTGTCATCCACTCTGGTAATGGACAATGTTTATCTCTGGAACTAGCTGGAGAAGTGTCATCCCACCCTTTCATGCTGCATGGTAAAAATGACTTGCTATTCCTACTTGCCAGCACTACTCCCTTTTGTCTAGTCACAGCAGGAATGTGGGTATAGACCAGGCTCTGAAAAATTCTGGCATTTGGACTGTTATGAGCCAGCAGTGCCCTGGCAGCCAGGATGGCCAGCTGTGTCCTGGGGGCATCAGGCATAGCATCACCAGCCAGGCAAGGGAGGGGATTGTCCTGCTCTGCTCTGCACTGGGGCATCCTCACCTCCAGTGCTGGGGGCAGTTTTGGGTAGCACAGTATTGTAAGGATATGAAACTATTCCAGAGCATCCAAAGGAGGGCCATGGAGATGGCAAAAGATCTGGAGGGTTAGCTGAGATCACTCAGTTTGTTCTGCCTGGGGAAGAGAAGACTGAGGGGAGACCTCATGACACTTACACCTTTCTCATGAGGTAAAGCAGAGAGACAGACACTGATGTCTTCACCCTTGTGACCAGTGACAGGACCCAAGGAAATGGCCTGAAAATGTGTCTAGGAATGTTTAGATTGGAAATAGTCCCAGCACCAAGCTGACCAGAGTTTGAGAAATATTTGGACAATACTCTTGGGCACATAATATAATTTTTGGGTTAGTTCTTTGCAGGGCCAGGAGATGGACTCAATGATCCTAATGCATTCCTTCCAACTCACCTTGTTCTATGAGTCTATGATTCTATTATTATTACATTATCTATGAGTCTATTATATTCCATCACCTGCAGCATCCTGAAGTAGGTTCACATAAAGTAGGTTCAGCAGCCAAAATAGTTGTTTTCCTTCAGCATTTTCACGGATGCTTCCACCATTGTGACTGTGCTGCCATTTCTAATTGGGAGCTGCTAAAATCTCTGAAAGAGGCAGGGTGTTAAGACTGTAACTTGTCTCTTTCAGAATGAGTGATGTTATCCTAAGGCATGTACCTATAACAGGAATGATAAATTACTTTTCAGAGGGTCTGTTTCTCACTATTGGCAAGAGGGAAAGAATCAAGATGACTAGTGTGGATGGGATGCCTGGTTTTTACAGAGCCTGGGGACACAATGGGACTACTGCCTGTATTATAGCAGAGTCTCAGCAGAAACTTGGGTTATTAGTATACAGCCTCTGTTGCTGCCATCCCTTCCTGATCTGCGTACCAAGTATTGCTGTCCATGGAGTTCTGTGCAGCAGATCTTCAGGTATTCTGCACTAAAGATTCAGTGCCAGATACCAACCTTGCTCTCAACTCTTATCTTCCTCTGTACAAAGGTTCTCCCAAAAAGAAATGTACTGTTCTTACTAGGGACAAATCCTAATACTCCTGGAACTCTCTTCCTTCAGTGGTATCTTTCTGACTAATTGTTGATTTGTAGGAATGGAGTTCATCCTGAGTCATAATATATATTTTTCTTGTCTTGAATTGGTTACAGTCCAGGTGGCAGAAAAAGAGAAGGCAGGGCAGATTTAAAATCTAGAAAGCAAAAAGTGTGCTAAAGTGCTCTTTTTAAAAATGCCAAGATACTTGATCACGGTCTTTCCATCCCCTATGACAATTACAGCTTTGTTTTACTGTGATGTATGTGAAGTACCTTTGCAAAAGTGTTTTTGTTTTTGTCTGTCCTTTTGTGGTGAAATACATCATTGTCTTGATTTGAAAAGACAGATGTCTGCTAAGGAAGGCTGGAGCTTCTCTTGAAACGGAAAATGTAAACCCCCTCTGTCTAAATTATTATAATTTTAAAATTAAGGGGCTTTCAGGCAAAGATATGAGAATAAGAATAGCAGTTCTTCACTTGGAAAATTAAAATAAAAATGCACCAATATGAAAAAACTACTGACAGTCAGAATACAACCTGACACCCCATCAGTCAGGGTGTTGGTAGCAGACCGGTTAAATGGTGGCTGCAGTCCTCCTGCAGTGGCAGATGTGGTTCTGCTGAAGCAGTGCTCCTGTAGAAGGGTGCAGTTCTCCTCTGAAGGTCCAGTGGTGGTGTAGATAAGTCTCGTCTTCCTCTGGGAATCCAGTGGAAAAATGCTGCTCTGATCTTCCAAATCTCAGTTTTTATCTACGTAGGAAAGGCTTGGCTCCTCCCCCTGGGTGGGGCATCTCCCAATGGGATGATGTAATTTTATCAGTCATATAGTGGGAATCAATGGGCCATTAATGTAAGATATCTCCCTGGGGGAAGAATGGGTTGTGGAAAACATAAAGAACATGGCCCCAACTGGTTTAAACAGCTGGCCCATTAACAGATGATATCTCCCCCAGAGTTATAAGGGATGGGTCATGGAAGAGATAAAGAACACTGCCCCACTTGTTTTTAACAGATGGAAGTAGAATATATACTTTTGGTCACATCTTGCTTTACAACCTAAGACAGTCATGTTCTCTACTTACGTACAACAAGCTTAATCTAGTTCCAAGGCAGAAAAACAACCCCACATAGCCACCCTGAACATAAAAAAAAAAGCCAGTATCTTTCCTTTCCCTGAAACATCTTTGAATGAAAAGGACAACTTGGAGACAGGGCAAATGGTTAACCACTAAAACAAAGGAGTCCCATGATCCCCATTGTACAGCACACCTTCTACTCATCTTCAGCAAGACCCCAAGATGTACTTAGCAGTTCTGCTCCCTTCAATTAAGGTGGACAAGGAACCTGACTTGCACTTGAAGAGCTTTTTAATAGTGCCAGAGCCCTTTTGAAATCTAAGAACCGATCATCTGTTTTCCACAGAATTACTTTATATGCAAAAAAAGATTCAGTGGAATATAAAATCTCTACTTTTTCAAAACCTGAGACATACAATTATGAATGAAAAAGACTCTTGTGATACTCCCTATCAATTTCAGGCATATATCCAATGACTGGACTGGTTTTTTCCATTGCTGCTCACAGATATAAAAGCCAAGAGCAGATGCTGTGAGAATGTCCATTTGCCTTCATTTCTTCCTGTATGACTTCTCTCCTTCTCCTCCTGTTACTTAGCTGTCCTGGCCCACAGTGTGCATTCCTGTGTGGAATCAGCCACAATGAGGCCCTCAAGCAGTGAGCAGCAATGAGTTGAGAGTCCTGTACAGCCTGCAGAGTGTTTCTAGGACTACATGAGATTACTGATCTTCCAGTCCCCTTCACTGCCAGCATAGACAATCAGCAACAAAACTGTTATTTCAACAAGACACAGATAATACATCTGAATTGTGGTGATGGCCTAGAACAAGATATGTTACATTATCGTGAGTCTAAATATTTGTGTGTGTGTGCATACAAAGTGATGCCCTAGAACAAGATATTCTACATTATCATGAATCTTAATGTGTGTGTGTGTGAGTGTACACAGTGATACCTTAGAACAAGGCCTACTACCTTATTGTGAGTCTAAATGTATGTGTGTGTAGTCTTCAGAAACTGGTGGTACCTCATCTTAACTTCATGTTTTCCTGAATTCTTGACGCATTTTCTCCTAAACACAATATTTTAAACATCTTGGAAGAGCAGAGCATATCAACAGACTTTCATTTCTACATAATATTTTAAATCAAGTATTTGATTAAATATTTCTGCAGAATAAAGACATAAAGTATCTGGAAAATACTAAGTCAATAAGTCATATGTAGTTTGTTGCCCATTTAAATGTAAGAGCATGCAGGTAACCCATGAGGAAGCATTTACTATTTGTTTGCAAATTCATTTAGGTTTTTTTTGTGGTCACAATCCTAGGCAATGTATTTGGTTTGGTACAAGGCAGCAGTTCCAGAGACATTGCTGCAATGAAGGGTTAAATATCAGGATCTTCACTTTTCTCAAATGGTGCCTTACTCCACAGATACTTCCACAGATTCAATAGAAATAATTTTGTCCACCAGAAGCTGGAAAGTATTTTTCAAAAATGTGTGTGTTACTTTCATCCGTGCAATAAGAGATTGAACTACTTAAGACAACACATTAAAAAGGCATCTTATGGAGTTGAGCATCGTGCCTAAAAGTAGTAATGCAAGAGAAATGATACTTTAAATGCTTCACAGGCTATTTTTAGCAGAGGCTTTTGACGGTTATTAATTCTTTGTAAAGACCACAAAAGTGTTTTTACTGGAGAAAAATAACAGCTGCAAGGGAGACTGAAATTCTTTTGGAGATAACGAAGAACAAAGGAAAGACTTTGCATTAGGATTTATGTCATCTTTAACAGCTAAATTGTGCTCTCAGCTCAGTGGGCAGGATTGCCACTGAAAGCATTGTGGGAGCATGTTAGACCATGCCCAAAGGCAGAATTTGGCCCAAATGGATGACCAAATCCAGGGCTGAGGGCCAGCAGCCAGTGAATGAATTGTTCTTTCATTGAAACCCTCAGAAAATGAAGAGTCTCACCCCTAATCTGTGTTCTCTGACAGAAATGGGAGCAAGAGGGATTTAAGCCATGCCAGTCCTCTGCCCTGGCTGACAGTGCAGCCCAGAAAACTCCAGTGCAGCACAGATGAGGAAGGAGTACACAGCAGCACAAGACTGAGTAGCTACACTTCAGAAGGGGAACACAGCTGAATGCCATATTTAGAGTGCAGATCAGTTTTACGACTGGTCAGAAAATGAGTAATACTCCTAATTGAAATCTTTTGTTTTCAGGTCTAGGACCAACAAAAGGCAATTCAGTCCCTAGATCCCTAAGCCAGAAATGGGCCTTTGTGCATTTTTTGTGGTGTGTATCAGTCTGGAAAGTTTATTCTGTGCAAACCAAAGTACAAACGAATAGAGCAGAATTTGCTGATTCCTTAATAAATTAGTACAAGTGTCCTATGATGATGTTTTCATCTTGCATACTTTGGTCTACCAGCTCTTTGATCAACGGCTTCAGATAATTATCCTTTTCTAAGTCTTTAACATAATTTTTTAATAGCTGGGCTGGTTCTGAACATTTTGACACTGTAATGAGGAATGAAAAATAGGAATGCTCTAAGAATGTGTTTTTAAAATTATTAGAATATGTGTTTCATTTCACTGCAAAGACAAAAGGCAGAAAGGACTAGCAATGTAAATTTCCCTCAGAGACATAAGTTAGGGAGTCTCATATTCTGCCCTTGTGTGGTGGCCCTGGGTCACACTGCCATGGAGGCTGTGGCAGATCAGGCACCACCTTTATGGGGTGGTAGGCTGAGACAGAAGGATGAAACTCCCATCAGCACAGTCAGTGCCAGCAGCCACTCACGGGTCACCAAGGCCTATACCAAACTAATCGGATGACTTTGAAATTATATTTTCAGCACAACCTCATTTTTTCCTGCCTTTTGCCTTACCCTGAGCAACATGGATCCCTGTGAGATGTAAATGTAAGCATGTAAATAAATCAATCAATCCAGCACAGATAAATGGTACTGTTAAGAAATACACACCTAAAGACAGAGCAAAGGGAATGAGTAGATGTACAAATATTTGTTTAAATATGAAGGAGATGTTTATGGGCTTTTTGTTTGCTTCTAACAAATATTCCCATGCTGTTTGTTCACTGTAAAGATTTAATCCTAAGCAAGATATGAAGCAAATAAGCCCTTACACTGAGTCTGTAAAAAAAGCAAACCAGCCCTTCATGAGCCACTAGCACCTTTCTCCCACTCCTCCAATCTGAGTCACCATGGAGGAGGCCATGAAGGTGAACAAGAAGAGCTAATGAGAAGGGGTAATGAGCTAAAGTTTCTTCTCAAGATGCAAGTATGGGAAAATTAAAAACAGCCAGGATAATTCCTATGCCTCTTCTTTACAAACCTAAGCCTTCCTCTGGCAATCATCTCCTGGTCAAGGGGGCCCTCCAGGGTCCATTGCATCTAGCTTGTTTGACTTCTATGTGCCTTTGGCCCTTAATCTTAATATAGCATATGACCTATGGATATTGCTCTAAAGCTGGAGTCTTTTTTTATCTCTTTAGAAAGAGCTATACTGAACAACAAGCACACTGCAGATTGGAAACTGACAACCTAGAAGGAGATATACTATTGCTAGCTAAAACACATGTGAACAGCCTCTCTGTTTCTCTTTCTATGAGGCCTTTCAGCATCTTTGGTCTATAGCCAGAGACACTTGGACATTATACTGCTGATGGTCATAGTTCCTGAGTTGTAGACACCCAGTGATATTTCCAGCATCCAAATCTGATCCATGGCTGGAAACTTGGCATCTTGGAGTGGGATTTGTGGAAGGCAGCTGAGTGAGGATCTGCCAGAACTGAGCAATAGTGCTGCCAAGGGGATGTGTTTTAAATTGCATTCTTTGCTGAGAATTGACACGTTTACTCTGCGCAAAAGATGCCATTTTCTAATCACTCTACTAAGCATTATCTTTTCTGTGAAGGAGTAGAGAACCTAATGCTTGGGTTTGAGAAATGGCATCTTGCCTTGGTTTTCTGGAGCCCACTACAAATCTCTGTAGAATGCCTGCTTGTCTTCATCAAGCATTTTTCTTCCATGATATTTGCAGAGGCCTGAATTCAGAGGCTGCTGAAGCCCAACGTGTACTGTCTGTTACTGACATTATTCCCATACTCCTCTGTGCCTGCTTATTGCATTTTTCTCCCTTTTTTTTTTTTTTTTTAATATAAGGATGGAAGGTCATTTAGGGGAGGATATGTCATTTTCATCTTGGTTTTTCCTTTTTGTCTCAAATGACATTATTTCACTGTGGTCCTAGACCAGGAAAGAAATGCAGATCTTGCTATGTGTGTCTTCTTGCATCTGTTCAAGAAATAGATGCAGTCTCAGCTGACATGTAACCAGGAGAGCAGAAATTAGGACTGTTGGTAGTGAGCTTTTTACAAACAGTTTCTTGGCAAGGCAGCACTTGCTGACCACCATCACAGGTAAGTAATTTGGAAATCTGGCGTGGCGTGCAAGTTCAAAGAGTCTATACACTATATACTGAATATTTATAACACTACATTCTCTATATGTGGCCCAACTTAATGCCTGAGAAATTCTTTGTTGTCTGCTTAAACAGCAGGGAGTGGAAGAGAAAAATCTTTGTGTCTTCCCCTGGGATGTCATGAGCTGTGATATCTGGCATAAACTTTGACTAAAAGGCTATCATGGCACAGGATGGAAATGGTGTATTAGTTGTCCTATGTGGTAACAAAAACTGCTGCTAATCAAGAGAGAGATCTACAATAGCTGGTTTGACCTGTTTCACTACTAAATAAATGTTTGGGTCCAGATAACAGTAAACATTAAAAAAGAAAGAAAAAAAATCAACATTAGAAGAACACTTAGGGGATGATATTACCATGTTTATTTTTATCTATATTGAGCTCATCAGACTTAATTGTTGCCACCTGAAGGTTTAGTCTCCCTCTCTAGTCTGTGGAGAAAGCGCTAGATGGGATGAATCACTTGCCAGGGCTGGCCTCTTTAGATATCTGTCTCAGATGGTGCGAATGTGTCTCAGGAAATGCCTATTCCTCTCCTGCGTCTATTAGTGGAGTCTTGTGACTACCCCAGCTAAAAACCCAACTTCTAAACACACACAGCTAAGAAAGAGCAACCCTACCCTTCCATATGGACATGCCTCATTTTGCCATCTTTTCTCTTTCATAGGAAATAGAAAATCTTGTTAGGTCTCCTGTGCTGAAGTGGTGGGGTAGCATTATACAGTCCCTCACTTGTCAGCTTTTTGTAATCATCGAGTCTGGGCGGGGAAGAGAAGTCCTGGGCTGGAGAGACTCCTCATCTCCCATGAGAATTAATGGGATGTGCAGGGCTCCTTGCTGTGCTGGGTGAACCCAGCATCTGCCAGCCTCACAAGCAATCTCGTGGTGGGACCAGCAGGGATTTCCAACGCTGCTAGTGGCTATTGTGCCACGTATATATGCATGTACCACAAGCGCTAAATGAGCTAGGGAAGCACCAGGTAGATTTGCCTAGGGAGTAGGAAATGGGTTTTCATGTGTGAACAGTGAATAGAAATGGAAAAGTATGTTTTTTTCATGGGAAAGAGAGACTGGCAGAACTGCAGCTACATTCCCTCCTGTAGAGCTCCTTCTTTGCACTAATTCCACCTGCACTGGACTTCAAACTTGGGTCCCTTTTAGGGGGTGTGGAAAATCAGGCTGTGACTGCCTCTCACTTCTGCCAATAAAGCCAGAGTCATTCAAGTCCTTAGTTCTTGTATTCAATGAAGTAACACTTAGTTCTGGATAACTGTGATTATTGTGAAATTTAAATTTTCTTAGCAAATAATTTAATAGACAGCATTGTAAAGCTCACGTAGAGCTAGCCAGCTTAGCCAGTTTTCAAACCTAGCTAGAGAAAGAAAGCAGATTAAATCCAAACACATTATCACTCCATCTTAGTTAGCCTGTAGCTCAAACTTCTTTCTCTCCGCTTGTCTGCCACTCAGACATTTAGACAGGCTGTCATTATAAGCCATCCACTGCCCCAGCTTCGCCCCAATTTTTTTAAGCCCTACAGCACTGTCATTTGATGTGTCTGGTGAGAGAATTAAAGTAGATGAAGACTGAGGATACCACTCCCTTAGGTAATGATATATTCTGATTCCCTGCAGCTATCTTCCTGACAACCCAGTCCTCCTCAACCTGGCCTTACTTTCCACTTCCACAGACCGAAGAATAATTAAACTCCTCTACAGAAAGTATGGCTTTATGCAACATCCAGCTTAGACTCTGTTAAAAAATGCTTCTGACACATGGGGTATATTCTGTGCCATAGCAATAAGTTAGTTATCATGCAATAGCCAGCAGGAAAAGAAGACAAAAATACCTGGCATGGAAAAACCAAGAAGGAAGGGAGACAAAACCACTGAAGTACTGCTTGAAATGAGGCCTCATCAGTTTAAACAAAAAAGTGCTAGAAATTATTATGGAAGTACTATCCTGAATGCATTAATCAGAGATAAAACCACTGAATTATGTCTCATGATCCATCAGGTGTTCAAGATATTTTAGAATGAGATGGGAACATACAATTATTTAGGAGATCCATCAGTACTAAAAGTCATGAGAGTTGCAGCTTGGAGGTCACGAGTGGGTCAAATTTCCTTGCTCTGAACTGTTCTGGAAAGCAAACAGTAGATCTTTAATCAAAGGAAGCACAATCACTTGAAGTAACCTAACGAGGAACCTTGGAAAGAAAGTTTCTAAAATAAGTAGTTTTATAGTTTTAAGCACCATCAGGCCGCCAAAAGGCGCATGCTGGAGTGATCCTGGAAATTATCATTCTCATAACTGTTCTTCCTACCAACACTACCACTGGTTGTCTCTGGTGTGATTAGTCACATTCAGATGCAGCATTTAGCAATAGGAAGCATCCTTCCAATCTTAAAAACAAGTCAAAGCAATCAAAAATTTTGCCCAAAAAACCCTGCAAAACTAATTCTTAACCCAAAGACATCCACAGTCAGTCGTTCTGGCAAGATGATACTCTCAAAAAGCAAAGCTTTCATGACTTGTGATGTTATCACAGCCTTGGAATGTCTGCACGGCCTTACTTGCAATGTTACTGGGGTTTTTTGTTCATAATTGTGTTGAATAGTTGATATATCACATGCTATTATAACAAGAAAAACAGGTTTGAGAAAACAAAACAAATATGCCAGTGTACTCATAATTTCATTTAAGAGATAAAATAGACAAACATGAAATGTGGGACCAGAATAAGACTGAGTGTGCCATGTTCCCCTAATTATGTAGACATAGCTTCACGTTTCTCAAAGGTAGTTGATACAAAGGATACATGCTCACTGCCAGATGATTTTTCTCCAGGCAGTTTTTCTTTCCTGCATATTGGGCGAGGCAGCACGCAGGGCTCTAGCCCAGGCTGCAAAGAGAGCCAGGGATGTGGGGAGCCAGAGAACCCTGCAGTGTGCATTCATTCCACTCTACAAACTCCCCATCATTTTCAGTGCAATCTGAATTGCCCACTTAATGTCAGCAAAGCAAGACTGAGAAAAGGAGATATTCCCATGAGACTGATATCCAGTGAAGCTGTCTTTCCTGGGTAATGGCAGCTGAAAGGTGCTAACTTTTAAACTAACTAATAGGTAAGGCAATAGGTGAGCAAATTTAAAAGAGGAAGGAGAATGGCAACATCCATTAAAGGGGAAGAACTTCTGCACCACATCTTGGAAAAGTGAGCACAGATACAGAGGGAGCAGTACTGCCCAGGAGTACTGAGGACCACAAAACAGCCCAATCTTTTGTTCAGGTCTGAACTCTCTTTAGGGGTTGTTGTTGTTGTTTTGTTTGTTTGTGGTTTGTTTGTTTTTTCTTGCTAACTGCTGGATACAAAATTTGTTTGAGAGGGCTATAAATGTTCTACCCATCATGTACTTCCCAGACAATTTAACTGGGAGCTGGAACAGCCATGTTATTGAATATGTAATTCCCAGAGAGTGTACCTAACTGAGGTCCATGAAGACATTGTAGGCTCAGACACTCTGTTGATGCAACTCCAGCTGGCTTGAAAGCAAATACAATCCAAAAGGCAGATCCAGTACATCAGTCCTGGGACTACTCACAGAGAGGAGCTCAGCTGGGGCTTTGACAAGCCCTCCTGTAGGTAAGAGGCTATGGCTGAGGATGTCAGAGGTTCCCAAAGGTAAGGCCGTACAATCTTTGTGGGTTTTCTTTCTTGTTTCATTAACCTCAATATAATAAATTTTTTGAGGTGTAGTTTAGGTATCGGAGGCAATTATATACTTGATTAAAGTTTATTTGCCTACATAATATATATTTTTTCGCTACATAATTTAATTAGCTGTCAGCTGTACCTCCTTGTTTGTTGGTGGTAATTACAGCTTTGGGTTGCGTGGTGCAGGACCTGGAGGGATTCATCAGGATGGTGGCTGGGCAGAAGTTTTATCACCATGCATGAAGTATTCACTCTGTACAGTCATATCTGTAACAAGCCAGTATACAGAAGAAAACAGACTGTTCCTGGCTACCTGGTCTTGCTTTAGTGGCTAATCAGAGAGCTTTTCTGCTAAACTCATGAAAAGGAGAGTATATTTACCCTCCTGCTTGGTGCGACTTGTGGAAAGGGGCTTCCAAGAACGGGATCTATTCAGGATTGCTAAGGAGGGTGGTCAGAGCTGGTGGATATCCTCCCTAAAGACAGTTTGTGCTGAGCTGGCTGGATTGGGAAACTGAATTTCTTTCATCTGTAGACTTGTTTTGATATTTTCTGGTTCACTGTTGACCTTCTTGCCTGAGACTGGGAGGAGGTTTTGTGGGAATGGCTCTGCTGAAAGTATAGGGCTTGATATGGAAGATTGTGCGTTTCCTTGCTTGCATCTGCAACTAATAAAGGAATAGAAGTCACTTTGCCCCATATGAACTTTACACTCTATTGCCCATTACTCGTGGATAAATATGGGATAATAAATGACACACTAAGTAGTGAGAGACTGACTATCTGGAAAAACATTCACAGCAGGAAAAGCAGGGGGGAGTGCAGGAGACCTGCTAATGGAATGGAAGGGCAGCCTTGTTTCCCAAAATGGCTTTTGTAGAAAACCCTTCTAGATATGGGAGGCCCTGATGGTTCTGTTTTTGCTTAAGGAAAATAAGCTACCGCAGAGCACACTGCCTATTAATGATTGCTAGCTATGCCAATTGAAACAAATTTGAGAGGATATGATTAAAAAAATTAAAAACAGATCACACTTTGCATTTTCATGTGAGTACATCAATTTGGGCTTTGTTCTTTAAAAGAAATACCATATCTAATCAAGTTTGAATGCATTTTTAACACATTTCTAGTTTTCTGAGCAAGCAAAAAATTTAACATGGCACTCTGATGACAACTTGAGAATATGACTTTTCAATAAATTTTAGTGATTTTGCTTAACTTTTCTTACTTCTGTTTGAATATATAGTACATAAATTAAAAGTAATATTGGGATTAAGAGACTAAATATGAAAATGCATTAAATTCCACAAATTCAGAGTTCAGTATTAATTTGTTGGTATGCATCTTGTATGTTTTGTGCAGGCAAGCTAATAACAAACAGCCCTAGGTTTTTATTAGGACTGGATGTACCATATGGTGAGAAAACCTTGGGTATTCCTAGGCATTTCCAGCCACCTGAACATTCTGCTTATCTTAGCAAGGGTGTCAGAGCACATTTGAGACCAAATGGTTTCTAGATCTGCCTTCCTGATGTTACACCTCCACCTCCATGTTGTTATTTTCCACCCATCTCCCTGGCTATGGTTTCCCTGCTGGAGTTTTTCTCATTGCTCTTTCTGGAGATGATCCACTACCTCCCACAGCTCTCCAGCCTCCCTCACCTGTTTACCTGCTCTAGACACTTCCCAGCTCCTGTGACAACCTCATAGCTCCTGTGGGCCACGCATTTCCACCTTTAAGTTTCATTGCTGAATGCAACAAAAAAGTGAGAACTGGGAAAAACTTCGGGCAGAGTTGTGAATGCTTTGATGCTGCTTGTGCAAAAAGCCTCAGTGTGAGCCCAGATGCATAAGTTGCCTTCTGCAGTGTGATTGTGAGTGTGTGAATCTGCTAATCCTAGCTCTGCCTGCATCAAAGGCTGCATTAATTTTCATTACAGAGCTATTTTTCCTCGCCTTAGTCTCCTTTTCATCTATCCTTGCACAATGTAGTAGCAGGCACACTTTAAGCCTCCTAACAGAACAGTGTCAAGAGTAACAGAGATTATTGCTGGCTGGAATGAGAGTGAACTAGTGACAAGGGAACATAAGAAGTTCACTGTTTGTGATTTTTTTTTTTTTTATATCTGAGAGGCATTTGGAGACTTAGAACTTCATGTCTTCATTGATGCAGCTCTAAAGAGATGTTAAACAGTGCACTCGAAGAGGTAAAATATTGCTGTAAATAATTTTGACAACATCGTAAGAGGAAATATTAAATCTTCATTTAAGGCTTTTTTATGTGACATGAACATTGCTACAATCATTGGTGGCACTAAGTTTGGATTGGACAAGATGGCTTAGAACGGCATGAATTTTGGGCTAAAATTAGTGGGAAGTCTTTTAAGAAATGTCACACTGTAGTTTTCCTCCGGGATGGTTCCACACATTCACCTGTAATTGTAATCTGTGGTTAGCACTACAAAACTCAGCAATGACCAAGTGGATGTGAAATAATTGAAGCATTCTGCCTAGCTCCAATCTCTTTTCCCTACTCTTCTGTTCTTTGTCCTGTAACAGAGGTGATATTTTATGTAGGTGATTTTTATGTAGGACGCTTTCCAAACTCTGCTTGAAAAATTACAATCACAGTGTTTCTTTTCCTCTATGCTCCCCATAAGGGAGTGCTGGGAGGAGAAAGCTGTGAATTCACCCTATGCAGATTGACATGAATGCAAAGAGTGAAAACAGAAGGAGCTGGTGTTTCCAGTCATGGAGGTAGTCAGCTACTTCTTGGCTTCCACATGGCCAGTGATGTGGCTTCCATGTAGCCAGTGATGTGGGTACCTCAGCAAAATGATTGCAACAAGTAATGCAGCGTTGTGCTCTTGGGTCAGCAAGATCCGTTCTAAGGCAAACACAGGGATAAAAATGTGTTATGCAGGTAATGAAAAACTTTAATCCTCAAGAAGAAAACTGACTCCTCAATCCTGGTGAGGAATCCTCTTTCCATTTCCTTTCTGCTTATTGAGGCACTGTAATCAGCTTAGGCAATTACTGTACAAATATAAATCAGCGATGCATGGTGTATGGCACCTGATATTTATTTATGCAGATAAACATGTCACTAAGGAAAAAAGCCTACTCAGTCGAATTGCATATTACTCAGATTGCAGGAGCCTAAAAAGTACAATAGGGCTTGAATTCCCTACAAAGTACAGAAGGATACCCTATCTCCTTGTGCCCTACTGACTACAGTGTTTGCTGGGATGTAGCCTGACACCCTTCACACCCTGGCTGACCAGCTAAGCTGGTGAACTTGGTCCTGTGGTTTACCACTGCAGAGAGGTGTTTTCTGTTTCTCCAGAATGACCTGCTTGCCTTTTTGGTCTTTAGGAGAAATTGATGGATGGTCCGTGGAATCCCCACCGAGGTTTTGGCAAAGCAGGACTACAGAAGGGTAACACCAAGTGGTGCAGTGAGGGATGTAGTATTAAAATACTTCCATTTGGGGCAATAGAATATGCACTTGTTTTTCATCTGCACCAAACAGATCATTCTCACTTGTTAATTTAGTGATTGCATAGCTTGGTGGATGCCAGTGATCTTCAAATTTGCAAGGAGCAAATAACTGCTTTTTAAATGCATTTATCTAGGCAAGAAAGACAAAAGACACTGAGACGTTCTAACACTAGGTAAGGTATTGAGCAATCTACATGGCTTGATATCCACATTGTTTCAGTATTCCAAAGGTGAAGTGGGCTTGGATTCTAGCACAAACCAGCCACCATCTGTGTATTAAATAGGAATCATTTTTAATGACAATGGGTGCTAGCAAGGATGCTAAAAATTTTTCCAACACTACCAGCTTGTGCATCAGTTCAACCAGGTTTTTATGCACAATCATCTCGTGGATCTTCTTTATTTATTTTACTTTATTTTCTTTATAAAATTCCAGTTTTTTTATCAACAAATTTGGAGTTGAGCAAGAAAGAAAAGGAGAATTATTCTGATTCCTCTTCTTTGTTCCTATCAGGAGAAAAAGGAGGTGACAAAACCCAAAACTTAGTAGAATAATTCTATCTATTGTCTGTTGGATCTTTTCTGAGGACTTCCCATATCCCATCCCAAATAATGAATTCTCTCAAAACAAAACAAAACAAAACCAACAACAACAACAAAAATCTATATAGCTATATAGCTTTATAACTATATATCTATATATATAGATATATATCATCTATATATCTGTATATCTATATATGTGTCTTTAAGAAGATTTTCCATACCTTAAGTATCATGAAACTGGTTGATGATTCACAAATGGAAATTATTTGGTGATTTAGGCCAAAACTTGCTGCTGAAGTGTTGGTAAGATGATGCACTAAAACTGAATCTCTGTTCATGAAAGTAATCAGACCAGAACACATATATTTAAACATTTATTAAAGGAGTATTTAGACTGGTTCTCATATGTCAATGAGGCAGATATAAGCAAACAATTTTTTCCACTTGAAACACAGTACATTAGCTTTTCTAATTAATTTGCAGTATTGTTAGAAGATGGTCCTTACGGCCAAGCATACCTGATCCTAAATAAATGCTTCTGGTTAGTAAAAGCCGGGAGTACTGAAATCGGGAAGAATTTAAATTCTGGGATTGTTGTTGTTGTTATTATTTTTAACTACTAAAAAACCACTTTTCTCATTTACAGCACTAGTTTTACACTATATATAATTCCATCCTTTTCTGGAAGAAGGGTTGTTCTAAAAACCTCTAACCAAAAGGACAAGAAACATACTTACATTGCATAAGGATGATTACCTTGAACCAGTTTGCAAATATTTTTGTACCTAGGGACCATAGAAAAGGTAGGAAGGCCAGGCTTGAGCAACAGCTACATCCTGGGGCTCCCAGACAAGCCAAACTCCTATCTATCATGTCACTAGAGTGTTTTGTACTATAACAGAACTTGTGGGTCAAAATTAGAATTGAATGTCACTGACTGCACAAAATAGAAAGTAAAATGTCAGCTCCTATCCTATCCTGTAGATGTTCTACATTTATGGTATGACCTAATATGTTTCCATCTCAGGCAACCAGGGTGTGGGATTGTGTTGGTTTCACGTGCTCGGGGGGAGGGGTGGATTCGCCTCAGGGAAAGCACAAGGAGGCCTGGGAGTGGGAGGGACTATCCCGTATGTGAGGGCTTCCCCTGTGAGCTGCTGGAACCAATCAGAGAGCTGATTTGGTGATGG
>JAODKT010001744.1:18808333-18822681 GCA_027576195.1 Cossypha heuglini
ATCCCAGGTGCAGAACCCGGCACTTTCCCTTACTCTTGAACTTCATATGGTTGGTAATTGCCCAGCCCTCTGATTTGTCAAGGTCTCTCTGCAGGGCCTTCTAGCCCTTGAGGGAGTCTAGAGTTCCTCCCAGTTTTGTGTCATCTCCAAACTTGCTTAGCATCCCTTAGAGTTCTGTATCCAAGTCATTATGAAGCTACTGAAGAGCTCAGGGTTGAGGATGGAGTTCTGTGGAACCCCAGCAGTGACACGTCCCCAGTCACTGTAACCTTTTGTGCTCAACCCATGAGCCAGCTGTTCACCTGTCGCATGGTGTGTTTGTCCAATTGTGGGCTAGAAGAATTTGGTGCTAGGGACCCCAGAGCTGAGTGCAGCACTGCAGGTGGGATCTCACCAGAGCAGAGCAAAGGGGCAGAATCTCCTCCCTGGCCCTGCTGCCCACAGTGCTCTGGATGCACCCAGCACATGTTTGGCTCTCTGGGCTGGCAGTGCCCATGGTTGGGGCATGTCCAGCCTCTCAACCATGACACCCCCTAAGTTCTTGCCAGGAGGGCTGCTCTCAATCCCATTATCCCCCAGCCTGTGTTGATATTGGGAATTGCCCCAAACCAGGTGCAGCACTTGCACTTGGCCATGTTAGACCTCATGATATTCACATGGGATCACTTTCCAAGCTTGTCCAGGTCACTCTGGATGGCATACCTTCCTTAAATTGAACAAGCTTAAGTTGAATAGATCAGATATTTATTCCTCTGCTGGGGTCCTAGACCATGTGTCTTGGTTTGAAAGACAGATCTCTGTAAGGGAAAGCAGAGGCCTCACTTGGAATGGAAAATGTAAACATCCTCCCTCTGAATTATTACAATTTTGAAATTAAGGGACTCTCAGGCAAAGATTTGAGGATAGGAATAACAGTTTTTTGCTAGTATGTATAACAAGGCATACAAAACAGCAACTATGGAATTAACAACAAACAGAACAGGAACCCAATTCAGCCCTCTTGGCCACAGGCACTTTCCCCGTGGTGCAGTTCCTGGCACGGCCAGCAGGGGCGCGGCTGGCTCCTGGCCGGGCAGGGCGGGTGCGGTGATTTCCCTGTGCCTGCAGGGGGCGCTGTGGGGCGGGATCGGGCAGCACGCGGGAATGGCGGCTGGGCCCAGACAGGGACAGGTGGGAGAGAGGCTTTGAGTCTAAAAACCCCTGGGGCAGCCAAACCCACTGCACAGATGGGAAGGGAAGGGAGAGAGCCTTTGGTTCTAAAAGCCCCTGGGGCAGTGTTGGTTCAATGCCCAGAGGGGAAGGGATGGGAGAGAGGCTTTGGTTCTAAAAGCCCCTGGGGCAGTGTCGGTCCTGGTGCCCAGACAGGAAGGGATGGGAGAGAGGCTTTGCTTCACGAACCCTAGGGCAATGTCAGTCCTAGCGCTCCAGCAGGATGCTTGGAAACAGCATGCTGAAATGGCAGGGTGTCCTGGCAGGGCAGGGGTGTGGGGTCCAGCAGCAGCAGAGGAGGCAGCTCCCAGCTGAGTTATGGCAATGGTAGCTGCCATGGTAGCGACCTTCCTCTTCTGAAGCCAGGAGTGAGCAAGAGTGCGCAACTCCCCAACCCCATATTTTTACCTGCTTCTCCTCTCGCGGTACCTTTGTCCTCTAAGAGAAACTCCCCTCCCCAAAAAACAACAAAAAACCGAACAAAAAACCAGAGAGGTGTTACCAGACACCTTGCTCCCCTGAGACCTGGCCACCTCTCTGTCTCAAGCACCTAACTATCAGTGCTTCTTAGCAACTCAATGGGAAAAACTCCATAAGTAAATAAGGAAGCAAAGGAAAGAAACACAACGCCCAACAGCATGTTTTCAATGAAACACTACAAACTCTTATCATAGTCTTGATGGAAATACTTTATATCCATGTGATCTCATATTCTTTACAAATTCAGACTGATACTAAACTTTGAGTAATGCTCATATGGTTTGAAGATGAACATAGAAACCAAAACTAAAATACATTAAAGTGAAAAGCTCAGCTGCCTAAAAATTGCATATATGTAATGTATATAATGTTCATGGTCAGTATAAAGGTAAGTTTAGCTTCTAGCAGAGCCAAACTCACATGCTTTGCTGATAGAGTGTGGGATTTTGGGTCTTTCCGAAAAAGTTGCTGTCAAAGAATATGGCAGTCTCTGTTCAACTTTCATTTGTGTCAAAATAATGGACATAATCCCACTTACTCCGATGCAAGGCAAACAACGTTAGATCTCCTGTATGTAGGGATGTGCTGGCACTTGAGTTACATGTACTAAGACAGCTAGACTCAGACAGTTACTTATCATTTTTCAAATTAGTTAAAAGTAGCAGCTGCTTTTTGTTACAGAGTTTTCAGATGCAGAACATCACATGGCATAAATCATCAAATCCATTGAAGTCTACTGGAACTATGATAATTTACACCAGATGAGAATCTAAATTATCATTGGAGATACAGAATCACTACCAGAATATAAAATGAGAAATGCTGCCTAGTGGATATAGCAAAAAGTCTGGAAAAGCATTTGATCTGATTGTGTCAGTCAGTCCACATGTTAAAAGAAAGGTGTGATAGTCTGGGGAATGCCTGACAACTTGTGGATATGATTTAATTGTAATTCAAAGTACACATTAGACTCGCCATTCTGTAGCAGGAACAAGATTATATCTATGGAGTAGAAACAGACTTCAAGAGTACCTCAGCCAGGAATACTTTCAGCCTGGAAGAGCAGTTAGACTTCTGCTATAAACAGCTGTTATCACAGCATTTTGATATAAGTCTGATGTTTATCCCAGGAAAATCTCATCTCAAGTCAAAGAGACTTGGGCTCTTTCAGAAGAGAAACCTACTTCAGTCTAAAGGCAGAAAGTAAAACCGGAGAAAGAAGGATGGAAAAGACTTTGCCTCCTTTCCCCAAAAGCACAGATAAAACGTTTTTCCTTCTGATGCTCATAAAAAACAAGGATATGATGCAAACGCAGTTGCAAATAGACCAGCAAATGTTGTGCTGCTTTCCCAGGTTTCTTCTTGTGACCTTGTTGCAACACAAAGAATAGCATCTGAGATGCAAGACTCTAGCAGGAGAAGACAAAATTCAGTCTGGAGGTATGAGATACTAAGCTATCATCTCATCATGTTGTACTTTGGAACCTTCTGTGTCAGTGAGAGTTGTCTGGCACCATTTTTGCTAGGGAGGAGACATACAGAGATTCAAAGTTAAAGGCGACTCTTAGAAGCATCTCAATGTTAAAAGCATTTCACTACAGCAATGGATTTCCCAAGGCATGGAACCATAGGACCACCCATCCCAGAGTTTCAGACATAAGACATCAGGAATAGTTAACAGTCTGATGATTCGCTTATTCTGCTGGTTTTGTCTGGGGGAGAGTTAAGTTTCTTCATAGTAGCTGGTATGGGACTGTGTTTTGGAATTGTGCTGAACAGAGTTCATAACATTGAGGTTTTTTTGTTATGGCTGAGCAGAGCTTGCACAGAGCCAAGGCCTTTTCTCCTTTTTGTACTGCCACACTGGCAGGGAAGTTGGGAATGCCTAGGAAGCTGGGAGGAGACACAGCCAGGACAGGTAAACCCAACGGACCACAAGAAGAAGGAGCTCTCCTGGAGATGGCTGAACACCACCTGCCCGTGGGAAGCAGTGAATTCATTCCCTGTTTTGTTTTGCTTGCATGTGCAGCTTTTTCTTTCCCTATTAAACTATCTGTATTTCAGTCCATGAGTTCTCTCTTTTATCCTTCTGATTATCTCCCCAATCCTGCTCGTGGAGCAGTGAGTGAGCAGCTGCTGGGGCTTGGTGGCTGGCTGGGGTTAAACCACAACACTTACTATGGATTCCCAGAGTAGTTTAAGCACAGTCAAACAGCTACTCTGATGTGAAGAAGATTAGGAAGGAGTTACACATTACAGGTACCTTTTAATGAATGCCAACCAGTGAAACTACAAAGGACATGCAAGGCAATCCAATTAGAAAAACTACTGCTAAAAGAGAAACAATAATATCTTCAGAAGTAAAATAATGTTCAGGAGCTTAGTGAGAAATTGGCTTCCTCTGAATAGAGGCTAAGCTCTGGAGCTACTGGTATCAATGGCAGCAATTAGCCCAGCTCCCTCCTGACCAATGCTGAAATGAGGAGGTGACCAGTGTTACCTACGTGCCAGTGTTACTAGCACCACTACTGTGATTCTTCCTTCTCTTGACTTCTTGAGATTATGCAATTTATTAGCTTCTTCAACACAGGACAAGAAAACATCCTTTGTGATGCCTTGTTGTAAATTAAAATAAATAAATAAATAAATAAATAAACACATCCTTTTTTTTACCAATATCAAAGTAGTTAAAGAAGTCAGGAGATTTTGTATAGGATACCAATGCAAACTTTGTACCAAAAGCTTGTTGACAGGAATTGCTATCAGGTATAAGGTTTTAGCCTGGAGAAAATCTAACACAAAAGTTCAGATGATCTGTCATAAAGAAAAATGAGTGACAACAGAGAAACAAGTATTCAAATCTTATTAGAGGCTACTTGGAATGCTGATCTCATTGAAACATGCCCCTAAACTTATTTTAAATTTCTTACATAAAGATGCCCTGTTTTCAAGTTCTTGACACTGCAAAGAGGTCCCTTTTGCATAAGTTCACATTCAGGTCAGTTCAGAGAATCTTCACAGACATCAGAGATAAGACATTGTCCTCCTACCAATGAGGTTTTGCCCCAAGATGCAAGAAAGCTGAACTAGCCACTGTAAGGGATATTTGCATCTTTTATTGCTTGCAGAAAGGAAATTTTCAGCCAAGGAAGGATACAATTTTATTTTCTGTGCACAAAGGAGGAGCTGACTTGCTGTAAATAATGGTAAGGTAATGTTGTTAATTACTTCTGCACTTTTTATTCAAAGGATGAACTACCACTTTACAAACAAAAAACAAAACACAAGTTGCAAGTTTTGGATAAAAATACCCAAGTGTCAATATGGACATACCCTTGTTGCATTTAAAATCATAGAGGCATACAAGACTTAATAAAGGAATTTAAACTGTTAATCCAGAATGGTATTTCACCTTCTGTATATGAACAAGACATACAGTGATGCAGAATCACCAGATAAACTATTAATGCAGAAGACTATTGCTGAGAAACTGGAATAAACCGAACAAAGGAGTGCTAAAAGTCCATGTGGGGCTGGTTCTCTTCCATGGACATCTTTAGAACAGATTCTTATGCAGTCTGGATCCCTTGCCACACTACACCATTTACAAATGATTATGTCCTTTCTTAAACAGCTGCAGCTGCCCTGGAGTTCCAGTATAAATGGTAGCCTCCACAGGCAAAACGATAGATCATGAAGTAAACCCGTAGAAGAGCTGAAAGAAGAACCAAAACAACTTAGCTCCCCATCAAAGATAAGGCTAGAACATCCACTTTGACCATCCACTAGGCTGATCTGTTTTGTCACAGAAGTCTCTGTGCTGTCCTGAACTATTGCTGAGTTGAGCTACAATACTTATTTTAAGACAGATTTCTCTTGAGGTTAAAACTAGAGATGGAAAGCCCATTATAATTTACTTTAAATTGTTTCAATAGTTAACTGATCTGTATTTAGGGAAAATTGTATCAATCAATTCCAGTCTGATTCTGTTCATCTTCCAACTTTAAGCAATCAGATCCTTTTATGTCTGTCAACTAGATGGAGAAGCCAGGTATCTAAGTTTCTATTTCATTGCAGATACTTTTGGACTGCAGTCAATACATGGTTTTACTTGATAAAGAGGAAAAACTTCCGTGTATCATGACACAAGAATCAATGACTTTTCTGGCTTTCCTCTCAACCTTTCCTTTCTACTAATATTCTTGAATCCTAAACTGCAAAGAGCAAATTTTAAAATATTCAGTGCAAACTAGTATTGTCTGTGCAGGGATTTCTTTTAGTGTAGCCAAGAATTACAAACAGCATTTTAACCAAAGCACCATATTTAAGAGTTCATTCATTGTTACCCGTCCTGACAAATCTCTCTGCATCTTTTCATTCCTCTTCCAAATCCCCAAATAATAACACATGAAAAAAAGGAAGAAAAACAGCATTTTCAGTTCTTCTTAGGTCCAGCAAAACACACATTTCTGAAGATGAGGAAGGCAACAGCAGCATTAGCTTTGCAATAACATGACTGATGATTAGACTAAAGGAATTGTCTGCAGATGTGGTTTTATTTCCTTTTTTTGTTACAACTGTACCAGTACATGTGAAAAGATTATGTTAGGCACAGAAAGGATAACAGAAGTAGTAATTAATCCAAGGTATAAGGCATATTTAAAAATACTGGCTCAAATTTCAAAAGTAGAGTCAATTTATAACCTGGGGATGTTTCAGCATTACTCTGAGATACCAAATAAAATTATGTAAGCATGTAACATAACAAAACAATCTAGAGATAATCAGAGCCAAAGTATACAAGGAAACCCAGGACAACAAATTAGAGGCTTAGACTCATCTAAAACAAAAGGCTGTTTACTAGAGAATTTAACTTTTAGAACAACTTGTTCAACTGGCCTTCAACGGCTCCATGTTTGGGTGTCTTCTCTGTTCTAGAGATCTAGAATTTGTTGGGCAGTCTAAATGTAAAGGTCATAAATATAAGAATAAGTGCTACTTCCTGCGTTCACAAATGTTTTACTTTAATAGTTATCCATAAAACCCTTGTCTGTTTGCTCCAAATTTATTAAAGTCATTTGGTAATTATCAATGAATTATCTTTGCTGTTTATTATAACTCCAATCTTTTGGGTCATCTGTGAGTATCATTAATAATTTTGTACAATGTTGATGTAATTTAAAACAAGCATTAAATAACACATGGCAAAAAATAATTCCTAAAATAATCTCAATATGAATATACTTGCTCAGTTAGGATCCTCCATTTACGGCTCCGTTTTTGGCTGCCAATTTCTCAATATCCTACTAATTAGCAGGTCATATTGATCCAATTAGCATGACATATAAAAAGTGTCATGCAGCAGTAAGTCAGAATGTTTTCAAGAAATCTAAGCATTACATATTACAGTATTGTCATGTACACACTACACTTCTTGGTTAGTGTGTTAATAAAATTCTAGTCAGATCTGTTTCTCCTATACCCATATTGACAAACATCACCTCTACTGATTCCCTTTAAGAGCTAATTTATGAGTTGTAATTTTTTTGCCTACATGGATGCTACCCAATAATCATCTGGATTATTCTCATTACCCTTTTTACTGCTAATACTTTGAACAAATCTTCTGGATTGTCTTTCCTAATTTCAATTTTTTGGAAACAGACAGTAGCAATACAGATAGCCGTTTGTTCAGTTTTTATATAAAAACAGAATTGAAGTTATCTGAATGTGTTATTTTAAAATTAGTTTTGATGGCTAACACACTCCTGAGTTATTGCTGGAATAGGATGTGTTTTCTCATTTTGTGAAGTGATAAAATGTTGGGATTTCCCCAAACGCTACAAACACACCAGGGCATTCATAAGCCCTAGTCTTTATGGGGGACTTCAACCACTCCAATATTGGCTAGAGGAACAACAAAGCTGGGCACAGGCAATCCAGGAGGTTCCTGTGGTACATTTATCATAACGTCCTTGTCCAAATGACAGAGGAACCAATAAGAGAGGCGCTATGCTGGACTATGCTCTTGCTGACAAGGGACTGGTGGGGAATGTGAAGCTCAAGCACAGCCTGGGAAATGCTGGACTTTGAGTGAGAAGGACACACAAGGAACTCACTACCCTTGGCCCCTTCAGGGCTCTGCTTGGTAGAGTACTAGGGCATAAAATCTTGGAGGGAAGAAGGGCCCAAGAAAGCTGGGTAATCTTCAAAGGTCAACGTCCTCCAAGTCAGAAGCAATGTATCCCAACAAAAAGGAAGATGGACAAAAGTACTGAGAGACCTGCATGGATGAACAACTTGCTCCTGGACAAACCCAAACACAAAAGGAAGCCTATTGAGGGTGAAATAAATGACAGGTACCCTGGGAAAAATATAGAGCAATTGTCTGAGCAGTCAGGGATCACGCCAGATTTTTTACTAGCATCATTTCCATAATTTTTATAGATCCATGATTCTGAACTTAACTCTTCCAAATGTACCACATTTACCTGTAAGAGTAGCAAGGGACATGAACAATGCTCTGTTCTTTGCAGATGTAACTGTCATCAGCATTGTCTTACATGAAGCAGCAAATCCACATAAAATATTTCAAATTTCCAGACTAGTTTCTGTGTTATCCCAAGATGGTGTATTGTAGCAATAAAAAACTGTCACTGTTCTGAGCATCTGTTGAGAGGGAAGAGCTAGCTTAAAATCTAACCAACTTTCAGAAGTTAGGTCTGCAGTTCTGCATCTCCCTACACATTTCCTAAATGATTTGTGGAACTTATTTATATAAACTTGTCTGTCCTGCTAAGTGGCACATGCACACGAAAGGAGAGATAGACTTAAACACAAACAGTAATGTTAGCCACTGATAAAAGTGCAGGCAGAGTAACCAGAGAATTATTTTTGTTCAGCATTACTTGCAAGAGCTGGCATGACTCAATGAAAAAGGTATAGTTATGTTGACTCTGCTTCTTCCAGAAAGCAGTGACCTGTGGATACACATGAAGCAAGTTATAATTCAATCAACCTTCATTCTGCCAGACTACAACTTCCTGTAAAAAGGATTTATGCAAGAACAGCACAACATGTGACAACAAGAAGTATTTATTAGACAAAGTTTAACTGGGATAGCAAGGGACTAATTAAGATCTAGAACTTCCTTTCATATTCCTCTCCTTATTTCCCATTCACTCCACATATTTCTTCTTTATATCCAGAAACTAGAATCTTCATCTTGTCCAAGAATTGTCATTCTTTACCTTTTTCCCCAAGTAAACTTGGAAAAAAGATTTTAACTATCTTCGCATTATTGATATAAAAAGCTAGTATTTTTTATACTTCACACAAAATTATAGCTGTTATGTGGTCTGAATCACCACTGGATATTAGTGTTTATACCATTATGCTTTCACTCATCAAAGTCAGATCTATGTAAATAATACCACAATTACTCTTGCTGAGATCAGCATAAGCTGAACTGATAAATTTCGCATAATTTTCATGCTGCAGATACTGAAGTGTATTCCCATACGCACTGTAGTCTGAAACATTATTTTTCAGCTCTTGAGCTACTTTTAAACAGTTGCCTTCTGAATGCTAATTTCAGAATTGCGTTGGCAGATCCTTACAGTCCATGTCCTGAATGTTGCCATGGTTATACTCTTCATTTACTAAACAATATGGAATAAACCCTCATTCTCTGGCAATTATGTAACTTAGACCAATCCCCAGGTACTCTTAAAGTGGTTCCTTTTCATTTACACTCCTTAAACTCTGAGTAAGCAGAGATTGCAGGTTTTGTTTCCAAATAGTCAGTGTAGGGGACACCATGCCTTCCAAGAAGTGCTCTAACTTAGCAGCAATTCTTCACTCCTAGGACCACCACTGCGGACAAGACAAAGCATTCTGAGCAAAGGGAAAAAGTTGTCTTCGTCCCCTTAGCAGATGTGGTGACTGAGACTCATGAGTAGCAGGTGGAAGTTGACACCACAGTATCAATTATTGGAAAAGAAAACTGCAACATTTGCAAGGCTCAGAGCTATTTATGGAGGATTTTCCTGATGCTACAATCAGTCCAGGGTGGATCCAATTTCCCTGGTGGTAAATACCAGGGTGGAGCTAGCAAGGAATTGCGTATTTACATTTATCCCTGAAATCTTACTGACTTTAGTTCTGCCCTTTTTTTCCTCAGTTATTCCACTCCTCATATCCTAGTAATTTCTTGTTTCCTTTCCTTCCTCTAGCTTTTCTAGTTAGCTTCAAAAGCAGCCATTCAACTGCAGCAAGCAGATTTTTGTTTTAAAAAATCAAAGACTTTGTGCTTGCAGAGACAAATTGAAAATTAGAGCAGGGTGCAAACCTAGTCATCCAAGTGTGCACATGGTGAGCTTTAGAGCCTGGGCGGTTGTCCTGAACGTGGTGAAAACCATGCTCAGGCTGTGCTGCTGCTGCTTCTCAGAACCACTAAAACCACAAGAACAAAATGATTTTTGTGCTATCTGTAACAAAGCTCTCAGAATAACTGTCAAGGTTTGACTTGGGTTTGCCAACTTTAATATATTCAATTCCTTTTAGAGATCGGATTTAGGAGCAAAAACAAGGCAGGCTTAAAACTTAAAAGGGTGTAAGAAGAAATTTATTAATAACACACAAAAAAGAAAAATTCAGAGAAAGATTTCCAGATTATTCCCTCCTCCCCCTTCCCTCATCTTCCACATTTCTTAACAGCAACATACAGAGAACACTTCAGTCAGTTATTTACTTAAATAATAATTTCAGTTCACTCTACAGAGAAAAGTTTCTTTTTTTAGTTTAGGCTTAGGGGGTTTCTTCACTTTCACAATCAGTGTCCGCTCGGGGAAAAACTGCAAACTATGAATTTCCTCCCATCCCCACAATCCTTCCAGAGCTGTGTTATGGGTTGTGCTGCACACTTGGGGTATTACTTTTAAAGGCAAGCTGCTGAAAAACAAAATTCTCTTCATTTCTTTTTCTTTTAAATGTCTCTGTCCATATTTCCAGTCCCAAAACAGAGAGCCCCACTTTCTCGAGGCAAAAGATCCTCTTCTCAAGCACTTTAACCTCCCCAAGTATATTTCACAGTTCAAAGGAATTTCAGTGGTCACAGTCTCCTTACAACCCACAGAAAAGGTTTTCAGCTACTTATCAATGGCATCTCTTCAATCTCTTCCCATCTGGAAAACTTAGCTTTCATTTCACTGACTTCAGTAGACTCCTTGCTTTATTCTTTTCATTCCGGGGAGCTCAGGAGATCCAGAGTCTCATCCAGACATTAAAAGGGTTAAAACTGCATCCAGAAAATGAAGCAGCTGGGCCAAGCCATGCTGGAAAAAATGTGGCTGCAAGGGCCACATGGAGAAGGCCGGACGAAACTCCAAAGCTCAGCTGCACCTCTCCACGCCGCGCGGTCAGCTGGGGGCCTCTCCCCTCAGAACAGGGGGAAGGAAGGGAGAGCCTCGGTGGCTCTCCCACCCCCTAAGGGCCGAGCCAGGGCTGAGCCCGGGGCCGAGCCAGGGCTGAGCCGAGCCTGCGGCCGGTGCCGAGCTGGGGCCGAGCCGAGCAGAGCTGAGCCGAGCTGGGGCCGGGGTCAAGGCCCTGGCTGGAGCTGACCTCACCTCCGTGGAAGCCGGGAGTCAGAAGAGAACGGATTAGCTTTACCAGTGTAGTTTATGAAAGTGAAATACCTTTAATTGGTTACTCAGTTTGTCAACTACTAAATCAGCTCTCTGATTGGTCCCCGCAGCCCACAGAGGAAGCTCCCAGAGAGGGGACAGCCCTCCTGTTTCTGGGCTGCTGCTGTTCCTCTCAGGCGACTGCTCCCCATGTGAAACCAGCACAGTAACATACTAAAATTACTAATTGGGAAGCAATTCTGAGTTAGGAGAATAGTCTTCCTAGAGATAATCTTCTGTCTTAGGCTGGGGAAACAGTAATGTGACACTGGACCTTTACTACAGCTGGAGGAATTCAGAGGCTTTGTGTATCTGTCCTTGCCCAGAGGCTCCACTTTTGGAACCACTAGAAAATATATTCTACATGAAACACCAGAAGAGGTTTCTACCCCTCCTGTTCATGGATCAGAACATCAGCGGGATGACTGATGGTGACATCTGCCTAAGCTTGCAGTCACTTACTCTCTGTCTCCTGCAGTGTTTGAACCATACCACGCACAGTGCGTGCATCCACTCCCCCCGAAGGTCCCCAATGCAGCCCAGCAGAGGACAGTGTCTAGCAATAGGACAGCTGTCCCACGAGCCCTGCATAATTTATTAAAGCAAAAAAGCATGGGGACATACTAATTACCAAGGGGTCCTTTCCTTTTCAGTGGTAAACCTGCCAAATTCTTGGAACTCCTAATAGTCCCCTGGAAGAGGCTCAAAGCACTAAGTTTCTGGAAATGTAAGATCACATTGTGCCACTATAATTCCAAGTGTTGATGTGCAGCAGAGGTGTATCTCTCAGCCCATCTTAATCCCTGAGCAGGAAAGAAAAAAAAAAAGTTTTCTATTCAAAGCAACTTCAAAAATTAGATGTTATTCAGAGCAACTTCGAAAGTTAGATGCTGTCTAGTCACAGACCAGTAGAAAAAAATTAAATCCCTGCTCCAAGAAAGAGATTCCAGTGAAGCCTTTGAAGGTAGTGAAGTAAAAGGAAGTACTGGCTTCTCTGACAAAATTTTAGTGCAGGCTCTAATCATAGCTTATCTCTATCTTCTGAATTTGATTACAAGGCTTAGCTTGACATATTAGCTCTGGTACAATTTACGAGACTGCAGGACAGGAAGAAGAGGAAGAAGGAAGGTAAGTGGTTCAAAAATTTACCCATTTTGTCTCTTTAATAGGGACAGAGTATACAATGGACTGGCAACAGCGAAGTACAGTCAAAGGAAGATGGGAAAGAAAAAGAAGGGATAGAAACAGGCAACCAGACAATGAACATACTTTCAACTGGGATACAAAATAAAAGTGAAAGTATATCCATGTCACCCAAGATATATGTTAGTAAGCTGTGTTTAACCTTGAAAGTTGACTGCTCTGAACAGATGCAGTATTCCACAGTTCAGTCAGTGTTGCAGGGATAGATTGGCAAAACAAGTACACTTGTTAGTAATTACTTGTTGCTAATTACCACTCTAATTAGCACTTGGGCTACGAAATTTCAAATACTTTCTGAAGTTTTGGGACAAATGCCCAGGTTTTACAAATAGAAGACAAAATCTGGATTGGGGAAAAGAAATTGGGAAGACAACCCTTCAAAAAGTTTACCCTTGATTAGGTCTTTATTAACTATTCCTCAGCATACAGTCCTCTTTGACTGAATGAATACCAACACAGCACAGGGTGATTATTGTGTTGGACAGAAAAACCTTGGTCTCATAATTCAAAGGACAGAAGCCCTTGTACTTAGAGCACTACCTTGTAAATTTGTCTCTGTTAAAACTCAAGAAAAAAGTTGTCTGTAAAACTTGATTGGGTGTTTCAATCCCAGCAAAGCTAGAGACAGGTTTGCAATATTGTTAAAATACATGTAAACTAAGAATTTTAGTAACAGTTGGAACCAAATTTTACACAGAGATTATTAAGTGAAAAAAAAGAAAAAGTCTAGCTCATTTTTCCCAGGTTGCTAAATGCAATCACTGGGGACAAAAGTAAGAGGAAGCAGGTGAGCTTTTTAAACGAATGACAGTTGTTACAACAGTAACCATTATAATATTTCCTAGCTATCTCAGCCTTTTCTTTGCCTCCATAACTTTTGTAGGTCCTCAGTTATAATTCATGAATGCTGAGAAGTTCACGGAAAATTGGTGCCCAAATAAATTGCTGTCCAGTTATCTATACTTTCCTCTTCCACCAATTTTAAAGTGCCACAGCAGCCTTGGCTGTGCTGCTGGAGATAAGGGTACACCAGCACAGAAGGGATCCTACTGAAAGGCACTCCATCTTTATCACACACAGGAAGGAGCTCCAGGTTTTGGTGTATTTAAGCTGTTCCCTTGTATGTTCAGCTCTCTTGCCATCACACATTAATCTGAACTCGGAATTCTTAGTCAGTCTTGGCTAATCAGGGAAGTCTGGAGACGTCAGAGATGACTGGAGGCTGGCCAGTGTGACATCCACCCAAAAGAAGAGCTAGGAAGTAGGATCCAGGCAACCACAGCCTGTCAGCCTGACCTCAGTGCTCAGCACCCAGCAGGACTATGGAACAGATCATCTTAGATACGACTACATGGCACACACAGAATAACCAAGCGATCAGGCCCACCCAGAATAGATTTAGGAAAGGCAGGTCCCACCTGGCCAAACTGATCTCCATTTATGACCAGGTGACCTGCCTAGTGGATGAGGGAAAGGCTGTGGATGTAGCCTACCTGGACTTCAGCAAAGCCTTTGATACTGTCTCCCACAGCATTCTCCTGGAAAAGTTGGCAGCCCGTGGAGGGGACAGGTGCACCCTTTGCTGGATTAGCTGGACTATTCCATGGGGGAATGGCACCAGTAATGGAGCCAGTTCTGTTTAATATCTTTTTTGATGGTCTGGATGAGGGGCTTGAGTGCATTCTCAGTAAATCAGTGGATAACAAGTTGTGTGTAAGTATTGATCTGCTGGAGGGCAGGAAGGCTCTGCAGAGGGATCTGGGCAGGCTGGAT
>JAODKT010001744.1:18833967-18860861 GCA_027576195.1 Cossypha heuglini
TTATGTGAGCCTCCTTTGAAATTCTGTGATAAAATAGTAGTGGAAACTAGTGGTATGAAAGATGTCAGTTGTTTTGACAGAGGCCTTTGGTGAGGGTGTTGTGGAGGATTTGGGTAGGCTGGGTCCTGCTGTAGGAAAGTTCTTGTGTAATTTGGGTAGGTAGCTGTGTCATTAAGACTGTATCTTGCCGACGAGATATTCCTTGTGAAGCAGAAAGGTGCAACTGTTAAAAGCAATTCAGCTCTCAAGTGAGTTATGTTGGGCAGAGAATGGAATTGGTTCCATATAATACAGTTGAATATGTAGCATTGATGAAAACTTAGACTTAAGTTTATGTAAGTGCATGTTTAGTGACCATACAAATGTGAACTTATGTTCTTTGCTGTATGAGTAATGGAAACTCTGTAAATGTTTACTGTTGAACTATGGAAAAGTGCAGTTATTGGACAAAATACATTTTATTACATATCAATTCTAACAACCTTAGTTGTAACCTGAAGTATTACTATAAACAAGGAATTCAGGACTTTGAGAGATGCATAAGTTTGAGTTCAGCGGTAGTTAAAGCGCACCATTTGCTTCTGAATTTTGCATTTTAATTTTTTTGGTCTAGCCCTGAATAAATATTCTGACAGTTTTATCATGGTAAATAAGTTTAAGCAGGAAGATTTCACAAACCTTGCATCTTAAGGTTTGCTAAAAATCTTCATGTGATTGGTGATACACACAAATAACGTTCTTGTTAATCAGGCAGTAGGGTTGTCTGCTACCCTATTTTGTAATTTATTGGTGCTGTCCTAGCATAATAATTAGTATCACTTAAGTTTGAAAGGTTTTTCTCCAAAGAAGATGGCTTCAAAATTCAATTTGCTTCTAATTTATTGATATATTTGTCTTTTTGATATGCTTCAAGTGGACATGAAGGTTTTTCTTTTTTAGTTTATTTTTAAAAAGCCAGAGAATGCTGGCTCCTAAGCAAACCTTCCCAACTGCATAAAACAACTCTTTTACCATGCTTGTGTTTAACTTATTTCAAACCAAGTATTTTTAGTAAAAATTACAGGCTAAACAAGAATGCACTTTGTGAGTAAATACAACAATCTGGAAGGAAAATTAGAAATTGACTGTGTTTCATTTGGCCAAATTTGTGAAGATGCCAGGAGCAAGCAGACAGTTTTAGATGGTGAAGTGTATATTTGGTTTCTGAGGTTAGTCCTGAATTAGTACACAGTACTGTATTATCGTCACAGCTGTGGCTGTCAAGGGTAGGAAGAGGTGTGATCCCTCAATAGCACAGCTGACCTGGCGAGAGTCCTTAATGCAGCTATTCTAGGAGAAGAAATAAACCCCTGTGCCTCTGCTGGTGTGACTCTTGCTTGGGGAAAGACAGAGGTTGGCTGTAGTGCTCTAAAACTCAGCTTTACTGCTGCAGCTGCTTTGAAAATTTTTTGGTGTGTCATACAAGTACTTCTGCAGTATCCCTGTCTGTTGGCAGTTCGAGTTAGGTTTGTCTTTGTTGCGTAGACCCTGCTTGCTCATACAGGCTCCTTTCTTAAAAGGAGTTACGAGCCCTTTCCATGGTAGCATAAGGCTCTGTGGTAAGTCATGGCTTTTAGGTGTGAATGGCAAGGGAGTGAGTTGGAGGGAAAGGACTCCGAGGGAAGGAAAATATAAAGAGTTCATTGACTGGCACTTGCCACATCTCTAGAATATGATGTTAATATTATAAATAGAAAGCTGCCGTGTCAGTGGAAGGAGGTTCAGCTGAAGAGCATCATTAGCTTGGAGCTGCAGACTTGTATTTTGGAAGCCTCTCAGGGATACTTGATTGGGGGATGTAACCAAAATGTTTCTTAGAGAAAAGCGAAGTAAAACTTCTCATTTATTAAATAATGGTTGAAGGTCACTGATGTTTCTTTAATTTGTTCTTAAGTTAAAGACTGGAGATTTGTTTTGCTTTCAAAACCAGGAGAAGTACTTTTTTTCAGCAGGAGCAAAAGGCTTTAGAAGACTGTATTATTATTATTATGTATTATTTAGAAGACTACATGTAATTCTGGTGGAATTTTTATTGTAGTCATCAGATTCCAGATCCTTTTAGTGGACAAGGATTTAAATTTTGATTCTTCCTAGCCATCTTTACTGAAAAAACCCCCCAAAACTTTCTGAAATTGCAGAGCAAGTAAAACAAAAGTAATTTATCTTCTTTGGGACTCGTTTGTTTGAGTGCCAGTGGTATATATGAAACATTGTTTTTTTCTGTTAATAAAACTATACCAAGTATTTTATTAGCAAATGTGGCATTTTATTAGCAAATTGTGGATTTTAAACTGTGCTGTGAGTTGAACGACTTTTAGCAGATAGGGTGTTCCTCACTGATGTGTGCAATATATATGTAATTATTGATGAAGCCTATGGGACAGATGTATTCAGTAGAAGGATTTGCTTAATGAAAGTAATACTGAGTTGTGTGACAGAATTAAAGCTGTCATTAGTGGCAATGCAGGCACTGTGTTTAGTGTTAAATTTTTTTGACCTGTGATACCAAATCGCACTGGTATGTGTAGTGACCTTTTTCCAAGGGGAAAAGGTTGTGTTAAATTTTGCCTATTTGAAGAGGAGAATTTTGTGTGCTAACATGCTGAAAGAACAGTTGTGTTCTTCCACAGTCAGCTTAAGTTGGGGTTTCATTAGGAAGGTATGAGTAAAACAAGTAATCCAGAATTTGTTAACACGATATTGTGGTGTGGGCATAAACAAATGATGTCTGACTTTTTGCTGGACTTTTTTTGACATAGTTCCAAGACTAGCAGAATCTTGTGAAAATGCCTTAATTGATTGCAGTTTCAGTTTGCTCTAAGAGATAACTATTGATATTTCCAAGTTCCAGGACAGAAACTAGTAAGCTGATTTTTAAATGTTGCTTCCTGAAAGGGAGACATCTAATGCATTCCAGTTTCCTTATTAGATTTGGAATGCAACACATTCATAAGCAAGGGGAATATGCAAGCTATTTTTTGTACTTGTGGTCTATCTAATACATTGTCCTTGACCTTGAATAATTTCCTTGGAAACCCTGAAAACTAAAACAAAGCTAAAGAAGTAAAAAAGCTGTCTTTCAAGACCAGATCACTGAAGGTGGAAAAGCTTTGTAAATCAGTTCCTGCCTTTAATTCAGGCTTTTTAAAAATATCTGATCTGGATTTCAAGAGAATGTAAGTATTTTAGAATGATTTCAAGCTATGAAAAAAAAAATTGTATATACTGTCTTCCTATCTAGTTGTGAATAGTAGGATAAATGTAATTGGACAATGTCAATACTGTCAATAATGCCAATACTGCCAATAATGTCAATAAATTTATTTATTTTTAAAGGAAAATGATAGCTAATCACTTGCCGTCACAATTTTTATAATGAGAAATCTTTTATACAGGAGTGTTGTATTTGGTTCATGTAACAAAATTTTCATTGTTTGGTTTAGGTCTGTTTTTGTGTTTCTTATTTTCTATTTTCCCCTCAATTTCAAGGCTTTTCTCTCTTCCAAGAAAACAATTTTCTTTTTCAAAGCTGCCATTCCTTTTAGATAGTGATTCCATCTTTGTATATTGTCCAGTGTTTTGGTATGTAGCAGTGTTTGAATTTGAGCCCCTTGTCTCGCCAGCAGCTGATGCCTGCATTTGCTCTCTCTCCCTGTATGTTCACCTTCCAGAGGTGAACTATTAATTAAACGCAAAATCTGTGTTTGAGGGTAGGCTGGTACTATTTAAAAGTCAGCATCAGACAAACTGGTTTCCTTAAAAATCATTAGCTATTACTGCATTTTGCTGTATCATTTGCTTTTATAAATGAATGTGTTAAAATCAAACTATTACTTACGAGTCTGGTAAAGTTCTAATTAAAAAAATTCAAGTACAAAAAATGTGCTAAACTGTCACGTGCAGTTCTCCCTGTTGAAGGATGTGCTATAGGAGATGGCATGCTCTAAGATAGGTATGCATGATTTCAATTTAAGTGTCACCTGCTGTCTAGGTAATCTAGTGTTGTCAAGATACAGTGTGAAGTTTTGTAGTAGTATAAATATGAGTGCAAAGTTACAGTAGTATAGGAAAGCAGCTGACATTCCTTAACTTGCTTTCTCTTTAGCTTATTTTCTTGAGGGGTTAGGTAGGAGAATTTACTGCATGTTTAAAAAAACCCAAAAGCCAAGTCAAAAAAGGACCACACTATTTTAACTGACAGAAGCTATCCTAATTTACAAATATGATGTCTGCGACATGAACTAATTTGAGATCATAAAAAGCTTTCATGTGCAGCAAGGATACAGATTTAATGTGAATTCTGATTGCCTGGAATGCAGTCAGCCTGACAGCACGTGAATACTTGAGTGCTGTCCAACAACTGCACTTGTTCTGAGAGATCTGTCTCCTTGAACTTCCAGTTTTTCCTCTTGGTTTACTGTCCAAGATGATGTATGTAAAAAGTTCTCTGCTGGGTATGTGTGCAACCCTTGAAGTGGCTTCATAACCTTCTGTGACCTGGATCACTAGTGATGTTGGCTGGTGCTGCACACTGGTTTGCATTCTCCTTCCAGCTACATGCCGATTACCATGATTTATGTGATGGCCTCGTGGCACACTACCCTGCTGTCCTCTGAAGAAGCAACATGCGTCCAGTCTTTGTTGCCTTGGCCCTGCTGTGGAGGGCCAGAAAGTCTGGAAAAGCTGAGATATAAATCACCATCTTAAAATAGTTGTTTTCTGACTGAATTCTGCAAATGTGCAAACAGACTGGGGGAGTCAAGCCTTCTTATAGTTACTAGTGTAGAGAATTCCTTTGTGGTTAAGTCAGAACTGATAAAAAGCCTGCTGTATGAGCTGAGTGGGCATACAAAAGACTTTTTCTGATGTGACACAATTCAGTATAGACTAAAGAGTCTCCTAATGTGGAATTTTTACCAACACTTTATTAAACAGCTCTGAAAAGTGAAAACCAAATTGTCAAAGAGGGCAGATTTCTGCAGTATTTAAGTGTATTTTAAAGTAATTATGATGCACACATTAGGTGCTTTTAAAAGGAGTGTGTGATTTGTTATTTGTAGCTTTAAAGGTTATTTGTTTATTTATTATTATTTTTCACTCTAAGCCTCCATTCCTCTTTGCAAGTGAGTGTATTTGACAGTCTTGAAATACCTGAAAGTTTTGCTTTGAAAATGCAAGGGCAATGGCTAAGGAAGTCTGATGCTAATTGGAAGGATGCAGTAAAACCTGTCAGTAAGTTTATATTTCCACCAGTAGAGTTAGCTGATCAGATAAATAGGAAGCTCATTTACTGAATTAATGTTGTGAAAATTCAGGTGATTTACCTTTTATCACAGTTTATTTAACAATCTGCCTGTTTACATAACTCATCTTTCATTGTTAATTCATGTCAGACCTTTAATACATTTTGGCGTCATTGGAAAAGTAATGGGGGAAATGGCATAGTAAGATATTTCACAGAAGTACATGTTAATATATATTTTTACATGTAACAATTGTCTTTGTTTATTCTATTTTTTTCATAAAAGTTAATTGCATTCAAATGGTTGTTTTAAGGGCCTGAAAAATCAGCTGTTGCATAGCTGTATGACTTCTAAGAAATGAGAGACTTTGTTGTATGTGTGCCAAGCTTAACTGCTAACTGGTTACTGACAGCCAGTAGTAATGCAGTGACAGTGCAGGAACTATGCAGGAATTGTGCAGCTGACTACAGTGTTTAATTTACACTGACTAATGGAATAAAAAACATTAGTCTATCAAGGCACTTGAAATTGGATAAACCCATATAGAGTGTGAGACAAATACACCCTGTAACAGAGTAGAGGATCAAGTTTGCATGTATTCTGATTATTTAAATGTTTTTAAGCTTGTGTTAAAATCCTGGCTTTAGGTTAAAGGCTCTCAGATTTGTTTCTCTATGTTTAGCATTTGACTCTTTCTTTTTATGCTCGGGGTCTGCCTTCTTTCTGCATAGCAGTGTTCCACTATGTGTGCAAGGCCTAGTGGCAGCACAAACTTTGTAATCTCAAACACTTTACCTTCTAGCATAGCTTTGTGAATAGTGGCTTCTGAGCTTTATTATTAGCTTTTAATTTATACATTCAACTTTGATATTTTGACTAGGCTGAAGTGCGTGGAGCACCAATCCATATTCAGTGATTTATGATGGGATTGATAGTATGTTTGTCAGCAGTATAAATAAATACAGGTAGGGTGGTCTTCAGAATTTCATACGCTTGACTGTTGGTTCTTTCTTCCATGTATGTGGAGCTGTGGCTATGAAAGGATAGCTGATAAAATCTGTGTTAAGAATTCATTGCGAAATGTGCTTACAGATAGTCTTTTTGGGATCTTCTGGATAATGTGAGGAAATCAGTTGAGTGGAGAACTGTACTGTAAGCTGTTGTTTGCTTCCACACCCATTCCATCATACTTTGCTTCTACTATTGGTGGAATCCAATGCAGTGTTTTGGGAGGGTAGAAAGTAGTCGTAGTAAAACATTCATTTGCATATTTACAAAGCTGGATTTAGTGACCATGCTTACTGGATTAAACATGGCTTGTTCTTCTTTAGGACAATTCTGCAGTCTGCTGATTTTAAAAGTTCAAGAACAGGGAAAAATCAATAGTCTAAATGAATTGTTTAATATATTAGCACAAGAAAAAAGAAAAAAAGAACCAGAACACTTTTATTCTGAAGTACTGTTATTACCAGTGACAGCTGGGACAACTGGCTGTGCCGCTGCTGTGGTACATGCGAAATGAGTCTCAGTTCTTCCATTGATTTAAATCGTAAACTGAAACCTTGCAAACTGTCTGCAATTAGTGTCTTGGGGTTAAAATATCAAGTACATTATATTATGTTTCTGGATTTAGTGTAGCTGTATTATACAGAAACCCAAAACTTCAATTTTGCTTCCTCCACAGAAGGGGGATGAGGATGACATAAAATGAACAGCTGTTTTTTATCTTTTTGTTATTGCAAACCATGATATGTGAGAGGTGCATCATGCACCTTTCCTGGTCAAATACAAATGCGTGAAGTGATAGAGGTGACTTCAGCTCAATGTGCTAATGCATGAATGGCAGGCAGTGACTAGGACTGGGACATGATGTAACAGATGCTGTGAAAGTCTGATGGGATAAGGAGGCTGAGAATATATTTATTAGTCCTATGTATAAATTTTAGAAGCAGCATACCATTTAGTTTACTGACAGTTTCAAGTGATCAGTTTTTAAATTGTCATGTATCCTGGCAGTAGTTTACAGGTTTGATTTCTAGGTAATTTTGTAGATAATAAATGTAAGTGACTGGTAGCAGGGAGTAAAGATGTGTTTAGGAGTAAACAAGAGTGTCTTATTAAATAATATCTGCTTGAAGAGAAGAAAGGTGGTAAAATGCTTTATAGATGAGAGGCCAGTAAGAGAAGTGAGGAAGTGGTACTTCCTGAGATAAGATAAAGGTCAGAGACCTCACTAGATACCTAATGAGGTATATTTAAGGAGGATGTTGTCTGAATGACTGCTCCCTCTATATGCTCTACTTTTAATGGGTATTAGCAAAAACGTGGAAGATGATAGACTTTTTCCTACAAAATAAAACACAGCTTTCAAGATGGAAAATAGGTTAGCAACCAGTAACTTAGCTGTTCTGTCTGTTTTGAAATTGTAAAATAGTTTTAAGTTATGAAGTGGGTGTCCTCTCACTCTTTTCGACCTTTTCCTCCAATTTCAATTTTGTGAAGAAGATGTATCTGGTGCACAGAGGTAATGTTCTGATTTTTCTGATTAGGGTGTGTATTTGAAGGGTATTTGTTAGATTTTACTTTAGCAGGAGCTGTTTTTGTTAAGTTATGATGGAAGCTTGACCAGTGGTATAACAAAACCATTGATTTCATTTTGTACAACTGTTTGAAAAAGATTTTTTCATAGCATTAATTACTCATTGATAAAATTGTAGACTCTAGCTGAATTTGTCTCACTATAAGCCATTTCTGAATTGTAGTTTAATTCTTCTGAACAGACATTAAATGACTTAGTTTTAAAGCATTGTATATTGCAAAAAGAGACTTTTTTTCTTATTTTGGTCCACTTCCCCCAGTAATGAATATTTATGGTACTTAGATTTGTGAACAGCAGATTTTTTTTCCCCCCCAGAACCTATATATTGTACTGACTTGGGACGGGAAGTGCACACAAAGATCTGATGAAGAGTGATACACAACTTCATTGGACAATTCTTCAGACAAAAGTAGGAGGGGGAAGGAGGAAGACAACTGTCACAGTTGCTGCAGTGATGATCAGGACTAGAGAAGTTTTTCCTGCTGATAAGAGGCTGTGTGGAAGACAAACTTAACATTGGTAGGGGTATAATTCGTGAAGACTAAAAGCATAGGACAGATGTGAGCATTGTAATCTCAGTAACAAAGAGATCCAAAGTCTTGTTGTACTTAGAAGGAAGGACTTGGGTCTGCTCAGCAGGACAAGGAAGGATGCTGCTGTTGTCAGAAAGCTGAGTATTCCTAGTATCTAGACTATGCTTAAGGGAGCAAAATGTCAGTAAGATCAAAGCTGCTCCTTCCTGATACTCAAAGTGTGAAATGGTAGCTAGTGAAATAATAAAATGGATGAGTAGAAAGAGATGTGAATTATGGGCATGTGCTTCAGTGAATCCTGCTTATTATGGGGTCTGTCTTCCCCTCCTTCATTGAATAACAAAAGGAAGTCATGAAGTAGAGATCAACTGTTGAGAAACATCTGAAAGGCGGAAGCAGAGGAATATGACAGAGCAATGAGACACTAAGCTGTGATTTTAGGAAGTAAAAGGAGAAGAATGAAAATCTGTAAAAGTCTAAAGTTCTGGGAGGGGAGTCAACATTTTCTGGAAGTGCTGAACACTACAGGAACCTGAATCCAGAAGACATCACCACTGGGGACCATGGTGAGAGCCATCCCAGTGTGATGCGCTGCTCTGGAGCCAGCAAGCGCCCAATGGCAGAACCACATTCCAGGCAAGGGCCTTGGTGTACTCAGTGATTTCGTTGTGGGAGAGAGAGGGTGATGTGGGACAAGATGGTAGTGTGATATAATGAAAGCACCTCAGGCAAAAGTTAATGGTGGGAGAATCGGGTGCATTAGAGTGCAAGGAGTGTCTGTATTAGCCTGGCATACATATAACTTGATTGGTAGGCATGGGGGTTTTTGTATAGCTATGTTTTGCCCCAGGAGGTACAGCATGTCATGCAGCCTTGGTGAGACAGTAAGTGTCATGAGCCTGGGGATTGCGGGGTGTGGTGTTTGTATATGACAAAGTCAATAGCAGATCCACTTGTGTTACAGTTGATGCTGGTTTGAAGTATCAAAAGCAGAGTGGGGATGCTGTATTTGTGTAGTGGGCTGGAGGTGGGACTACTCCAGAAGAAGCCTGCAATTTAATCTTCCATCAGTAGCTGGGTACAAATAATGTGAGTCAGTATCAGCATGTTCATTGCAGGCTGGAGGGACCTTTGACGGGCTTACTCTCTGCAGAGCACACTGCCCTCACACTATACTCTGCATTGATCAGGTCCTCTTGCGCAGGTAACAGCAACTTTGGTCAGCTGCTTTCTGTCAGCAGTGGGTATATTTGCAAGCAGGGGGCTCTTGTGAGTTTGTGGGCAGTATGTACTGTAGGTGTCTAGCAGTGGTGTCCAGTATGCTGGTGACAGCTCGCAGACTCTGATATGGTGCTACATCACAGGGCCTCCACTGACTTGAATGATGCGTGCCAGCTGTTCAGAGGCTCTTGTACCAGCCTGCAAAACCTGTGTATAAATGTGTACTGAAAAAGGGCTGTGATCGGTAGTTTCTGGTCTTTGTAAATATGGATTTTAAGCACAACTGCAGGCCTGATGTCTGTCTTCTTAAGGCTGGTAACCTTAGGTTGCCTGATGAAAATTGTAAGAGACAAAGCTCTTAAACTCTGACAGAAGTTGTAACTACGTTTCCAGTTACTCCTTTTCTTAGGGATGGGGGCACATTCCTGGTTAACCAAGCCTGGCCTAAGGAAAGCTGTTGATACGGAAGCACAGTGTGGCTTTGAGCACAGGAATTCTCCAAGAGCCTATTTCAGCAGGCTTGCAATCTCTTGTCACCAGTGAACTCCTCCAAGGACAGACTAGAAAACAGACCTATCAAAAGAATTGTCTTCCATGGTGAAATACTTGTCATGAGTATGGTAAATGAAAGAACTGACTCAAATGAGCCATGACTCATTTACTTCTCTGTGTCTCATTGTGTAACTCTTAGAACAGAAAATGCGCATCGCTATGCGTATAAACTTGTATTTTGGAAAAGTTTTCTGTGATTGCCATTTGTAAACTTCACCCACTGTGATGACCACTGTGTTATTCACCCTGAAGTTACGTGATTGCTTTAGGCTGGCTTAAATGCAGGCTGCTTCAAAGGAACACTGCAGTTCTCAAGCTTTCAGCTTGCGCCAGGGCTTGTGGAGCTGCGTGGTGAGCCAGACGACTGCTCTGCTTACGAATTCAGATCTCACCTGGTCAGTTTTACCTGGTTTATTGGCCAAGAAAATGCTACTCTTGAGGCAAGGGAGAGAAGATTGCAGGAGGGGGCACTGAGAAAGGTAGAGCTCCTTCCTGTGTCAGTCTCACTTTGGCTGGCCTTAAGTGGATATGAAGCCCTAACTGCTGCCTGGGTAAAGGAGATAGCTGCTGTGCTTTGGAGTTCACCTGTGGTGAAAGGCAGCCTGTTTGTTTCAGAGCCATCAGGACAGGCCTTTCCCGAGCTTGGCATATATGAGTGTGCCAGATATGAGTGTGTTAGGCATATATGAGTGAGCCATTTTCCGTATCACTTAATGTGGTGTTTTTTGGTTGGGTTTTTTTTTTTTTTTGTGGCACAAAACCTTGGCTAAGTGATAAGTCCCCCTCCCACACTCCATCAGTGGTTAAAACAAAGCCAGACAAATGTTTACATTATGAGTATAGGAAAGGGGAAGGAAATACCTAGCCATTTAGTCCAATTGTGCAAATTCATATCTGTATATATTTGCATAGCTGTTGCAAAAGGTACTTTTTGCCTTCCAAGTTCATACATTTCCTCTTCTCTTGTGGCAGTGCTGAACTTCAGTATACTTATAACATAGGCTTTTGAAGTAATTTTTCTCCTTATTATGCTGTTGTTTGGTGTCCAAATTTGGTGTTTTGTGTTTATTTTCATCACAGCTGTTGATCAGTTTATTTTCGTCATAGCTGTTGCTAAAGTATAGTGTTCACAGCTTGTTGTGTGACTAGACCTGCTGAGCCAACATGACTAAGAATAAGAAGTCTCTTCTTTAGTTCTTGAACTTTGGTCTGTTGCCACTCAAGTCACTGGAGGTTGCAGGGTTGTGGTAGTGTAGCAGAGACTTTAGGTATCTGGTTTGGTCTTTTTTTACTGCTAGAAGTTCTTGAGAAAGAACTGCTGGAGAGCAATGTGGAGGATTCAAGCTGAGTTTAAGGTTGGCTTGTAGATGAGAAAAAGCCTTATGGCTTGTAAAATAAGTGTTTTTGATATGGATTTACTGAGAGTCTGAAATAGCTTTGTGGTCTTCCAGTATCATTACTGCTTCCCCAAGTAGTACAGTAATTGAGCAGAATGATGCTTTTCTATAACTTCAGTAGTGTGGAAGCTAAATAACAGACAGCTGCTTTGGTAAGTGAGTTGTGTTTACTGAAATGATCTGTTTTCAAGACTCAAAGTCAATGTGTGATCTGTTCCAGATGGAACTAACTAACACAGATCTTCATTAGTCTGTAACTGGTGGAGGGAAGAAGTGCATGAAAGCCTTGTTGCACACTTCACAGTGCAGATGAGGCCATTTTTAGGGCAGAAATGCATGACTTCCTTTACCATAAAGAGAATTTTTGTGGGACTTGACTGTCTGGGAGTGGGTGCTTTGGCTTTCTCATTTGCTTGCATGGTGAGAGATTTAAGGTTATTAGTGGCTTACTTTTAACAGTAGCCTGCCTCAGTGAGGAAGGATTCTGGGTTGCTCACTGCTTAGAGGCTTCCTACAGTTCTCACTAAATGGTTGTGGCTGTCAGACTGTTCACAGGCATTCATGAGCGAGACATGGGGTCCTTAAGTTGTGCAAAGCTTACGCAGGGTTCTCTACCTGTCTGGGTTGTCTCCTGGTGGAAGAGAGCCTGCATGACCTCCAGCCTTAACTGAAGTGTCTAGATCCTTCCAAACCTCTGCAGGTAGTGTTTATTGTACATGTTTGTCTAGGCTCCTAAGCTAAACATTTCTTATTTGAGGGAAGTGAAGTTATGTAGTCTGGTATCTTTCCTTCTCTATAGCCTAATAACTAATGGTATAAAATTAGATGGTTATAAAATTAGATGTCTGCTTTCTGTCATATCTTGTTTTAGGCTCATCAGAGATGTTTAATGTGATACTTTGGAAGCTGACTGTGACTTCTGCAAGCCAGGTTTGTTAAAGAAGTACCAGTTTGAACTTTTGTCTGCTTAGGAGGCTGGAAAGCACTCAGGTGAACCAGTTTTTTGGTTTTTATACCAATTAGCATGGTTTCATGGTTGTCTTGTTTTTGACTTCTCCACATCCATTCCTACTTCTGCTTTGCTGTTTTGAGAATAAGTACCATCGGGGGAAATTGGCTGTTTAGAACAGGGTTTTGAGCTGTACACAGCGCTGTTGCTCACATGAAACTAGCAAATAGGAAGGACAATCCTCATGGGTAATGCAGGAGGTTTTTTAAACACTCAAATACAATAAAAGTGTCCAATTTTGAAGCTTGGGTGAGTTATATTCAGCACAATCTCAGGAAGGATGGGACCCGGGTGAGGGAAGAAGAGAGGAGCAGAGGTTGTAGACATCCTTTACCTTCATGAAATTCAGAAGTTATTTCCTGTACTTTAATTTCTATATTTGCACAAATCCAAGATTGTAGTTCATAAAATTCCAGAAAAAGTATTTTGTTTGTTTTACTCATAATTGAGTATGTTTTATCTTTAATCTGGGAAAGCAATTTTTTGCATTTGTTTTACTGGAAACTCAAAATAAGGTTAAAAACCTGCAATTTTTTGTGCTGCAGTTGAGTGAGTCTCTGTAATGCTGCTAAGTGTAAAATTTACTTGGATTGATGTTTCGTGATGGAACAGGTTCAAGTGGGTGTTCTCATCGCTGCTCTTGGGTTAAATGAAAAAGAGTCTGCCAGTGAATCCCATGCACTTAGGTCTTAGCCTACAGATTTGCTCGCAAGTTCAGAATTTTGTGGAACTGATTCAGGAATCTTGACTCGCACTTGCCATCCTTGCCAAAGCCCTCCAGAAGCATTATATAAACACCCTCACACCAGCTCTAGGTGAGAATGCTGCCTGTGGGTGCATGGCCAGAAGCTGCTGTGTTTCAGCAGCTCACTCTAATTTTCTCTCTTTAGAGCTTTATCTTTCACCTTCCTGAAAGACACCTGGCTGCTTTCCACTAAGGACTAAAGTCCTGTTGGGAGACTATCCACAGGGCAATTTCCATGGAACAATGAATGTGCCACCAGCTGTGCTTGAGCATAGTTTCTTCTGTTGCCACAGTAGGTGTGAAGTTATGCAAGATTGTTTGACCTAGTAGAGAAGTTTAAGACAACTCTTGGGTTTTAAATTTGAACATATGAGGAGGGGCTCCTACTGGTTTCAGATTACTAGCATTTCTAAAGTTGTTTGTGTAGTTTTGTCCCCTTAGGCGCTGTTTGAATTCTGGCTGAAGTTTCTGCTGGCTATGCTGTGCAGACAGTAGGTGTAGTTTATCTAGTGGTCTCCCTAAATGTATTAATCTTTAAAGACAAAATTATGTGCAAGCTAGGAACTGAGACTCAGGAAATTACTTTTAGCATGCAAGTTCTGCAAAATGCATCCCAGAAAAACTTATTGTGCACAGTGATTTGATAAGCTTCCATCAAGATGAATCTGTCATAGAGTTAGGATGTCAGTACTGGATCTCTTCTAGCTCACAGTACTTGTGAAGAAACAACAGGCGCAAAATTAATTAGTCTGTGTCTTTGGGATGTGTCCTTTACTATTATCTTCCCAAGAACAGCACAGCACCGGGTAGTAAAGAAAACAGAAGATGTTTTGTACATAATCATTGAAACCTTTGCTGTTGGGAGGCCTCAGAACATAAAGGTCATTCAAATCACATGTATGAAAATTGATTTTAGATAGGAGTGTCTGTTCTTGACTTAGAGTGTTGTGAACACGTAGTGAATTGTGACCTTAAAAGCAGAGTGTCAGTTTTAGAAATGCCAGCATCCTACAATGAAGGAAAAAATACGCATTGAATTATGAATTATAGTGAATATACAGATACATACTGTGTTTCTTACTGAGCTTTGTGATAATTTCAGTTTGTTTCTCTGTCTTCCTTCCCCCACCCGTATAGAAATGAAGAGATGGAAAGACAAAGATAAACCCAGACCCAAAGCAGTTTATTATGAAAAGACAGCTGCAATTTAACCCATCTATTTGTTAGTGATACTGATGTCCGGAAGTGCAATGGTTGTGAATATTTTGAAATCCTTCAATTCTTAATGGCTAAAATCTTGAAATGTATTCCTGATTATTGCAAGCTTTTTTAATTCTTTGCATTCTGGTTATTATGAATACAATTTGACACATCTTTATTAAGCCTATTTTAATTTGATTCATACAGAGAGAGTAAACTGAATGCAAAAGAGGAACCTCTGCTGAAGACTGGAGTAGCTTCATTCAGTCTGGTCACTTAGCAAAAGATGTATTTCCTCAGAAGAGTGGATAAAGTAAAGTGTGCTGTATCTTGGTCATCATTCTAAGTTATACCTGAAATGATATATCACACTGGGAGCTATAGTATAGTTGGGAGGTTATTCAAGAGAGAAAAATATAGCCAGTGAATGAAATCTGTGACTTCTAACAAGTTCGTTGAAAGTTACTAAGTTCTTGAGCATGCCTGAAAAGTAGAATAACTTCTTCTGTTGACAGTGTTCAGAGTTGATACACATCTGCCCTGTTAGATTTATATCAGTTCACCTAGTCCACTTGAAGTAGGAGCAAGACCTCTAGGAAAACCTTCATTAACCCTATGTGCTGATGATGACTGTGCTGCTCTTCTCATTTCATATTAGCAGTTAGCAGGGAGACTTGCTATAATTTGGCATTCTGAAGTTAAATACATTTACTGTGCTGTCTTCACAAGCTGATTTTGAAGACCTATAAGATTAGGTGTGAGAGGAGGGGGAAAAAGATCTTCCAGAATATATTGAAATGGTTATGGAGACTTTTGTGCATTGTAAATACAGGAACTACTTGCCAGCTTCTGTTTTTTGCCAGTAGTGATAGATTTTTCGTACATCCACAGCTGTTTATTGTATGAACAGCTGACAAAAACTCATGCTTTCAGAGGTAAGGTGAGCTGGCTTCTGGATAGAACAAAGACCTCTGTCAGAGTAGGAAAGACCTTTTCTCCCCCACTCCCAGAACACAAATGTAAAGGCAGCTGGCAGCATGAGTGCAGATTGGAAACATATCTGTAAACTTAATTCCCCCAATTGTGGTGTTATTGAAGTGCAAAGATTTATTTTTGTTTTACTGTCTTTAAGGAGTTTAATATTTAGCAAATATGACTCTAGTCTTTTGTATGCTGCTTTTTGGGTTGTATAAAAAGCTTTAATGCACAGAGAATAATTGTTAAAAAGGAGGAACAGACATGCTTGCACATGTAGCATGATTTGTCTTGTGGTGAGGAATGGTGGAGTCATTTGGGTTAAACTAGATTAAATAAATAAACAAGCCCTGTAGGTCCTCGAGCCCTTGGGTTTCCCTGAATTCAACATTATGTGCGTGTGTTATGGAAATATTCATGCAAAATAAGCAACCCCTGATGTTTGCAAACTGCTATCTGATGTGCTTGCTTTTGTAATCTCCTTCCATAGACATGATACCACTTATTTTGCATATCTGTAATTACTTAGATAACCTTAAAGGAATGCTACTTGCCCCCTCCTAATTTTTCTATGTTCCTAAACGATTACCACAAAGGCTTGATCTAGGTATGTGACTACTGTAGCTGCAGTGTTTTGTTTATTCTGCCTTTTCATCCTCTAACTTGGCAACAGTGTTTGGAGAGAACTTTGTCAGGGAGAAGTGCTCCTTCTGCTTACAGGGTAGCTGCCACTAAATCAAATAAGGTTCTCCATACACACAGAAAAGGAATTTGGAAGCAGCAGCATGGTAACGAGAAGGCTGCCCAATTGCACTGTATGGGATAAATGACATATAGGTGGTGTCTTCCACAGATGGACCAAGGTAGTGTTGTACTTTCAGCTTGTTTGTTTGCTGAGAGTAAATTGCTTTTCCTTGAAGAACAAAATGAAAAGGTTTTTATCACAACCTTCATAATTTCTTGAAGAACAAAATAAAGTTTTTATCACAACCTTTGTTATGGCAAACAGTTGTTTTTGTACTTTGGTTTATAAACTGTTATGAATCTACCAGTGTGAAAAATATAGAAACTACTTTCTTCTTTAATTTGAGGAGCATTTCTAACATGCCATGCTACCATTTAAAAAATATATGCTGCTGAATGCTTTGGGAGTCTTCCTTGAGAAAAAAGGAAGAATTGAGTTGTGATCTCAAACAAAATAACTGATTCTTAATATTTAAACCAAAATTACTCAAATTCATTAATTAGAGTAAGTTATTATACTGTATTAATTAAAATGCATTTTTTATCTTTTTCCATTCTGTCCCAGTCATGAAGTCTTAAAAATGTTATGGTTCTCAGTTCTGTCTTGCATATAGAAGATGTTGAGCTTAGTTACAGCAGACATAAGTGTTTAGCATGCTTTTTTACTGAGGATAAGTGTGTTCACAGAAAATAGAAAACAAATTAAAAGTGGTTACAGCCACCATTTTCTAAGCTTCTTATATTGTTTTTAAATCACTTTGTATTATTCAACTACATTGTCTGTAAGGAGCAAAAGCTAGTAAGAATTTAGGATTCTTAAAGGGTGTAGTAATGCATTTCTGAAAACTGTTTAGAGCAGTTCAGTGACATGTACAGGGTTATCAAAGCACAGCAGGCACAACACTAAATGATACAGTGATTTGTACTATTCAAAATGTTCTGTGTTAGTGAGAAAGCCAAGCCGACTTTTGACATAGGAAGATAATGGATGGCAATCGCTGATCACCCCACTAAGCTGAAATGACCTATCTCTAATTGTAGACTTAACACTCTTTTCTTTCCTTTTTTTTTAAATCTTGCTTGTGGCAAAATGTCAGCTACTTATGGCTGGATTATGTAGACTTTTGGATTATATAAAGCAGCATTTTTGGAACTCAGGGATCATTTTGGATTCTCTTTGGCTAGATATTGGTATCATGATGTTCCCTTTCCTGCTTTTCTGATCCTCTCTCCAGATTATTGGTTTGTACTGTGTTCTTCATCTTCTACTAATAAATAGTGGCATGAAGTTGCTTGTCTGTGACCTTCACTGTTACAGTTTTTCTTAACTCACGATTTGAAAGCCTCATTTGGTTTCTTTTTAGTTTGACGCTTAGATCAGGTTTATTTTCTTACTGCATTTTTTATGGGTTGTTTTTGAAACTTTGTATAAAAGGGGAATCTACTTGTCTTGAAATGTGGTTCATTCATTGAAGATCTGTGAGCAGTAAGGCTTACTAAAAGCTCTAGTTTGCTTTGGCAATTTGATTGTCTCTGTAGAAAGATTGGGGCTTGGTTGACCTATGCTGTGTCTGTGTAGTATGTCACTGGACATTCCTGCTACTAACATAGCTTTGGCTGCATCTGCAGTTGAAGAACACGAAACTTTGCAGTGTTGATGAGTCTTAAATTGAGTTTGCGAGAATTTCACATGCTGTATGGCATATGTTACTAATATGGAACATACTGAAAAATCATTATGTGCTTGCAAAACTTAAATCTAATTTTCAAAATGTGTGAAGTCAGATTTGTAGAGTAGTTTGTACCTAAGTTTGCGCACAAGTATATAGCACAGCAGCAGTTATGCAGCTAATAACTTTGCATGTTTGTATTTGTTTGCACTAAAATGTCTTTTAAAAAACACAACAAAAACAGGTCCTCACTGGTTTCTTTCAAGAAATTGCTGCTCCACAAAGAGTAAGATTCTTAAACAAAAACACTACCCCTTTTCTTGTGAGCTTTTCGATCTTTAGTCATTAGCCACTTGTAATTTTGTTTGTTGGCAGCTGAATTTAAGCTTTAGAATTTTCGGACAATTATCAATGGACCTTAATCTTATTGTCTCATTGGGTTATGTTGAGGTGTGGATGTTCTTGTGTGTTCTGTTTGTTTGTGCCTTTTTTCTCTCTTTAAGTGACTTTAAGTGACTAGGTGAGAATTGAAACTCTTCAGTCTAGACTAATTTTAGATTTTTTTTTTTTTTTTTTTTTTTTTTTTTTTTTGGCATAGTTAGTCCAAGAAGAAAGATACTTCTCTTTCTGGGATTTTGAACTCTCAGTCAAGGCTGAAGAATATTGCTTGTGAAACTCTTCATAAGCATGCTTATAAAACTGTTAAGGAAGTAAATGCAAGGTCTTAAGAAGTCAGTAATTTTATCTGACTCCTTCCCAAGATTTTTGTCTAGTTTCAAGACATAGAATGGCAGACTGGTAAGGAAGTCACTATGACAGTAAAAAAGTGTTTCCTTCTGCTCAGGAGGAACTTTGTGTTTTACTTTATCTTGTCATTGGGCACCACTGACAGGAGTGTGGTTCCATTTTCTTTATGCTCTCTCTTTAAGTATTTGTACAAATTGATGTGACCTCCCTGAGCCTTCTCTTTTCCAGGCTGACCAGTCCGAGCAGTCACAGCCTATTTTTTCTGTGTGAGGTGCGTCAGCTCCCACATCACCTTTGTGGCCCTGTGCTGGACTCACTTGAGTAGGTCCATGTCGGGGAGCCTGGCCCTGGACACAGCACTTCAGGTGTGGGTGGCCTCAGTGGTGCTAAGCAGAGGGGGAGGATCACGTTCCTTGACCAGCTGGCAACACTCCTCTTGCAGCCCGGGATACCATTAGCTGCCTTTGCTTCAAATAACAATCAAAAGAGAGCATTTTAACTGGTTCTGGTTTCAGACTACCTTTAAACCCAAACAAAAGTGAAATAAAAACATTTAAAAAGCAGTCACAACTCTGCATTTACCCTGCCAATGTAACGGGTACAATTTTCTTCTTAGCAGGATTTAGTTTTCAAGCTTGAATTTTCAACAGCAGCCTGAACACTGTTCTCTTAGTGGATGGAGATTAGAATTGGTGCTGCTTTTATTTGTGAGGAGCTACAAAATTAATTAATGAATTACATGTTCTCTGTTAGCATAGTATTTTCCTGCCACCAATTACAGCTGTTTCTATGACTTGTTTGGATTTCTGCTTACTAGAAGTTGGTTACTTTAGTTCACACAGATAAGACTCTTGAGGCATGAGGGTACTCATGTAAGCTTTACCTGGATTGCCTCTTTTTTCCACTTCTCTGATTCCTGCAGATTATCTTGAATAGAGCAAAGCGTGCGTAAAGAGGAATTGAGACTATCTCTTGGAGAAATTTTGGCTATTTATATCTTCTCTATGCAATAAAAAAACTGGCTTTGCTTTTTATTACATGCTTTTAACAGGACAAGGAGAAAATTCTATAGTGTTCTACCTTCTGGTTTCATTACTGGCCTCAGCTGAAATGGAAACAGTGGTGTAGGTGGAGAAAGCTATCAGTCAGGATCTGTTCCTTGCCCTTTCTTTCCTCTCCTCATCTCCCTTTCAGTAATAAATGTCAAGATAGCTCTGACTATTCCAGAATGTAAATACATGTTACGAGGAATCTCCTACAACTGCGTATTACCTAAACTCAAAAATTATAGCTGCAAAATATATGAGTGGCTACTTTCTGGCCAAATGCTGCAAAATGTTTCAGTGTAGAGCAGAAAAAATGCTGTGTAAGTAAAATAGTTCGCAAGTCAGTGATTATTTTCCTTTAATGAGTATTATTTTTTCCAGGTACAGTTTATTACAGTTAGAGAAGGTGACAAGCAAGAAAAATAGCTTCAAAATTACATTTGAAAAGTGAAATTATTTAAAGTTTACTTTCTTAGCAAATCTTAGCAAATCTTGAGAGTGGCCCAGAGGTTCTCAGTTTTCAGTCTGTGTGACTTCCATGTATAGCAAAACTTGCAGCATAAGCAATTTCATCCCGTTGAAGGGATAACTAAATGCCAACTGTGTATTGATGACTTTTTTCCCCTTTTATAATGAAAAGCTGGGTTTTCTGTTTGCAGTTCAACCTAGAAGCTTGTTTTCAAATGGAGCAGTGGACACCTGGTCTGTGCTCCCTTCTGCTCTTCCTTCCTGCTGTCTGAGAAGTCACTTAGGTTTGCTGAAGAGAAATAGTGCAATAGAGTTTAGAAAAAAATAAAATATGTTTGTTTCCTAAAGTCCAGGTTAGGGCTTGCTATTGTTTCTACTGTTCTTGTGATAAACAGCTTTGTTCTTTCTGGTTTTTCATTATGCTTAAGAAATTCAGGTTGTGTTTCAGAAGTGTATGGTTGGAAGTCCAGAAAGTAGGGATAAAATAGATACAGATACCACCTTGCAGTCAAAGTTTTAGTCCATTCTCTCAGAAGAAAATTTGACGTGCAGTAATGATAGAGCATCACAGATGTTTGCAGGGAATTCCTCCTAAATAAAACAAGAAGAAGGAAGCAAGAACTTGTTCTGGAAATATGTAAGCAGTGAACTTAGAACTTCAGTTTATGTGGTTGCTCTGTTTTAGAATTCTAATATATGCAAATCCTCAGGTTTTAAATTGGTCCTCCTTTAGGGAACTTAGGCTTTATTTTCTACTGCCTGCTCTAAGAATGAAGATCTCTGCTTGTGTCTCTTGTGGATGCTTGACATTTCAAGAAGACAGGTTTAACTCTTGTTAGATATTTACAGAACTGTCCTGAAGGAGAGTAACTAGCAGTATATAACTTGAACCATAATGAAATGCAGCGGTTAAAACTTGGTGTTTTTCACTTGAAGTCACACGCAGTAGAGTTGTGTATTCAGAATGTCTGTAGTATGTGGAAGAGTTCCTGTTCAGTACATGGTGGTGTCTTGTTAGCTGAAGATAGTCATGAGACTAAAAACTGTTCAGGGACAGATGTTTCCTTGTCAGGTGAGTGATTTAACTAACAGGCAGGTTCTGGGCTTTTTACTTTGAAATGCAGAAGGAGGATAATTAATGTTAGTGGGGTTTGTGCTTTCACCTACTGTCTTTATATGAAAGCTGTTGTATTTTTAGTTTAGCCACTTTTACTTTGAAATCTACATTTTAAACTAGTGAAAAGCTTTAAAATGGCCAAGATAAATGTAATGGTAAATGTTTGCGAGTACACTTTACCATGGGCTGTGGGTCTCTGTATATATTTTATGATTCAGGCTGTGGGTTCACTTATGTTTTTCTCAATGTCATTATAAGCTGGGGTTGCTCTACGCTGCTTTCTTCTGTCTTTAGGTTAAGACAGAAGGTCTTGGGTGCTATTCCTTTACTTTTGCAGAAGTGTTTTGAATTGGCTTGGGTTTTGTGTCCTGGCATGGTGATGTGGATCAAGGAATATATCTAGTGAAACATGGTGAGGTTTTTGTCTTTTTTTTAAATTTGGGTGGCGTTTTTTCCCCCCCCTTCGTAGCATAGTCCATTCATTGATCAGATAAATGACCACGTAAAACCACAGAGAGGAGTTTTGGTAAAACTTGATGAGACAGAATAGGAACAAAAATACGTGTCGGTGGCTGGTACCATCTTCTGCCTTTTCCCTAATGCTGAAAGTAATGCATGAGGTCACACCTGCAGGTATGTTATCCTGAGGTGCTATGGATTTCCCAATCCTATTCCTAAACTGTTAATAAAACATTTTATTACCTTATTTCTTCTAACCTGTACTTATGCTAAATCTGTGTCGAAGGAGAAGTGGGGTGTCCCCTTTGTGTCTGGCTTACTCAGTTTCTCCTGGCTGGCTCTTAAATTACATTTGGCCTGGCTGATGAAGCTTTTCTGAAAGACAAGGTGGAAGGAGGAAAAACTAATCATTTCCTACCACCCAAAACTAAGAGGAAGAATAGAAATACCTGGCAGTTGAGTGTCCCTTTCCTTCAGGTGGCTCCTTCATGGATTTGATTTGGCTGATGTAGTTCTGCATGTAAAAAAGACCATGTAAAAGCTTTAGTAAACCACCTTCTTGCTATTCCTGTCTTTTGCTGGTAGGAAAAAAAAAAAGTATGCTGCTTTGCTTCCTGGAATATATTCAAGCTGGCTGGAAAATGTTCCTCTGTAGTATGTCACTCCTTAGCAGAGTTCATGAAATACCTTGATGCTTAAAGCCTTGATATACCACAATGCAAGCTGGTAACACTTGATTGAAATCACTTAGTGTTTGCACACTTGACTATCCATTGCAGGATACCTGTAAAGGTAGGAAAGGGACAAGTTAAGGTTTTTTGAAACTCCCTTTTTTAGGCCACTTATGAATGAAAATTGGTTTTGTAGATATGATCAAGAAGGAGATCTTTTGAAAGTGCAGAGCTCACAGGAGAAAACCATGTCTTAGTCTGCAAAAATGAAATGCAAAACTTCAGTTCGTTATTAAATAGAACTCAGAGTTGCTAGCTTTAAAATGAGTGCATTTTAGCAATAGAGCTTGTCTTTAAAAATATTAGCAAGGCTAGTGATTTATATTTAATGGCAATAAAAATAGAAACTGTTTCTTGATTATGAATCTGCTTTGGAGATGAGAATGAAGCTCCTAAATTGAGGGTTTTGGAGATTTTAACTATATGATCTTTAAGCTCTTGTTTCACATCCTTGTTCATGTGTTGAGTTTTTTCTCTCTGGATTTCCTTTTCCATTAGAAGCTTTTTATAATTACACTTATCTGTCTTAACAGAATAATTTGTTTAGACTTTAGTCATCATCTTTGGCTGATAGTAGAGGAAATTTCAGCAGATGACTAAAGGGTTTTTTCAGTGCTTGAGTAAGTACTATCACTCCAGTATTTCCCATTCGTGTCTGCCATTACCCACCTGTACTGCAGTCTTTACAGTGTTTATTATTTTGTCCACTTTGTGCAAGATCCTGTGTAAACTCAGTCATAGCTCTGAAAAGTTTATTCTTAAATTATGATGCAAAAAAGTGCAAAAAAATAAGTGAATGAGAACAAAGATGTGAACACGTGGTTTCTTTCAGAGAATAATAGGTATGTAATTACAGTATTGTGTAATTGGCAACTAAAGTGTTCAAAAATCATGATTAACGTCTTCTGAAATCAAAAGCTTAAAAACAAGTTGGAAAAAGCTTTAGAAGATAATTTTGAAATTTTAGTTACTTGCTTCTTGTAATGCTTTAGGGGTTTGCAGTTTTCAACTCTCCTCTACAGCTAAAAATAAAACCTTAAAACAATCCAAGGGGTAAAAAGCAGGCAGAAGTTTGTTTTAAATGAGAGAAACGGCAAGTTGAAAACCATGATATATTTAGATATGTGATTATTTTAAGAAGACTTCTGAAGATAGTAGCAGCTGCCCATGTTAGTATCAAGATGTTCAGCTTTTTCAAATGGTAAGCTAGTAGTGAAACACGAACTTGGTGATAATAAATGCTGCTAGAATCAGTCATTTTCCTTCTTTCAAATCCCAGACAGCCAGAAACAGCACTTGGTGTGATTGGCTTCTCTGCTGATGACCTTTTTTGAGGGCTACTGTGATAATTAAAATGGTGATATGGTAAAAGCACATTGTTTTCAGTGACGGGACTGCCTGCAATCACCATGAGGAGGAAATGTTTTAAACATGGTGAAAAGTTAAGCCTAAATAGTGGACGTCTGTCCACTGCTACATACAAATGTAATTGTTACTTCAATTTTGTAACACTTTGTGGTGTCTCAGCCTGTATTTTATCAGCAAATATGATTTAGGGCCATTATTGTAACAGAAGAAACAAGGGAGGTTCATAAGGAGGTATTTTTAAGAATTCATGCAAGTGTCACAAATGAAAACTTAAAACTAGGAAGATAGAAGTTTGGTGATGGAAATCCTTTCAATGCTGCTGTCAGTTACCTGGTGGAAAATTTTTGTCAGTTTTTGGAGCTGGCATTGTTAGGATGATTTCAGGATGATTAATGTCTCTCTAAATCTGTGAATTGTGTAATGCAGTGATAGAATAGATCAGATACAGCAACAGAACCTGTCCAACTCAGTTATCAATTAAATGTAAAAGAAGTAGAGAGCCCATGTTCAAAGCAGAGACCAAATTTGTAATCATCAAAAAACCTTAAAGTCATGGCCCCAACAGCAAGTATTAAGTCATCCACTAGTGTGCTGGAGTTTTGTGTTGTTGTATATGCTGATAAAATCTTTCCTTAAAATATGTATGTTGTGGCAGTTACAGTAGCTGTGGGGAACTTTTTATTCAAATAAGTGCCCTGGTGCTTTGAAAGCACTGAACTGATTTATTCCATGCATTTAGACACTGGTGTCAGTTATGCATTCAGATAAAATATTTCTACTTGTTGTAATTAGTTCCTTAATTTATCCAGCTTGCCACCACATGCAATCTGGGCAAGATTCATAAAACTCAATGCAAAAGGAACTGCAGAAGAGATAGGTGTTTGTTCATATTTGAAATTCTTCAAACTGCACGTTAAAATGGTGTATGCCACATGTGTTGCAGTCTAATAACATTGTAAAGTTTATGCCCTCTTTGGATGGCTGGAGCTTCTATACTTCCTAAAAGTGGTGGTTACAGAAGCCTGTGAAAGGGACTCTTCTTGAAATCATGCTTTAGATGGTATACATGGCATGGAAGGAATGTGAGGCAGAGATATCTTTTGTTTTCACCCATCCTTTCTGCTCATTCAGTTTAGAAGCTCAGGTTATAATCTTTCAAATTAAAATGTAGCATGAAAGTACTGTGGCAAAGAAGTCAAAGCTTTTTTGTTATGCTTTAAACTGTCCCTGAGCAATCTTGATCTGAGGAGTGCTAGATGAGATGGCTATCTCCCTGTTCCGTTTTCTTAAAGTGGGGAACTTTAAAAATCAGAACTTTTTCTGATTAAGAACTGATCATCCATTTTAGAAAATCTAGTTTGTAATTTTTAAAAAAACTAACTGTAACCTTAGGAGTCCTTGCCAGTGCTGTACTTGCCCTTCTTCAGGAAGTACATAGACTTTTTCATCTGACACGGTTACAGGAATATGATTACTTAGGTTGTAAATGACTCTGGAGAGCTGGAAACAGCTGATGAAAACATCGTGGTTTTGTATAAACAATTTTTGTTTATGCAATGTTGGCAATATATTTGCTAATTATCAGATTAGTTGATTTAGGTCTGCAGTATCTGTAATGCTATGGTACTGAGGTCATGCCGACAGTCAGGAAAGGCTTCTATACAATATTTCTTAGGATGACCACTACTTTAAAAGGAGTGCCCCTTATTGGGTAAAGCAGTGCGTACTGGACAGATGTTCACCTAAAAGGGTGAACCTCTATGTTCTAGAAGAGTATTTTTTCATAACATGCTCTCTGAAAACCAGAGCTTAACTTTATCAGGTGGAATACAAATCTGAATAGGAGAACATGACAGGATAATGCATTGTTAATTCTTTATTTGGGTATATTGTTGCATGCTGCTGGTGATACTTGAGCTCGTCAGCTAGCTTGAGCCCTTGTATTTGACTTCACTCTTAATGTCTTTTGAAAAAGAGGTTAAGGGATAGTGAAACTTTCTTTTATGCTTGTCATTATTCTTTGTCTTAGTTGCAGAACAGCTGGCGTGTGTTTGTGGGGGCGAGTTTGAGAAGCCATGAGCAGTAGTTCATGGATGTAATGGAGCTACAGTCTGGGACCAGAAGTCTAAAAATGGGTTGTTATCTTTAGAGAGTCCCAAAACAGTGTGGGTGGAGTGGTGGGAAGGAATTTACTATACTGCCTTCACAGCTCTAGAATTGGAGCCCTCTCAAAAGTAGCAGGGCTATGTGCATGGAAGGTGAAAACTATGGACCTACAGAAAGCTTCCTTAATTTTCTTCAGAATTGTAGAGGTAATTGGAAAACATTTTCACAGAAGATACAGCAAGCTGTGATAACCACAGCTATTCTTGGCCTCCTTTCCACCTCAGGTTTTAGACCTACTTATTCTGAGCCTTCTCTCAGGCCACCTCTGTGTGACCTGGGTGCATCTTTCACATTCACCCTGTGCCCAGCTCCAGTGCAGACAGAGCCAGTGGTGCTCTCTGCCCGTTCTGTGCTCATGTGAATCAACCTGCGTGACCGGCGGCACCTTTAGGCTTCGTACATATAATTAATACATGAGAACGTGATTAAAACCAGAGCTGCTATAAATACAGTGTCGTGCCTGGCTATCAGCATGCGGACTTGGGTAGAACCGGAGGAAACCAGGGCTGTGAGTGTTCCTGCCCAGTTTGCATCTGCTGGGCGGTGCTGTGGCTGTCTCCTCACTTTCCAGCCCGCAGTCATGGGCAGGGACGGCGATTCCCCGGTCAGGACAGCCTCCCCGTTCTTGTCCTGGTGTGCCCGCGGAGCGGGACCGCGACCCCAGTGCCGCAGGGGTTAAGGGCGGCGGGGCCGCGGCGTTATGTAAAGCCGTGAAGTAAAAAGGAAGTGCATTGCAAAATGCTGAGCTCAGTAGCCTGGCTGCTGGCCAAGCCCTCGCCTGCCGCGGCACAGCTGAGGCTGGGAGTGCGCTCGGCGCGGCGCGGGCCCGGGCGCTGTTGAGGAACGCCGCCGCCGCTGACGTGAG
>JAODKT010001744.1:18861245-18924106 GCA_027576195.1 Cossypha heuglini
CCCCGCCCGCCGCGCAGCCGCCTCGGGCGGGAGGGACGGGCTGCCGCTTAGCGGAGCGCCCTGCCGGCCCTTCGGGATCAGTGATCAGTGCTGCCGGTCAGCCCTGAGGGGCTCCGAGCTCTCGGCGTTCCAGGGATAGGGCTTTTGAGAGGCACTACTGGCGCTGCTGCCCTGCCTCTTCTGTCCGCCGGTTGAGAGAAGTGCTACAGCAGTAGAGCGCACTGGTGCCATCGCAGCCCCTTATTTCGTAAATTAGGGGACAGCTTATGTAGGAGGGTGTTTTGAGAGTTGCAAGGTGTTAAACTTTCCAGTTAAAAATGAATAAAATTACCCAGGTTTTGTGTTTGATTGGGTGATGCATCTTCTGAGTGATACGCTCTTCAGCTCTATATTCAGATTTCAGGGTGGATCTGTGCTTTTGGATTATTATTATGAAACAAATGCAAAAATAATTAAATCATACCTGGACAATATCCAGGCTTGTGCAAGAGTGACAGAAAGCATATTTCACTATCAGCATTACTGGCACTATAGGTAAGTGGAACATTACTTAAATGTTTCTTTTATTAAAATGATTTTGAGAGACTTGCTGATTGCTGAAACTTGTGGGCTGCCTGGGTAATAGCTTAGCAGGTCCAGGCAACTTTCTTGAAGCTGCTTTCTTGTTGGTTTTTAAAATCTTTTAATTCAGTTTTTTGGGGCCTACCTTTCTCTTCTATAGCCAGTTGTGCTGCTTGTAGTCTGCAGTGTTAAATCTGCGAAACTTCTGGGGCAGTGCTTCTCATCACAGGCCTCTGGTCAGTGTGTGCTTGTCATAGCAGTATAATGCTTTTATATAAGTTAGAGGTTGCAGGACTCTTCAGAGTTCAAGTATAAATACGTAATGGAATTTTTAAACTAATAGTGCTGTGAAGGAGAGGTGAGGTGGAAAAAAGCTTCAAGAGAAGTCCATTTCTCTTTCCTCTCCCATTCTTCCTGTTCTGTTAATAATATTGCAGATGTTGGTGGCATTGGTGTAAACGTGTTCCTGATAGAGCAACTTGTTTTTGCAAGGCAGGTCTAGTTCATGAAATTCACTGTCAAATGATATTGGGGCCAAGTCTTAACCAGAGCCAAAAGTACTAGTATGGAAAACATTTTTTAAAATTTGATGCATCATCTAGTGGTTGGTGTTTTAGGAGTCATAAGTAGTAAATTTTGTCTGTACTCTTGTGGTGTTGCATGACTTTGCCTGAGTCACTCTGCTTTGTGTGTTGCTTTCTCCTCTGTCTTGTCTGTTGCAGATTATTATTAAATTTCATGACTAGGACTGGACAAGTGCATACCACAGTGGTGCCTCAAGTTCTGTCTGGAGCATCAGGGCAGTAGTGACACAATGTGAGGAAGCCTCGGGGTTGCCTCTGTGAATCAGACTAGTTTGTACCTCTTATCCCAGTGAGCACAATCTGAGATTTCCTCTTGATCTATAAAATGACTAAGGCTAGTTAAATGCAACATAACCCATAAAAAACAGGAGTTTGGATCTTTCAAGCTTTCTAAATATTGCAAGCTATTTAGTAGAAATTGCCTACACTGGGTTTGAGCCCTGAGAGACTCATGATGGTTCTGCATTTCTGAAAAAAATAGGCACCAGATAGAGCTCAACATATTACTTCTGAAATTCACTGTCAGAGGTTTAATTTGATATGTGGAGATGGATTTTCCTAGAATGCCTATGTAAGTTTTTTTTTTTTAAATTTCGATCTATGACTTAACATGACAGAGGCAATATTGTTGTGTAGTTGGTTTTTGTTGGTGTTGTGGTATATAAGTTCCTCATATTTAATGTTTCACTTCTCTTTAGAGCCTGTTTTTGTGTTCACTATGCATGTTCCCCGAAGTGTCTTGTCGTCATGACTCATAATGAAAGAAACCTGAAGGCATTTCTGAGAGGTCTTTTTCCTGTAAAGAAGGGAAGTGAACCCAATGCTGTATCCACTGAGAAATCCTGTGTATTTACTATAATTTTGGGGAAAAAAAACAAACCAAAAACAAATAACACCCCCACACAAACAGAAAGTAAACAAAACTCCCACAAACAAACACCAAACCAAAAAACCGCAAACCCACAAATAAGCCAATAAAACCAACCAACTAAAGCCCAGAGCTATGAGCGGTACTGCAGCACTGGTGCCCAAGTGGCACATTTCTCCCTTTCTGGTCTACTGGCTGATGTACTGGGGTGTTTTTGTGCATACCAGAGCAGTATTACCAGTTCAGTACAATGTAAGGGTACGTGTGCAGGAAGAAAATGGCATAAGGCTTCTAAAAAATCTAAAACCATATTGTAGCAACCCCTTTGCAATTATAGGCATTGTGTCACTCTGATAATGGGCAGAGATTAATAATCAAAAGACGTCAAATGTCCAGTAAGTGCCATGTATGTAGTAACTGATTTCCCTGGATCCTTATTTCTTCGACAGTGTATTATGTGCCATGTTGGATTTTTTTTTCCTGTATCAGTTATTTTGGCAAAGGGTGCTTGGGGAGAATTTGTGTACTTAAGTTTAATACCTAAAGAAATTTGAAACTCAGGATATTCTTGTCTTACTTCTTCATTACCCAAAATGCAACTTCACATACAACTTCTACAGAAGCTACTTTTGCAAGGGCTATGATTAAGACACTGCATCTTGCTCCCCTGTTTTTTCCCCACAGTATCAGTTATGTCTGAACCCATAGAACTGACAGTAGAATACTCTCACAGCTGGCAGATAAATTAGGAGTAATAAATTAGGCAGCTATTTGATTAGATTAGAAAATAACACTCAACATAAATAGTTTCCTGAGTATTATAAAGTAGCAAGAAGTGATCATTCTTTAGTGCAACAAAGGTATTTCTAATGGTTCTGAAAGGAATCCTTTGCAGAAGGCGAGTGTAAAAGTTTTCGAAGTGTCTTCTACCCATTGTCTCTTCCCCTTGTTTTTCATGTGCCATAGTACAAAAGCGGCTATTGTTGTGCAGCTGGTTTTTTTTGGTTTGCATGGAGTAGGGATGAAAATACCCATTTAGCTTTAAAACATCAGAAATTTCTTTTGGTTAGTTGGTGGTGTTTGTTTTTTTCCCCCCCTCTCTCCTTTCTGGTTTCATGAATCAGGAAAATGAAAATCTCTCAATGATTGCCTTGATGGGATTTGGATGTGGTAGTGGTGACGAATTTCCAACTTTTCTTTTTCATCCCATTTGCTGTGTATCATTTCCTTTTCCACTTCTCCTTCCCCAGATGGCTGGCAGCTTTCTTTTCAGGTCTGTCTGCCCAGCATCCTGTATTGTCCCTATACCAGGATATGAGCCATTGTGTGGGACAGAATTATTGGTGCCCTTTCCCAGGACATTCTGGGGGATCGAAGGAGTCTCAACTGGGCAGCAGCAAGGAAGAAACTGCATGTTAATGTCTCTGAAAACCCTATACAACATGCCAGCATGTGGCTCAGAGAACTCTGTTGCACACTGTAGGCTTGATGCAAGTAACTGGTTTGACTAACATAAATTATGTACATTTTTCTCTAATTATTTGAGTAACAGTAAAATAACTAGCCCCAGGGACCTCTGGCTAAATGTGTCAAAGGAGCATTTTCTCCAACTTTAGTTGACATGTCTTTTCAATGCCTTCGAACACTTGTATCTTTTTGATTCAAACCTTGTTGTGCATCTTGTATCTTTTTAGTTTGAATTTTGATTTGACTGTGTTCCACTTTTACCTTACCCTATATAACAAACTGCATTTTATTACCTTTAGTATGTAAATGGCACAGGTCATTGTGCTGAGTATATCTTTTGTGTGCCTACCAAAGCAAGACACCAGTTGGTGTGGTTTGGATGTGGCTGGCCTGTGCTAGTAGGAGGCCTGAGACAGAAAAAGCTGGATCCTTTAGATCCTGAGTTAGAAAGATCCTTTACATCTTTAGTTAGAAAGAATTTGGTTATACCATGAAATATAACCTTGTGCTAGCCTTGAAGCATATCACATTGCTGTTTGGTGGTAGCTGGCAAGTTCTTGTAACACAGTGTGGTACTTGTATCACAAAGATACTCTAATGGTACATAGAGATACAGCAGCGTCTGCATTTCTCTAGTGCTTTGTTATATCTCCAGGAGTAGACTGGAAGAGTACGGAGGTGGTTTCAACTGGCTTAATGACATTTTGGAAAGTTTCTCTTGAGGCTAGTTGAAGTGACGCTCTTTAATGTGACGGTTGCTGCACAGATCCTTATAATTGACATGTTGTTGTAAAGCTAACTGAAATTAAAAATAATAAGAAAAATATTCACAGGTTCTGGTATAGTTGCTTCTGCCTGTCTGGAATTACTTGGTGCTTCTAGTAAGAATCTTTTAAAAACCTACTAGCAAATTGAGTAATGTAGAAGTATGGTATCTATTTTTTTAATGCTGATAATGTCACCAAAAGAATAGTTCCTCCCTGTTCAGAAACAACTTCTGTGAGTAACTATGTGATAGTGCTCTTTTTTTGCATTGATGTTTCAATGAATAACACAAAAAATAATCACAGAAGAAAAGTGACAAAGCATTTTATAAGCCGCTTTATGCAGACTGAGTTTTCTTCTTTGCTTGCTGCTCTTTTTCCCGTTTTGGCAAAAAGCAGTGGCAGATTCTCTTCACACTGACAGGTGGGAACATGAAGAAAATTTTGCCTTTACTCTTCCTATGTAAGGATCTGTTTTCTGAATTTTTTTTTTTGCCTTCCAAACAATGGCTGTGTTTTGTATTAACCAATTTACATTTTTAGAGTGATTGATACCTAGCAGCATTCAGCTTTTGCTTCTAGAGGTTACTCTGTCACGGGGTGTTTACTATCTGGTTGTTATGAGAAGCAGCATTGTTAAAGATACCATGGAGTATCTGGGTTTCTTTGAGTCTTGTGCTGGCTGGATGTGAATTATTACATTTGGTAATGGATGTTTGAGCTATTCCTGAGTCTGAAAAAGTTCAACAGGTGGTTCTCTTTTGGCTGTAAGGTTTGGGCAATTCCACATGGTGAATGTTGGCTTGTTCTCCTTAATTAAAAATTACCCATTGAAGGAAGCATTAAAATCCAATTCCCAGTGAATTCTGGGTATTAATTTTTGGCAGGCAGGGAAGTATCCCAGAGAGATTGCCAGTATAAACACTGTGTGTGCCCTACTGTGAGCTTTTTCTGTTTCCCCATCTCTTTGGTACAACTACGTTGGCACTGTCTTTGTCAGCCACTATTGTTCAAGCTGCTGGAGTTGAACTGGTGCTGCTAATTGTTTGGGAATTACTGTCAAAAATTAGTCTCTTTAGCCAGCAAGACCTCCATGTGGCAGGGAGCGTTGTCTACAGGTTGTTGTCCTGCTTCCATCTACTGGGAAGGGGATATGAGTGCAAGACAGCCAGATAGGTTTTGGACAGCTGGAGAAAGCAAATAATGAGACATGAGCTTTTGCTCAAGCTGTATCCAAAGGGCATAATTTGAGTTGAGCATGATTTTTTTTTTTTATTTTTTTTTTTTTTTTTTTTTTTTTGTGAAGAATATTTGTGGCTTTGTGAATGGCTCTTTAGCTTGTAAGGTTTTCATAGAAATGCAGTTCATAGTTTAGTCAATGCTAGTTGTGAAGAGTTGATCAAAACCACGAGTGCTTTCAGAGGTGGAAAGCCTAGTGTTAGAGAACCTGGTCCCAAATACTTCCAGTTACTTAGTTTAAAAGCACATAGGATTTGTTTATTTCTTTTAAAACCCCCAACAGTTATTATATAAATAATTGTATTTGTGTTATGAGTTATGATGTCGTTTATTAAAACCAAGACTAGCAAGATGAGCGGTATTGTGTCAATGCAAAGCATGCTTGAAAGCTGTTTCTGCTGGTGTGGATTTGACATTGTGAATATTGGAGCTTGTCTCTGTGAACAGGAGGGAGAAGGTTGTATATGATATGCCAAATATTATTTAGTAATTAAAAATTAGTTTTATTAGACACTATTTGACCTATCTACTTAATTTCTGAGGCGTAATTAAGATATAGTCACCTTGTACTGCTATGAATGTAAAGTCAATGCCTAATTTGCCTGAGAAGGAGGCTATTTTTCCTTTGGAGGTTTGGCTGTGTATTTCCCTTTTTCCCTTTTGCCTTTAGTACTCCCCCATCTTAAGGAAAAAAAATCATTAGCAATTTAGAGAGGAGACGCAAATAAGCGTTTTGAAAATGCATGTCCTCAAATGCTAATTTGATGCTTTGAGGCATAAGTGACCTTTTTAACCTGTCCAAACAAAGAAATAAGCTGGTTTGTTCTAATACAACCGGCTGCTTTTCAGGGAGAATTTCTAAACAATTCCGCCTCCTTATTCTCACCGATATTAAATTAAACTTTGTCCTTTGATAAATTTGAATTTAGATGTGTTGCTAAATTTGAATTTAGATATGTATGTGTTGCTGGAGAGGTAGTGAGGGACTCTAGACAACCTGTGCAAATTTGGCTGTGGATTTCATCTCATGAAACCCAGGGCGAGTGAATAATGCTTTCATCCACAGCTACCCCAGCTGGTATTACTTAGCACTGCAAAAGCAGTTAGGTGTGTGTCAGAAGCTGAGGGAGGGATTAAAAGGGGATTTCCTCTTGTTTCAGAACTAAGGAGAGAGGAAAAAAGGCGGAGAGGGGAGAGGCAAATAAAACAACTACTATGCATTTAAACTTTTCATATAAGTGTTTAGATTGCTATATACCCCTTGGAATTCAGATTTAAAAACTAAATACAGAAGTTTCTTAACTTCTAGGGATTTCATTGAGGCTGGAACTGTGATTAGGTGTAGACTGTACAAAAAGGAAGAACACTTTGTGCATCAGTGACAATTCTCTGTCATTATCAGTTTTACCAGATAAGAGAAATATGCAAAATGTCAACATGGAAGATGTAAGGCAATATAAAAAAAATACATATCTTTATACGAGATAATGTCTTCTCTATTCTACCTCTATCCAAAACTAAGATAAAGTTTGGTACTTGAATAACAGTCTTCTCTGCCAGCTGTGTTTGTAACAACTGACAGTAATCTCTTGGAAGAATGACATGTTTCTAGAGGAAGCACCACACTAAGCTTTTTCTCTAGGACATAAGTAGAGTTAGAGTAGTAGTCTGGTGTTGCAATTCTTATGTCTTATATCTTTTTGCTTATCCAAATTTTTTGCCTTTGCTAACAGTGATCTGCATCTGAAAAAAAAAAAAAGGTGCATCTAGTTATTGAATTTGTTCTGACTTCAGAAATTGAAACATGTCCTTTAATTGTTCACTGTTTTCCCCCCTTACTTACCTGTTCAGAGTTTTACTGGCATATTCGGCTGGATAACCTATATTGGCCTTGGTCTTATATATCTACAGCACTAGCCTGCTATAAGAGTCACACAGACAGATGTGAGAATACAGTACTTGTCATTTTCAAATGCTCAGCAAGTGTGCAGTATCATAACATCTCAGGATCACATTGGTGCTGTTCATTAATATTTGGTTGTCTGAATCTTTTATGTTCGGTATTATTTTATCTTAGGGATGAAAAGTGTGTTATGAGAGTATTTGAGGGCAGTTAATGTGGTTCCTTTGTTTTTTAAGACCTTCTGAAAGCTGTTTTTGTAAGATGAGAAGAAAATACCTTCTTGCTTTCTTTCTTTTGCCTAGTAGATAGTTCGTATATAATCCTTAATGATAATTTTCCTGACACTTCAGGATCCGTTCGCTAAGGTATTTGGCTTTGATAGACTCACTGATTTCCATGCATATGGTGTGATCTTACCATAAAATTGTGTAATACTGCATTTTTTGGTTGCTTGTGGTTCATAGCTCTTTTTGGTTTGATGCCTAGCAAGGAGAGTCTGTATTTAATGGCCTGAAATCTTTTATAAAGTCAGATCAGGCTAAAACTTGTCTATATGCTTTACTTTTTTCAGTCAGATTGGACCATATTGCTTCTCAGATAACCTCAGTGCCTGTGTTATGAGAGAAAGGAGAAAAAAAGTAAAAGTCCAGCTGTTGCTTCTAAAACACTTTACATGTTGATGTTTTAGAAAATATTAAACAATTTATAGGTCAAGAAATACTGCTCTCTGAGAGAGAGCAGAGGCTCTTCTACTATGTTCTCTGTAAGATCAGCTGCAGAGCAGTTCTGGACTGTAAAGTACCTGATCAATCTGCTGTGTTCATTCAGCTGTAGGAACAAGCTGTTATGGCCACAAGGAATGTGTATGCATGTACCAAACAGTACAGAGTTCCTGGTGGAACATTTGAGACAAAACCACATAACTCAACTTATTGACATGTATGAACAACTTTTCTGAATGATCGTATAGCTTGTTAAGTTTGCAGTTGATCCAGATTGCTGTCAGATAATATTTTCTTGCACACAAATCCATGTGTTTTTGCTTTAAATTGGTGCAGCTGTTTCAGTTCTAGTTATGCATATTTTAAGCAACTACTACATTCTCTTATATTTGGTTATTTGGGTACTGAACTGAATAAGTATGTGGGTGGAGCTTTAGGTGATGTTTTAAGCATGGCAGAACTTGGCGAAAAAAACTTGCTGTAATTACACTATCATTGGCTTTTATCCAGCCAAAACCTATCTACTCTCTGAGGCCCCAGCCTTTATTTAAAGATTGAATTCTGCCTCACACCTATAAGATATCTGGAAAGTAAACTGCTGAAAATGCTTCCTCACCTGTTTGGCCTTGAGTGTGTTTTAGGCTGCCTTGGTAACTCAGTCACAAAGAACCTTGGGTTTGTGGCTTCCAGGCCTGATTAATATAATGTACTGTAATAAAAAAACCCACAGACTCTTTTCCAACTTAAATATTCCCACTGCTCCCAGGACTTCCCCAGCTTTCATTGTGCATTGTTTCAGATTAGCCATAATTTAAATACTTGTTTTGTTTACTATAGTCTGGACATTGGGAAGAGCCCCTGGAATAAATCGGAGCCTTCAGTATAGTTTTTGAATCTCTTTGGGAAGACTCTGTGATTTGCTATGTTCCCTAAGAATGGCCAGAGGTACTAGTATGACATCATTTCCATGTTGTATTTCAGTAGCACTGGTACTTACCCAGGCTTGAATTACAGATAATACAAGATAAACTACTTATTTGATTTCCACATGTTCTTGTGTTACTGTTACTTCCGGACTGTGAGAATGCCAGTGGGAAATGAGTTGGTGAAGAGTGTTAAAGCACTGAAATGGAAAATACAGCAAAGCACAAAGCTACCTATATTTAATTTTTTTGGGTACAATGGTAACTGGCTTGATTAAATAGTTTTAAAAGAGTTTTCCATTTCTAAATGTGAATTACCAAATGGCATTACTTAATTTTTTTGGCTGCTGTAGAAATGTGTGCACAGCTACTGTTTTGGTAAACAAAACCTAGTAGCCAGATGGCAGTAATATTTAAAAAGTTGAGTGATACGGTTTGGGAAGCATCCAACTGGAATATGCTGTGTTTTGCTAGGTACCTTAGATTTAGTGCTCAGTGAAAGACTTTAAATGTGTTATCGTTGCAGTGGCTTGAAGGAACACATAGACTATGATGTAGAATACAAATAATGCTTATTAAACTTGCAGTTGATTAATTTTGATAGGTGATCCAAGCTGCTGTCAGACTGTATTTACTTATACATAAACAAATGTGCTTGTGCTCTAAATGAGTATAACTATTCCAAACCTAGTTATTAATATTTTAAACAACTGTTAAATATTATGTTTCAAATAATTTCTGTGTTTGTGAAGACTTAAATTTTTAATACATCCTCTCCTCACCCATACTCTGTTCCATTTTCCTGCTTGAAAGGTTGAGATTTGGTACATTTGGGTAGCTGATGTATGACTGGAGAACTGCTCTTGAGAGAAGATGATATGCAGGGTATAGATGCTTAGGGTACCTTGTTGTTCTTTTTGTATTTTTAATCTGTTGGGTAACTGTTTATCATGATGCATTTAAGCATTTATCTTAGTGGTTTTGTCCAGTTTCTAAAAGTCAGTTATAGACTGGAAAGTTATTGGCATCAATTTAGACACAGTCAGACTTACTGGGAGATAATGAATGGGACTTAGTTCTTGGTGACCCATGTATGGAAAAACACAATCCTCGAGTTATTAAGTAACAAATCAGCTTTTCTAAGACATGAAGTAAGTATCATGAATAAGTGGTGGCAGACTTATTTCTTTTTTAAAAGTGGGATATGTCTTCCTGCAATGCCGCCTGTCTCTTTCCCCCCCTTCCCCTCTGCTTGATGTGGGAAAAGTCTGCATTGTGGAATAGTCGAAGCAAACAAGCCGCACACCCCCTGCCCCCCATCCTGTCTAGACTGTTTCTCTAGACTGCCTGTTCCTCATGCACTGCTCTTCTTTGGGGCAGACATTACTCACAGGTTGTCTGCTCTCTCCTCCATGAGCAGCAGCATGGGCTCTTTTCCTCTCTTTGTTAGCGAATTCACCTTCTGCTGTGCTAGACATGCTTCATCTGAGGTGGGTCAGTTTGCCCTGCAAACTATTTCCATCCAGACTTCTTGTCAGAGTACACTGAGGAAGTAGTTTTTTGGCAGCTGCAGCCTGATGCCTGTCTTGGCATAGGGGCACAGGCATTCCTTCAGTATAATTGTCAGCCTGCCTGTGGCTTAGCTGACTCTGCTGTGGAGCCTTCTCACCATCATTTCTCAACAGGATGCTGTGCAATCCATGATAGAGGAAGAAGTACATCCCTCTGCCCACCCCACGCTCTGCAGAGGATTTTTGTGGATTATGAGTAGAAATAATATTCTGTTGCTGCAAACTGACTCTGGTGTGTTAGAAACTTTTTCTCTGCCCTTTGAAGTGGTGGTGACTAGTGGTATGCAGCATCCAAATGTTGGAATGAGAGGCTTCCTTCCAGCAAAGCCTTTGAGTTCTAAGGAAAGGAGAGCAAAACAAACTTCATAATGTCATTGAAGGCGCAGGTACTTAGTGATATTGCAGTAATTTTCTCTTTCTTCTTTACCCTTAAAATACAGTAGAAGGAAAGATGTTTCAAGAAAGACGTTTTCTTACTGGGGAACTCCAGTCAGGAGCTCTGAGTTCAAACTAATGTTCTCTCTTTATTATGGCTTTTTTATTTGTCTAAAAATAATTACACTAGGGAAAGAAATTGGTTAAGTAGTTTGTTTTCAGGTCAGTGTAGTGCTGGTTTCAATATTATCTCTGAAAGTATAACTACAAGTGGTTTAGTATAGTAGTATTTGTTTCAGCCTGGTCAGATTGTAGAGCACTTTAAAAGTGTTAATTTCTTTACTTAATTAACCACCATTTCGTTACAGCAATATATCCTATGAATGCCCTCAGAAATACTTTGACTGTGAAAATGAGATCTTATAGAAATTCCTTGTCTAAATGTGGTAAACAATTAGATGGCAGGGACAGCTAGATGAGAAACAAAATCCCTGAAATTCAACTGAAGACAGAAGTAATGCTTGAGGCTTTTCTACTACTCGTTTATTTGGAAGACAGATGGAAGGGAAAATACAAAGGTTACTTCTCTTAATATGCTGGACAACTGGAAAAGTTTTGGTTTTTTTTATTCAGCATGTTTCCAGAAATTTAAAAGGTGGTTTCTTTACCTGTCTTGTTTCTCATGTTCTAGAAGGTTTGTAATTTGCATTGGCATCTCATGAAAAAAAGTAAACATCACCTTTCAAAACAAATTGCTCAGATGGTGACATGCTTACTCTTAAAATGAATTTTTTGTCTAACCAGTTCTAACCACTGGCAGGGATATTTTAAAATCATAGTAAATTTCCTGTGCCAAAATATAACAGGTCCATTTTCTGCTTTATGATTTTCGTGTAGCTGAATTAAAAAAAAAAAAAAAAATCAGTTTTTTTTAGAGGTGTCTTGGTTCTGCTTCATTATTTCAGTATTCAAATTGTTTCTCTTCATATGGACTACATGGAGGTTGTCTTTGTTAAATATGCCTGTGGTAGAAGAAATAGATTTTTTTGTTTTTGTTTGTTCTGAATCTGGCATAATTTGAGAAATTACTCCGCTCACCATCATATGCTTTATAAATGTCAAGCTGTGATGGTCGCTCCTCACTGATAGGAGAACCATTGCCTCATCTTGTGAATTGATTGATGAGTTGTTTGAATAGCTTACTGCTTTAAAAAGAAAAACTTTGTATATTCCAATAGCGGCACACACACACACACAGAGAGAAAATATTCTTACTATTTTGTACAATGTCTGAAGTAGACCCAAGATGTAGAAGATTAACTGAGAATTTTCCCGTTATTCTGGTTGTATACAAACTCTGCATGTGTGTATATATGTGTAAGGAGCAGATGTTGGTCATTCCGTCTGGAGTTCCTCCTAGGTACAGTCTTCTCTGCTATCACTATTCTCATCAGCAAAGCATCACAGGCAGCAAACTTTGTCAGCCTCCTGATACCTTTATGCTCTCAAGAATTGGGTGATGCTTAGTGCTACAGAATTCTCAGGGCAGAGTTTCAGTTGTGTGTCAGAGCAGCCTTCCTGTGTATTGGGTGAGTCAAAAGGCCTAGTACACTGGAGTCTTTTTCATCCTTAGGAATGAAGCTTGTCTACTTTTTAAATAAAGCAGAATTAGGAAAGCCTTGGGCATCCTTTCATATTGAAACAATAAGCTATTTGACAATTGAATGCTCATAGCAGAGAAGAGATGACTAGACTGAGGCTCTGCCTGGCCAGTAAGGACTGTCTCTGCCACTCCGTACTCATCTATAGATTTATTTGTAGCTTGGGACAAGGAGAATGGACCGGTTAGAATTTTGTTACTAAAAGTATACTGTGGGTAGACTTAAGTGTTGTTACCGCTCCCAAATCTTTCTAACATCAAAATGATCTGAAGACAAATTCTAGACCTGCATAACCATAAATGCTGTTGAGCTAGGTGGACTTCCTTTAGCTTAGAATAATAGAATCTCCTTTGCTTTGAATTTATGTTCATCTTCCAACAGAGAGCAGATTATTGCTTCCTCAAAATCAGATTTAAAGTAGCGTTTCCCAAAGGGCATCACTTCAGTTATGCAGAGTAGATTAATTTCCTGTACTTTGGTTGCTTTGGAGGTATGTAATTCAAGCTGAAATCTGAGCTGGCAGCCGTAGATGCTAGTGCTGCTACCTTCTACACTAGATGGACAGTTATTTGCCACCTGGAATAACAGTGTTCATAATCACTTTTCCCTGAATTAGGTGTAGAGGAGGATTGATGAGATTGGTTTAAGATGACATTTGGCCTAGGAGCATACTGAAGTTTTTGCTGAGGCCATGAAACGCCTGACATGTTGGTCCACACTTGTCTCCTAAACTCTCTAGTTTAAAACTTGGACTTCGTTTTTTCCTCTGAGGTAGTTTAGTCTGTGAACAAAATGATTAAAACTGTATGTGATGGAGCTTTATTTTGCTTATTTGAGTGTCTTACAGTAGAAAGAACAAAATCTGCAACAAAATCTGTTGCAAGGCCCCTGCTCTGAGTATTCATATTCTCAGTGACAAGACTAGTGTGGAGTACATATCTGACCAGTTGTCAAGATATGATTCCCTTTTCAGTTCGCTTCATATTAGAACGATGTAAAACTGTAGCCTGGGGAGTGAGACCCAGGAAATAAACTAAATTGTGATAGTAGTGCTGGCCAGAACCTTGCCTCACCCCAAGTCATGGAGGTTTTTTGATCTAGAGTAGTCTATGAGCTGCTTGTTTGGGGCTCTGTTACAAGGAAAACCAGGGAGAAGACCTAATTAAAAAAGTACAATGTTTTTCAAATGGAATAGTGCTACTTATGAGCATGTAATATCTGAACAAACAGGCAGGGAACAGCATATAATTCTGCATGTTATGCAGGGGCATTAAATATACATATTAGCAAGGCAGCAGATGCTATAGTTGCAAAATTGCCATGTAAAATAGCAGTCTTTAGCAGCAGGGTGTTGCTCTGTGTGAGACTCCTTCACATGTAATGAATAGCTAATTTCAGCTCGATAGTCCATGTGAGACCGGAGGGGACTGGGGAGGGATGGAGTGTTCCAGCAGCCCTAACCAGCAGGGTGTGCTGAGATGTGCTTTTAATGGAGCAGCATTTCTGAGCTCTTGGGGGTAAATTCATAAAGGATGCTGCCATGGTTTAGCCTTAGCTGGCAACTAAGCTCTGCACAGCCACTGCTACCAGCTCGCTTGCTCCCTGTGGGAGAGGGGAGAGAATCAGGAGAAAACTTGTGAATTGAGGCACAGACAGTTTAGGTAAAGCAAAAGCCAAACACATAAGCAAAGCAAAACAAGGAATTCATTCACCACTTCCTGTGGGCCCGCACATGCTGGGCTATCTCCAGGGAAGCAGGAGTAAATCACATGTAAATGTGACTCGGGCAGACAAATCCATCACTCCAAATAGCTCCTCCTTCCTTCTTCTCTTTATATGCTGAGCATCATGTCATATGGAGTGGGTTATCCTTACACTCAGTGGGGGTTGGCTGTCCTGGCTGTGTCCCTTCGCAGCTGCTTGTGCCCCTCAGTATCCTTGCTGGTGGGATGGGATGAGGAGCAGAAAAGGCATTGACTCTGTGTGAACACTGCTGAGCGACAGCTAAAACATCCCTGTGTTATCAATGCTGTTTCCAGTGCAAATCCAAATGATAGCCCATGCTGGCTCAATTCTCTTAGGAAAATTCACTATGCCAAAACCAGTACAGATGCTCAGCTGTTTGTATTCAGATTGAGGAATTGTTGTGACAGTGGGACAAGTGGGCATGTGAAGTCTTGTTGCAGGGATGAGATGGTGATTGGTTTAGGTGCCTCACCAGGGATGGTAGGTATCTTCTTGTCTTCTGCTTCTTTTCATGTGCAACCAGCAGATCAACTAAAACTAAGCAAACACGTATAGGAGAACTGACACTGAAAAGGTGAGCAATGAATTCCCTCATCCCTCTTTCAGAGTATGTGAGAATGCTTTTTGATCTGATTAATGTAGGTCACAGATTGACCTACAAGCAGTTGTGCAGCTCATGAGCTTTGTCTTATGAGAGGTGAGAACTAGAAGTTTTCTTTGTGAGGAAGAATTTTCATGCTGAGTGAGCAGAGGCCAACAACTGAGTATTCCAGGTTCACTGCAGACGTTGTTACATGTTTACAAAGTATTTTAGAAACAGCCAATCTAATGTTCAAATACTTAGGTAGGGAACTGACTCATTTAACCTCAAAATATCCACATTGCTTGTTAGGACCAAGCTAGATCTGCGGATCTTAAGTTTAGCTTTTAAGACTGACTTGGAGAATTTAAGAAGGGAGGAGATACCATATAGGGCATATGGCACACTCTCATGCAGAGATACAGACCACTGAGAGAAAAGACAGATTTCTAGGGAAGTTGCTGATAATGCTTGTAGCTCCTGATACCAGTCTCACTCCTTATCAGAGGGGGAAGCCTCCTGTTTAGCTAAGTAAACAGGAAAAGGCAGATGTAGGGAATAGTAATCCCTGCTACATAGTCTGTCATGGTATAGTGAATGATTTATTTTAACCATTTCTCAACAAATAAAACACCTTAAATCATAGCGACTTACTGAAAGCATAGTGCTAGTTAAAGAGTTCTTTTCTTTCCTGTTTGAAGAGGGTATGGATGGACTTCTTTTCGGCATAATTATTATTTTAAAATTTGGACAATTCTGACGCAGTATGCAGTGGTCTTCCTTCAAATTACTCTGCTCAGAGAAAGTAGAGTACATTTGTAGAAAGGGATGGGGTTGTTGTTGCAGGGGACAAGATGAGAGCATTCTTTCTAGATCCTTTAAATTTCTTTTGAATGATTTCAAGTATAAAGAAAATAAATCTATCTGCTTTTATGTAAGGGGCCTGACTTTTTGTGTTTATTTTGCTAAGACCATGGTACTGACACTCTTAAACCAAGTTTTCAGGTTTGATTCTTTGTCACTGAAAGAGGGACCAGAATTTAACTATTCTGTTGTTGTCTCTCTTATTGTGATGTGGAACTACTTCAAGTAGTAGTAAGTCTCTCAATCTAAGTATATTGAGCAACACTGAAAACTAATTCATAAGTAATCTTGTCAGTGTCTTGCTATTTAAATGCACTATGACAATACAGCCTTAGGTGACGGTGGTATGGTGTAATAATCTAATACCTCACTGAATTTAGTCTTACTTCAGTCTAAGCTAGAAGCCAATCTTTAATTTAGTAATAATATCAACAGTTAATGTTAAAGGCCCGATTCCTGTTCAGCTTTTCTGACGCTTTGTCGTTACTTGCATCTGTTTCACAGTCCAGATAGACATGATTTCTTCAAGAAATTGGAATGATCTTCCTTTTTTTCCCCCCTCCTGATTATATTTAGGTAGGTTATGATAAAAGTTAAGAGCATAAACAAAGAATCTTTCATTATTGAAAAAGGTGGCCCTGTAGGCATGAGATGTGCATTTAAAAGGATATTTAGTACCCCTACAAGAACACTGTCTAGTTTGAGACAAATAAAATCAACACACAACATTGTGTCACAAAATTATTCGGCAGTGTTCTTAGTCCTGTGGTTTGGGTTTCATGTTCATCAGCAAGTCTAGCTCTTCACTACCTGCTTTAGTAGGCAACCAGAGCTAACAGAGCTAAAATGAGGCATCAACCACACCTCCACAAGTACACCACCTGGCAGCTTATCACAAATGCAAATACTTGTAGTCTAGATAGGTTATCAGAAGCTGAGGCCCAGGAAAAAAATTATCACTAGGAAAATGTGGAGATCTCATGAAAGCATCTTGTTACTTGGCTTACTGGTAGAGACACTTCCTGTTCTCTTGGTTGCTTTGTTTTCATGTCTCCCTGAATTGTACTATAAAAGTGAAAGAAATTGTAGTGGTGGTGTATTTTTTTTCGTTTTTCTCAGTTGAAATGTAGTTCTAAGGTGTTCCTTGGCTTGTCAGTGAAGTTTTAGAATGTTGCGTGTTACCAGACGTGCTTTTTTTTGTGTCAGTTTGATCATTTATGTACTATTGAAACCTGGTCTTTAGGCTGAAATACAATATGCAAAATTTTAGTAACTTGCATGCATGTTACATGCTGATGTACTATCTACAGCCTTTGATTAACAGTCAGAATAAGTGTAGCTTTTTAAACTTATGAGGGCCTCAGGTTAGAGTCAAATATTACTGAAAAAATTCTTCCTTTTGTAAAGAAGAGTGGTATGCCTTGCTAATTCAAGGAGAGGTAGTATGTGGCTTTAGAGGAAGGGTTGGACTTCTCAATTTTCTCTTAAAGAAAATTGCTCACTAGTTTTCCTTGTATTGTTTGAGGAGCAGCCATGTGCTCCGAATGCGCTCACATTCGCTTAGAATGTATGTAGGGCTTCCCACCTGCACACACCTACCTTTACTTGTTCCAAGTCCTTGCTGTGCATACAGCTCCCAGAACTCAGAAATGCTAAGGAATTATGGCCTAGGAACATACTTCCCCCCACCCTTTGAGCTAGCGTACATTTCCATTTTGTAAATATGAACAGATGTGTGAGCAACTTACACTGAAAATTGTTGTTGCCTTTGGAAATCTGTTTTTCTTACATGAAATCTATTCATTCTTCGTCTGATGTCTGGAGAAAGGTGGTGAATGTCGGTATGGAGGAATCCCTCTATGGCAAGACTTGCCAGCCAGCTTTGGCAATGGGGTGCTCTTGCCATGGTTTCTGTATATTGATTTAATTTTATTGAATAATAATTGAAATGGATTCAGTGGAGAGAAATGGATTCGGGTTTAACTTAGCAACAGCATGGAAGAACTGTGGACCACAAGAACCTGAATTCCTGCAGGATGTTGGCTTGTGTGTGTTCAGGCTGTGTGCCAGTGTTATCAAGGATATTCTGGTTTGTAATACAAGTGACCTTTTCTGACCTTTTCCTTAAAACACTTTTATTGTTATCACAGTAGTATTTTTGGGATTCCAGTCCTCATTTGTGACTGTACTGCAGCTGGCCCTCGAGAGCTAAAAAAAAAAAATGCTTCCACCAGTGTTGACTTCAGCCATGGAAGAGTGACTTGTAATATTGGTGGATTTTTAGACTTCAGTTCTAGAGCTCTTTCAACACTGTGGTTTTCATGGCTTTTTCTCTCTTGCTTTGTCAGGAAACACTATGTTGTACTTCATTATTTTTGCTGGAATCCTTTGTAATACTCTGGTGACCAGAGGAAGTTGATGAAAACATTTCTCTTGTAAAATTTGTAGTCCAAAATTAGCTGAGTTCTGCCAAAAATCCTACTTAGTGACTGTTGTATTCACACTTAAAAGTCTATTTTTCTGTTTTCACCTCTGCTTTGATTATGGATAAAATAGCAGTTCGTGAACAATCTGATTCCTGCAGTAATTATAAGCAGTTGTTAAAAAAATAAAGCAATAAAACATTGTGAATATTTGTCATTGTGTATATTTAATATACAATTGCAAGAATAGAATCATGGCCATAACGAAAGGGTTTCCCTTACATTCTGTGACTTTCAGTGCCATTTTTCATTTGGCACAAATACAACATGGAGCTCTTTTTTTTTCCCCTCCCCTTTTTAAACAAAAGAAAATTATTTATTCCACAGTTAGTAATGGAAATGGGAGTGGTAGTTTCCTCTTTTAGGCAAAGTATATCATTTCCTGATGGAAGGTCAGTTTAGATTCAAAATTACATTGGCTTGTGCTTTTTCATAGCCTAGATTTGAACTGTTTGAGAGTGCAGTTTTAAATTACTCAATCTGTTAAATGTTTTCTGTTGTTGGAACTATAAGTACAGCTGTGGAAATCCAGACACAGTCTTTCCAGGAAGGAGTAATTTTCTAATATTTCAAAAATTTCTTTCCCGGTTTACGTCAGTGGTTGCTGTCATCTTCCTTTTTAGGATTTTATCTATTTCCAGTTAGCAAATACAAATTTGATTAAGTCTTTACCAAGCGAGTAAGAAAAAAGTGCAGTTTTTCCTAATGATTAAGCAATGAGTCAAATAGGATGAAATTTTCATGGTTTTCCATCTTGTTTTCCCACATCTCTGCTGAGGTTTGTGCTGTTCTGTGGCCTATGTTAGCTGAATTCAGTTTGTCTTTGAAAAGCCATGTAGACAAGTACTGCTAATGCTTTACTTATTAGGATGAACCCTAATTTTGAACAATGAAGTGAAGCTGATATAGCTTAACATAAGCAAAGAACACGTGGTAGCAGCAGTAAAGAATGTGGATAGGGCAAAGATGCTGTTGAACTGGGAGGGGAATTAAAAAAAGAAAAAGTTGTTAGACTGGGTTTGTCCTCTTTCTCCTCCTTTTGAATGAGTAGGTCTTGCTGAAGGTTTTTTTCAGTTTCAAATAATTTAATTTCTGTTATTTTCTTTTGGTGGAGACGGGTGATTTGTCGTTGAAGGTAAACCTTAACTGTTGACATGTGATGCCAAAAACTTTTGCTCTTAGCAACAAAGCAGTAAATAGCAACTTTAAAAAACAATCACATTCTATCTATTTGACAGACAAGACGTCTTCTGAGTTGCTCAAAATAACTGATAGTCTCTGGATACTTACCTTTTTGAATGCAGGACCAGCCTATTTCTAGTATGGCTTTAAGGATATTTTAATGGGAGGTTTAGTTGCTTTGTTGCTCTTACTTTGCAGTCACTTTCTCATGTGATATTTTACTTGTGCTCTAGCAAGTAATAATAGTTTCTCCCTGCAAATGAGTTTAAAATCCGGAGTTGTAGTAAAAGGTGAAATGCTACCCCCTTAGGAGATGGATTCCTTGGGCTATGGGAGAAATCTCTGCTGCCTGGTGGTTGCAGGAAAAATGTCAGCTTTTCCCCATCACAGCAGGAGTGAATTCCCACTCCAAAGCTAGTAGCACGTATATTTGCACCGATCCTGTGAAGACTGGTTGTAATCAGTCCTTGTTCTTAGTCATTCTGTTATTCTCAAGGTGTAGCTCCCTGTAGACTGTTAGCACAGTCCCTGTAGATTGTTCCCGTCTCAGGCGTTTCCCTTTGCAATAAACACGGGTCTGTGAAGTTTGTCAGTAGAGTAAAGGTTTATTTATCAAAATATAAATGTTGGTTAGTAATCTCTCCTAACCTCTTGTTTCTAGCCTTTGTTATGGAAAAATGTAAACTTGACTGTAATGCAGGCTTGCATTTATATTCTATTAAAATTTGCCTATAAACATTTAAATGTACATTAACTAGATGATGTGGATATCATGGTACGTTAAAAGCTCACATTTCTTGCAACTTTCTTGATTGTTAGTTACCCTTTTGTTCCTCTCGCCTTAATTTTAAATTTATTTCCAGTTTTTATTCAGCATCAGAGTAGGTTTGATTGTGGTTTCACAGTTTTACTGTAGATGCTGATATATGGCAGATCCAGGCAGTTCCTCTCACCTCAGCTAGCCTCCCTCAGAAGTTTGAGGATTACAATATTCCATGCATGGTAAATCACAAAATGTTGATTTGCCCAGGTTCTATAAATATTATTCAAGATTCACATTCTTGTTTTGGTAAATTGCTATCACATGATCTCTTTGGGTTATATTATTAGGAAAAATGTCATGTATATAAATAAATCTTCTGTCTGATGGTTTCTCACAGTAAACTGTACTTAGCTATCAGTCAGCTTTGGGTTTTCCAGGCTCACACTGAGATTTTTTGTTTTGTTTGCTGGTGCTCTCAAGACATGTGGTACTGAGAGAGGAGCTGCTAAAATTGTAGCATGGAGGAGCATAGTTTGTTTCAGACTTCTGCCCTTTGAAAACAAAACGACATGGCAAAACTGGAAAATGAAGCCAAAACAAAAGACAAACAACGAACCAACAAAAAAACTTGATTTGTGTACGTGAGAGAGGGTGACCTGCAGCTGTGGATTGCTAGACCTGTGACTTCACAAGACTATCAACATTGACAGTTTAAGTGATTCTTGGCACTGTGTTTAGCCTTTGATGGAAGAGACTTGCCTGCTTCATCTCTGCTTCTGCTTTGTGAACCATAAGCATAATTTGCCACAACATCCTAGATCACAGTTTGAGCATCACTGTGCTAGAGGAAAGCTCTGTTACTGCCGTCTGGAAAACGCCATTCTAAATATATCTCTTTCTTATACCAAGATTTTGCTGCTTTCCATTTGTCTACAAAGTCTCATTCTACAAACACTTAAAATGGGCTTGACTTTATTAAATTAGTTGAGGTGCGCACAACTTTGGTTTTGCAGAGATGTGATCTGAAGCTGTGAGCTTTGCTGATGAGAATGCTGTTCTGTAATGTGTATGGTGTTCCTGTGGGGTGGGTTGCAAGTTGTTTAACTGCAGGGATAGCAGTAAAACCTTGAGGGACCCCTCAGGCCATGTTCATGTGGTGCATGTTTTGTTCTAGACAGCATGAGCTGCTTCAGTCTGCATCTGTCTTAAACCAGTCCGGATCTGATACAGCTATTGGACAGTGGAAGGCATTTTCCTGCGCTATTTGTTGTTTGCACAGCTTTTCCTTCTTTTCAGAGAAGAGTCATCTGGATGGATTTATCCATTGTCATCCATGACTCCTGCTTGGGTTGCAGTGATGTGTGGCTGCTTTTGAGCAGCAGACATACGATCAGACTTGGCTTGGAGGGTTAGTGGAGGCCTTTGTCTCAGAGACATAATTAGTTGATCAGTTGTCAGACTTGGAGGTTTGGGCTGGAAGGTCTGGAAGATTGGTATTTTTAAATGCAACAGTTGAACTCAGTGTTGGGGCAAATAAATATTGTTGGTGAAGGCACTAGCACTGCCTGTGTTGCAGTGTGCATGTTCTTTGAAGTGCTAGTGAACCTTTACGGTGTCAGTGTCCTGTATCCGTGGACTTAATGCTACTCCTACTGTCTTGCTTGCAAAATAGGACATGTTGAAATTGATTGAAAAATTTGAAATACCAAATCGTGGTTATTGTCTTCATGAAAGGGAGTTTTGAAATCCAAGTGGTTAGTTGAGACAGATGCTCTGTTAGTGTTTGGGTGCAGAAGTAGTACTAAGTTTATTACAGGTCACAATGATGTCAAAACACAAGTTTGTTTATACCCTATGCATTGATCAGAAACAGCAAATATCTTATGTACTGCTCCTAATTTATTTTCCAACTCTTTAATATCTTTGTTAGTGGCGTGTTTAAGATACAGTGGGTGAATATTTTTCATTTTAAATCAATGTTTTCTCTGTTTTATGAAGAGGTTGTTAAAATCAGCTTCAGGCTAAGATGGCATGCAAAGTTTTGACTTCATAATAATTTCAAAGTGTGTTGTTGATCTGTTCTTAAAGTGTTCCAAAGTTCAGACAGAATTAAAAGTTGGATGCTACTTTACCATTGCAAAGGAAAACTACTTCTAAAAAGACAAAATCTGAAAGAGCTAAACATGGTTTAGACTTTTGCTTGTCTTGGGGAAAAAAAATGTAGCCACTGATGCAAGTATGAAATAATAGCGAATGGGCGTGGTTGGAAACTACTTTCCAGAAGCATTTCTGTCTGTTGTTAGGTAGGTGAGATGAAACAGAGGCGTTTACACTTTACACAATGATTATATATTTGCCAAGTAATATAGTAGCCTGAATAAATGCTGGCTGATAGGATTGCAAGTTACTTTAAAGATTGTTAAAGACAGAGACTACAATTCTGATAACCAATGTAAAGTTATATGCAGGGGAAATGACTGCATAGGTCTTCCTGAATTACTCCATTCCCAGAACAAGCTCTTCCATTTTTTTCCCAGTAAGTAACTTAATCTGCTGGCCTCTTCTGTGAAAGTAAAGCAGCTCTTGTGTGTTCCTGACTAGCAAGCAGTATGTATACAAGGAAAAAGAATCTGTCAATTAGTGTTAAGGAGAACATTAATTTCCAAATAACAGCTGGTTGTATACTTCCTGATTTTAGGAGAATGTGTACATAGTGGATGAAGCATGGACAGTGTTCTCAAAAGGCATATGGCAGAAAGCCAATCAAGAGCACCATTTTTTAAGCTTTGGGGTGTTACTGTAATCCATTTCTGACATTTTTGTGTTTTCTGTTAAAGATAAACAATAACTAGTGGTGATCTGTGGATGTGTTTCAATCAAATCCCTCAACTGCAGGTGCACCAAAACGTAAAATAGTTTTTGGTGGTTTTTTTTGTTTGTTGGTTTGTTTTGTTTTTTTTTTTTTAGCCACTGGAATTTTTGGCTGAACACACACGGACATAGACCACACCACCCCCAGCATTTTACATGGCTACTTCTGATAGTACTTGTTCATTTTGGTCTGTATGTTTTCAAAATGCCTCTTTGGACTTGGCCATATTGAGGATGATGCTTTTTAACACTGACGTTAGAGATGAGTGCTTGTGAGATGTCATTAATGATGCTTATTTGGTGCAGTAATTTTGCTACTTATCCTATCACATAGTGAAACTCACTATTTCAAAATTTGCTTCTGACTTGAGTAACTAAAAGCCCACCTGCTGCTGCTTTTCCACATGCCACTGTTTTACTGTTTTTTTTCTACTCTTTAGTGTGTTGTAGTTTGAACTTGCTTTTGCATATATCCTTGTGCTGGCAAATATTACATTGTAGTAGTGTGAATTTCCAATTACCAGGTGGCTTTAAAGTCCCAGAATATTTTTAGTCAACAGATTGAATGCTGTCTAGCAGATTTTGGCAAAAGTTGCTTTGTAAAATTCAGACTTTTAAATGCTTTCTTCCTGATGGCACTTTGGCACACTTCCCTTCCAAATGTATGACAGCTGAGAACACTCTTTTATTGGCTATTAAATAACATTTGAGGTGTATTTGAAGTGAAAGTCCAACAGAAGCAAAGTAATTTTGTAGAAGAGTTTTAGTTTATATATTGTCATAATGCTTCAACTGCGTGTTGGACATGTCAGCCAAGCTTGAGTGACTGATCACATCCTGTTTTGAGAACAGTAAAACATTTCAAACTGCTACCACTAAAGGAGAAGGTGAAATGTGCCTGTCCTATAAATAGCTTCTGTAGGCAGTAATGAACACACTTTTCTGCCTGTAACTCTTTTGTTGTGTTTAGCTAATAATGAATCAGCACTTCAACTAAAAACTGAGATATCACTGTTCTTGGAGTTGTTTGGAATATATTAGGATAAGTATTTCTAGCAAAGATTCTGGAACTTTAGTTAAATGAGAAATTTTCCCTTTGAAGGGAGGTACTTGTTTAGGGTGAGGGCTTCCAAGTTTTAACTGAAGAGAACTTTTCTGCTCCTTTGCACTCTCTCAGAGAAATGTAATTTTCTTCGGGTCCCCACAAAGGTGATTCCTTTTGTGTTTTTGCAGGAGCTTGTAACATCTTGCTTCTTGACAGGCTGTAAGTTACTGCTGGTGAACTTCCTAGCAAAGCACAGTGCATCAACTTTTTACCTGCTACAGACTTTCCATACTTTAGTAAGAGAATATTAGATAGTTAGGTTAAAAAAAAATGAAAGCTATGTGTTCAGTACTGTCCAATTTTGAGGGTCAGTGGTGAAGGTGTCATTTGATTTCTGGTGGGTTAAATTAAAACAGCCTTACCAGGGCTTCTGAGCTGAAATTTCCTGAATTGTGTTTTCTGATATGGTTAACACTTTCTAAAGGTCATATTACTAACAACGATTTATTTCTTAAAAAATGCAAACAGATAACGAGGAGGGAAACAATGTTTCATAATTAGGATGCATGTCCTGGTGCGATAGTTAATGCACTGGTGCTACATCTTTAGCCCGCAAGAGCAGCAGGTGTTTTTGTTTAAACTCCCAATAAGTTAAGGGTAGGTTAAGGTGACTGTATTAGTGCTGTCATTGTTTAGACCAGCATCTGTGTTTCTAAGTGTTTATAAATTTTGGTGCTTGTAACATGAGTTCTTCATGAAAAGCCCTCTGTGGGGAGAGGGAGCCGTGACTTGTGTTGGTATCTGAGCAGTGCAGGGATTTAAGGGCAGGCCTGCTCTTAACTCGGAGTATTTCTGGAGACCTTCAAATTTCAAGGAGGGTTTTAACTTTTTTGGAATGCTTAAACAATGTATTGACAAATTGAAAGTGATAATATTATTAGAGTAGCTGGTTGGTCTGTTTTATTATTACTTTGCATCAGTTTATTAGAAAAGCTTTCATTAGGTGGTTTTCGACCGTAATTAATAGAGGTTAAGGTATTTACAAAGAGTAGGAAGGAGTAGGATCAGACTTTTCCTGTGTTCAAGCATTAGACTTTTCCTTGGCTCATGGACTACAGATGGGTTTTTTTTAATGTATGCTTCACAGGAAAGTGGAATTAAAATAATCTCACATGCGGTTTCTTTGGGAACACCAATCCGGCTTCCACTTACTGGGAATGAACTAGAAATACATAGAGCTGGTTAAACTTTAACAAAACCTTTCTTTTTGAGAGAAGGCACTTAAAGAAACATGCTATGACTACTTAAAAACCAAAAGGAAAGACAGAGGAAGGAGCTCATGATGTGGGGGGGTATTTATACTCCCTTTCTCTCAACAAGGGGTGAGTGGGAGCAAGCATACTGCTTGAACATGGTCTTGTTCATCCATTGCCTTCCTCTCTGTGTACTTTACATTGACTGCCTCTTCAGCCTTGACTCCTAACTACATGGGAAACATCCCATTGCAAAGTCAGTGTTAGTGTGTGCGTATGACCTTCTTCAGGGTAGAGTATGAGTGTACTGCAGTGATGCTGACTGCATAATCTGCTCTGAAACATACAGCATAAACAAATGGAAAAAAGAAGGGGTTTTCCTTTGTTTCCTGTGAGGTGAAGAGCTTTTTAAAAATGATTTGGGATACAGCATTTTGGATTAGAGTTGTGTATATATTGCTTCCCCCTCTCCTCCCATGTCTAAGCTTCATGTGATAATGCTTCCTGCAGTACACTTCTTTGGTATTTCAAGAATACTAGAAAATTTTTGACATTGGGGGGAGTGTGGGTTTATATTGTTTCCCTTGTAAGTATTTATTGTATAACGTCTTCCTTGCATCTGTCTTGGATTTTATATATACTCTCCAAATCTAATGGTGGTATGACATAAGAAATTCAGTTTCATTGCCCTGTATCTGCGTCTCTGATTTAATGCTTGAGCTGAAATAAATGTGAAATCTAAAAGAAACCTCCTTTTTCTGCTATTCAGTGATAAAGTATTGAGAGCTAAACCTGGGCCTTCACGTTGGACAGACGGGTGGGTTTAGGTTGAATGTTCAGCATTTGAGATCTTGTGCTGTGCTGACACGGTATATTTGCTGAAGGAGACATCTTGCTTAGGGTACTCCATGTCTTCTTACAGTACTCTCAGACCTAGTTCTTTTGCCTTGTGCTTTATTATGCTGATTGAAACATAGGACCATAAGGCAGACTGCATATGCATCTGGAACAGTGCATATGTGTCTTGTAACAAAAGTGTTACAAGTCTGACATGCTGTGTATTGGTAACTGCAGCAGTTTCCATGTCCAAAATGCTGTACAAATGTAGCCTTTCTACTGGATCACTTAAGGGGTGGTGAGCTTTAGCATGAGCTCGGTGGTGGGAGAGGTGAAAGCAAAGGGGATGTGTGACTTGTCTCAGTGAGTCAGTTGAGACTAGAACCTGAGCTCATGCCACTAGAGTGCACTACCTCCTTCTCACTTATTGAGAGAATGCTTAAATTTGCTGGTAGATGCTGCAGGCTCCCTGGTGGGGGGGTTTAGAAAATTCCTGCCGTTTACTGAGTAGTTTCCTGTTGGTCTTGATGGGATGCCGCTCTGCTTCTGCAGCTGTCATTTACCAAATAAACAATTCTCTCACTGTCAAACTTCTGTGAATGTTGTGGAATGGCAGTGGGCTTGTAAACTAATTTTTTAGTCCCCTTTTGATTTTATTGGAGATGAAAGAGGTATGTATGGAAGAAAGGATTAATCATATTTGTAATTAAAAAAAGTTCTTCAAGATGTATCATTTTTCATTAACAAAACTTTCTTGATAATGGTAAATAGTATTTTACATATATCATTAAGTTCTCTTTTTCCCTGCACAGGTTTCCACTTGAGTGGTACAGTAACAGAGCCTGCAATGCAATCGGAGCCAGAAACTGTTTGCAATGTAGCTATCAGCTTTGATCGGTGCAAGATTACCTCAGTGACCTGTAGCTGTGGAAACAAGGACATATTTTACTGTGCCCACGTTGTGGCACTCTCTTTATACCGGATCCGCAAGCCTGATCAGGTCAAACTGCATCTTCCCATTTCAGAGACACTCTTTCAAATGAACAGAGACCAACTACAAAAATTTGTGCAGTATTTGATCACAGTACACCACACAGAAGTTTTGCCAACTGCTCAAAAATTAGCAGATGAAATTCTTTCTCAGAATTCAGAAATCAATCAAGTCCATGGTGAGTTTGATATTTGTCCTTCCTTTTGCTTCATTTCCTCATAGATTTTGAGCTTTTTTGTACATTGAAGAGTGTGACCTGCTTAGTTGTCTTCCATGCTGAATTATTCTCTGATGCAGTGGTGTTTACTAAAGAGGATTCTTCTATTGAACCTTCATTTTAAGATATTTATAAAACGGTACTCTTTGGAATAGAGAAAAGAACTAATAAGCAATGAGCTTGATGTCTTCAGCAGTTCATTTAATAAGTTCTGCTTTGCTTCATGCTTATGTTTTACGGTTGGTAAAAACTGAGTAGTGGTGTTCTTTGTATAGCCATATTGCTTAATGGAACTCTTTTGTCAGCTTACCAGTGGTGTCTTGTTATTTTGTTCTTTGTACTAGTTTTCTGACGTTTTGGTTGTGTAATTTTGTTATAACGTCAAAACATAAAAGCAAGTAGGTGTTACTGGTTTTTTTTCATTCATTAAATATAGTTCTGTTAAGCTTTGAGATTTGGTTTATATATATCAGAAGAAACATAAAAACTGTATTTCGATGCTTTTTTCCTATTGGTGCTGCAGCAGTTATAGCATAGCAAAGGTCTTGATCTTTCCTGCTCTCAGCTGCACATGATTTTAGTGGCTTTTTTTTTGCTGTGAACAACCTGTGTTTGTTAAAGGGTGCTTGAGGCTTCTGTTTTTATGAACACTGCTGAACTGAGAGTGGGTAGTTGCGGGTTTAAGGTGACCCAGCTAGTTTATTAGAGTCCTGTTTTTCTGTAGGGTCACCTGATAGAAATGTCCTCTCAGGTGGCCAGAGCTGTAAGTGTAAGGGCAGCTTTAGGGGGGAAGAATAAGTTACCTAATATCTAAAAATATATTTTTCTTTTTTTCATTGACAGAAACAGGTCTTGTGTTAAGTATTTGAAGCATGACTATTAGACAAAGAATTTGCAATACAAAGGGAACCAAGATGCTTAATATTAAGAAAAAGAAAACCATGTGTGTGTTAGTTACAATGTACACAGAAAAAACCAAGTCTTTTTAATAACAGAATTCATCTGCAGCTTAAACTTCCTCGTTGTGCTTCTGTGACCCTAACAGGCCCAGACAGGTGATGCTGCAAGAAAGTGAATTTCAGAAACAGTGGTCTTTTTTGACATTGGGGGCTATGGGGATGTGGCCAGAGGCAAGGCAGTTGCGATAGTTGTTGAATGTGGTGGTGACAGTGGAAAGAAAGTGAAACTCAAGGAGAGGCAAGGTGTTAGGCAATAGAGGAACATGCTCAGATGTTATGAGCTGAAAGCATGTATCGTGTGAGAGATATTAACCACCTGAACATTAGTGAGCTAAGTGGGTGAGGAAGAATTAGGGTTAGAGAGAGGTGCAGAAGGTGCAGTCATGGGTGATTAGAAAAGGGGAAGGCAGGAGTGGGACACAAATGAGAGGTGTTTTAAATGTCTGTATTAGCTATACTAGGGCTAATGTAAGAGAAACGACAAGCTGTTACAGACTTGATAAATGCGAAGTCTGTAAATTAGACTAATCATGGGCATGTTAGTCTTTGTCAGCTATTTTCTTACTGTCAAAATATCTCATTGCTCATTATTATATTAACTAGTTTTGGAGAAAAAAATTGAGATTTGCATCATTGAAAACAGCAAAAAGTTTTTTATTTCCTGTTCTAAGTTGATGATCAGTTATGACATTTCACAATGAATTTGAGTAGGTTAGTTTTAAATTATCCACAAAACTGAAATGTTTCTTACATATGTTGCTGTCTTCCTAGTGAGTGAGATTGCAGCATGTCTTTATTAACTGTCACTATTTTCTACTAAAATGCCAAAAGCCAAAGTAGAAGATCCAGGCAGCATAAAAAAATGAGTTGCTATTACCAAAGAGACTGGGTTGTAAAAGACTATGTAGTTTCCTGCTTGTTCTCTCAGACTCATATAAAACCATCGTCAGAATTTCTTTTCATGTTCACAATACTTAAAAATTACGTAGTTCTTTTAAGGAAAAAGTGAGCTCTTCTGCAGAGAAGTGTTCTTCTGGGATTCATACCCTAATTCTGTTCTTTTGATCTGTAAACAAATTACTTGGATTAAAAGTAATAAAGGGACCAAAAAACACTATGAAAATTAACCAAAAGAAATGTTTCTCATTCTAATATCATAGGGTGATGAATGTAAGATCACCATTTACTCTGTCATGTCTCCTGTGCTGCAAATGTTGAGTTTATAGAGCAAAACTATTTTGTAGAGTGTCTTGCTTTGAACAGTTTGACCTCACTGAACTGGTGTTTGAGGAGAAATTATATTGGATTCTAATTGAAGGTATAGATAAGTGAGACTAAAAACTTGCCTATTGAAAGTAGAGGAGACCTGCCACAGAAAACCTGAAACAGCTTTGATTAAGAGAAATTCTGAATCTGGAGTTGGGTGAGGAAATTCTTTTCACTGTTGCCTAGAGGCAGTTAAATTTTGGTGTCATTCTATATACGACTTCTGCTTTTTTTTTTTTCTCTCTGGTCACTGTACTAGTTTTAATTTTCATATATTTTCAATGATATGCAAAAAAAGTCAGCTCTTGAATAGTGTTTATTTGTATGGAACGGTCTGGGACTTGGAAGACCTTTGACCACAGTTGTCTTCCTTATGAGCCAGCTCATGAGAGAGATGATTAGATGGAACATCAGTGCTTTCCTTTAAACAAGAAGCTAATTGGATAATGGTTCATCTGCTCGAAACTCTGTGTTATGCAGCATTCAATGACTGTCTTTGGCCACTTTTCAGGAGGTTACTGGGGGAATTAGCAAAGTGACTTACATTGACACAGGTTTATAATAACCAATGCCTTTTAGTTTCTTGGTGGACACAAATGATGCAATATCCTTTCTTGCTTCATGACTGAGCCTCACTGCAGGAAAAAATAAGAAGATGCTGTTAAAATCACAGGAATGTGTTGGCTAGTTGCTAACTTCTTCAGGGAAGACAAGTGATTTATTGGGAATATTTTTCTGTATTTGCCATGCTGTTTTCACTTGGTGGTGATTGCAAGAGTGCTCTGCATATTTTTAGAGCACAAAAGCACCTCTTAATTTTGAGAAGATACTGTGTTCTGATTTTCTCGTGACACTGTTACAGCTGTTCACGTTCCTGATGATCTCAAAACTGGAGTTTTGTAGTGTGTGATGCATACTGAAGACAGCTGAATGTATTACTACTGTTACCTTCCCTCATGTTTGTACTACAGAACTGCTGGCTTCACATTGGATTTTGATTTGAGTATACTCTCACAGGAAGCTGGATGTAGCTTTGGGTCCTGCTTAGCTGAGGCTTTTTTCCTCCCTGTAAATTTTAAATTTCTTTAGCATTGTCACGAGTAGAAAGTGTAGTCTAGGAAGAGAGCAGTCAGGATAAGAACAGATTGTCAGCTGGATTTGTCCTCTTAGAGCTTCCTTTTCATAGGTATGAAACTTTCACTTTGGTAAATTGTTCGGCATACCGAACTGTATTCATGAGAGTTTGAATAGAAATAGCAAAGTAACTGCAGGCTGTGTGGAGGGAGAGAGGAAAGATCTGTTTTCATACTAATCTCATATTAGCATTGTTTTTTTTAATTATGTGCGTGGTGAAAAAAGCTCTGCTGTTGGTATAAGGACAGCCTTGCAAACCTACTTAATTTTTGCCTTTTAAGCTGTACTGTTTCTTTTCCTGAGTGTTTAGCGCTGTTGTTGCAATCTCTGCTCTTGGAGGAACTACACAGATTTCTCTAGACTTTCTGCCATTCTCTGATTCTCCAACTCACAATAAAAGGCACTAGCCAGTACAGACCCATGTATAGATGAACTCAAATGTGAGAGGGAGGATCTGGTAGGAAGCAGCTGAAGTACATTCTTCTTCTGTGAAGGACAGGCACCTTGTTTCTCTATTTTTTTTATGCATTTGTCCAGGCAAGTGTGAGTGCATCCTCAGCAAATGTTAATTTGTAATGTATATTAGCAGTGCTGAAGGAGGCATTCAAGAAGAAAACATCTACCAAAAAAAAGCTTTCAAAGAAAATTTCAGAATATTTAATATTTTTCCTATAACTTTTAAGTTCAAACGGGCAATCTGGAGGTGCAGGTTAATATGTGTTTAGATGTACTTAATGTATTTAACCGGAATGATGGGGGTTTTAGTGAAAAATTGCGGAGTAGGGTACAACTGTACACCTGAATACAATGTATTGCTGGTCTGCTTGTAAAAAGAATGCGTAATGTTCAAGAACATAAACTATTTTTAAAGTTATGGAATCTTTCACATGGTCCTGCCTAAAGTGAAAAATTGATTTTGAGAGTCTGCTTACTAAAGAATACAGAAAATTACATTCTTCCTTTCAAGAAGAATGAAAGTTAAGTGCTTCAGTGCTTAGTATGAGAATTGTTTGGTGAACCAGATATGGAAAGGAAGTAAGAGTAGGCAAAACTAAAGAAGTTTAAGATACCCAAGTAAAATGAGTAAGTAGTAGAATGTGTAAAAAAAAATTAAAAAATTGGTAGCTACCAAGTAACATGAAAAAATAATTTATGAAACTAATATTTTAGGAAAATTTTTTTCAGGTACACTAGGCATAAATATAAAATTTGTTACATAGAAAATAGTGAGATTTTGTTAAAAGACATGGAAGATAAATAATTGAAGTATGCTTATCTGTCCCGATGAAGTTCTTCTGTCTGCCATGCGCAAGTAAGTTTTCAAACTTAGTGCTATATGATGATGTGGATTTTTGTGACATGTAGATTTAGCAGGAGAGGTTACGTCTTGTTAGTGATAATACAGCATGTTTGGCTGTATGTACAGAGGGAATGCAGAATTTTTTGAAGTTAAAAAACTTGTTGGAATTTTATTAACCTTCCTCAGCAACTTAGCATAGCCTGTCCTGTCTTTGTGTTGTTATCACTGGCAGCTTCATAGCATTTGTTCTTTTCCTTTGGTGCTGTGAGCTGCGGAACAGGTGTTCAATAGTTCTCCCAAAAGTCCTGAAGTTATGTGACTTATGTCTAAGCTTGGAATCGTTTGAGGAATCAAAGGCATAATAATATTTCTGAATTATTATTTTAATGATCTTCTGTTTTATGTAATTATTGTTTAGAATAATTCGAGCATACTAAGTTTATAAAATTAATCATTATTCTGTTATGAATCAGCATATAGCAGCATTGGTTTCTTGCTGGGTTTCTTTCATTCCATCTTCACATAGTACTCATTAAGTCATATTTTTTATTTGTGATAATTTTTCCATATCTTCTGCTTAATGCTGCCATGGGATGACATTTAATAAAATGTAACTGATCTACAATTCATTTGTACACTTAAATTAATGACATTTTTATTAGCAAGTCAAAGAAAATATCAGTGGGGATGGCTACGAGTGAATAATTTGGTTTTATTTGAAGTCAAGTCTTGTGGTACTTCTGAAATAAGGAACAGGGGAGCAGTTTGCCTTGTTTTATCCAAATCACCCTGTTGATCTGCACCTGAGTAGTTGGCAGTATAAGAACTTCTTAGTCCATTTTTAGTCATTGCTTCTTGCTTGCTTCTTAACCTTTTGTAAGGTTAAGTTCTCCATGTACAGCACCAGTTCTTGAATGTGGTTGCTCATTTTCAAAGCAGTTGCTTTTAAATTGCTATGTAAATGAACAAAGTGTTTATTTTTAAAATGTTTCTGTTTTTTAGAACTTGGGAGTTAATTATATTTAACATACAACTTGCTATGACCCTAAATATAAAAGGTTGCTACCCTATTTTCAAATACTATTATTTGTTCAGTGTCAAAAAACAGTTGTGCACAATATTCCTGCTTTGACTGCTGAGACTGCAATTTAGTAATTATAATAAAACAGTGTGAGTAAGTATACACGGCTGTGTCTGTATACTGGCTGTAAATACTTTATTGTATTTGACTGTATGTATGTGATGTAAAGGGTATTTCAAAGTCATGGCAGAAGTTTAAAAAGCCAGAGGCTGGAGAGAAGCAGATTAATATGTTAGTTTTGTGTCTGTAAATTGACACAGTTTAATTACAGATTTTAATATTAGTATAATTATACAGTACTTTTCACTTTCATAGTGCAAATGTGAGCTCATTTTATCCTCATGACATCTCCCTAAAGCACGTAACACTTATCCTCATGTTACAAGTGGGAAACAGGATTTAGGCTTGGTACCAAACTGCCCTGCAGAGTTTAAATTCAGGGCTGCCCATGTTCCTCTTTCCTCTCCGCAGCCAAACTGTCCTTCTGCCAAAGCCTTGCTGTGCCCGTTCAGGGCCGTGCCCTGAGCGAAGCTGCTGCCTGGGGTTGAACCTTGGGTTCTGCCTATTCAGTGTTGAGTCTGAGCCTTCCTGACAGCTACTGCTAGGGCTCCTTGTAGCCCCTAAGCCAACTTTCTCCTCTTGCTCGTTCTGGTAGTTCCTTACCTGTTCACCTAGTCCCGTGTTTTCAGAAGAGAAGTGCCAGTGTAAAAATCCCATCCATGATCTGTTTGAGTGGGAGAAGAAACAGGCTAGATCAGTCACCTGACTATAGGTGAACCTAGTGAACTTGAGAAGAGCCTTTTTGACAGATGTGGAAGATGGCCATATCTTGAACCCAAAACAAGAATGACAGGCAGCAGATGCTGAGACTTGTCTAGCAGCATCAGTAGAATGCCTGGCCGCTGCCTTGGTGGGAAGGTGGCTGATCAGACACCTTGTCCCCATGCCACAGCTATTGCCGAAGACTGCAACAGGTGCTGCTTATATGTGCACTGAAGTTTCTTTAGAATTAAATTTTGTTCACACTGAATGTTGTCTATGTAAGATCTTGTAAGAAAAAAAAAATCATTCTGAGTTATCTCTGTACAGTATATATCTGTATACTGTGCTGAAGAGCACTGTAGAGCTTAGACCCTTGGCTTGGCATCTTCAGTTTTTACAGTTGTCTGGCCTAACCACTTGCAAGTAACGTGGTGTGAGTATAGTGATACTGTGCTCCTAGTTAAGATGTGTTTGGGATCATACTGGCAGGAGTTAGCCTTGGTTAAGGTAATGCTGGTGGCCCTGGGTAGCAGGCACACTTATTTTTGTAAAGGAAACCTGTTGTTAAAGAATCCATGGTAGCTGTATTGCTTTTTTAACCTTGTAACACAAAATGACAGGTGAGCATTTGATAAAGTGTAAACAGTTGCAGAAGCTTTTTTTTTTTTCACCTTCCAAATAGGGAAGCTTAGCTGAGGAATACTGTTTGATTACTGAATTCAGTTTGAAAGTAACCATACCAAGATTATTTGAAGATAAATCTCTATTCAAGTAAGGAGCAAATATAAGTGTATTTTGAATACTGTTGCTTTTATATAGTTCCTCTCCATCCTCTTTTTGTTTTAGAGCAATGAAATATTTAAACTACTTGCAAGGTGATACTGCAAACCTGGCTCTGTGCAGCAGCTGCACTGTTTATTCTTGTGGCTTGATTTTCCTTTTTATCTTGTTTTTTGCAACCAAAGACTTACTCAGTATGTGTTTCATGTAGCTGACAGAGTCAAAAGCCCTTTAAACTAATACATTAAAGATTGAAGCATTTGCAGAAGAGCAGGTTTTTCATTCCTTGATTTTTATGCTGTCTTGAGTTTGCTTCCTGTCTTCTGAGATGCTGTTGTGTTCCTGTGGAAGGCAGGAGAGTTTATTCACACCTGCAAAGACACAATTTCTTATTAATTAAATGTATATGTGTGTATATATACAGCAGTGTTCCCACCTTTAGGCTCTGAAATTGGAGGCAGTTTAGGAAGTTGCTGAGCTGGAACATATTTTGTTTACTGTCTCAGCAATTTGTAGATAAGACGGATGTCTCTGACCCTCTGAAACTTCCGTTTGTATTTTCATTGAGTAAAGAGTTCAGCTTTTCCTGTGGCCACTTAAAAGGTTCTCTTTCATGGCAGAGCTGCAATTGTGAAACAAAGGCTTGAATCAATAGAATCAATGGGTTTTTTCCTATACATCATAGAGTTGTAGCTATTTTGGTTTTTCAGGTTTTCAAGATTTCTATAAAAACCTGCTTTTAAGCAATTCATGCTTGAGCTTTTAAGGAATTGATGTAATTTTCTGTTCCTGGTAGTATTTTCTTTGTTTTTCTACACAGGTAATATGCACACAGGTTTCAAAGAGAGAGATGGTGTAACATGATTCAATTTCTATAATATCTTTGTAAAACATAATAGAGATAAAGATTATGCGGTTGTGATAAGTCCAAAATAAAAATGTTAAGTCAACTTGAGTCTCAGCCATGCTTAAAAGAACTGATATCTGGTATAATGATACCGTACCTTGAGCTGAGTCCAGTGCTCTAGATAAGTACTTTTCTGCCTGTGCAGTTTGAAGACCTTTTAAAAAATGTCCAGTGGGAGGTGCAGGATTCTTCAGGAAAGTATAGTTTACTAGATGGTGCAAGAACTTGTTTTAGTTAACTTAGTCATTCTTTGAGAGAGAAAGTCACTGGTCTGATCTGCAAAAGCTGTTTTGGCAATCTGTGGCTAAAGCGGTACTGCATGTGAATCTAGTCATTTCAGTTAACACTGGGTGAACTCAAGTAGAGTTGCTCTAAATTGACTCTGTGCTGATGACATTGCCTATGTAAAAGTGCTTTTTCTGAAAGCAGCATGGTCTTAAGTATCTGTAGCTCTTGCTTATGATGGAAATGCCTTAACTGCTTTAAGACTTTGGATTTGTTTGGGGATTTTTTTTACTCTTTGTTTAGCTTTGCAGAGCCATCACAGCTCAGAGACACCAAGGTGATGATTCTCCTCATGTTCATCAATAGCAGCGCTCACTAGCAGTCACTTAAACCTGAGCAAGATTGCTGAAGGTACAGGAATTACACAGGTGTTTTGGGGAGAGTGGTTTTAACATCACAGTGTTAGAAATATAATTCAAAGTCTTAATTTTTCTTGTAAAATCATTCTAGTATAGCTGCTGAGATGGAAAGAAAAACCTTCACCTTGATTCTAGTGTTTTGTTGGAGAAGAGAATATTATGTATTTAAATGCCTTTTCGTAGTGCTAAAGACTATGCCATTTCTAAGTGCTTAAGACTACTAAGGAGAAATTTAAGTCTATTTTAAAGACTGTTTAGATTAAAATCAAGGCATCCAAAACAGGAGAAGACACAAATCCAGAAACCTCTGCAGTAGTCTTCTCCCCTGGACTCAAGAACCTCTCTGCTTCATATAGAAGATAATGATTTCTTTTCTTGCTGTTTGCAGGTGCTCCTGACCCAACAGCAGGTGCTAGCATAGATGATGAAAATTGCTGGCATTTGGATGAGGAACAAGTCCAAGAACAGGTTAAACTCTTCCTTTCCCAGGGTGGATACCATGGATCAGGGAAGCAGCTCAATTTGCTTTTTGCAAAGGTGTGTTGAGTACTCTGAACCTTTTTTCTCTCCCCTGTTCTCCAAGCCAGTCTGTACTTGCTTGCGTCTTACTCAAAGTTCTAGATTCTGCTGTTCTAAAATGACAAGGCCTTGGGAATACAGTGGCAACTTGATAATGAGTTTTACAGCAGTGGACTACAATTCTGATGTCTCTTGATCAGTGTAAGGGTATGAAATAACATTTCAAGCATCAGTTTTGCTGTCCTCTTCTTCCTTCCCACCCCCAAAATGTTGGAAAACCTTGCAGCAGTTTGTACAATGCACCTGTGGATTGCTTGTGGAAAAATTTTCTGAAGACTTGCAATTGAATATTGAACCCAAAATTTTGTTAAAAATTGGGAAGGCAGACTATTTTTTCTACTTAAAAATTTCCCATCACACATATAAATTGCATTTCTAACTTAACAGAAGGGGAATATTTAACACAGCAGCATATTGTCTGTACTGCAATTTCTTTGCTTTTTTCAAGTTTGTATTAAAAGACTCATTTCCTAGGTGCGAGAGATGCTAAAAATGAGAGATTCAAATGGAGCTCGCATGTTGACGTTGATAACAGAACAGTTCATGGCTGACCCTCGTCTGTCGCTTTGGAGACAACAAGGAACTACAATGACTGACAAGTATAGGCAGCTCTGGGATGAACTGGGTAAATTCAGACTCATTTAGGTGTTCATATGTATAATAAGGAAACAATTGCATATTGGAGTTGAGAAAAACTTCTATCGTCGTTCTAGGCTAAGCAAATTAGAGTTTTCTGCAGTTTCCTTTATTCAGTTAAATTTGGGTGAAATCGAATTTATTATCTATAGCATGAGACAGTTGAAGGACAGGGAACATGGTGTAAAAGAAGTACATTTCAAACACTTTATAAGTACTAGAGGATCTGGAAAGAATAAAGCAAAAAGTGGAAATGTAGCTACACAGCTGAGGTGAAATATATAAGCCTCTAGTGCTAAGCTGGAAAGGTTGAGGAATAAACCAGTTCACAATTACATAAGTTAGTAACTGAGCAAGAAAGCAGATGAAATACAGAGGACTAACAATTAACATTGCTTTACAGGAAAGGTTACCTGATACGTGACTTTGTCGTACAATTACGAGAATAACACAGGCTGAATTGGGAAAGGAGTATTTGAACTGATGAGGTCTGAGGACATTTGCCTGTAAAGTGTTCAAGAACACACTTGCACAGTTTTGAAAAATTACTTCAGAAATTTTCAAATTCTCTAAGAACTTCTTCGTAAAATCATAAAAAAAAAAAAAATCATTAGGTTGGAAAGGACCTTAGAGATCATCCAGTTCCAACTCCCCTGCCATGAGCAGGTACATTCTTCACTAGACCAGTTTGCTCAGAGCTTCATCCAACCTGGCTTTGAAACAGTTCATGAGATGGGGCATCCACAGCTGCTCTGGGCAGACGGTCCAGTGTTTCAGCACCCTCACAGTAAAGAATTTTTTTCCTAATACCTAATCTAAATCTTCCAGCTTTCAGTGTAAAGCCATTCCCCTTTGTTTGATCACTACATGCCTTGTTAAAAAGTCCCTCTTCAGCCTTTTTGTAGGTCCCCTTTAGGTGTTGGAACGTGCTCTAGCATCTTCCCAGAGCCTTCTCTTCTTCAGGCTGATAAACTTGAACTCTCTCAGGCTTTCCTTGTATGGCTGGTGCTCTCTCCCTCTAGGCATCTCTGTGGCCTTTCTCTGAACCTCCTCCATCAGGTCCGTGTCCTTCCTGTGCTGGGAGCCCAGAGCTGGGTGCAGCACTGCAGGTGGAGTCTCACCAGAGCAGAGGGGCAGAATCCCCTCCCTGGCCCTGCTGCCCACTCTGCTCTGGATGCAGCCCAGCACATGTTTGGCTCTCTGGACTGGGAGTGCCTATGGCTGGGTCATGTCCAGCCTCTCACCCTCTGGAACCACTGTGTCCTTCTGGGCAGGGCTGCTCTCAATCCCTCTGAGCCTCTGCCTGTATTGATACAGGGTATTATCTGAAGGGAAAATCAGTACAGCTTGATTGTGAATGTCAACAGTATTTAAAGATGGTGAGGTGAGGGGAAAGATATAAGTAAACACAAGCATTGTTTTCCTAGATCTAAAATACTATAACAAACTACTAACTAGTAGATAGGCAAGTATGTGGAGGATTAAGGACAACCTGAATTATTTAAAATAAAGTCCTAAAGCAAGCTGAAGATACATGTGGTCTAAACGGAATTAACTTGTGATTCATGGAATTTGGAGTAGAAACCTGTGTTCCCATTCTTGAAAGACATTTCAAGTCTAGATAGACTTAAGTCTGTTTTGATGTGCTCTGGTCAGTATGGCTGTGCCTGACTACATAGCAGAAAACATATAAACGTTTAATAACAAACAAGCAAAAGTTTACAGACTATGTCTCGTGAGACGTTACATAAGTAAGGCAAAGAAGACAGCAGATGTCATAATGCTCTTGATGTAATTTAAAGGTCCAAAATCAAGCTAAATGAAGTCAAATCCAAATATCAGTAACATGCTTCACTTAGAAAAGAAGTGTCAAATGCAAAACTTAACTCTTGTACTCTTAGGGGTCAAAAATGACCAATCATTCAAATGATTGAATTACATACTACCTGGTGGGATAAGATTGGATACAACCTGTGTAGCAAAAATTATGTTCATTCTAATTGAAGCACTGGGCTAATAAACTGCTAATTATCTAGTTGAGGTTGCCACAGACTTCTGTGGTCAAAATCCTTAATACCTTAGCAGGATTCCTGCTAGATTGGAGTCTAAAAACAACTGCAAGTTTAACAGCCATTTTTATGATACCTTCTCTTTTTTTCTTTGCTAAAAATAACAGTTTTTGCCAAGCAAGGCACATGCCTAGCTGGGCATACATGAAACAGAATTGTATTCCACCATACTGAAAAGTGGAGGGGTCTCACGCTTCGTTGCTTATGTGGGTTGAATTGGTAGGTGGTGGGAGAGGTAGAAATGTGTTCTCCATCTGTTGCCCGTAGCAGTCTTGCCACATGCTGTCAATAAACAAAAAATTTCTGAAAAGTTTTTGTAGCGACTCCTCTTGTTTCATCAGTCTTGTATTAACATTATTTTCTGGACAGCGCTTGTCTGAAGGTAGAGGAGGTGGAATCTGCCTGCCTGCAACATCAAATAACAAACGCTTTTGGATTAATTGAATTTAGTTTGCCTCTATTTAATCAGAATTCTAGATGTCATTCCCAAAAAGGAGCCTTACCACTACCTGAACTGCTGTATTTGCAGTCAGGCAGATTGCATTGTTTCAGTCCTGAACTGCTCTGATACCTCTTAAGAGTATCAAAATATGTTGATCTTGTACTATAGTTTCAGCTGAAAATACATTTCAGTCACACCAGGTGAGCAGTAGGCAAAGCGTACAACTTAACTTGGTTCTTCCATCTCCAGATAGTGTTGATATTTCTAAACTATTTCTTCTCCCCACTGGTTCTTCCACTGGTGTGTAGCAAGTTCCCTCCAAAATGCTGTTAGTTGTGTGAATCTCTCCAGAGTAACTTCCACCTGATGTGAAGGCTGCAAGTAGCTTCTGCAGTTTTTTCTAGGATCTTATTTTGCTTGAGTTTCCCTGTTTTCACGTTAAACATTGCTTTTTCCATGAGAAACTTGCATGTCAAAAAAAAAAAAAAAAAAAAAAGGAAAAAAAGAAAAATGAATGTACAAAAAGTTCAAGTAGATTTTCAGGGAGACCAGAGTTACAATAGCAGAATTACAAGAGCAGACTGCAGAGGGAAAACCAGGATGGCCACAGCAACACATAATCTGTTCTAGTAGAAGTAACTCAAACACTGAGTTTAAAGGAGTCATGCTATCATTTGTTACAAAGTAATGTTGGCTTGTTATCTTCTAGGATGTCAAAGAACCGAAACGTCAATGGAGTGAGACACGGACCTCTGCATATTTAATATTTTTTATTTCCTGTTCAGAGTAATCTGGGAAATGTCTTTCAAAAAAATGTCTTTTATGTATTTTAAAAAAGTCTTTTAGCTATATGCTAATTTATGTTACAGGAAGGTAGCAACTTGTTCTAGTTAGGGAGAATTTTAGGGCATACAAATAAGTAAATATAGACCCTGCTTAATAAAGGCTCTCTTGCTTGCCTTGTTATGCTCTCTGCCAACTGCTAGGCATACGGCCACTTTGTCAGTTCCATCTTGGTATAGACTTTTAAGTATACTTAAATAACTTCACTTTGCTCCTTGACTGGGTCATTTGAGCCTTTCGTTAGAATTTGATTCTTTCTGCCTGGCATTGGATAATGGCAAAAGTACTGGAAGGACACACTGAGCTTTAATCACAGTTTCTGTTCAAGTCTGTGGTAAATTGCTGATTTCAGTAGAAGTCAGGTTGGGTTTGAATGTTTGAAGGCACTAACTTAAAAAAAAAACAACAGCAAAACTCCATACACCTAAAATAAAAATGAAAAACTCCCTGAAATGAAAACCATCGAAACCTCCACTCAAGACCCTTAAATAAAACACTTTGGATCTAAGCATGAATCTGGCAATATTTTAGTACAAAGTCCTAATTTCTTCAGCAACTCGTGATTCAAAAGCATCATGTTAGAAAGAATAACCTTCCACATAACTAGGCAGTTGTTTTTTAAAACCTCTAGATAGGGAGTAAGAGTATAATTGCCTAGCAGATTCCCCTGTTCTACATCCAGGAATGGGGTAAGCTCTATACTACTTATGGAATGTCAGCGGAAAACTATTGGAAATTTTACAAGTCAGAGCTCTAAGACTTGCTCAGATACTTATCAAACCAAGAGAATCTAGACACAGTTTCAGTGATGCACTGATGATCACTTCCAACTTGCCAGATGATACATGAATTTCACTTTGCAGAGTTTAAAGTGGACTTGGAATTCTTCACATTGCTGTTTAAATGGTATCCCAGTACATAAATTTCGCATACTGATCTTTAGGTGTTTGACTTGTGGCAACCATGGTTGAGGAGTTTGGGATGTCATAATGATTAATTATCTGAAGCCTGTTGGTTTGCCTTTGAATTAAATTGCATTGGTAAAATGGGGTGTGGACATGGAAATGCACAGGAGATACCTGCTGATGCCTGTTGAGCTGAGGTCTCTGATTTGAAGGAGAGGTCAGTTAGCTTCTTCATAGTCTAGAGGAAAAAAAATAGACTTTGTAATTTTAGTACTCATCCATCAAAAATAGAGTAAAAGTTGCTTGTTCTCATCGAAAATGAAAAGATTTCCCTGAAAAAAGGGGGAGAAATCAGCTTTGTACCCCAGACCAGGCATCATGATGGCTGTGAAGCTCTGCTTTTGGAATTAAATGTTGAGCACTGCCAGATGCCAGACCCTGGGAAGAGACTGTTTTGTTGGCAAATGGGATCTGCAAGTTAATTGGTGTTTTCTGCAGGCTTCTGGCTGTGAAATGAAATTGGAAGCCCTTTAGCCACATGGATAATACAGGACCTGAATGCAAATGTCACATGTCACCATGAGGGCCCACTGTGAAACAATAGTGTTCCCACTTGAACACTGTGCCATTACAGATCATTTAAATATGGGGATTGCTTTTAAACTAAAAGCCCCATTTGCCTCTTACTGCAATTTAACAGTCCTCTTAGCAAAAGCTAAGTGACAAATTAAATGAAAAAAGTGCCCATATTTTTAAAGCTGTAATGCAAAACAACTTTTTATTGCTTCTCCTGTGCCACGAATGAATCATTATACTTGTCAACCCTAAACCAGGTCATAATTGGAGCAGCTACTGTTATCAAAGTAGGGGTGCTCTTGTGACAGCTTAATAAAGCTGGAACTCTTAAATTAAATCCCAGATGCTTAATTTGATTAAAGTAGTCAAGTAGAAGAATCTTAGACAAGTATCTATTTCTTGATAGAATGATGGAGCCCAACACCTTGTCAACATGTAGATTACAGAATCAGATTTTTTTTCCTGTGAACTGCCATTTTGAGTATCTTCATATCCTATTGCTTGTTTTCACGGTGAAGAAGCTTTGCATAATTTGCATGTTTCAAAACAAACATTTATAGTAGATTTCCTCCATTTTCATATTTAAAAACTCCTAAAGGGGAGGAGAGTTGGTTTTTTTAAGTCAAGGATTAGTTTCTTGTGAACTAGGAATATGATGGCTTTGTCATGGGGAAGTGGTTGTGTCCAAAGAGATCCTTGGTAAGGCAGGGCAGTGAATAGAATTGGTGAATGTGTTCTGGTTTTGCATCATGCTGATCCAGATCTCTCTTGGTCATCTTATTTTATGATGTTGAGGAGAACTTAAATAATACTCTCTATGTTCAGCTGGCTACTTTCCCCAGTTTAATGAATTATCTCCTCTCTACCTCAACCACCTTTTGGAATCTAAAGTTTTTAAGTGTAGAAACCTCTTATGGTATTGAAATGAGCCTCATTCATGTGATAAAGCTCTTCCCAGTGACATTTTTACAATCCATTCTGTTATATACTAAATATATACTAGCATATTAAGTGGATAATTGCTATGAAAGAATATCTTGAGTGGATAAACTGATTTGCTGCAGTAGTTCTAAACATCTTAGGTTTTCACTAGTATTTTGCTCTGTTGTATATCAGTTTTTAATGTTGAGTCAGGCTGTGGTAGTCTGTTTTGATTTCATGCTTGTTGGTATTTTGACCATTTTCTGGATTATAATGATGTAGTTTTGTGTTAAAAATTAAACTAAAATACCATTTTACAAGGTCATATGATACAGAGAAATAGTATAATATATTTCCTGATGGATCATGCCTAGACTTAGTAACACTTTTTTCCTCATCTAAAGCTTAGTTCTAAATGTGCAGGTTAGGAAAGGAATCATAGACTAATTAAGAGGGATTTAATTACCATTTTACCATAAGCAAATTAACAATCAAGTGTTAAATAATGTTTTTGGGTTTTGTTGTTTGGTGTTTTTTTTTGTTTTTTCTTTTTTTTTTTTTTTTTAATTTGGAAACTGCTCTGAATTTTTCCTGCTAAAAAATTCCTAGTCATCTCTAGAAAACAGCAAGTTAGATTCTTTTAATCATAACTGAATGAAAGTATTTCCTATCTATATTTCTGTCTCAGGCATTCCTTCCCTTTGCAGTTAGAGACAAACTTATATAAATGGGACATGCCAGCTGTTCTGAACAGATTATCTGTGCTTGCTGCTTAAGTGGAGGGGAAAAAAAAGGACAAAAGCAGCTATGGTTGTTGCTGGTATGCCCCTAGGGAAATTCCTTCCTGGTGGCAGATTTGAGGATTACTCCAGGGTTGCCATGAAAAAGTATAGATAAAGTTAAGCATTCATTACAGTTTTGGTGCTCTAGTACCATTTTTCTAGACCTGCATACTTCATGCAATCCCTTTTTAGGGTCAACCGTGTAGTAGAGTTATTCACTTTTCCCTGTATTTTAAGACTCTAAGTTTGAAATTTGACTGCTAAGTTTATATGCATATTTTTATTGTTGAACATCCCCACTTATAATTGCATCATGTATTGCCGTAAAGCTAAAGAAAGTACCCGTGCTCTGCATTTGTAGAAAATAAAGTTAACTTCAAATTTCTAGGTATAGATAATGCCCGTGCACAAAGAGCATTTCTGGCCTTGAAATGAAAGCTGTAGGAAGCCCTGTGTTTGAAAAGAGGTTGGATGCAGCATTTCCCTTGGTCTTTCATCATAAGACTTTCTAGGTAGAGTGGTATCTTAACACATATTTGTGTCTTAAACTGTATCATATCCAGTAGGCTGTCTTTACGTAAGTAGTGGTTACAATATTTTTTAGTCTCAGCTGTCATGGTCTTATGAAACACGTGTCCCCTCAGGTCATGCACTTAAGGTTACACCTGCTTTTTCAGGGAACAAGCTGTTAATTTATGTCAGTGTCTTTGAATGATTTCTGTTATTGGAGGTGCTAATTTAACAATAGGTCAGAATTAGCATCACAAGACAGTTTTGCTGTTCTAAGACCCGAGTTATGGATGACAACTTAAATAGCTGTCATGGCCCTAGTGTCTTCTTGGTTAATGCTGTTGCCTTCATTTCCTCAGTGAATGAAGCAAGGCTGCTGTTTGGCAAAGATGGATTTCGTCCACCTTCTCTGGGGATCTTTTCCTTCTTCCTCCATTACTGATATTGCTGTAATATTATTTGAAATGAGAGTGTGTATGAGGCCAGAGTATGACAGAAAAAATGTTGGTTTTAGGTAATTTCACAGAATATTCTGAGTTGGAAGGGACCCAGAAGGATCATTGAATCCAGCTCATAAGTGAATGGCTCTTACGGGGATCAAACCCACAGCCTTGTGTTATTAGTACCATGCTCTAACCAACTGAGCTAATCCTGTGGCATTTATCAGATTTCAGAAATAATGGTCACAGTAATTACCTTTAGTGTGTAAGCATAGCTTGAGGGGTTTATTTCCAATGCCATACAGAAAGTTCCATTTCCATTCTGTTCAGCTGGATGGAAAGTACTTCAGATTTTTTATAAGTACCCACATTAAAGCAGTTGGTTTTATTCCTGTGATGTTGAACTGTATTACTTTAAAATGTCTTTAAAAATGTTGTGTATTGAAGCTAATGCACAGTTCATTGCAGCCCTAACTGTGGAATCATGTCTGCAAAGATTTAGGACAGAGTTTTACTATAAGCCAAGCTGATAATTAGTGTTATTTTTTCCTTCCTCTCACTCTTTATTTTTCATACTTTAGTAACATTAGGCTGCCATTGAATTTTCTGATTCCATATCTAGTAAATACCAGAGCTAGAGAGAATAGATTCATGGTGAGGAGTTACTGAATCTTCACTGATTCCTGAGCTTTACCTGTAGTTCAGCCATCTAGCCTTGTGCTGTTTTCTTTTTTCTCTTTTTTTTTTTTTTTTTGGTCTTGAATGAATACTGGCAAAAACCCTCAAAAATTGGAAGTAACAGGTGCAAGAATATCAATCTGATTGTGTGTGCTAAATCAAGACAAAGGAAATCCTTTATAATTTATCTATTACATAGATAAAAAATTTTATAGAGAAATTTACAGTTCTTCTAAACTCACAAGAGGTAGCTGGAAATTGTAATTGGAGCTGAAGAAATTGAACTGAAAAACTAGAAATAACCTTAGAATTTTGGATTGTGGTAGGTGCTGTGCTAGATTTTTGTATTAGAAGTTGTAATTGAGGTATGCTGTTCTTGTAAAAACTCCACAGTCGTGGAGTGGAAGATAAAAGCGACTTGGGAAACGAAAGTGTAGGTAGGAATTAAACTAGACAATCAGAATGTAATTCTCTGGTCAGTTACAGTGCATTATTTATGTTCTGTGAGAATAGTTGTAGTAATTGTAATTCCCAGTATGCAAGGGCGTGTTTGCACTTGCTCCGCTTTCTTGCCTCTTCCTAAAAAAAATTATTGTGAGAGGAATTAATTCATCTCAAGGATAAATTTATATGGAAGTAGCTTAATGCATTTATAGTTATAGTCACATCAACTTTTCTGAAAATTCTCAAAGTCTCTGAAGGTAGACTGTGACTACAGAGAGTATATTGCTAGATAAAGTAATTGATAGGATATCTGATACCTATTTTGGTCAGGAGCATACTTCGTCTTTACCACCTAGCTGTAAATATTCACAGCTAGTTAAAATTGTGAAGAATTATATTAAGATAAAGGCCTATTTTTTTACTATATATGTTAGTATTAGCAGTGCTTTTGCCTTCAGTGGAATGATTAAACAGTTTTTTAAATATGAAGGAAGTTAATTTGTAAGGTTCATTTGCAGGTTCTTTATACTTTCCTTTAGCTTTGTAGACTCATAGCCTGTATCTTCTACAGTGGTTAGGTTATGGAGTACTATAGATGCATAGAGGGGTATCTAATGAAACACATGACTGATGCTTAATGTTCTCTTGGGGAGATCATAGTCCACTGACACACTCTAAACTGCACTTTTCGAGCAAATTCCTGTTCTTTGAAAACCTTTGAAGCCCCTTGGTTGAATGGCAGAGTGTCTGCAAAAATGTAGGAATTTTTAAAACATACTTGAGAAGAATGAGAACAAGAGGCTCATGCAGAATATCAGAATTGTGTGGTTAGTTCTTTATTCCTTTGTGCTAAAAGTTGAAAACATAGAAAGAAAAAACAGGTTTGTAGTTACTTGACAGAGAAATCAGACCATGTGGTTGCTGATAGCTCAGAATAGAATCTCAATGTGTAAATACCTGTTTCAGCCAAATGCACGTGCCTTTAACCCTTGCAGCAGCAGCAGGCAGCAAGAAAGGGAAACTTAAGGAATGAAGCATTTTATTTTCTCTGTTTTATACTTCCCCTCTCTGAAATGTGTGCTTGGAGGTTAGCCTGCAGAAGGACAGTGATTCCCTCATGCCATCGATGCTGCAGGTAATCTATTGCATTAATCAGCCAGCTAGTGTGAAAAGCATGGGGAGTGATTGTACTGATTACACAATACAATCAGCGTGAAGTGCTTGTCAGGACCAATACATCAAAGTTTAATTCAGTAGAAGAATGAATTAGAGCAAAATGAAACACTCTGTTCTCCAAGAAACACAGCGCCCATAGAAGACCTTTTTTTCTGAAGGCTAAGCATTGAAACCAGAGTGCATTAAGGAATTTTTGTGAATAAAATTGCAACTTAGGTGCAACTGAGGGCTGAGAGTAGTTTTCCTTGATGTTCTAATTGAAAAGGGAATAATCCTGAAGCGCTTTGCCTATCTTTACTCTTCTGTAAAAGCAACTGTTTAATTGGAGCAGTCTCCAGTGGGACTTGTGATTATGCTTTGTTCTGGTGGAGATCTCTCCATGCCTGGAGAAGGGCAGCAGTTTTGCCAGTTACTCTGAAGGCACTTGGCCTTCTCGTTCAGAAGCAAAATAAACACCACACAGTACCTTCTTTGAGGTTTCCAAGTGGCTGTCCCAGCGAAACTGAGTATGTGTTTGAAATACAGATGTAAACCACTTTAAACTCCTTTGCAGACACTGGTAGTTCAAAGTGTTCATAGGTTCTGTCTGCTAGTATTGTTTTTCTTCTGGCACTTTCAATGCTGGAAGATTATGCTTTTGTAATAGAATTGATTAGACTCAAGTGGCAAGTGTGCAGCAGGTGCAGAAACTATTTTGTCTGCTGGGCAAAGGGAATGGTCTTGATTACCTGGCTCCATTTTCTTTGAAATGGTCAAATGCTACTCCTGTAGTTTATTTTTTAAGATAAAGTTGTGCATTAATGGAAAGGGCAAGGAAATGTTACAGCACCTGTTTCTTGAGTATTTTAATTTTGGAAATACACTGTTTGATCTAAAGTAAATGAAATGTAGAATTTCAAAGCAAATGCTGAGTCTCAGCCATTGATTACACAGGTGTTGTGAATGAGGAGATGCTGACCCAAGCTCAGCTGTACAGCAGCCCTGACAAGATAGCATGTTTTTAGGAAAAGCAGAGTGTAATTGAACAGATGAACAGAACTGTGTGCTGAGTCCTCAGTAACTATAAGTGTCCTACGACCCCCCTAAAATTGTTTCCATCACCACCTTCCCATTTACTGAGGCAAGAGTAAAATATAATGGGGTTTATGAAAAGTGAGCCATGCTTAATCTCTTGGGAGAGTTTATACACATCGCATGCACTTGCTTTAGCTTCATAGATATGTATGTACACAGGATGTATAGTGATCCTGCTGTTCTATACTACATCTACTTTTACAGTGTCTTAGTGCTCTTAATGTTTTTCAGTTTGCACATTTAAATCCTGATCAATGTAGATGCATACTGCCCCTCTACCCTATAAATTCAAAGGTATGGATGTCTCCAGAGAAACATAGAAGTACTGATATTCTCTTGTATGCACAAGGAAGGCCTGCATGTTAATTTTTCCTTTTTTTGGTGGTGTGATGAACACTAAAAATGAATAATAACTATGTATTTTCAAGAGGAGATCTGTCTGAACCAAAGGTCTGTTTTGGCAAAGCTGCCGTTTTTCACGTCAAGAGAATAATGTTGAATCAAAATAGGCAATTCCTCATTGCAGTGTGTCAGCTCTAATACCCTTTCCCATGTGAAATTAGAGAAATTGCAGTTGCAACTTGTCATATTTTCCAGTTATTTTCTGGGAAAAACTTCTTGTATATTGAATTGTGATTGTTTTGCCACTGTGCTGTGAGGAACTTTGTATTGAAAAAACATAGGTTAGAATGCAGAGATTTGAACAAGAACTTCAGTGGTGTTTTAACAGCATGCAGTTTGGGGTGGGGGGAAGATGTGTCAGTGTGCTGAGAATCACCATGGAAAAAACTCTGGAGAAAAGGAGAGAGAGCTATGTTAGAGGAAAAAAATCAGTCTGTAAACACAAATACTTTCTCTGGGGTTTTGGTGTCTCTTTTTGAAAAATTATTATTATTTAATGAGTCTTACGTTCATATTGTAGTTTGCATTGGTGACATCATTAAATGTAATCAAACACGTAAACTGAAGAATGCTAAGACTATATTTTGGAATATATTCCAATTTCTTCAGAGCATAAACTGTTGCTAACAGCAGTTTCTAGGCTGAAGTCACTGGAAATTGATTCGGATACCTTTCTTGCAAATTACGAGTAGCTGTCCTTCATTTTTTCCATAGGCCTCATCTGTAGTAAAGGGTAAACACAACCACCAGTTTCCCCAAATGGAAGCCATCAGGCAGAAACAGAGACTCTTGTTTGAGACTAGGGTAGGCCTCTAGGCTGGCGGTGACATTTAAGGGCTAGCGTGAAGGGGCTTCCACTGAGCAGCATCAGAGTGAGATAAGAATATCCTACAGGCTCCTGCCACTTGGCATGTGATAAAGTTTGGGCACAAGTGAACATTTTCCTCAGACTTTTCAGCGTGAGGAGCAGGGCAGGAATCAGTGAATTGAAATAGCTAGAATGGAGCAGATATATGGGGCGGGGGAAGGTGTTTAGGGAGCAGAAGTAGGAAGAAATATGAATAGAGGTAAATGCACACACTTGGGGCAGGGAGGGAGAGAGGGGAGAAGGAAAAAAATCACACAAAATAAAATACCACTAAAATCCAAACTAACCAAAAATACAAAAAAAATTCCAAATAGATTGGAGAGTGTGGGGTCGTTGTCATTATGCATCCTCCTTCCAGATTGTAGGCTTTGTAGCACTAAAGGAGCTCTTCCTGTTCCCTTTTCTTCTGGTGGAGTCATTTTGTCTCACACTCCTCTTCCTGCAGGGAAGCAGCAGCCATCAAAACTGATTGGGATCTCAGATAAGCATGCAACTTTCTCTGAAGTCATAAGGAGCAGGGTGCAGCTGTGGTTCTATTGAAATTTTAAGTGGTTTGTGAGGGGATTGGAAATTCACTCGTTCGTTACATGAAAATTGCCTGAGTTTCAGAGACAAGGACTGCTAACAATGTGATGTAGTTATCCTTGACATAATTTCCCACATGAAACCACAGATATTTTTAAAGAGTTTTGGTGCTTGGGTTATCTTTGCCTTCTCCTGCCTCCTAGATGTACCACATGTGTAGTGGAGCTTCCTTAGGAGGCTGGTGAATTCTCTTGCCTCTGATGATGTTTTTCAGATGTGGAGAATGAAAAAAAGCCACTTATTCTGTAGGGGCATGGTGCAACACAGTAGTGTGTGTTCTGCCTTGATGAATGATTGAAATACTTACCAAATGAGTTTCAGATAGTCCACTTCACTTTTGCTTCAGTCTGACAACACTGGGAATCTGGTTACAAAGTATTACATTCGTAGGTTATAGGGGTTTGTTTGGTTTGGTTTTTTTGTTGTTGGTTGGTTATTTGGAGTTTTTTTGTTGTTTGGGTTTCTTTTGTGAGATGCTGAGAGGTATAGTATAATGCCTTCAAGTGATACTTGATTTTGAAAATAAATAAGCAAGCCCACAACTGTTGTCCAAGGCTTTCCCATGTGCTGAATCTCGCGTTTTGTTTTGCAGATTTCAATAAATGTAGTCATTCTGTCTTGGACAGTACTGAATCACTGATGCTTAATAATAAGAACCAGTTGTAATTTGACTTCTTTTGGAGGCTGAAGTGTGTCTAAACAAAATGATATTACTTGATTTTAAGAGAATTTTTTAAAAGTGGTATTGGCCTTATTCACTCCCATGGCAAGTTTCAGACTCTTCCCTGAACCCAGAACACTTGCTGTACTCTATCAACTGTGCAGTAATAAACTGAAATAGTTTAATGTCTCTATGGTGTTCTGAATAGTAGTGTACCACATTTTGTTTTGGTTTTCAGATTTTTTTGATACTGCTTCCCCTGACATGTTAGTCTTGAATAGCAGGAGACTTAACCTTAAGAATCCTGCTGTGTTTCCATTGGCTCCTGTGCTGTGGCCTGCCGAGTTACTTTAGGAATGAATGTGATATGATGCCCTGTGCCCTGGGTATGAATTTTGCGTTTTTAGTTAGCAAAAGAATCCCAGAATGTGGGAGTATTATTATTTCAGAAGAACCAGCTGCATTTTTATTCTTTGGGTTGTTTCCAGCCCGTCATGAACATGGTGTAGTCTTAAGCATATTCTCATGGTCTCTTTTAGTGTATAAGGCACATTCTTAGTGAGCAGATGACATGTTGATAAACAGTACTTTTGAATGTCTTCATGCTTCTGTCAAAGTTCAAGCTGGTGAAGGGACAGCTGATTTAGAGAAAAACCTTTCCATTTGAAAATTGCTGCTAGACACCCAGATATATTTATGCCTACTGTGCTATATAGTCTCAGGGAGCAGTTTCTGTAGTGGTATTATGTGTGATATGGCAGCATAAATTAGCCTTCCCTTAGAACTCCCTAACAGAAAATGCAAAACAAATTTTCTAGAATAAATTTCTGTAAAAATGTCTTATTCCTATCACACTGCACAAAACTAGTGTTTACTAGTTATCTGAGACCCAGATGTGTTTGGGAATGAGTTACATGAGTACTTCTGATGGGTTCTGAGTGTGAAAGCATATGTCTACAAAATATATGTCTTACCGATGTATTTCTTTTGTTCCTGTAATGTGAAGCTGAAAGATACAGTTCTCATTAATATAAAACAACATTCGCTTCTGATACAAGAATTAGAAGAAAAACTTGGTCAAGGTAACTTCTGTAACTTAATGTGAATTCTGTTTTGCCTTTGACTGATGTTCCTATCTGATGAGCCATACACCAGGAACTCTGGATTTCTAATACAAAAGACCTTCTAATGCCTTTTAATTGAGAAGGCTGGCTTACTACCATCTTTCAGCTGCTTCAGATTGGCCATGCCAGCCCCAAGTACCTGTGTCAGGAGTTCAGTCTGCATGGTGTTAAGTGTAGCTGGGAAGCAAGCAGTTTAGCTTTTGAGTGGAGAAAAAGTATGTGCTTTACAAGTTTGCAATTAGTCATTGGCTGCTGCATTTTTAATAGAAAACATAATTTAGAAATTTTTTTAAAATCAGGTGCTCTGTGGATGTGTATAGTCTTAAATCCCCACTGCAAGTTGGAACAGAAGTCCAGTTGGCTAAAACAGCTGAAAAAATGGAACAGTGTGGATGTTTGTCCCTGGGAAGATGGAAACCATGGAAATGAGCTGCCCAATTTAACCAATGCTTTGCCTCAGGGTGCAAATGCTAACCAAGGTGAGCCTAAACATATGCACTGACTGCAATGTGTAATATAACTTCTATCTTACACACTCTAGCCTTGCAGAATTCAGCACTCTTTCCTCGGACAAGAAACTTTCCTGCTGAGGACTGACCAGCCAAAATCAGTTGTACTAATACTGTCTTTGCAGAAGAACAAATAGGTGTTTTTTTAAATTATACTGGGGCTGTAACATTTTCAGAGCAGGTATTTGTGTTTTGTTAGGTCTTCTGACTTCTTCACTTGGTGCTTCTAAATATTGTTGCATGAAAATTGGATGTCCTTGAAGTATGTCATGTAAAAACCTGTTGTTTCTTCGCTTCACTACAATCTAGTATTCCTTCTGGTATTTTATGTGCAGTTACAAAGCCTTGATAGCTGTTTAAAGAGTGATCTGTTTAAACTACATTAAACTTGTATGTGAGAAACTAAGGCATCTGTCTGTGGGATGTGCTCTGTATGTGCCATCTGAATTACTAGGTGTGAGGAGGGTGCAGCTGCAATGCTGCCGTCTTGGAGGAGGCGTCTTCTTTTACTCAATATCATACTTTAATCCAATGTGATTACCAAATCTGACCAAAGCTTTGATCAGTCCTCTTCAAACAAAGATGACTGCTAGTAATTAGGCAAAGTGCAGGGTGTTTTTGCAGGTAAAACTTCTCATAATCTTCAGACATGTCAGGAATGATGCGTATTGCATACAATTGCAATAAAGTTAAAATTAAATTACGTAGTAGGTGTCAGATCTGCACTTAGTCAGGTTTTTTCTTGTTTCTTTTTCTTGGAAGATCACCTGTGAAGGAAAAAGCTTGGTTCGTTATTAAATTTAGCAGCTAGCCAGGAAGATAAGTTCTTTCAACAAATGACCCCTTACAGAGGCACTTTGCTTGCTCATCAGGTTCAGACCAAACTGGGCAGGCTTTTGATAACTCTGACATGGCTTCTAAACATTGATAGATGTAGTGCCATGTCAATAGAGAAGTTTTGCCATAGGAAGATGTCCAGTGAGGATTATGTTGCTCTCATGGCTTCAGCACCTCACTTTATTAATAGTATTTGTATACGTTCATGACCAACAAAGTTATACAAGTGCTGTAAGTTAGTGGCACTTTCCAGAAAGAAAAACTACAAATGTTCTGTGCAGTTTATCCCTCCTTCATTCTGACTGTGGCTCTAAGGGGAGACTGGGGATGCTTGAGTGCCATATACTTTCTGGTTTGTACGTGCTACTGAATGTCTTTCACCTCTAGCTCTCTGTGCAAAGTCCTGTTTGCCATCAGCCGTGCTGGTTTCTAGATCTCTCTCTGCATGCAAGATGAATGACACACACTTTGTCTGAGCTCTTGGGTAATAGGATGTGAAATGTCATCTGCAGTCTGCTTGGTGGAGAGGGGGCAAGACAGGCTGCCGTCGGCTGGGGTTGGTGAATAGGCACAAGACAGAAATACTGTGAATGACTGATTCACATATGAATAAGTAAAAGCTGATGCAGCTTTCTAAACCTGTGAAAATGACAGATTCGTCGAACAGGCCACATCGGACAGTGTTTACTCGAGCCATTGAGGCGTGCGATCTGCACTGGCAGGACAGCCACTTACAGCACATTATCAGCAGTGACCTGTACACCAACTACTGTTACCACGACGACACTGAAAACTTGCTCTTTGACTCTCAGGGGTGGCCCCTCTGGCATGGTAAGTGGCTAAACCGGAAAGATGTTTCCATGACTTGGTGCTTTGTTCATTTTCTATGGCATTATTTTGAGGGGGGAGGTGGTGGGGAGGTGGATGAAAAGCCTGGCAAAAAGAACAAAGGCTCCCTTGAAATCTTGGCTCAGAAGTAGTCCTTTAAGTCTCTCTTGCATAGTTTTAAAAGCAAAACAAAACAGAAAAAAATTGAAACAAAAAGGCCCTTTTGAGTGACCTAGCAAAAGAGGCCATTGCATTTATGGAGGCATTGCTGTTCTTCAGTTATTTTTTCTGTTTTAGAGCATGTTCCTACAGCCTGCGCGAGGGTGGATGCATTACGATCTCATGGATACCCACGAGAAGCACTGAGGCTAGCAATAGCTATTGTTAATACACTAAGGAGGCAGCAGCAGAAACAGCTGGATATATTCCGGACTCAGAAGAAAGGTAAATGTGGGTAAGAGGAGGGCAAAGGGCGTTCAAGTTGACAGTAACAACAGGAAGTTCACATGAGGAAACTGGTTTTGAAGCTAAAGTGAAAGAGATGACTCTTAACTCTTCAATGTGGATAGTTGTAATGTCACATTCTGGATGTCAGAAGTTTTCTGTAAATGGTATTGTAACCTGTGCAGGGCTCTTACCGGTCTCCTCGAATATATATGGCATGATAGAGTCTTTATTCCAATCAGCGGTTTTGGTTACACTATGAAAATAGTCACCCTGTTTACAGGTTTCTGAACAGAACTTTGCATTTGGCGTGTCGGATGTTTTGTTTTTTTCTCTGATCTATAATTTTGCTGAGCTTTATATTCTGCGGTGTCAGCCTGAAGAGGATAACAATGATGCAAAGTATGAACTACAAAAATTCATCAAATTTGGTAGTGTGTTCCGAGAGAGTCTCTTATAATGCTTAACATTTTAGATTCTCTGAATATAGGGGGATTGAATATTTGCGTGGGGTTTTTTTTGGTTGTTTGATTGGCTGGGATTTTTTGGGGCCTGTTTGGGTTTTTTAATGCTGTTTTTTATAAAATATTCTGTGGTATTCTACTGAGCACTACCATTGTTTTTTTTTGAAGAGGTGTTCTTCAGATATAGTTTCCGTGGCACATTATCCTTACAACCCAAAATAATTCTGCTATGGACCTTGGCTGTTTGAAGAGGCAGTGGAAGAAGGGGGTGGCTTTGTGGTAGAAGAGTGCATGTGAAAAAACTGGAATTACTTTCTCAGCTGCTACACTAATAATCCTTTCATTCAAATTTTATTTTATATCTTCTCTGTTACTCTAAACTGTGTGTATCTTCATGCATTGTAGTCAAAAATAGCAGTGTGAAGTGATATGGGTAAATTTTTCAATTATGTGTTCAGATGTTTGCCCATATTTAGAAGACAAGATATGCACCTAGCTGAAAAAAATTTAGCTGCAGTTCCTGTGTACCTCTGTACTGTTTTCCCACAGAACCAAGGAGTAAATGTTTTTTTGAGCACTGTTGTAAGAAGGGAGGTGCCTGTGTTAGTGTATGTATGCGTACCACTGGCAGGTGTGAGGAGTCTGTTGCAAGTATGCTGGTTGTAACAATGCTCCTTTTCATTCTCAGTTGCTGGTGCAGCATGTAGACATTCAGTACCTCAGTTAAATTCCTTTCCTCGTGAGCAATTTCTGTAGCTATCACCTAATATTCTATTATCATTTTAAAAGAGTGCATGAAATGTGATCCATCCTGCCCTGAAACAAAGTAGTTAGTTGTTTCTCTGTTGTCACTCACTGCCTTTTTTATTTTTTAATCTCATGGGGAATTTTTAAAAGACTCTCTTTTTATATCATAAAGTGTGCTGGCCTCTATAATCAGAGGCAAACTGCAGCTAACCCCGTTTAACCCAGCTTTAAGCTTTCGTTCAGCAAACTCGCCATGCTTCTGCTTAGCTTTTATTCATGTGACTGATCTGACGTCTGTGGAACCACTTTTGTGGTTTTAACTTAAATGTCTCTGATGGGATGACTGAAACCTTTACTTGGCATGACACAAGAGACGGTCATAAGTAGGCACAACAGAATAAATAGAACAAAGTAAATCAGTAAGAAGTCACCCTGCAGAATCCTTCTCGGTGATATTTCTTACTTCTACGTATTGTCTTTAGTATGTGCTATTTGTTAGAAATGCAATTATTTACTTGGGTTTTTTCATATTACATACCAGTGGATTCTTTAAAAATACCTCTGCCATCCTGACAGTGTGTCTGTGTTTCATTTTGTTGCCCCACACATTTAAATAGGAGGAGGCAGGACTTAAAAGCTTAGTGCATATGGTTACTCAGATATATGGTGCTTTGTGAATAAGAGAGAGTGAAGAGAGGTACAGGTTAATGTGTGACAGGCAGGGGAGCAGAGCAGCCATAATGGCTTGTGTACAGTTTTTAAAGGACTGTCAATAATGCATCTGATCTCCCATAGTTTACTTGTGTCTGTAAGTGTAAAAAAGAGGAAAAAAGTGTTCAAGGACAGTTGTTGCCATATGATGTGGATTTGGGGAATCACTAATACCTGTTACCACAATCACATTTCCTCCAATTTATTGCACTTAGCATTTTTTCTGCGTTCTAACTGGGTAATGGTAAGGGCTACAGAAAAATATTGATGAAAGTATTTGTGGACTAAAATCTTAAAATTACCAAACACACACTTGATCCTATTAAAGAATTTTTTTTTTTCTTTTTCTTTTTTTAAGTAACCGTCATTCTGAGTGTAGTGCAGAGAGAGAGAGAGAGAGGTGCTGGATAAGCTCATAATTTATGAAATTGGAACATATTTTATAATATTTTCATTTATTTCAGTTCCATCAGATTAACTTAAAAATGTAAAAAGAGTACTTTTTTTCTGAGTGAGGAAATTGTAGTGAATATTTTACCAAAAAAAATCATAGTTCAAGCAGGCATTCTCAGAAGAGTTCTAGTAGTATCAAGGAAGAGATTTCAAAAGACATTGCCATTGAATTTTTTGATCCATAATACGCTTTGCTAGTGCTCAAAAAGGTTCATTTCTTTCTCTTTTCTTATTCCTCATTTGCATATTCACCAAGGGCAATGAATTCACCCCCAAAGGTACTGTTTTCTCTTTCTGTGCAGAAGCTAGTGGAAATACTTTGAATTCTGTACTGAAGGCATTTTAAGCAGTTTTACTTGTGTAATTGTTTTGATGGGCTAACATGAGCTCTCTTTCCCTCTCTCACTCTTGCCTCAGATCTTCTCCATAGGGGAGTAACCTCAATAACAAATCTTGAAGGCTGGGTGGGACACCCTTTGGACCCTATTGGCACCCTTTTCAGTAGCCTGATGGAAGCCTGCAGGGTGGATGATGACAGCTTCCATGGTTTCTCTGATTTCACAGGTAAGACCAAGCAAATGCAGAAGTCTGGTACATTTCTTCATTTACTGGAGGTATTTTTTCTGTCTTGCCCTTTTGAATCAAAGTCACTGTTTCTATACTACAAGAAATCATACTTGCATACATTAGGAAAACATGAGGGGGAGAAAACACTTAAACTAAGAAAGCACTTAAAAGTTACCAGTTACTCATTTTTGAAGAAAATTCCATATTTCACGTTTGAAGTAAAACCCAATACAACTTCTTAGCAGCAGTCTTCTCCAAGTACATTGCTCTGTCCTCTTTCTGAGAAATTGCAGGAAATCACAGGATCACAGAGTTGTTACGTGTGGAAGGCACCTCTGGGGATCATCTAGTCCACCTGATGTGCTTATAGCAGGGTCTCCTAGCGCAGCACATTGCTCAGGTCTGTGTCCGTTTGGGTTTTGAATAACTTCAAGAGTGAAGACTATACAATCTTCCAGGGCAACCTGCTGCAGTGTTCAACCACCCTCATAGTTAAAAAGTGTTTTCTTATGCTCAGATGGAATTTCCTGTGTTTCAGTTTGTGCCCATTGCCTCTTGTGCTGTCACAGGATACCACTGAGAAGAGTCTGCCACTGTCTTCTTTACATTCTCCCATCAGATATTTATACATTTTGGTAAGATCCTCCTGAGCCCTCTCTTTTCCAGGCTAAATAATCCCACCTCTCTCAGTCTCATGATATGAGAGATGCTGCAGTCCCTTAATCATCTTTATGTTCCCACACTGGATCTCCTGCAGCATGCCCATGTGCTGGGGAGCCCACAGCTGGACACAGCACTCCAGATATGGGCTCACTGGTGCTGAATAGATGGGCAAGATCACCTCCCTCAACCTGCTGACAGCACTCCTAAACACAGCCCTGGATGTTATTGGATTTCTTAGCTATGGTGTACATAATATTCCAAAACAATGACAAAACCCTTAAAATTGGTAACATACATAGTCTGTAAATGATAGGAGTTGGAAAGTAGTGTTGCTCTACCAATGCATGATTTAGGATAGGGATAGGATACAGCCATTTCAATTTCAGTATTTGCTCCCCAGGATTTTAACTGGTTAATGACTTATTCTCAGTCTCTTTCCACCTTTGGGGTAGCTTCTTAGCACCACTAGTGTGGATAGAAACTGGATTAATTACTTTACCTGAGCCTCTTTTATATACACATCCACAGTCTTCTTGGGGCTTTGCCTCAAAACTCCTTTTATTCAATTAGGTTTTCTTCAATAAATTTCTACTCTCCCACCAGTTCTGGAAAAACTTTCAATTAAAAAATTTAGAAATCAGATTCTCTGCTGTTACTAAAAATCCAAAATAATCCCATGAAATAAAAGTATTGTGTGCTGAAAAATAACTTCCTTTGCATACGCATATGTGATCTTCCAAGAGCATTCAGCCTTTCCATTTGTTGCAGTTGCCCTTCTCCTTACATCTGACAATTACAACTTTTTGTTGTACAAGCTGGAATAGCATTTTGTCATATGTTGTGTCTGCGAAGTACCAAATGAATTGATAGCACTCTTTAAAGCAGTTTATGGTTGGCCTGTGTGGAATTTGCTTGTAATTGTTATTAAAACTAGGACTTCTAATGTTAACAATATGCATTTTTATCATAAACACAAGTGTAACAAATTAAAAGCCTGAAAAGAGTGCTAGCAAACAGAGCATATATTAATGGTGTGGAGTTCCTGGCCCTATTGTATGTGCATAATTCTAATAGCTTCAACTGAAATCTGCGTAGGTGTAAAAGCACTTTTCCCTTCCTCTTGCACATCAGGGCTTTAAGGAAATACAGAAATGGGTAGAGAAAGAAATTGGAATGGATCTTGCAATTTTGGCCTCATTAACACAAAGCTGGATGAACTGCTGGTTTTTAAAATTGTGCAGTTTAAAAAATGAAAGTTTTTAATTTTTCTTGAGTGGATTATTTAAAACCAAATTCTGTGTATTTCTGCTGTGTGGCATCAGATGATGCATTTTAGATTGAGTGTTGTATTTTGAGACTAGCTAATAATTGACATAATTTAAAAAAAATAATACTAACAGTGTATGTGGCATTGCAGGCAGACTATGGGTTAAAATGGTTTGCTGATGTGTTTTCCTTTCTGTGTCACCCCTTACAGAGAACCTGGGGCAATGCAAGTCTCTGGAGTACCAGCACCTGCCTGCACACAAGTTCTTAGAAGAAGGGGAATCTTACTTAACGCTGGCTGTGGAAGTAGCATTGATAGGGCTGGGACAGCAGCGAATAATGCCAGATGGCTTGTATGCACAAGAGAAGGTTTGTCGAAATGAGGAGCAGCTCATTTCTAAGCTACAGGAAATTGAATTGGATGATACTCTGGTGAAGATTTTTCGAAAACAAGCAGTCTTCCTATTAGAAGGTAGCTGAATGCAGATGCTAACTGCTTCTCTAAACTGTCTCCACTTACACAAACACACAGAACTCGTGTTCCTGTAGAAACTGCCTTACATGCTTCAGATGGTTTTTTTGCTTAGAACTCCATGAAAGTTTCTATTAAGTCTCTTATGAAAATTGACATACTTTAGGTATCACATGACTGTAGATTTAAGGCATATACTGACCTATAAACCCTGTGGGTTTTTCGAATACACTTTTTTCTTTACATATGTTGCATATCATAATGTCTGATTATACACTCAAGGCTATTATATAATACAGACACCAGTTTTCAACGGTTCCCAGATACCAAAATTCTAAGCATTCCTTGTATTCTGCAAAAGGAACTTTACTGGCGGCTTTATATATGTATGAAGATTTTGACCACTGTGCCCAAGTGAAGAGCTCAGAAAATTCACATATAATTGCTGAGGCAGAAGTGCAACATTTTATTTGTGAAAATAAAGAATACTGTTTCCCTTTGAAGTTTAAATCTCAGGTGGAAATTGAAATATTTGGTCAAATATTGTGGCTTCAGGTCTGGTCTTGTGCCTAAGTTATGACCATGACACACAATTTGTGTTTTGGAATTAGGCAGTGTTTAAATAAAATCTGTACATGGAAGTGTGTACTTTTACCTTAACTTTTAAAAAGGCTTTACATGTAGCGCTTAAGCATCATGGTCAGAGAGTGATGTCACGGATTCCAGGGTTGTCTTTCTGGTTTTTGTTCTTTTTGAATGGAAGAAAATTTGTTCTGAGGAACAAATTAGCCAAAAGCGTAGTCCGGGTTTTGAATGCAATGTACATGGCTTGAAGGAGTGTGGTACTGCCCTAGGTAACTTGTGAAATTGTTACACAACAGTCAGGTTTTGCTCTATTTTTGTGACACATTAGTCTTTTAGAACTTTGTCTTTTATGGAAGAGGTACAATAGGTTGCTTAGGGTTCCCAGCTTTAAGTCACTGTTTTTGCCTAGATGTGAAACTGCAGAGAAGTTGCAACATAGGGAAAATTTCCATCGTGGTGTGTCTGTACTGCTGCTTTATGGCCTTTGGACAAGAAAGATCTTGCCTTGATCTAGCTATTAACATGCAGGATTCCTCTGCATTATAAAATCAGTTGGCTGCATCTATTTACTGGTAAGGATGCTTTAGGAGGAAAAGGCAGGATTTCTCTAACATACTCTCTGATAATTTAGTTTACTACTTTGATCACTGAAATTCTTTTAATGTGTTCTTAGAGTAGTAAAGAATTGATCATAGTGGGAAGTCTGCTAATAAAACTGCCTGAAACATTGCCATTGTGAGCAACGTGCAGCAGTTGTCTTGCATTAGTGTGTGATGAGAAATCTGGCTTTCCTACAGTAGTTTCAGTTTTCTCCACATTAGATAGAAACTGCCAGTTTACATGGAGGAAAAGCAGTGCAGTGATGTAAGGTGCTAATCACACCAATTGTGAGGTTTTTGTTGAAATTCAGTGGATACCATGAAGAAAACTTAATACATTATTAAGCTGATTTCTATGCTGTTAATGCAGATTAATGCATGCTGTATGTAGCTACCATTTGAGTGTGTGAGAAAGCAGAATGGAAGACTGTTTTGCAAGAACTGTTCTGATTTTTTGCTTGACTGCTAAGTTAATGGCAGAATATATTTTCACATAAATGCTTTGTCTTGTATTCTTTGTGTCCTCACTGAGTTTCTGACTGGAACACCAACTGGCAAACATATGTGAAATGGTTTCTTTCATTCAGGCAATGCCAGGTAGATTTGAATGGCTTTCAACTTCATTTCGACTGATTATGAGACACACTGTCACTTACTAAATCGTCACTGATATTTCCTTTGCAATCAGCCCTGGTCTTTAAAACTGACCACCTATGTCTCTCAGAATTATTTCATGCCTAGTGATTTCTATGCTTGCATGTTTTGGTAAGGCAGAAGTCAAAAACTTTGCTGAAACAGAAGTGAACTCACACATCTGGCCGTCCATCCATCCATCCATCCATCCATCCATCCATCCATCCATCCATCCCTCCATCCTTTCAAGTGTGGTGGGTTAGAGTCTTAGTAGAAGGAGTAGCTTCTGGGACTGCTGGGTGCTGTTGTGCAATAATATTTAATACAAGATTCCTATTCTGTATCTTGCAGCATTTAATGCCTGAACCTCTTGTCACTAAGGTCAGAAAACTGTTTTACACAGTTTTCCTATTAACAGGAATAACAGTCTTAAGTGTGCAGGAAAAATGGAGAAATAGGATTCATGTGCACTATGAACATTTGAAACTCAGCAAGTAAATCGTTGCATTTAACTTCGTTGTTACTGTTGTCTATCGTGATGCTGCTGTTACCAAGTTGAGATCTACATCTTACTGAGAGAGAAAAATCCATTGCCCCAGTAATAGGGGTAGGTTTCACATAAATAAAATAGAATTTTTAAAATCATGTGGGTATGCTGGAGTAACAGCTAGCTTTGATGCATGATCTGACCTTGTGTTCATTGTCATAGAATTCTTCAGGTTGGAAAAGGCTAATAATGTCATTGAGGCCAGCCACCACTGTATTCACCACTAAACCATGTCCCTAAGGGACATATCCACACTTAATTTGAACACTTTCAATGGCAGTGATTGCACCACTGCCCTGGGCAGCCTATTCCAATGCCTAACCACCCTTTCCATTAAGAATTTTTTCCTAATATCCAGTCTAAACCTTGCCTGTCTCTGTTTGGCTGGAGCTTTTCAGGCAGCTGTAGAGAATGATAAGGACACCCCTGAGCCTCCTTTTCTCCAGGATAAACATCCCCAGCTCCCTCAGCTGCTCCTCACAGCACTGGTGCTCCAGACCCTGCCCCAGCTCCATTGC
>JAODKT010001744.1:18928638-18950070 GCA_027576195.1 Cossypha heuglini
GTGTGTGATAGTTATTTGGGGGGTGTGCTGTTTGTTTATGTTCCTACTAGATGCCTTCCCACATATATATAGATATACGTACATATATATATATATATATATATATATATATATGTGTATACATATACCTTTCTCAGTGAGTTCCTAAATATATTATTGTACTATGTTATTATTATACTAATATATCATATGCTTGCAATTTAAAAAAAACCTGATGGAACTTAAATCCATCTTAATGCAAAAAAAAAAAAAAAACCAAGAAACCAAAGATACTCCACAGCTGCTTACATAACTTAGGTATTTATTTAAGTATAAGAAACTGTAACTTATATTTAAATGAGCTTATTCCATAAGCAATAGTCCGTCACTGAAAAACACAATGCATTGGATTTTCAGTGTTTGGTAGTTGGAGTTTTGTTGACGAAAGAGATGCAACTTCCTTGATTCTCACAGAGCACTTCCTTCTAGAAAATGTCATGCATATGAAAGCTGGTAGGAACAGACCTCCGATACTAAGAGACATCAAGAAGCTAAGCACTAGATAAGCTTTTCTTCTGGATATTGCCTTACTGCTATTTCTTTAACCAGTTATATGCTGAAACTATGCTTAACTGTATTGAAAAAAAAGCCTGTTTTTGTTCATTCCTACTTTTTGTATAGAGTACCTTGTGTACTGCCTGTATCTAGTGTATTGCAAGGGCAGTAAGGTTAAGTCTTTGCTGTGGGCTGTTGTTTGGATTGTAGTAGTCAACAGCACATTAATTTGAATTTTTTAAGTATGAATGCTCCTTGTTGGGTAAGACTGTTGTTGATTGATGAATACTTGATGGAGTCTGAAAGTAGTTTTAAAGGAAACTTCTCTGTCACTGCTATTTGGGACCCTAGCATCAGGTTATGGCACATTATAAAATACTGGTAGATTAAAAATGCCTTTTGATGTAGGAGAGTTTGGTAAATGGACTTTTGAGATTCCCCAAGAAGAGAAGTTGTTATGCAGGTTTTTTTTTCTGTAACTGAAAAAGCATATTTCTTAGACAATACCAAGTATTCTTGCAGCTTTAGTTCAGCTTGTGAGCAACTAAATGTAATAGTGGTTTAATGAAAGATTTTTTCTTGAAAGATTTTTAATGAAGGATTTTTTTCTTCTTTCAGGTTGCTGGTACTGGAATCCACAGCTCCTTCTGGAGACCTGTCGCGCCCTCACCACATTGCATCCGTTGTCCCAAACCGGTATCCCCGCTGGTTCACTCTAAGTCATATCGAATCCCAGCAGTGTGAGCTGGCGTCGACCATGCTAACAGCAGCCAAAGGTACAGGGCTGTCAGCTGTGTACTCAACTAATGTGTGCTTTTAATAATGCATGGGTAAACAGATCATAAAACTTGTGTTTAGGAGTCTGGCTCACAGTCTGGCAGTAGCTTGAAATGAGTACAACAAACTAAACTGGCTTAAGTCTGTCATGTAATTTTCTAGCAAAGTAGTTAATTTAGTTAGCTGATAGCTAGATGAGCTTGGTATGAGGCTGATGAGACAGCTTTTTGTTCTCCTGACACATGACATTGACTATGAGACACAGAAGTGGACAATTCACTTCTAAAATTCACAAATCAGAGTGACTTTTGGCCCTGCACTAACACCTTCAGACAGAGAAGAGGTCTCTTTCATTCATGTGTGATTTAATTATAGAAGGTTTCTAAAACCAGAGTGTGTATAATTGAAACATCCTATTGTTGCATAGCAACGTCAGGCTCAGTTTTAACGGATTTCTGGATGTTTTGGGAGCTTGTTCCATTTTGGTGATTCTGTTTACACCTTGCAGGTGATGTTCGGAGACTGGAAACAGTGTTAGAATCCATCCAGAAAAATATCCACTCCTCATCACACATCTTCAAACTTGCCCAGGATGCATTTAAAATAGCAACACTCATGGACAGCTTGCCAGACATAACTCTTCTGAAAGTTTCTCTGGAGTTGGGCCTTCAGGTATTTCCCTCATTTGTTGTTACTATAATAGAAGAGAGAAATTTGATGCAGCGTTGGTACTCATAGCTTTTAAGCACAGGAAAGGATACTGTTTTCAGGCTCTGTCTCGACTTGGTTTTAGGTTCTGTTTTCTCATACAAGGCGTAGTACACTGGTAAACATAGACCAAGAATATGCACAGCCTTTTTGTGCCATTCAGGTGCAAGACAGAGCTGGTATTTGCTGGCTGCAGTCTTCTGTTCAGAGGTGAGAGAGTGTGGTATGTTCAGGATTATATGTAGGGCTGACTAGGAAGTAAAATTGCTCTGCTTGGTAGAAATGCACTGTATTTTCATGATCTTCAGGCGTTTCTTCCTTTTCTTTCTTTTCCTTTCCCCTAAATGAGAACTGGTACATGCTTGTTGAAAGCCAAGGTCAACTATAATGACTGGTTGCTAAGGCAGAGCATGTTGACAACAGCCCTCTCACTTCCATCAAAATCCTTTACTCCACAAGCTGTGGTATAGTCAGATGCATCTGAGTGTGCTTGAGGTGTACAAGCACTGCAGATCAGTTTTCAGGCTCTGAGGAGAGACATTGCAAGCTAAAAGGAGACAGCCAAGTAGTAATATTAATATTACCTGACACTTTTGAATCTTAGAGTTTGCGCAGTTCATTTCAACAAAAATAAATATTTCCATCCCACTTCAGGGAATTCTTAAAAAAAAGCCATGCAAAGACAAAAACCATTTATTAGTTTGCTTCAGTAGATAAAGCTCCAAAGACTTCTGTGGAAAGGATGTTTTCCCAATTGCTTCCCATTCTGAAGAAAGGTACTTTTTGGGGGGGGATAGGGTTTTTTCTTGCCTCCAGATTGGAGGCAAGAAAAGGCATCCCCCTTGAAGGATCTGCAGGAAATACTGTCTGTATGCTGTTCAAAAATATCCAAACAGTGTTTTTCAAATTGTTTGTCATTATCAGCTGAAAAAGAGGAAATGGAATGGAGAGAGCAAGAGGCTGCCATTTTTAACTCCAGTATGTTTAAGTACTTTAAAATTCCTATCTGTTTGTCGATGGCCTTGGTTTGCAATTTAATTTTTATTTTGTTTGTGTTCTTTTAACAGGTGATGCGGATGACGCTGTCAACACTGAATTGGCGACGGCGGGAAATGGTGAGGTGGTTGGTAACATGTGCAACAGAAGTAGGTATGTTCTGAAATGTTTCTCTTATCAGCAACTCTTACAGGGCTTGATCTTCCTTGTCAACACCCAAGTTCTGCAAATGCCTCCCACTTCAGTTCATCTCTAAAATTCCTTTAATATGGCAGTGATTAGTGGGTGTTTTTATGCACAAAGCAAATGAGACAATAGTTGAGTAATGCAGTGTGACTTCTTCCCCCATAATGTGGAGGTGTGCTTAACCTATGGGAAGTACACATGTGCAAATATACAATACTCAAAATACTCAATACAGAAGTGGGAGAAAAGTGCTCTCTCAAGTAGCATGTTCAGATCATTTTTGGGCTTTGGGATGTATTTCCTGCATGTCTTCATGAGGCATCACATAAACCTGCTGTGTTAAGGTTTACTGTCTTCAGAATGAGGATACGGGATCTGAAAATGAAGATAAGTGCCTTAAAAACTGTATTGCTGTTAAAAAAATAAAAATCAGAAGCAATGTTAATGGGAACAATCTAAGTATTTATGATAATGGAGGCATTTTAATTGTCAGTAAAGGTATTTCTGGAGAGCGTTTTTTTGTTGTATTTCTTCCTTCTTCATATATCTGAGTTGGATTATATTGCACAGATGCTTCTTGAGTTTCAGAACTTCTGAGGATTGCTGCTGCTTATTCTCTCAATTAATTTATTCTTTGCTTTATGCTTAGCTGGCCATATATTGTTGTCAATAGCATGGGGAAATAGAGCTTACGTTTGTATGCCGTCAGCCAGAAAGTGGTTTGTGTCTGCAAATTTCCATGCAATGCTCTTGTTTTATTGCTTTTATATCTTTGCTAAGATAATTTTTGCTGAGGTTATCTTACAGGTATTAGTGCCTGAGTATTATTTTGTGCAGTTGCATCTCAGCAAATAAAATACTGAGTTTAAAATTGCTTTAAATTGGTTTACATATTCTAATAGAAGTGTCCCATAAAGAACCTATGCAAAGTACTCTTGAGACTTAATCAACACAGTAAAGAATCAATATGGTAATGCTAGAAATCTGTTTATTTAAGTGAAGATAATGTTTTCTCTGGCTATGCTGGTTTGCTGCAAATGAGTGAAGGGGTGCATGGGAAGCATCAGAGTCCTTCAGAAAAAATGAAGACCTCTGTGTGTGGTTTAGGTGGGCTCAAAAATGTGTGTAAACTGCCTCTAGCAATATGGCACTCCAGTTAACTCTATGTTCAATTTATGGAACCCATCAGTTAGTGTTTCCGCTGCCTGCCAAACACACTGGGAATACAGTGGCACTGAGAAATACAATATCCAGTAGTTCGTATTGCTCGTTGTATTTCCCTAATAAGGATCTTGATGATCATATGAGTTTGATTGCTTTAAGGTGTGTTTAATAAGTTCTGCTAATGTATGCCGTGGTGTTGTCTTAAGAAAGCCATTTTGCCTACTTTTCATATGTGCTGTGCCTTGAGATTTACAGTGAGAAAAGAGGTTGCAATTGCCCTGGTGTGCAACGTGAGGGCTGCTTTTGAGTGATGAGACAAAATGAATTTGACTGTTTCACCCAAATTGTCTTAAGTAAAACAGCTCAGCTGTCACAGGAGATTAAAGCCTGTTTTGCAGGCTATTTTGTAATTTTCTAGGTTTATGTGATTGCTGCAGAGTTTTCACAGTACTCTTGGTTTTAATATTCTTTTCTAGCCATGCTGTCTGTGAGCCCTTCTGGCTGGGATGTACTGGTAACCTCTTAGACTTTGTGGGAAGTGTAATCTGAACATCGCTATCTGCTAGTTTTCAGTTGTGGCTAATCCTTTCTGTCTCTCCCCAGGTGTTTATGCACTGGATAGTATCATGCAAAACTGGTTTACACTTTTCACTCCAACAGAAGCCACTAGTATTGTTGCTACAACAGTGATGTCCAACAGCACCATCGTCCGTCTGCATCTGGACTGCCATCAGCAGGAAAAGCTGGCCAGCAGTGCTAGGACACTTGCTCTACAGTGTGCCATGAAGGATCCTCAAAACTGTGCCCTTTCTGCACTGACCCTATGTGAAAAGGATCACATAGCTTTTGAGACCGCTTACCAAATCGTTCTAGATGCTGCTACAGCTGGCATGAGCTACTCGCAGCTTTTTACCATAGCAAGATACATGGAGCACCGGGGTTACCCCATGCGGGCCTACAAGCTGGCCACTTTGGCCATGACACATCTCAACCTGAGTTACAATCAGGACACACACCCTGCCATTAATGACGTTCTGTGGGCATGTGCGCTCAGCCACTCCCTTGGGAAAAATGAGCTAGCAGCTATAATACCTCTGGTGGTCAAAAGTGTCAAGTGTGCAACAGTACTGTCGGACATTTTGCGTAGGTGTACTTTGACCACTCCTGGCATGGTGGGACTTCACGGAAGGAGGAACTCTGGTAAGCTCATGTCACTGGACAAAGCCCCTTTACGGCAACTCTTGGATGCCACAATCGGAGCTTACATTAATACAACTCATTCACGTCTCACTCACATCAGCCCACGACACTATAGTGAGTTTATAGAGTTCCTCAGCAAGGCACGAGAGACCTTCCTAATGGCTCATGATGGTCACATCCAGTTTACACAGTTTATTGACAACCTAAAACAAATCTACAAAGGCAAAAAGAAACTGATGATGCTGGTTCGTGAACGGTTTGGTTGATGAAAATGAGTGAAATGGGGATTGGGGGGGAGGGGTGGTTTGTTTTTACTTGAGCCTGCCTTTGTACCCTTTTTAACTTAAAGAAACAGAGCCACACCGGTATTATATGTGTATAGTTATATTGAGTTTGCAAACTAAACCGTCATGTTGTGAAAGTTTGTGTGTTTAATTTTCTTTACTTTTTTCTGTTTTGTATGAGAGAGAGGTTAAAAAAGGTTTGGTTTACACTGAGTATATGTTGTCAAGTGGCAAAAGCCCACATTGCTCTCCTGTTCTTTCTGTATACGTTCACAGCCTCAAAAACAAACATATATTGCAATGGCTTTAAAAACCAAACAAAACACCTTCATCCTGTGATAAGTACCTCGAATGGATTCAGCTTTACTCCTTTGTAACTCATCCTTACATTTCAGCATATTTAAGCAAACCAACAAATGAAATACTAATAGTTAAAAGGCTGACCACGTGGCTTTGCAGTGCTGTTCATCCAGAAGCATGGCACACAATGCTTGTGCATGTGGAAACTTAGCGACTGTCAACATACATTCTCAGGGATTTATCAAAAAAATTAAAAAAAGAATGAGAGCATTTATTGTACTGTATATATATTATATTATATGTCTGAATATTGAAAAATATAACATTAACTAATTTATAAAAAAATCTATGTAATGCAAAATACTTGAAGCTGCAGTAGCTTGGTTTTAAACAAAAAAAAAACCTATCAGAAGGACTAAAGTGCGCCTTGCTTCAGGGTTGGCTCAGGTGGTGAACTATATGCTGGGCATCTATGCAGAGCCACCTTTTGGATTGCATGGTTGGACTGATACCTATTGGGGAAAATTTTATATATATATATTTATACAACCTGTGTATACATATATATGTATACACACATACACACATGCTTGTAACAGGCACTATAGTAAAGAGGGACAACAAAAAATACACAGCCAGAGCAGCAAGCCTTAGCATTAAGAATACAGTATGCCAGAATTGGGGTTTGTGCCTCCTAGCCTAGAAGACTTAAAGAATATCCTTTTTGACACAAAACGCAAAATGTTTTCCAAAATTATTGACATGATACGTTACGCCTTTGCAGTGAGCTAATAATAAGCTAACCTTTGTGCACAAATAACATATATATATATTATATATATATATTCTGCATAGGTATTTTGACTTTGTGCAGGACAGAAAGTTGTGTAGGTATGACTGTTCTACTTTTCAGTTTGTTTTTTTAATATATTTTATTTTCTCTAGAATTACTCAAACAAAAGCAGCCTTCTATCTTGCCTTGTCTTAATGCTTTAAAATAACCAAACTGGAGATCTAACTACCAAACTGTTCATTATATTATTAAGTACCAACTTTGGTTACAGTATAGTGTCTTTACTTTAGCTGATGGTTCTGTATCCTTGTGCTTTTTAAAGCAGTTTTTATGTTTTGGTGCAAAAGTTGTCCAGTGTCTCTTGTTCCCTTCATTAGAGAACATGCTAGAGGTATGTTTGTAGGTATTTTTGTTTAGAAAAACTATGTCATGCTCTCCATTTTATTTATTATAATAGATAAAAAGGTTGTATTTCATCACCCATGTAAACATGCTCATGAAGTTGAAAGTAATTAAGATTTGATACACTGATATCAATTTATTTATGTAACTAAATCACTGTTTTATAAACTTGTTAATGATCAATTTTTTTGTTTTGATTAAAATTAGTTTTTTGAAAGTTGATTCTGCCTCCTTTAATCGTGTCTGTTACTGGAATTTAATTGTGTTCATAGATCATTAATGCCCATCTAACGATTTCACTGCAGTGTGGTAGTATGCAATGTGACCACCAAGTCTAGGAAATAAATGTTGTGTTCCTCAAAATCTGCTGAGAAATAGTAGTGTTCACAGCTGGTGGTGGAAGAAGACTTGGTACTTCAGAGAAGGGGCCAAATGCTGCCTGTGTCTGAAGAGGTGTGTTCTGTACATCAAACAATAAGCCTTGATACACCATCCTGGTAGGATTCTGGAGTGTGCATGGGTGTGTTTCCACTCTGGATTATTTGGGTGACCATGAGAGTTGAGATGTGCTGCAGATGGACAATTCAAGGACAATTCTTCCTGTTCATCAGTTGGCTTTTCTAAAGTGTTTTGTGTGTTTTGATGAATGCAGCTTATTCCACACAGTGTGAAGTTCTTACTCATCAGCTGACAGCTGCTATTTCTATTTTTTTGAGCCTTTATGCCATAGGAATTGTTTGAATTTTCTAGTCCTCAGAGAATAATGGAGTATGACAGGGTTGCAAATTGAAGAGGAGCTTTCTGCTTTACCACCATTTAATAATCTTAAAAATGTTACTTGATGTCATATTTGATCTGATCACCTCCAATTCCTTTTTTTTTTTTAGTATCTCCAGCTGAAAAGAGAATTGGTATGCAGCAAGCAACTAACAGAGATACCAGTGTAACCATGAATTCTGACAATGAGGCTTGCATCACTGAAGATTAAGAAGGAAAAGGTCTGAATCTTTGTACGACTTGTCATGTAAAATATGAGTCTTTTACCAAGTCTTGCTAACAGCTGAGATGTCCTGACCTAATAGTGCTAACATTCTGTGACATTTTGTGACTTCAATTCCTTCCAAGTATTGAATTCTCATTACATTTCTGGTTCATTGCTATGATTTATCTGTCATGGGCAGTAGCACAGGGAGGAAAAGAGAACTCCATTCTGTAACAGAGTTTGCATGGTTGAGGTTTTTTTGTGGCTGTTGGGTTTTTTAGTTGGGTTTTTTTTCTAATTTTACAAATTATGCCACAGTAAGGATAATTCTGGATTATGTAGATTGCAAAACTGAGGCGTCTTTGAAGACCAGGCATTAAAATTAATTGCAGTCATGGTAGTTGTTACCTGGTTTAAACAAGCATATGGCTGCTTCTTGCAGAACTGATGGAATTCTATTTGGCTTATTTTCATGAATGAGTAAAATCTCTTCTGTGCCTGCACTGGTGCTTTGCAGTACAGTTCACACCACCCTACCAAGCCCTCAAGGACTAATAGAGGCATGGCAAATCTTTCTAGTAAACCTGTCTCAGTACGTCCTGTCCTTGGCTTGTGACAGTAGGAGGAATCCACCAAAAAAAGAAAAGCTTGAGGGGTCTTGCTAGAGGCTTTCAAAAGTCTGAAAGTCACTCTTTAATATTTCTTTAGTGTTCTGTCAAATTAGTTCGAGCTTTTCCTTTCAGGTTTGGTTTTGTTTTGTGTTTTTTCTTAGCAATTCAGGTTTTCATGTAAGTGGGTGAAAGTAACAAGTGCAGCAAAACCGGGGTGCGGCTTACATAGAAATTTTGTCTTCTGAGATGTAGTTAGAGTGAATTAGCAGGTTTTTTTTTCACTGAGATGCCTTCAATTTCATAAAAATGAGGATTTTTTAGTGAATAATCATACAACCTTCCATTTCTGCTTTAAAAACAAAAGTTCTAGGAGCTCATCTGATTTTAATGGAGGATATTATTTGGAAAAGTAGCAGTATAGCTGATACCTTTACCTGAATTCAGAAGTATGATGCCCTCAGGCATCTTCTTGCTGTGCAGTTTTGGCTGGAGATAAAGTATTCACAGACAAACATTTTTCCACTATTTTAAATGCTTGCCCCAGTTAAAGTGTATACTTTGTGCAAGGATAAGTGGGGAAACAAGGAACATAAACCACAAAGTGTTTTGCTAGACCCTTGCCTTGGAACAGGCAAGACTATAGTGAATGTGAAATTAATGTGAAAAGCTTTGTAAGAATCTTAATTGGAGAGACAGCAAGTGTCAGTTTTACCTGTGGGAAGTGGTTGCTGGGATCTGCTTCCTGTGGGGAAGTGTACGCTCCATACTGCACATGGCGAGAGAAGTCTTGCCTCTGCTAACACCCTGGGTAGTCAGCATCAAGTAGCACCTACCTGTCAGCTGAAATGTTTGCAGTCCATCTTTATGGTGATATCTGTAGCCCTGCTTTTACTAAAAACAGAGAATTGTATACTCTGAGAAAAACAATCTGTCTTAAAATTACATCAGCTACTGTATTTGCAGGCAACTCAAAGGTCATAGGATCTAAGATTTCTTTTAAGTTATATTGACTACAAAGCACAAGTTATTTCTAAAGCCAACCTTGGCTAATTTCTATAGCTCTTTAGGTAGAGAACAATAATGATTAGGAGGTACCACAATCATGAAGCCACCCAGTGAGTCATCTTTTGCTGAGTTTTGTGACAAATGCATTTCATTGTTGGGATTTTTTCTTCCTCTTTAGCCTTTGTCCTTTTGATATGTAATTGAAAGAGCTGTGTATTTGGAAAACTGCTTACATGAAAGGTGATGTACTTGTGGTTTAATGATGTAAAATGAGCAGCAGAGTTATTGCTTGGTAACCATGGTCCCTGGTGTTGGAGAAATCTGTGGAGCAGTGAATGGGAAGGGCGAGCTGATGCAGGGGCTGGTGAGCTCAGTGAGGCCTAAGGGAGCAGCCACAGCTGATGTGCAAAACCAGCACTGACTGCCTTTCCACCACTCTGACCTTGGAATTGTTTGTCTCACCACAGGGAAGTCTTGGTTTGGTGTCTCAGGCATCAAAGGCACATCACCATTCACAGAAGGATTCTGGAAAGTCAAAAAATGGATGAGGGTGATTAAGGACAGAGCTAAATATTCCTCTGGTGAAGCTGCTGGAATTACATCAAGGCTAATGTTGGCAGACGCTTTTGGGAAGCCTGTTAGTTATAAGAGAAAAAGTAGCAAGAGAAGTAGTGCCAAATTCTGCCTGGTCAGTGGGCAGGAAAAGTAACTTGGGGTTTGTGGCCTTCATTTCCAGACAATATATCTTGCATTAAGCAGAATAATGTCTACTTGTAGCACAGTATTGCCCAGCTTTTCCAATGCCAGGCAAGAATCAGGCAGATGGCCACTCATCAGCTGGTGTCCCTGAAGCCTTCTGTCGCATCTGGGAAGGCAGGGTGTGGAAAAAAGGCTGGCCTTGCTTGGGCCAGTATCTTTAGGAACCCTGAACAGCACAACCAGACCAATTCAGGAGGCCACGGTTGCAACAGGTAAAAGTACATGAAATGCTTTCCCAGCAAGATCCCATTTGCAAAACTCTTAACAGCAGTTGGTCACTTAAATGAATGGAAATTGTGGGTTCTGAAGAAAACATCATGTCTTTTGTGCCTCTAATTGATGTTTCGAATGTGCTTAGTAGATCAGTAGATTAATTAAAAATATCCCAAATAAACATGAAAGTGTTGACTTATTCCTGAAATGAAAAAATGGACTTGGAGAGGAATTTCACTGTACTCATCCTCTGCCTGTTGCACTATGAACATGAAGGTGTGAAAGGCAGCTCTCACTAACACCATTGTGACAACCATCACCCCTCTCCAGCTGATTTTGGTGGGAGAGAGGTTAGGAGGTATTTTTGTGTGGTGTTTTCTTTCCCTAGTTTGAAACCTTTTTCTCTCTAGCCACCTGATGACTGATTCCAGGTATGGTATGGGTGCTGCATGAGAAGACAGTGTGGTTACTCAGGAAGTGTTTGCTGCACCAATCCTGTGTCAATACAAATGTCTGACCCAGTGCATACTTTTTCTCCAGCAGCCTGCAATTTTTACATCTTTTTGGAGGTTATCTCCACTTCTGTCATGCTGCAAATTCTGAGGACTTGAGCGTCTCCAAGTATTCTTGAAAATCTGGAGTCTAATTTTAAAAGACTATGTGCTACAAGACCTTTGGCTTGGTTGCTACTTAGTAATTTAGCAGGTCTTTCATATTCATTGTCTAAATCATATAATAAGAAACTGAGAAGCTAAATAGACATGTTTGGAAATTTTAATGTGAGATGATACCAAAATACTGAAAAGGAACCTTAAGCATTGCCTTATGGAGTGGTGATTTTAGAGGGAGACTGTACTCAAGAGTTTTCATCTGCTCTTAACCTCTCAGTATTTTGTGTGAAGGAAAGTCCATTTGGGAAAGACTTAACTATTACATGGTGGCTTTGGTTTCACAGTCTGCATTTTCCCAGCTATCACTATTCTCCATCTGAAGTGATCCAGGACTTTTTCATTATCTCAGCAATTCCCTTTTTTTTTTATCTCACCAGTCTCATGGTAATACAATATTAAACCATGTTCCTCTTGCAACTGCTGGACTGCATTACCTTAGTGTAGCAAGTAGAGTTTGTCCAGATTGGGTTCAGTTTGACTTTGTATGGAAACCTTGAACCTAAAACTGGTAGGTTACTGCACCTCAGAGGTAATTAGGGGCTGTATGTGCTATCCTCATTTGTAAAAGTGGCCACTGCTTATGAGGAAGCAAAATGGCACAGTCAGAGATTGATGTCATTAATTTTGTGAGCATTTGGACCTCCTTGTGCAGCAAATGCAGCCAATAAAAGCCAGAAACTAAAAAGCAATTTTTAAGGCAGTAATTTGCAGCATTTGGTCTTTCATCAGAAAGAATAAAGTCAAGAAAACAGTAATTACTGGCAAGAATTGGAAGTGCGTAGTCCATCACTAAGCGTATGCACTGCCAAGGCACAAATTCTCCACTCCTAGAAAAGTTCAGGCAAACCAGACAGGATGATTTTGTCTTTTGTCAGTTGTTTAGCACCCGAATGGTCTGTATGCAGTTTATGAATGTGTGTGTGAGATCTAATTGGATGAACTAAAATGGCACTGACTCTTGAGGCCAGTATGAAAAGGCTAGTTTATGCACCTGTTTGTGCAGCTGAAGTGGAGAACATGTTTCTGGCACACTTGCCACACTGGCAATCACACTGGGCTATCTCGTTGCTCACCCTGCATTACTTACAATACATCCTGGTTATCTATTACCAGCAGCAATCCCAAAAATCTGTTTTCTGGTGATAGGAAATAAAATGAAAGACATTTCTAGCATTTGGACAGGTGCTTGAGAAGTGCAGCTGCATTGAGAGGTCTGAGCAGAGGCCTGAGCTTTAGTATCTGCTGAGTTCAGGACCTAAATTTTCCACTAATTTCACAGTGGTTTTGTTTTTGCTGCCACTCAAGTGTGCACTTACAGGTGAGTGTGTTCAGCGGAGACAAATGTAGACTCACCTCATGGTGTGGGGACAATGTGTGTGTGTGTGTGTATTTGGGTGTGCAAGCCCAAACATGGCTATTATCCATGGGCAAAGCTCTTCTTCAGATGTTGCAGTTGGGTGAAGCATTTGTGGAACAATGCGTGGACCATCTGAGTTGGCTAGCTGATACCCATATCCATGAACATCCTGCAAGGATGGGCCAGAGGGCAGCAAGGGGAACAAAACAATGAGCCAGCATGTTTGTTTCTGTCCTTAAGTCCATGTCCTGATAAGCCATGGACATAGGCAGCCCTGGAGAAACTGCTTCTTCCTTTTTGTCACTAGTACTAATTGCTTCTCTACTGTACACATGGTGGTAAGGATTCAGGCAGCAGGTTGAGCCCCATGCATGGCATGTGACTGACAGAGATCACAGATCTTCCTTACAGCCTCCCTGTGTTGGGTCCTCCCGTCCCATCCATGAGCCTGACTGACTGCTGCCTTTGTTTGGAGTGAATGCTCTTCTGTGCAGCTCTTGGCTTTGTGCAGATGTTGCAACTTGCCAGCAGTTCTGGCAAGTTTCCGTATGTAAGAATTGGGAATAATTAAAATCCTTACTGAATTGCAACACTGTGGATTTGTGGTTAAATTCAGAAATTATAGAGTTTTGGAATTCTGCTGTAAAGAATATTCCTTGCCCAGTGCAATGTATCCTTGATGTCTGGCTTTTCCAAACAGTGGTGGTTTTCAGCTTGCTACAGTTATTTAATGTTCAGCAGCATAACTGCAGAGCCCTCTTCGTGTTACAGAAAGCATATACAAGACACAGATCTCTAGAAGTTGTAATTCAAGACTAAATACATCTGTTCTTTGGTGTTTTTTCCACAAATTCTTGCCTTATATATTGGACAAGTAAAATGGGATCCCTAATATGAAGACCAGATGTAAGGCTGGAACTGTCTTTGGCTTTAGGTCTGTTTTAGTAAGATATGGGATCTTACAGCTGAGATTCTGTGTGTGAATAGTCACTGTGAAGTCAGTGGTTAACTTCCATAAAGTACTTTACTATCAAGTGGGTTTAGTGGAGTGCACAGCCTGTTCCTTCAACTGCTGGTGGGAGCCCATGCAGTGTGTCACCCTAGGGGACTGTTGAGTTATTCATGGGTCTGGGTCTTCAAAGAGACAAGAGCAGTAGCTGGTTTATTGCATGAATGCATCAGTCTCAAAGGCAAAGAGGTCAGAATATTAAAGTCCATGCTAAAGCCTTCTGGCCTGGAGGCCCAAGCAGCAGCAGCAGCCCACTGGCATTTTTTCTTCTTCTATTCTTCTGTTCTTCTCTTCATATTCTTCTTCTATCTCTTCTTCTCCTTCTTCCATGTGTGTTGGTGGTGATGGTGGTCTCTCACTCCAGTACAGGGGGGTTTTTACTCATAAATTATCCAATGAGCTAAAAACATGAATTTAAAACATTCTTTTTACCCCTATCAGAACTTAATTCTTAAAGTACGAAAGTAGTGTCAATTCTTATACATAATTTATGCATATAGTTCATCTATTCACGTAAATGGTTGTATCTGTTCTGTCTGAAAAATGTAAGCAATGTCATTACTATGTTTTCATTATGTCTGGGGCTAAGTTTCTGAACTTTTAACTAGGCTTTAGCCTGCTTGAACTTTAACTAGACTTTAGGGCTTTTTACTCTTAAGGCTTAAATAATTAAAATATATTTAAAACTAAAACTTACACTTCTATGTCTATGTGGTTTAATACATTTTAATTTCTCTAAATGCTTTAATTCAGCCCCTGCATTCTTCTCTCTCTCAGAGGGACCCAGACAGGCTTCTATTTTATACATTCCAACAGGGGACATCTGCCCAGAGCTGCTGGGCCACCCCTTTTTGCAAAGCTCCACCGATGGACCCTGGCAGGAGCCTGTCCTGCTCTGCGTGGAGAGAGCCATGCCCTTGTGAGACACAGCACATCTCAGAAACGGGCTGGAGGGAGTATGCTAGGGAAGCTGGAGAGAGAACCTCCAAGCTTTCTTAAATGGAGAAACTTTTCATATTATTTCCTTTGTTTTCATTATAACAGCTTAAAATAAAAAACAGAATAGGAGTGAAAAATAAAATTTGAACTTCAAAACTGCTTCTTCAGCAGCTCTGTTTCACTCACTGATGTTCTGCAAATGTATCAAAGCTTTAATCAGCCAAGTGCTTAAAAAACCCTCCTATTTAAAGGTAGCTGTTTTAAATGCCTGCTAAAGTAGGTTTTTGGACTACTGCTTGCATGCTTACCAAATAGCTCACTACAAACCTGCTGCAGAAATGTGCACGGGGAGGAAAAGGGAGATTCCTTCCTCAGGTGAAGATCCTGCAGCAGTAATGTTAGAACCCTTGAAGAAGTGGTAAGTGTCTAGCAGCAGCTGCTTTTGAAGTTTGTCAAACAAATTATAACTGACTACAGCATGAGAGCAGTGAAAGTAAAGAGCTATGATATCAGAGGCTGAAGACAAATCATTCTTTTCATATAGATAATTTTGGGCTACAGAACTGCATTAAAGGTTAGGATGCCACCATTGGTTTAGGTATGTGTGTGTGCATGCACACTTCTTTGAAGTCCTGATATAGAAACAGAAGAGCTGTCTGTCCCTGCGAGTGCCATATGTTTATAGCTGAGTTATAAAACACTTGAAAGCAGGGGGTTATAATGAACATTTACTGCATTTGCATGTTGATGCTAACAGGCACCAGCATGAAGGGTTTAAACATCTGTCTTTTTTTCTGGAAGAGGATATACTGGCTTCTGCCTGAAGTGAAGCTTGTCATTTCTGTTCTTCAAACCAATTGAATCTTCAGTGTCATCTAAGAAACCCTGAGTGTTGTCTGACACTTCAGTTGGTGCTACTGTGTAGCAAAGTAATGTGTTTGATATCTTAAAGCTTTTACAATTGCAATAGGGAAATGACAGCCCTTTTCAGGACATGTAATTTTTCCTCTGTGTGTGTGTGATATGGTGCATGTTTTTTTCCAAATTCTTCCCTACTTATGTCCTGAAATAAATCTGAATATGTAGCAACTGCTCTAGTTGTTTATGTTGCAGGTGCAATCATTACACCTGTTTTTGTTACGATTCCTTCCATGATAAACTTAGCTTCTAGTCATTAATGTGTCTTACTTATTACTTATTGCTTACAGATTTCAATGGCCTTCTTACTTTCTTATAGGCAACAATAACATTGACTGTAGCTAAAACTTTTCACCCAAGCTGTTGTGAGTACTTTTGGAGTGGATCCTTCTGTTTTGCTAGCAAGCTGCAGCTAGTTTGGGGCTGGAGCAGGAAAGCTTTGCAGCATTTTGCAGCTGCTCAGGGGCGTCAAGCTTGTCTGTCACATTGAGATGGCAAAGCAGATCTGTAGCCTGGTGAAGTGATGCAGTTTGGTCGTGAGCTGTGATCCCAGGGGATAACATACTCTGCAAAGCAGCACAAGCAGCAAACAGCAGCATTAAACACAGGAGTGCTGCTATTCTGTTGGACATAGCCAAGCCCTTCCTGGGGTCACTACCGCAGTCTTTCCAGTTTTTTGCATATGTAGAAACAAAGTATGTTTTTCGGTGGTTAGTTGTTGTGTTTCCTTGTTCCCCATGGAACACGATGTTCTCTGTCACAGTCTCCTGGTGTGTGCCAGCAGCCCACTGCAGCCTGGTGCCACAAGTGAACCATGTGGGATGAAACTATGTCGACTGTAGGGTGAAAAATATGCCTGAAGAGGCTCAAAGACAAGGCAGGGAGTGTTCATGGTCAGGCTCTGGAGCCACAGTTTCACAGGGAAATAAAAAGGGAACCATATTGCTGTGGGGTGAGATGCTCAACCAGCTGCTCATGGGAAGGAAGATGCTGAAGAAATACTTTCAAAATGAAAAAAAAAAGTAGGTTTAGATTAGATATTAGGAAAAAATGTGAGGGTGGTGAGGCACTAGAACAGGCTGCATAGGGAAGGTGTGGATGCCCTATCCCTGGAAGTGTTCAAGATCGGAGCAACCTGGTTTATTTGAAGGTGTCCTTGCCCACAGTAGGCAGGTTGAAACAATATGATCTTCAAGGTCCCTTTCCAAACTAAACTATTAAAAAAAAAAAAAAAAAAAAAAATAAAGAAAAGAAAAGAATATCCCAGTGATAGGGAAAATCAGGTGACTTCTCTGTGTCTTCGGAGCTGTAGTGCGATCAGTGGTTTTTACAACTGGGGCAGCAGAAAACAGTCTGATATATGTTGGACTGCTTTCCTCTGATGGAGGTACAGTATCACACAGTTCCTTTAATATCATTACCAAATCTCTCCTGCCAACCTCCCAGAAACTTCCTAATTTTCAGCAGGCCCCAGAAGGCTCAGGGAAGGTGGGTGTCAAGTATCTTGATGGGTAGATTGGGGAATAAAGCCACCTTCAGAACTTCAGGCCAAGGACACGAGCTGCAAGCTGAGACAGCACAGAACAGGGCAAGATGAACTTGGGTGCCCTCAGTTCATGGCCATAGCAGGTCTGTCCTTTCCATAATCCAGACAGGGGCTCAGCTGCAGTACTTATAGTTACTATTTTGCACCTATGTGCATGAGGAATACCTTGGTGCAAACACTAGGTGAGAGCAGTAGTCTGGAGCATAACCTGGACAGTCTTTGCAAAGTCATCATGTTCCTAAAAGTCTGCAGGTCATGAATGGAGATCTAATACTCTTTCTTCGCCAAAAGGGCACCAGAACATTTAACTCGAAATCCTGACGCTCCATGATCTTATTTATTAGGTTTTTCTTCCAAAGACTCGGGGCTTTTTCGGTTTCCCTCTAACCTGCCTTCCTTCTGCACTGGCCCCAGTGAGAGATGATTTCTCAGGTTAGGACCCTATTCTTCACTATGATGGTATCCCAAAGGGTCTTACAGCATGTAATTCAGGTGAAAACAAAAAAAAAAGCAAACTCTGTGCAATGTATCCAGTCTTTACACATGGCTTTTGTGAATGGTGGAAGTTTACTTCAGTAAACTTCAGAACTGAAAATAATGATGAGAAATGTACTGTTTTGTTTTAGACTAATTGCAAGTACCGCAGTGGTGTGTTACCCAAATAGATCACTCATTGAAAGCTGCTTTGCAGCTTCCTGTGATAATTAATAATACCTGAACTGAATTTGTCAGGTAAATGTTTTTATCACATTGGTGTCTAAAGACCATAGTATGGCCCATATCTCCTCGAATCACCTATGCCTTCAGAGTAGGTATTGAAATTGGCACAGAAAGAAAAAGAATTTTCCTATTTAAAACTATCTGGCACTTCCCTGGTGGCTCCTTTTGTTCCTGAGCCTGTTACTTCTTCAAGAAACAAGAATGACTTCAGCTGGGCAGTATATTCTGGCTAATCAGTCTATGTCTCCATTGCACAGAGAGTATCAATGTGGTAGCATATGAACCTCAGATGTAAACTGCAATAACAATTTATGTAGCATTTGGAAGGAAAAATAGATTATATGTTTGTAATACTTGTGAGTTTGATTGCTGTCTTCCATAGAGCAGAACAAAATTGGAGGCATCAGGAGAAGCAGGTTGTTTGGCTTTCTGACACAGCTAGAAAAAATCAACTTTATCTCAATAGCATTGCTGTTAGCACTAGGTTTGCTATCTCTGCATTTTGGTTCCTCAACAATGGGACAATGGATGAGCTGGATCCTATTATTAACTTGTCTCAAAGTACCATGTAAAATTAATAAGTAGAGAGAAAAAGTGCTTTCAGATCTTGAGAGAATTAAATAGTGTCAGAGACAACATGGACTTAAATATGTAATGGGAAGTAAGCTGCATTCAGGTATTTCTGTAATAAAGATAATGGAATCTTGAAATGCAAGAGGGTCACTGAGCTTTTGTTTTGATCTTATCTGCTCTGTAGAAACTGCTCTAATGATGGATATGGTTACAAAACATTGGTATCCTATCGTGTTTGCAACACGACTCAGGTAATATTGATAGGAATGACCTCTGCCTTGACCACATTCCCAGACTGTGGCCCTCTGAGGTCTATTGTTAAAATGAAGATTGGGAATTCAGTTTAAACATAGCCGGGGCTCAGTAAAATTAAGTGATGCTTCTGATGAAGCTGTACTGAGTTACTAGTTGACTACACCATTTTCTTCTAGGATGATGTTACAATAAATTGCCTCAAATATGACCCAGCTGGGATAATTTCTTCAGCTGATTTTGACCACTCTTTCTTCTCCTGTGTACCTTTCCAGAAAAACCAAGTTTAATCTCTTGTTCCTAAACTATGGTAATTCGTATGCTGCTCTCAGCTTGTAGCAGAATTGACTGTGGGAACTGACGGATATTGAACAGCATTTTCTGAAAAGGCAAAAAAATGCCATGATTTGCTTTGTAGAGACTTTTTAATTAGCATAATTTAATCAGGTGTTTTGTTTTGTTTTTCCAGAGTAGCCCCCTGTAGTCTACAGGACACAGCAGAGGGCAGCCAGTAGGGCAGTCTTCAGGCTTAACTTTGGGAATTTCCCTGGCTTGAGTCCTGGCTGGATTCTTCCAGGTGACAGCAAGATTGAAACATGAGAGAAGCACCTTGACATGGCTTCTAAAGAGTTGGCTGGAATGGAAATTTTCTCTCATCTTGCACTCTCTTGGCAAATTTCCTACAGGTAAAGCAAATTTCTTACAGGTTATATTCAGTACTAAATATGGCATTGTAAACCAGAAACCTGGGGGAACTGAGGAATCTTGTCTGTTCACTCAAAATGTTTTAAAGTCTGTTGACCTGAAACATGCATTATCATTCCTGATACAAAAGTTTTCCAGTTAAGGTCATGTGCAAAAGGGACTGTTCTCAACAGTTATCCACATAGGAGCCTCTACTTTTCCTGAATAGCACTACAAGTCTCTCCTGGGGAAGCAGAGGCTGGCCTTAATGATAATATCTGAGCCAGGTGGCAGTAGATAGAGGATGCTATAGGTTATTTAATGCCCTTTTTGCTGAACCATAATCAGTTCCTAGGTGATCCTTCAGCAGTATCTTTTTTAAGATAAGAGAACCATCAGCTCATAAGTGTGGGAAGATAGGTTGAAAGGATAGTCCAGAAGGCAATTTCTCCAGATGAATTACACCTTTACTGATTACTGAGGAGTGGAAACATCTGTGCCTGCCCAATGAGTTTGGGTGTTATAAAAGAGTGGGTTAGCTGGCCACCAGTTGCAGTTTGAGATCCAGAGTCTGCTGTTTCTTGGAATGAAGTCTCCTGGCTGTGCTGTGAGGAGGTAAAGGACATAGGATTGTGCAAGGGACAGACAAGGTAAGATGCTGTGTGAGGGACAGACAGGGTTAGGTGGCCAGGTATGGGACAGGTTGAGATTGGACAGGTAGCAGAGAGGAAAGGAGTCAGAGCTGTGTGGACCTGCCAGTAAGAAAAGGAGTCAGTACTGTGTGAAGCTGCCTATGAGGGAAGGAGTCAGAGTTGTCAGGAAGAAGTACACTGAAAGAAGGCATGAAAAGTTTTCTAATAAAGGATGATCCCAGTTGTGTCCATCTTGATGTGACTGCAACACATAAAGAGTTTCCAGGATGAGACATTTGCTCTGTCATTTGCTGGTGTTATGCTCAAGATCTTAAAGTGAAAGGAGGCTGATTGTATCCAAGAGATTCCTTCCACAGCAGGAAGTCAACAGAAGTGCCATGTCCAAAGACCCCTAGGCTGTGTTCTGGGGGAATGTGTACTTTTGTGTTGTTACACTGATTCAAGGTTTGAGCACTGATTTGTGCTCAGAAAGATCAAAGTCAACAAAAGCTGCTGAAACTTCTATTAGGACTGGGGCAGTCATACTGGCTTGATAACTTATTTTTGCATTATGGCCTCTATTGAGTGCAAGAGAACAAATAACTCCTCTCTTTGATTGTATTGATGTATGTCTTCAATTATTCCAGCCAGTCCTACCCTAAAACACAAGGAGCTCCTCCACTGATGTTCTCTTAATATGCAGCATGAGTAAAATTATTTCATTTATAGTTGCCACATAGTGTCTTGTTTGAAAGACGGGTGTCTGCTAAGTAAGGTAGAAGCCTCCTTTGGAATGGAAAATGTAAGCCTCCCTATCTCTAAATTATTATAGTTTTGAAATTAAGGGGCTCTCAGGCAAAGATATGAGAATAGAAATATCAGGTTTTTACTAACACATATAAATTTAAAAAACTACAACTTAATAGGAAAATTTAAAAAATAAAATGCAGTAGTGTAAAGACATTGACAGAGTCAGAATATAACCTGACACCCTGCCTGTCAGGGTGTTGGTAGTCAGATTAAATGGTGGCTGCAGTCCTCCTGGAGTGACAGATGTGGTTCTGTTAAAGCAGTGGTCCTGTAGAAGGGTGCAAATTTTCCTCTGAAGGTCCAGTGTAGATGAGTCTGGCCTTCCTCTGGGAATCCAGTGGAAAAAGGCTGTTCTGATGTTCCAAATCTCAGTTTTTATCCAGGTAGGAAATGCTTGGCTCCTCCCC
>JAODKT010001744.1:18950174-18961908 GCA_027576195.1 Cossypha heuglini
GGAAAAGATAAAGATCACTGCCCCACCTGGTTTTAACAGATGGTGATAGAATACATACTTTTGGTTACACCTTGCATTGCAACCTAAGACATATAGCTCGGAATTATTTTGAATGATTGAATATTTGCACTAGCTTTATTTAGCTTGCGAAACAAGACTGAAATCCTAGTCTTCAACACAAGCTACCAACAAAGTGGTCTTGCTCTACACTTACTTACATGATTACTTTGGTGCCTAAGTTCAACAGAACAATAAATAATTCTTTCCATAGAATGTTTTCCTTATTTTCAAGTATTTCTGTACATTCAAATGGGAAAGAAAAACCACTACATTCACAGAGTAAATGAGCAGAATACAATATGTGTGGCACGGAAACACAATGATCTTCATACATGAAATCTGAGAGATTCATGGTCGTTGTGCAGGACACGTGCAGGAAACCAGACCAAATGCAGTAGTTGGAATCACTGGAGAGCTACACAGGAATTTGGAGTAAAGAAAAAAGTAAACAATGTGTATTATTCATCATTTGTCATTTGCAGCTGAGGAGATGGAATGCCTCCGACATATCTGAAGAAGTTCATAATTTATTTGAAGTAGTGAAAGAACTATAAAGCCAAATAGTAATATAACCCCCTGGGGATGTGTTGCTAGTCTCTTACATAGCATTAGAGCCAATATAAATAGTTGTACTAAGATAAAAATCCTGGCAAATATTTGGCATTAAATGCTTGAGATATGAAACTCTTCATTCTTTGAAGTCAAGAGATGCTAGTCTTGCCCAGCACCATAACACTAAGAACTTCTAAGTTTATTTGAAATCATTCCAATTCTCTTTTACCCTACACCCATGCTCTTTTTACTGGAGATGCTCCAGATCATGAATAGTGTTAGCCATAGCACTTTGTGGACCTGTTGTTGCAGCATGAGAGCCCCTTTAACTCACAGTGTCATTGTGAGGTTTGCTTTCGACCTGGGAGAATACTGCCATCATTCCCTTTCAGCAGCTACTATGAAGAGAAGCATTCCATAGAAACTGGCCAGATGGAATACAGTACTCAATGGCTTAAAAAAAAAGTTTTTACCTATATTCAGTAGTCATTGTGGAAATGTAGTGATCCAATTTGAGTAGCTGTTTTCCAAATGTTACCTATTAACTTAATTTCTGTGTGTAAGCCTATATAAGCAAACGTGTACCTTCCTGAACTGAGAACAGAAAACACTCCTGAGAGGCGGTATCACTTTAACAAATTGTAAGTATGCAGCCATTCATGCCTGGACTTGATCCTGTTCAACCTGACATTCGTGGCATGAACACTCACAGTATTCTTTCTCCTGCTGCATTGCAGGTTACTTGCTTTGCTTTGTAGACCAGGAATTCCATGTGTTAGAGCATGGATGGAAAAAAGAAGATGAGGGTTTAGAGAAAACTAAACCAAGAATTCACCTGTCATAGGTCTAAAGCCCAGAAAGCACATGTGCTCCAAGTATGCTTGCTATGGCTGTTTAAATAGCACTCAAGCCACTGAGAATAGCTGGGCTCAGACAAAAGTAGGTGTCACTGGAGAGGTAGTTTGAGGCTGTATGTTATGTAACTACTCCAAAATTCAGTTCAGTCAAGAAACTGCACACAGCATGTAATATGGAATAGTGCTGTGAGAAAAACAAGAACCACATGTCAGTGTGCCAGGGTTAAACTCAGGTTTTGTGAGGGTTGTTTTTTTTCATCCTCTTGCAGTTTAAACACAAAGTTCCTTTATCTTTTAAATGTCTCTTTGTCATACATGAAAGTACATGTCATCATTAAATATCAGACCTTGCCATGGCACCTGTCATTATTTTTGTCCCTATAGCAGATGATTTTAGCAGCTAGATTCAGGAAGGAGGGTGTACACGTCACCTGGCTTCAGACACAATAGTTCCAAATTCCTGCACAGTTCATAGTGCTGAGTTCCCACTCCAGCGGTTTGGCCATACAAATCACCAACCATTTAAGCAGAGCTCAAACACAGCTTGGCAATGCTGTTTATAGCCTAGAGTGAGCACAGCTGAACCTCAGGCATGCCTGGTGAGTTATTCCTACGCATGCTGCAGGGCACACACATCTGCGCTTTGCAATGTGTGCAGCCAACTAGCCCAAATGACAACTAAAATGTTCCCTTTTACCCATTGCCACCGAAGTCTCTGCCACCTTTCACAAGTGACTCAGAACCTACTAAAATCTCTTTTCTGTGAGAATAGTATAATGGCCTGGCTTGCCTACTCTCATTTTTTTCTTTTTTTTTTCCCTTCCTAAATAATAGGTGCTTGCAATGCAGTATGATGACTTCCCAGGTGAACATCCTCTGTACAGAGACTTTAACGTGATTCATATGACGTTATGTTGTCCATTATATTCTTCTTAGTTTCTCAAAAGCTGAGAAATCTTTCATTATATGTTACTGAAAGAAGGATAGCCCCTAGCCTTCCTGCCAAACGAGCTAATGTTTCTGAATCAGTCCAAACCTCCCTTTTCTTGCCCAGCTGGTTTTTCTGCTGTTGTGCTGGAGTTAGTAATTGTGATGCAGTTGCTTGCAGATTTCACTACCCTAGTCCCTTATGGGCTATACACCACATACATTGCCTTTCTGTGCATGCATGCTAAAGATTTCCTAGGACAGAAAAGCCCTAGAAGGTTTTCTATAGAGACTGAACGAAAAAATAGATGAAAATGTAAAAGCAGGATTGAAAGCACTGATTTAAACTTGTGGAAATAAACATTTACAGCTTTTCTGACCTATTCCTATAGATGTCTCAAGCCCTTCATCAAGTTCACTGTGATTTAAAATTTAGAGCAATGCTTCCTTTAGGCTGTTACATTGAAGTCCAGATGTGAGTGAATTTTCAGACTCAAATTTTCCACCAACTTCCAAATTCTTAACCTGCAGGCAATTGCAAGAAGGTTGGCTGCACTTGCCTATTCATTGATACCATGCAGGGACACTTTGTTTGTCACGGCAGAGGGATGATGTAGTTTCCCCGTTACTGCTTTCAAGTAGAGAATTTACAAACAATTTTTTGAGACCCTGCTTTTGGTATGTTTTATTCTAGTCTTTACTTTCCAGGATATTTTCTTATTTACTCTACTGAAATACTATCCACATAGAGGATAAAGAAATGTTTCTCACTGCCTAAAATTTATACTTCTGCTGCAACATTAAATATTCTGCATCTATTCTTCACTTAGACTACAGACCTGTATCACACTGACTTGCACAGCATCCCTTAGCAAGGGTAATGCAAATATGACTTTGGCAAACTAGTTTTGACTTTAGTTGAGAAGGCAGGACAGAATTTAGGGGCATAATTTTGGAGGAACAGCTCACATTGCTGTAGGCCCAGGGACAGGAGTGAGCATGTTTTTATGCTGTAGTCCTTTGCCTTTGTGCTGGCAGGGAAAGTGTCTCCCCCAGCCTGAGATGCGGCTGCCCAGCCTGACTAGCAACACTGTTTTGCATTACTGGGCTACTGTGTTTTGCAGCCCCAAACTTCATCCTCTGTTTCTACTCAGCAATTTCCTTTCCAGATCCTTCCCATCTTCCTGCTGAAATTTTATCCAAGAGCTCTGCAGTGGGTTTAGTGCTGGTCAAATGCCAGGGCACCCACTAGAATTATTTTACTCATTTCCTGCTGTGAGATATGGATTAGGAGGAAGGCAAAAGAGGCTCAAAACTTTAAAGGTTAAAAAGAAAACTTTATTAACAGAACTAAAAGAAAATAAAAAGAAATCAGAATAAACCTTCAGAACATTTATCTTCTTTTTTCCCCCACTGGCAATGTAAAGAGATAAAACCTGGAACTTTCAGTAAGTTTATCACCTCTAGAATAGTCTTTCTTCAGTTCACTTAGGAAGAGGTGTCTCTCTCACCATGCCATGGAGTCTGCTCCACAAGAAACAGTTCTCTCATGGCTTCAGTGTCACAGCGAATCAGGAAAGGAAAATCTGTTAGCAGTGTGAAAGTCCCTCCCGTGCCTTGCAGCTTTCCCACAGCTGCTTTCATGGGCCACATCAACTTATGGGGTACTATTTTAAGGATAAGCTGTTCTAGTATAATAACAAAAGTTCTTTTATCCCTGTGGGCAAGTGAGCTTTTGCCCTTCTTTTTACTGGGGTGAAGTTCCTCATCTATCTTGGTTCAAGCTTCTCATTGGATTACAGCTACTGCAACATCTGCTTTGCTATGAACACTTGGCTACCACAAGCCAGTTAACACTTGTGCTTTTGCTCACCTCTGTGACTAGAATGCAACATCCCCCCAGTGCATTCCATGACCTACAGGGAAAAAAAATAAAAGTCTGATGTATCAATTATATCTTCACCATAGCCTCACAAAAGAATTTCAGCCCAAGACGAAGGCATCTCCTCAACCCCCTCCATTTACAATTTGGCTCCTTCTTCACTGACCTCAGTGTCCCATGTTGTTTCCTGTAAGTGTCTTCACCCTTTTCGTCTCCTGGTTAGGGAGAGAATTAGTGTTCGCAGGTTTGTTTGTTCTCAAGCTTTATCAATCGAAACAGTTTTTATAGAGTTCTGCAGACTGATCTCGTCCAGGCTCCGCAACTGAGCAATTGCTGTGTCTCTCACTGCGGACCATGTGGTCCCCACCGTCACTGTGCGAGTTGCGCTGGCTGCCCATGCCACCCCTGCGCCTCTCCTTCATGCAGGGCGCAGGAAAAACAGAAAAAAAACCTGCTGCCGCTGCTTTTGTCCTTCTGTCTGCAGCACAGCTGGCCCAAAGTGGCTAAGCAAGCGAAGTCCATCGCGAGTCACGCTGAGAGCCGCAGGCGCGGCGCCGCTCCAGTCTCGCCGGGGTCGCCGCACAGTCCCACCCACGGCCTGGGCCAGCAGCAGCCACTTCTGCCTCAGCTCGCTCCGGGCCTCGGGGCCACTCCTAGCGTTGGTCCTGGAGTAAACAAAGTTTATTTGTAAGCCACGCTCAGCTAGCCAAGGCTGTGCGGCGCTGCTCCAGTCACGCTGATTTCAGCCAAGCAATCCTGGCTATGTGGCCGCCCCCAGTCTCAGGGCTGGCCCCAGCGCTGTTCGTGCTATCTGGCCCATTCCTGGCGCTGGTCCCGGCTGTGTGGCTGCTCACAGCGTTGGGACAATCCCAGTGGCATGGCCTGGCAGCAGCAGGAATCTCAGCAGAGCCTTGCGCCAGCCTGGCCATGCAGGGCTGGCCTGCTTGGTGCCACAGCAGAGCCCAGCCTGGCCTGGCCCAGCCCGACCACACGGAGCTGGGTCAGCCAGTTACCTGTTCAAAGGCCGGAAACCAAGAGCTCCCCACGGCTTTGCCTGTGTTTTAAATGTGTTTTCATAGAGGCTAAACCACTGTTAAGTGGTTTAACCAGGTGTCAGCCTTAAAACCTAGTTTGGTTAACCTGATTGGTTACCCAGGTGTCAATCTTCCAAACTAGGCAGCTGATTGGTTCCGCCAGGTCCCCACAGGGAACCACTTCTGCACATCATGGACTCCACCCCAACAAAAACCAAACCTGTGTTAAACCACAGCAAGCTCATGTTTCTAATACCCCAATCATGTAATTATTGTGTCTACAGTGTCATTCATAGATTAGACAGCTGTGCTGCACATTCTTCAGTGACCATCGAGCCTCGGGCCTGTTGGCTGTTTTGCCTAAGGCTGTGAACTCTGCTCCTGTTCTTAGGTGATACTCAGGACTGAGGAAACTAGAGGTACATCCTGAACTCATTTCTGTATGCCATTAAAAGGCATACAGTAATATGTTTATTATTGTTAATAATTTTTTGTAGCAGGTAATAGGATTACTTGGGTTTTTTTTAGTCTAATCTTATTTTCCCATAGGTATAGAAGCACATATGGTTGACAATCTCTCCACAAACAGCAGAAATACAGATTCGTGAGACATCAAGGCAGGAAAACAGTTCATGGATTCTTCAAATGGCTATGCAACTTAGCGATAAGAACTTCAATGTCAAATCTGTGACCCCAGTCCCACCACCCCTCTCCTCTCTGAATGTTTCAGGAGAATGAAGCTTGTGGGTTGGTGTTGCCTCTTGACCCTTCCTGCAACTTCATCGTTACCGGAAAATCACACTGATTCACTCTGCTGGTGCCTCTTGCACATCCTGTGTTTCTTTAAACTTCCCAGTTCCCTTTCTTTCTCTTTCCACCTCCTCAGCATTGCACAAGCTATTCTGAGGTTGCACTCCCTGCTGCACACTGTCCTGCTGTTAGGCCACACTATACCCTGGGATTTCTTTTCTTGCCCATAGTCAGCAGTCTTTGCTGGAGCTCAGCTTTTAACTGAATACCAGCCTGAGCTATAAAATTATGTAGCAGCATGGGAAACTTTCCAAAATCAGGCATGTTTTTAAACCCTTTGAATTTCATATGAGAATGAATCATAGAAAGAGTCATATTCTCCTCATGCTGAATAGGGAACTGCATTAAAATTGGGAAGGAAAATTACTTATAAAGCAACTTTATTTGTTTCATGTTAAGGCAGCCACTGCCAGCTTATTCAACTCCCCCTCTACGTTTTTTTGCCTAATTTTGAGAAAAGGACACTATTCTCCTCCCCCCACTCCCTCCCAAGGAATCTTGTTTTGAGGTTGAATTAAACATTTTAATCCACTGTGAATCCTCCCTTACGAAAAACCAGATTAACTGTTTTAGGCCGGTAACAATAAACATCTTCTCAGTGTCACCGACAAACTGACTGAATCCATAATTCACACAGCTCAAGGGAAAGTCCTGCTTTGAGTCCAGGAGTGGAAAATTGATTTCTGCATTTGACTTCGGTGATCTTTGGAGTGAGAGGACATTTGAGTCAGCTACAGCTCGGTGACATTGTGAAGTGCCCAGCCAGCCATGCCAGGGGCACAGGTGTGGTTGGCAGTGCCTGTTGACATCCAGATATTAAGCTCTGCCACAGTAGCCTCTAATTTCTGTGCTCAGGGGGAGATGATGTGTGTGTGGTGTTCTGTTCCTGAAGTGATGATCACTACTCAGCTCCCAGCGCCACTGATTCTGTGAGCAAATGTCCCAAGGTAGCTCATCTGAACCAGGCCTGCCATTTGAAGCCTGTATTCACTTACTAGGCTGGAGCCTGCTGCTTCACTTCCAAATTTTATTAATTTCAGTGTATATTGTTAGTTGGTTGTGTTTCTCAGTAGCTGGTAGGTTTTGTGCTACAGATGGGAAATGGGGACATACAAGGAACTGTCTTCAAATGAAAGCCTTGAGGAGCCTGAACCTGGGAGCGTTGCTTTGCACTTGTGTTTTGAAACCAAGTGCAGGTGGCAATTTAAAAACATCTGTGTCTCTGTGCCCAGGGTTGTGTTCCAGAACTTTTCTCAGTGAAGGGAAGCAAAGTGGCTGGAACTTGCACTGCTCAAGCAGCTCCTTAGTGCTGATATCCCCAACAAAGTAGGAAAGCATCCAGGCCTGGATTTGCATTTTAATGTTGACACAAAATACATCTCAATGCCAGCAAAGAAGGAGGAGGAATGTGCTCAAGGTAATGCATTTGAGCATCCTAGGAGGGTGGGATTCCTCCAGCTAAAGGGAGACCTGGGCTCTGTGTTGCCAACAAGTTTGACATGCCTTGAAATGTCACTAACTTCACCAGCAGAACTTACGTAAGTTGTGATTGTCCCATTGTTCCCAGCCCCTGGAGAAGGGATTTATTCCACTGTCTCCAAGGCAGAATGAGGAGTGTTTCAAATGAGGAGTGTTTCAGGATGTTCCCTTTGCCCTTCACTCCCCATTTTTACTGGGACACTCATCTGAAAGTGGTCCTCAGCCACAGCAACAGCTCTGGGGTGGCCACTGTCTCTCCTGGCTCTTGCTCAGTGGCAGCCCCGGAGAAGGAAATCAGCTGCTGCCATGCTTGCATTGCACTAAGGTTTTAGAGTCTGTACAAAAAGCAGTTAAGTTTTGTAAAATTTGAGTGATTTTGTAAAGCACATATTTAACTGAAGTAATAAAACTTTTTCTCCTGGTTCTTGGGAGATAAGGGAGGGAAACATGGCCAGGGAATTACTCATTCCATCACCTCTGAGGAAGAAATAAGTCAAGTTGAACCTTTCCCTACAGGGCACTTCCCATTCTTCTGAAGGACAATAAGCAAAGAGAAATCCAAAGTTCAGAAGGGAAGATGTAAGCCAAGATGAAGCAGGAAAAAAAAAGAGGAGGAAAACATAGAGATGGAAGAAAGGACTAACTGCCATAAAGCAAAGGCATGACTGTGAAAAGAAACCCACCCAGTGACAGGGAGTGATACCAGGAAATCTACGTGGATATGGATTTGCTGCAAGGGCAAATCACTGAGTAGCTTTGCTCTTCTGACAGCACCTTCTGCTGCACAGTGTTGTCCTCATGTTCAATATTTCTTGTTCAGTGGATACTATGGGTGAAGGTAGACAATGGAAAATATGTGTGAGTTCAGTTATTCAAGAGAGAGAAACTCACACCATATTGTACCTTGTAGTTCAAATGAGTCAAGCACACTTGGAGAAAAAATGCAGACATGTTTTTCAGTATCTCTTTCTCTCCATCACTGTCTCATAGTTGGATGTTTTGGGTAACAAAGCACAGGATATAGTGCTAAAACCACCATAATTTTTTGACACTAAATCCTTGGTACCTACAAAATCAGTAACTTTTATAAGAAACATGGAATCTTGCACAGGGTTTGGGTTTTTTCACATTCCACTGTTTTGTTGCTTTTTTATAATAAAAGTGTACCTATCAAATATTGCTTATACTTCTCCCCCTCTATAAAACTTTTACCTTCACAGCTTTTCCCTGGCATTTCCTCACCTTTGGCTTTTCTGTTTCTATAGCAGCTCTGGAAGACCTTCCCCCCTCCTTTCAGAAAGGGGAGGCAAGGTTCCTATCAGGTCTTCTGAGGCCCCACAATGTCCTGCACTTCCCCTCTGCTGTCAAGGAGAGTTACATGAGAATTACTTCCAGAAGAGTGGGCCAGATAAAGAGCTTGGGAGTTTTGTATAGGCCATGCACTATCTAAAAATCTAGGTGTCCCTCATGGGCAGGCTGTTCCAGAGTCAAAACAGGACCTGTTTGTTCAATCAGTGGGAAGGGTAACAGCTCCAAATTTCCTACGCTGGCTAAGCAGCAGTCAGGAGTCAATTGGCAGGAGATATTAAGCCAGATATCCTCCTCTCTAGCTGCTCCTCCCCAGTGCCTGAATCAGAACTGTACCCTGGCTGTTCTACATCCCCTCAGGACACAGAGTGTAGTGACCTCCTTTGTGCTGGGTGAGCAGGTCTTGCTCAGTGCTACCCTCTGCCACTGTCTCCTTGATGGAGCTCAGAGGGTTTCTACAGAAAATGGCCTTGGGTCTAGGTATCTCACCAGACAGGTTACAAGGTTACAAAATCACATTTTCTTGATTATTAGTGGTTTTGGTAGTTTGAGTTTTTGTTTGGTTTGTTGATTGGTTTGATTTGGGTTTGTTTTGTTGGCTGGTTTTTTTTTTGCTAGGGCTTTTTCCCTTCCTTGGTGTGTTATGGTGTTGTTGCTGTTTGGGTATTTTTGGGGGGCGTTTTTTGTTGCCAGCCCCCAGCTTGAAGAGACTCATAAGAGGAAAATTTTGAAAGTGTTGGGTAAAGGATCTCCCTATTTAGAAGGCTCAAATGGGAGGAAGGGACCTGCAGGAGCTGCAGGGATGTGACTGCATTGCCTTCAGGCTGAAAAGGAAGCTGCACACACAGTTTCCATTTCCTAGGTAAGCATTCTGCCACTAGGCTAAAAGCTGACTATTTATTTACTGACACTGTAGTTTTGTTTCACGTTTTATTGATGGCACAAGTAAATATGTATAGTTTTTTCTCTTAAGAATGTGCAAAGGAATTGGAAATGTTATAGGTATTGGTAAAATGCATGTGACTGATTATTCTCATTTTTAAAACATGCAACTTCAAAATACTTCTTGGTCTGGGAATAAAAAATTCTATTTGACTTTGGTGACCAATCACACAGGGCAGCTATTGAGCAAGCAGTAGTTGTGCCACAGCATTCACAAGTAAGTACACAGTCTGCAAGATGTTCCCATGCATTATTCAGTGAATAATTCTAAATAATGAAAACACTGAAATCTGTGTGCAGATGTAATATGGGGGCCCAAATTAAATGTGTTATTTAATAGAAGAAGCTGACCCAGCTCTAGTGGAGACCAGCACCAGCTGTTCAGAGACCTGTGGGTCTACCTAACGTGAATTTATTGTGCACTAGCAACAGTAATCCAAGTCCAGCAATCACTAGTGGATGGTAGGTATCATTCACAGTGATGAAGCAGCTTCCAGAATACACAAGCTTCACCCACAGTCTAGCTTCACTGTAGGGTCACATTGTGAGTGATTTCCATTTTCCAGGTCGGGTCCTCGGGAGCTGCCTGCAGTCAGCTGGGAACCTGTTGGCACGGCACCCGCCTGGTGTCTGCAGCGCGCGGTGACCCTGTGGAGCTGCTGGGCTCTGGGCACTCAGACACCAGCCTCTGTTCCCTTCACACTACCTGTGTGTGTAGACCAGCCTTGGGTTAACAGCAACACACAATTTCTAATCTAAATTGATTCTTACAGACAGTTATAGGTGCTTACATGTGTGGGGATATTACAGCTCTGCGTGCACTGGTGGTTTTACTCTAGGCTGTAACACATATTCAAATACTGCAGACCAGTAACTCTTTCATCCCTTAAGGCACCACTCAAAGTAATCATATGAATAAAACCCTTGAGCCATTGAGACAAAAATAACTCATGACCAACACCTTCTTGGAATTTTATTTGCCATATTATGATCTAGAGGAGAGGGGCTAAAGCTCACAGCTGTTGTAGCAAATTTCCCTGTTGTTTTCAAAATGTTCCTACTGGATGCATGGCAAAACTTCAGGAAAGTTACTGAAGGGCATTGGGCAATAACAGCAGATTTAGATATAAACAAGAAAAAACTGGGCTCCGGTAAGATGTTTGCCAAGCCATAACTTGTCATAAAGGTAAACATAGGTAAGTGAATTAAAAAGGTTAGTGAAGTAAAAAGCTTCACGTATTTTTGTTGATTTCTGATGCATTTTTAATTTTGTCCATGCATTGCTGGCTTGCAATTAAGACCTAGCAGTGGAAAAAAAAAAACAATAACAAGAAATTGAATAAGTAATTTTTTTTGAAAATAAGACAAAGGCCAACAGTATGGAGAGAAAGGAAGGAACTTGTGAAAGATCTACTTACTGCTTTATTTTCTACATTCGGCTCCTCAGCTTTAATAGTGCTTAAAATACCAGTCACAATTCTGGGCTCTAAAGGAAAAAAAAACAATGTTTACTGATGATTGAGAGAGTTATTCTAAAGGCACCACAGTAAAAGAACGTCTCGGGGGTTCAGCAGGTTTGAAATGTACAAGAACTCAGAGTGAAATTGATCTAAACCATGCCGTAAATGGATTTACATGTCTTATTGACTACTCTGCTGAGTTGCTGCTTCCAAAAAGCTCTGAACTGCAAGTCTGTAATAAAGGTCTTCCTTTCAGATATTCAGCCTGCACAATCTCCTGGCATTCAGCATTGATACAGGCTTTTTTTTGTTTTGTTTTTGTTTTTGGTTGGTTTTTTTGTTTGTTTGTTTTTCTTTTTGGTTTTGTTTTTTTTTTTTTTTGTGTTGGGGTTTTTTTTGTTTTTGTTTGGTTTTTTTTTGGGG
>JAODKT010001744.1:18962008-18973526 GCA_027576195.1 Cossypha heuglini
GTTTTTTTTTGGGGGGGGGGGTTTTGGGGGGGGGAGTGTGCAGAAATGCAAAAGGCAAGTTCGTGCAGTTTTTCTTTTCTCAGGTTTTGGTGATCTGAAAACATAGGCATTTTGAAGTATCCCGATTTTTTTTATGAAAGCCCTTGAACTTTTGGGATGATGTAACATGAAACACACTTTATTTTACTTTGGTTGTTACAGAGCTCCAAAAAACTGTGTGGCTGCATAGCTGTTAGGTTTTATTCAAAACATTTCAGAAATCTGGATCAGGTTGTGTTTTTACTAGAACCACAGAGTTGGATGGGAGAAGCTGGATGATTTGTTTCCCTTCCCTCCAACCTCCAATTTTTTCCTTCTGTGAGAAAGTATGTTTGTTATCTGAATGTGTGTTGTTGCAGGCTATAGTGCCATGCAGTCACCACCATGGGATCTTCTATACCCATGCCTGCAAAAGGCATGTCAAATGAAGAATTGTGTGCCTAGTGGTTTGGTGCAGAAGCCATGTCTGTAAATGGTATTTTGATTTGCATTATAGGGTAGGTGTGACCTTCACTTGAGGTTTGGTACACTGAACTTGTTCTGGTCAGTAATGCCTTATTTGAGAAACTATAGCTGAAGGAAAGGAGTTTGGATTTTTATGGAGGGAGAAAGGTGTCTGAGGGGAAGAGCTTGGGTTTTTGGAAAAACCTATGCTACTGTCTTTAACTGTAGGGCTTTAAGACTACTGCTGTCCCAAGAGTTTGGGCCAGAGCTCCCATGGCCAGTTCTGGAAAATTCTCAGCTGCTCTGTCACTAAAAATGTGGACAGCATGGATATCTCTTAGAAAACATGGTATCCTGAGCAGCTCTGGCAGTTGTCCCTGCTTGGAGAAATTCAGAGTGGGACTGAACAGAAATAAAACAGCAAACTCTGAGGAAGCCACAGAAATAGAGAAAGGATGCGTGAGTCTTCTAGAAAAGTGCAAAGAAATATCCCATAACCCTACCCTTAAAATTTGTTTCCTAACCAAAACAGTTCCTTTGCAAACTCTTTCCATGGGGGAGATGAATAATTTTAAGTTGAGAAGAAAAATAAAATTTAAAGTTATTCCAGTTTATTTAGAAGAAATTACAAAGGGATTGTCTCTCCTTTCTTTGTACTTTCAAAATGGAGAGAGACTGGCAGAATTCAAGGCTTAGCAGAATTTTACGAACATTTTATTTTGTTGAAGGACAGCCATTATTGAAACTATGAAAGTTTTTCTATCGGGGTTAACAACGGAAATATGAGACTAGGTATGGAACCCTTAATATCAACCCTCCAAAATTCTACTTTCATTTTCAAAAGCATTTTTTTTAACCAGGCAGACATCAAAACAAGGTGTAAAAAGAACACAGAAATGGCTGTTTTCTAAAAGGCAAAAGTAGTGAAGAAAATCTCTCGCTTTTGTAACTCTTCTATTTTCTAGGTCAAAATAGGTATGATATTTTGGGAAGAAGGGAAGACGAGTAAACTTTAAAACAATGCAATATTTCATTGTGGGGTTTTTAAACTGAAGCAATCAACACTTTTTTTTCCTCTATTTTTTCTTAGCAACATCCTTTTCCTCACCAGGAAGTTATCCCTGTCAAATTTGGAACAGGCTAGCCTCCTTCCCACGGGTATTCCTTCAGTGCATCTCTAGCTTTGATGATACTTGTGATGACTTTGACTAATTTCAAAAAGATAGGATAAAGCAAGCAGAGTGTTTGAAAAACCTGAGAGCTCTAACCAGGTTTGCTCTGAACCTTACTGTTCACCCAGGGCTTTCATGTTGAGTTTCGTGTTGCTGAGGCATCCTGCTGGCTACACCCAAGTCAAGCTGCTGTCAGACTGCTCTGCCCCTACGTGGCTGCAGGAGCAGCTGGTCTCAGTGCTGATTGCCACAGTAATATCCCTGCAGTGCTGGCACACTTCTAAGGCAAGATCTTTCCCTCACCACAATCTAGGCTTGCAGTCTGAAGAGGGAACTCTGCAAAACTGTTATTGAAGAGTACTAGTTTCCAAAGATTTGTTATCAGCAGTGTGGGGACAGCATCTTGAGCAAATTTAGATGAAGATTAGAAAAATATTTCCTGCCGGTAAAAGAAGAATAATATGCCAAGAACATGTATGAAGCCCGTAATTTGGTGTTTTTCAGCTCCAAATTGTAAGGAACAGCCCTGCATAGTCAGAGAAGGATGTAACTGCTCTAAGTGATTTAGCTTAATCTCTGCTTTTTGAAGTCTGTATTGTGTTTATGAGATACCTAGGAACATGCTGGTGTTAACGTAACTCTGTGTGTGATAGATTGTGAAGGTGTGTGGGCTGATGCAAGCACGCCTTGTTTTGAATGCTATTCCATAGCCTTGCATGGTGGCTCACGTGATGGGGGAAGGCTGGTGGCACACATCTTCAGATTTTTTTCAGCCAGAAAGAGGCATCAGCAGCTTTCCATTCCTTCTCCCCTATGGCTGCACTGGGCCTCCTGTGTTACTGGTGCAATGTTCACCTTCATGGATGTTTGAAACTTGGGAATTGGATACAGTCTCATACTGTGCAGGGCAGGGGGAAGGGGCAACAGACAAGGAACAAAAAGAGAAATTAAATCTCCCCTGGCGCCGGGGTAAATCTCTGCCTGGAATACAGTCCAGTACAAAGCTCTTCTGGAGCAATTTTGGGCATGCAGATAGACCACGTCAGCTGTTTCTTGATTACAAGCTGTAAGCATGCTCTTGCCTGTGGACTATGTGAAGCAACTCCTTCCCTGAGCTGGGAGAGAGACTCATGTGCATATTTGTCCTGGAGTAAGAGCATCCCCCTGGGTGGCTACCCAGAGCAGCTGACAGCATCTCGTTTATTCTCATCTTAGCTTGGCCTGTGATAAACTGTTTGTGAGCTGTGTGTGCGAAGATATTAAGAAGAAAACAGCTTAAATATCAGCTGAATTAAATATCAGCTTTCTTTTTCAGGAGGGGAGAGGATTTCCTCTCTTGCAATCAGTTAAAGTTATTGATCCTAACAATGCAAAATCAGTGGCTCTACAGCAGCATCTCAGACAATGGAGCAGGGCCTTTGGCATCACATGATATGATTAATGTGAAATTCTCTGCTGTTGCGGTACATCACTACAGTGTGATACACTTTTTCTCGATGGATGACAAAAGTCAGTATCAGCATATTGGGCAAAAATTCATTATTCCAGACTCAAAGTCCTCTGCTACAAACCACAGTATACCATCATTCAAATAAGCCTTTTACAATAAAGAAAATATCCAGAGGAAAAAAAAAAGTGTTTTTTCTGCAATTTTTAAACCATATTTTATATAATTACAAACATTTTAATTGTAAACAGGAAGATATTTTGAATATTGATTTATATGGGATACAGGGATATTCTGTTTTAGTATGAACACAATTATTCTGCAATTATGATAGCAGCAGGGGGTCTAGTCAGCCTTGTGACACAGCAACCTTTTTCTTGTGGTTCATGGTTTTTTCAGTTTTTCGTGCTGAAAACTAATCAATGAAGTAAAGTTTTTGTCTAAATTTTCCTATAAATTTTTGCTTTCAGAATTTTCTTATGACAGTATTAGCCCCTTGCATTTTGTATTTTAGCTTATTTCAGAAAGTAGTTTTTGTTAATTTTTCTTTTCTATGTCATTATCTTTCATTCTGTATACCGTACCAGAGGAATACGTTTTCCTGTAGTATTTTCAGTGGCACAAGGAATGGAAACCACAGGACACTTCATGCTGTTTTTGTGTTCTGTGTACAGGCAGGTAAGATGATAATATGCATTTCAGTGGTTAATTGCAGGTTAAGTAATTTTTGTATGACAAAAACCCAATCTATTCCATGAAGATAACCATTGTATAACAGAAGAAGGTGGTAGGAGCAGAGAAAACAAGTGCTAAACAAGTAAACCTTGAATGCATAAATCTCATTACAGGATTCCTTTTGTGCCAGATCTGCTTTATTACACTCTGCTCTTCATTGCTGGAGTTCACACTGACCCAGCTATCACATAATTATGAAAAACAGGACATGCACAACAATAACTACAAAGGCTTAGAGAGGAAATTACAGCATTATGACCGTTTGCCACTTATACAAAGACTTGCTGCAATATGACATGTATGGCTTGGGAAATGCTGGTGCTGCTGTGGGAGTCAGAAGAGCTCATCTAGCGCATCATATGTCCAGATTCCAGACTTGAAACTACGTCTAGAGGAAATGTAACAGTCTGTGATGTTCAGAGGAGAGCAGGCAGCCCAGAAGCCTTCCTGCTTTTCCAGTGTGTGACAATTTGCTCTTTGATTTTTTTCCTGTTAGGTTTCTCAAAAAATCAAAGCAAGGAAGAGGCAATGGAGCTATGCTGGGAATAGTGCTGATGCTGACATGTTTTGCAACAGCAATCCCTTGTAAATGAAGGCCCCACTTGACACCTCAGGCAACAGGGCAGGAGGCATGCTGCTACATACATTCATGCACCTATATTTAATGCACCAAACCTGTCACACAAGCCCCTCACCTGCGTGTCAACTAGCCCTGACCTGGATGCAGCAGATAAATCCTCAGGGAGATGGGCTTCTTGCCTAGCTCTGCTGGCTTGTTCAGCCAAGAGGCAGACAGCACACGCTCGCCACCATCATCTGGAAGGAGATACTTTTCCTAGAGGGAAGTCCTGACCCTCCAGTCCGAGGTACAACTTGTATGTGTGTGACTGTCTGGGTGTGTATAGGTGCCATGAGATATAGCCCTTTCCAGCCTCGCTTTCTTGGGTGATGAAGTGTCACTGAAGGAGCAGGCATGGGTCCCAGCAGGCATCAGGGAATGTCTGTGCCTCTGGGGCACTCAGGTTGAACATCAGTCCATGTCTGCAGAAGTGTCACAGACCAATACATATAAGCCTCTGCAGTGGTTTTGTTCCTGTGTGCCCATCTTGTCCAAAGGCCCTGTGGCAGGTGTTGCAGTGTGACACTGACATGAGACCCTTTCTGCCAGCGCCAACAGCTCAGGTACTCTGCCATGGGTACAGCCACCACCAGAGGTGCAGCTGATGGCAAACCCCAGTGTAGCTCCCACCCAGGGGCTTGTGGAGCAAGAAACATGGCTGGGGTTTGCAGGCAGGTGGGGAGAGCCCTGATGCTGCATGTGGGGTACAAGATGGTGCAGGTGGGACTTCCCTATATTGCCTTGCTCACAGTGTCCATCATCCAGTCCTGCAGGGCTCTCCCTCATCTCTCACAGATTGCTGCTTGGAGGATACAAGAATACCATCAAGGAAATGATAGAGCGCAGAAGGTGCCCCTAAGTAGACTGATCCTGGACTCATTTTTATAGAATCACTAAGTTTCCAGATGCCGATTTTCCTTGCCGTTACCTTTTCTTTGCCCTTGTGGGGAGCTCCATCCCTCTCTCTTTCTGCTCTGCTCTGAGCCAGCAGGATTAACTAACACTGGACGAATGAGAAAAGCCAGCTGTGGTGAGATCCTAATCTCACCCTTTCCAGGGGCTAGTTCATTCCTAGTGGACTCATAAATTTTTGGAATCCTAACTTTCCAGCTGAGTGTGGCTAAACATCAGTGGTAGATATTCTTCTGTTATTGTTGGGAGGGGGAGGTTTGTGTTGTGGTTTTGTTTTGGTTTGGGGTTTTTTGGGTTTTAAAATATATATATGAAATATAAATCTGAGGTGACAGAAGGGCTGGGTATAGTTTTGTTTATATTTTTTAAATTTGTGTGTATTTTTAAAATTCCTGCTGCATAAGAGAAAAATATTTTTCTCTAGATCTGGTATGTGCTGAATGGTTTTTGTGAGATTGCTTATGAACTTTGATTATACAATAAAAATACAAATTCCAAGTCATGGTAATAGCCATCAGTTTGGTGACAAAATCTGCTTGGCTGGGAGATGTGGGGAGAAATGGAATGCATGTTAATGTAGTGAAGGATGAGGTAGGGGTGGTGTGTGTGATAAAAGGCTGCAAATGGGAATGAAAGGAGTGTAAAAATGCAGTCAGTAATCTAGGCTTCCTCTTGCTATTTTTGTGAAGACATTCTTTGTCCAAATTAGGAATGAACAATTACAGTGAGCTGGGTGGGAGCTGCTGGAGGTGTAGGAATCATTGCTGGCACTGAAAGGGATAGTAGGGTCTCAGAGGAAGGACCAGACGAAGTTGTGGTTGGAACCAACTGATGTGTTGTATGATTTGCTCTTGCATCTCACTCAGAGGGAACAAATGTTTCTGCTATAAGGTTGTTGGCTGTGACAAAAGAAAGTCCTACGACCTTCTGCTGAGCATAAAATAGCTACAAATATAACAGACCTGTGGGAAAAAACATGCAACCCTAGCCTAGTGGTGTCATTAGAAATATCTTTTGGATGTCAGAGGGTGCAACACTGCAGAGATCCCATCTGCAAGGAAGTACATAAGTCTGGACTCCTCTGTTTAGGCAGGAGCTCAAATGGGATTTGGGCAGAGGGTGGCTCCTAGGACTGCAGGGCAGTGGTAGCCTATCCTAAGAGCCAGACTCCCAGCTTCTTGCCTTTGTCCGTGGTGAAAGGGACATGGCCACTCTCTGTAAACACCTTGGGAAGCAGAGTGCTTTACTGCCAAGATGGAAAACAGTCACGGCCAAGAGAAAATACTGACTTCAAACAAATGTCTAATAACCATCCCTGGAAAAAATTTGAGCAAGGAATTAGCAGCATATCTTTTGTTGCCACTGTAGTGAAGTATTTTAACATCCATTCATTCTTTTGGGGACATAAATCTATTTTTACATTTTGCTTAATCTGTTTATGAAGCAATAAATTTTGGTGCATTTGCCTGAGGCAGTAGGGTCTGATCATGTCCCTTCAAGCCTTGCCTTCCATGAGAGTTGTGTTCATTGGTGGCTTCAGTTTCAGTAATGCTGAAAGAAGATCTGTAATGGAATCAGCTTCTTGTATGTGTAAGCCAGAATCTTAAGAACTGTTCCTACAAACAGTGGAATATGTATTCATCTCATACCATAAAAGATAGTCCCTTACTCAAAGCCATACTCACAATGATAAATCGTATTTGCTAAAAGTCTCTGTCAAGAACTATTTTATCAAAGTGGAAAATGTATACATTTATCAGTATTTGCAGCTAGAAAGCCTTCAAATCTCACAGTGTTGTGCAACTCTGAGTTGACACACAGCTTCTCCCTGGCACTACCAGGCTCTGCTGCAGCTGGCTGGGTACCACCTGTAACTGCATGGTAACATATTTCATCTAAGCCATACCTAGACAGGTGCCAGATACTGGTTTGGATGTGACAGCTTTTTTCATGGTGAATCACTCCTTCAAGACACTGAGAGAGGGTTTATGTGGGGATGGCAAAGGGTCAGGTCTAAGCCTGCAGAGGAGAGAGTGCTACATTTTCTGGTTAGGTAAAGCTGTCATGTTCATGAACACAGCCATGAGTCAGAATGCAGAGGAATCATTTGGGAATCCTCTATGAAAAGCCCACCTGCAACTCAGCTAGACTCAGTAGCTAAGACAGTCCTCCAGGGAATACTTCCCAAACCACAGGAGTTTGCCCTTTGTGTATTTTCTCTTTCCAGGGTCCGAATCTGGCTCCAACCCTTATGATGGCAGTATTGGCCCTCCTAGATCTAAGAGAAATAGGCTGATATTTCAACCTACTTATCTTGACTGTATCAATAAAATTCTACCAGTGCATTCAAAGCCTTGGTGGCGGTCTTGGAAAAGGGATCAATATGCTGAAAGACCTGTAGTGTCCTAAGTTATAAAGTGGCTCCTCTTACCAGCATGACACTTTTTAAAATATTTTGAAAAAGAATGTTTTACTCACCTTCTCAGTGGATTCTCTGGTATTTAAACAAAATAACAGCGAGCAATCCTGCAAGATACAGTGATTTCTCCTGAAAATTTAGAAGTGTTTTGCCCTCAGGCCGCTGCAAATGATTATATGCTCTGCCTTATTGCAGTCATTCTTCTGGAGGAGAAAGGTAGTAGCTATGGTGTGATGGTTCCCATCACACAGGAAAAAGAAATCTTTCTCGTTGTAAGCACTGGGGCAAGCTCTGTGTCCTGCAGTGCTGGCAAATAAGGGTCAGAGTCGAGTCAAAACTCAAAAGCTTCAGAATTGCTCTAGAACAGTTCAATTTGTTGAGAAATTACCTCCAAGGCTTTTCTGGGGTTCCATAGGTCTCTTAAAATATAGAAAAATAAGATTATTCCTTATGAAAGCTACTGTGGTTTTGAATTATTTCTTTTGATTCCTACAGACCTCTGCCCTATTACTTACAGCTTTTCCAAACAAAGGCAAGTATTAGACCTTTCAAAGGTACACAGCTGAGGTCTGCCATAACCCTGCTGAATTTAGCACAAAAGTCTCAACTTACTGTCAGAATGAGCTCTGTTTGTTCACCTGTGTTCACTTGTTTTGTTCACCTTCGGGAAATTCTGATGGAAAAAAAGAGGCACTTTTCACAGCTAGAAATGGCTCAGGAGTAAGTTTAATATAGTATGGCCTTGCACTGTATAGCTATATACATGCACGGTCATCCACTGATGAACCCTCATAGGTTGTGAAGAAAGTAATACTCCCATTTTATAAATGAAGAAACTTAAGAAGTGGAATTCAGACTGATATTTAGAAAAGGAAAACACTCTTAGGTCTTTTTTAAGAGATTATTTCTCAAAATGAAGGAGTTTCTGGGTCTCAGACCACCAGTTAGGATAGAGGAGCCTAGAGCAAGATACCTTGAAAGTTCAGATAAAATTAAAAAGCGCAGATAGTGTTACACAAGCCCATCTCTATTTGATGTGGTTTCGGAAAGCTTTATTTGTCTTTAAAGAGCTAATAACTTGCTTTTTATTTTCTCATGAGTGCTGTCTTCAGAAATGCAAAATACTTCATGGTGACTCCACCACAGACACATCCTAAACCAGTGTTTGACCGCACATCTTTGCAGTGATTTTAAATGTATGCAGCATCAAACCCCGTGGGACAGGACTGCAGTCAGGCAGCACCCCCAGCTCACCCTTGGCATGTGGTGCTGCCTGCAGCATGCCGTAGCCTCTCCATCCTCCTTGCAGGGCTGGACAGGCACTGGGCACCTGGGCAGAGACCTTTGCTACCTGCCTGCACCTCCCTGTGCCACCAGCCACCCACTGGAGGCTGGCTTACCACACCCACTGTTTCCAGTCCTCGGGACATACTTGTTTTTCTCCAGATTGCTCATAACCTCTTGAGGAGCTACCCTACCTCCAAAAAAGGCCATTTGGGGTAATTTCTGAAACATGCCTCCCCAGCCTGTTTTCCGCTGGCTTTTTTCCCCCCAGTAAGTTTTTCTATTCCAAAGCAGGCATTCTCACCTTTAATTCTCATCTCACACTTTCAGCATTTTCTGTGATATTTTGTCTTATCTAGCCTGTCATCAGGCTGCACTTTGTAGAACGTAGTGATTAGGAAGGAATCAGGAGCCTGAAACTCATCTTTATGCGTTCATACAAACTCTTCCTTCCATCTATATGCATGCTCAGGGACTAGGAAGCAAATTCAAGAGCATATATAGAAAAGGATTATATAAAATAAAACTGAAAAAAGTGCAAGGAAAATGTATATCAAAAAAGCTCAGCATACCTCCTAACATGATAGTGGGAAGATATTTAATATCACCAAGCTATCAAAGCAAGCTGAGGTCTGTGACTCTGCAGTTGTGCTACTTCTGTCTGTGCTCTTGCCCAGCCTTTGAGTACTGTTCACCGTGTTCACAGCACAAGTAAAATTCAGACCAGACAAAATCAGTAAACACACAAAACATCCCAGTAGAGACTAGTGAGATGCCACTTTAGCCCATGGCTGTATAATTGGAGTTAGTAGGAGAGAGATAAAGACTGCCTTTTCTAATCTGTGACATGTATACATATATGTGGGTGAGCAATGGAGTAAGAAGGCAGGCAGCTGGGCACACAGCCTTCAGATGTGGGAAAATCCTGTCTACATCTCCCCCTCCATGGAGCCATGTGTGTGAGCTTTGCTTCTGCCTGTTTCTAGAAGTGCTATGAGAGTTCACTGGTTAAACCTGGAAAATGCAAAAACACTATACAGAAGAATTGAAGTGGTCCATTTTCAGTATTTTGACTTCCTCAGCATCACAGTGCAGAGGGATGTCTCTGTTGAAATGCTCCTGCAGTTCCTGATGCGAACAGACCATGTCTCAGCCATGGTGTGATCACTGTATCAAATCTTCTGCCTGGTGAGATTAATGAGCCTTGGTCACCTTAAACTTTAGAGCAGCTACAGAAAAGCAGGTTTTGCTTGGTGTTGTATCCAGATAACTTCTATCATTTGCCTGAACCAAAGTGAATAACTAGAGAGATTACCTTGTATGTTTCCTTTATTGAAGCATTCCACGTTTTGCTTTCATCCTCTGATGCCCACAAAGCTCAAGCACAAAAACCCAGGCACTAACAAATGAAAAGGCATGCACTTTCATATGCAATTTCATATGTTGTACATGAGGTGTTTTCTCCCCAGAAAGATTTTCAGCCATGGAAGCTTGCCAAATTCCAGTGTTTACTGAAATGTTTTCTGAAGGTGAAAGGTAATTCCAAATTTCTGACTAGCCATCAGTATGGATACATTAACTCAGGAAAGGTATAATTTATTTGCCTGTATAAAATTTTCTACTCTTGTAATAAGAGGTGTCCTGCTAGCACAGGCGTATGGGACTGGGAAGTACTTGCTGTGCAATCACATTCAGTACTCTACATTTGAAGGCAATTGTACCTGAGTAGTACACTAAAGATAGGCTATTTCTCTGATTTCACTTTTCTTCTTCTCCCTGTTCTGTTGGACAGACATACACAGACATGGCCTCACCAAAAATGACGTAGGGTTAGATTTGTTTAGTATGTATTTCAAGCACCAGTTTCAAAAGACCTACTAATGACTCAATCAAATGTTGCCTAGGCAATTATTGTCCTTCATAAGACAAGAGCAGTCTGAGGTTCTAGTACTCAGATTTATAAACCCCCTAAGTGTGTGCTGCTTATGAACAGGTCCTAATTGATGGAGTCTCTCTACTGAGAACACTATGAAGATAACATACAGAACAAGCAATAGAATTACAGAATAATTTACGGAAAAGATCTCCAAGACCATTAGGTGCAAACTTTGACTGATCACCAAGCTGTTAACTTGACCATAGTGCTGTGTCATGTACAGTCATTTCTCGAACACCTCCAGGGATGGAGATTCCATCACCTCCTTGGACAGCCTGTTTCAATCCTTCACAATCCTTTCCATGAAGAAATTGCTGATATACAAACTCAACCAGCCTTGGGACAGCTTAAGGGCATGTCATCTCATCCTGTCAACTGGTCACCTGGGAGAAGAGACCAACCTCCACTTGGCCACACCCTTCTTTCAGGCAGCTGTAGAGAGTGATAAGGTCACCTCTGAGCCTCCTTTTCTCCAGGATAAACACCCCCAGCCCCCTCAGCTGCTCCTCAC
>JAODKT010001744.1:18976184-19028501 GCA_027576195.1 Cossypha heuglini
AAAAAAAAAAAAAAAAAAAAAAAAAAAAAAAAAAAAAAAAAAGGATAGATAGGTGCTCACATGCAACTCTGGGGCTTATTAACTTGGAGATGGAGAAAATTTGTAAAGGTGAGGTTTGTTGTCTTAATGTTTGAAGATACCACAATTTCTTTTGAGTCTTTAGTGACTACTGCTCAGCTCTTTATCTTCTGGAAGTTCAGTAAAATATGTTATTAAATTCCAGAACTGATATGTATTGCAGCACAGAAGCAGCTTGTAATTTTGAAGGGATATTTGTGTTAACTGCAGTGATCTGTGGAGACTTAAAATAAAGAAAGATATTCAGGAACTGAGTTTGCTATATTGGAAATGGGAATTGGGGCCATCACTGAAAGGGGCTGCCTCATTCATTTACCAGGTTTAATTTTATTAACAGATGCAAATTATTTGTTAAACATATATAAAATAAAATGAAAAGAATAATTAATTTTGTGTCATTGCTGGGTGCTTCAGTCTAAACATCTCACTAAAAATAACCAAAAACTCCTGGGTACCAGGTTCTTTTTATCTTGGGTTTACACTACAGTGCAGTGAAACACTTTGGAGGGAAATGCCTGAAGAAACCACTTAAAACTTCATCATTTTCATGTCAGTCACACATTTCCTTGAAGGCCAGGTTTAGACCTGTTTAAGCTGTATTGTGTGTGGAGAGCAAAAAAGAGCTGGGTGTTACTAGGCAGAATCCCTTCTATATGCAAAGAATTGGATCAATTTGACCCTGATTGTCTCTCTCTCCACTTTATTGTCTTCAAACCCTTGACATTATCTCAAAGAAGGGGCTGATTGAACTGTAGGTCTGGCACTTATCAGTTGTGGTTACCATTGGCTTCAGTCAGTCATGTTCACACATAAATGAGCCATGACAGAAACAGACTAGTGAATAGAAAAAGTTAAGTTTACTGGAGGTAGTGTTCTTGTGTAAGTATAACAAATAAAATCTGCTCTGTAAGAAAGGTGATGCATATCTTGAGTAAAATAGCAGAAATTGAAATCCCACCTCTTTGCAGTTCTCATGTGGCTTTTTTTTTTTTTTTTGTTCTTTCTGCCTGTCTAGAAATTAGGAATCTGAAAAACATTAACTTCCATTCAAGCAAGGGAGAGAAAAACACAATTCAAATTAAACCCAGTATGGGCTTATTTATATCCACGTGATGTCAATGCAAGTCTGCTATGTACATTGTCAAAAGAAATTAAAAAGAGAAAGGAGAGAACAGTGAAAGAAAGGAAGGGCTTTTACCTACAGCAAATACAACTCAAAGCAATTTGCATAAATATCTCTTCCATGATTTTTTATTTATGGCCCCTACGTTTCTAATTAAATACTAATTAATATTATCACCAGAATTGTCTCACAACCTCAGCTCTTCATAGCTTTGTCACTTTGATTAATGCATAGTCATTTATTAACTTATTTAAAAAGCTGAGGTGCTTTATGAAAAACTGGATAATATATTCCCATAGCAGTCTCAGTACTGCAGAAAAGAAAATCTAAACTTAATAAAAATTATCCCCAATAAAGTTAAAAATCTTTTATTGCAGCCTTAAAAGATGGAAATAGGTTTTTTGTTTGATTTATATTATATGGAGTTGTATAAAGCATCCATTAATAAAATTTATATGTTCATTTAAGCTCGACCACTGTACTGTTTCTGTAGTTGTGGGTACTTAGGATTTAACTTTTACTTTATTTAGGAAGGTAATTAATGTTCTGACCAGACAGGGAATAAAATACTCAATAGAATGAGATAACTAAGGGCATAGATAATGTTTAGGTCTTGTGTTTTGCTTTTTTAATTATTTGTTTTGTTTTCCAGCTAAACCTGATAAAGAGGAAATCAGAGTTTACGTGGGGATTATGATGACTTTGCCTGAAGTAGTTTGACAATTCTGGAGCTGGCTGGAGGGCTGTAGCTCTCTGCCCAGAGGTAAGGAGTGCAGCACCACAAAACTGATGCCCCTGTGGCAGCAGGGCTAGTCTCTCCCCAGGGATCACAAATCCCACTTTTTTCCCTTCCATGTCTGCTGAGAGGGAAGCAGGGATGAGGACTCTCATCCCACAAGAAAGCTTCCATGCCATGGAGGATGACAAGGCCAGGTTTGTGCGCACTGAGGATATTCACGAGGTGTCCATGCTGGTGCTGCTGTCAGGCTGCAAGGGATGTGGGAGACTGCCACACACAGTCTGTGGGGCTCCCAGAGGACCTGGGGATTTTTGAGCTGCAGCCCTACTGCTATCTGATTTTCAGGGGCAGGAAGTGTTGAAACAGGCTGGCAGACAGCAGTTCTTCCTAGAGCTCCCATCTTCCCCTGGGCCATTTCCATGAAGATGTATTTGTTATTCATTTCAATTTCCTCTAACAAGGAGCTTCCCATCATTCTACTTACATGCACCTTAAACATATGTAGACCATATAAAAATAACAGGAATGAGTTTATATGGTTGGGAAAGCAGAGGCACCCCTCAGCACCCGGTTTTCCTCTATTCTCATACACTCACCAACAGGGATGTGAGGGAGCAGCCTCAGGTGGCAGCCAGCACATGAGCACAAAAGGGAAGATATGCTTCTGAGCACAGGAGATGTAGCGAAGATGCTCAGTGCTCATTATTGTGTCTGAGAAATAAACCAAGTGATACTTCAGGGGAAAATGTCCCACTATGGCCTGATAAACTGAAGTATATAGCAAGTCCCCAGCGACTGCATCCAAAGAGCAGTTGCACACCTAAACAGATAATAATCACAAATTTTACCACCTACATTAGTCCCTATTTAGGTAAACAAAGTTTACCTTCCAGGGCTTTTTGTCCCCAGTGACCTGTGTTTTACTGTGTACATGATCTGGTAAAGCTATTATGGTAGTTGTTGCACCAACATCTGATAAATACTTGCAGGAATATGCCATTTTGCAGATGCAGAGGCTTTAGGACATAAAAAGTTTAAGTATGTGGCAGGTTTGAATTAAAAGCCAATGACAGCAGTCTCGTTAGAAGCTATTCAACAGTCAGTACTATTGCATTTCATCTGAAGTAAGTCACCTTTGCCATATGCTCATTTAGAGCCTTCTCCTTATTTTTCTCTTGCCTCTTCTTACCATGTCCTGCTGAGTTTTTATTTTGTGAAAGCCTGAAGATGGGTGATAGCAGATTGCTGTGCAGGTAGAGCTCGAGCTTGACAGGACACAGCACGCATAGGCCTTCCCTGGCTTCATTTAAGAGTTAGTAATGAGTGTAAAGCCTGGGTGAAACCTAGGTTAAATAAGTATGTCTTGATTTCTGCTGTAAAATAAGTAAAAACACTTTATTCTTCAGAAAAGAGAAAAGAGTAGAAAAACAGGAGCTCTTATAGAGGATTGTTATACTGTAATGAATGCTTGCCAAACTCCCCAGCTACAGAGAGGACACCTTGGTGGCTGTGCAAATCAGACAGCACTCAGCTTCACCTTCTGCATACCGGAGTGGGAGATTTCCATTCTCTCCTCAGCTCATGGGAGCTCTGCAGAGACCTTTCACATCACTCTTGGTCCCTCTATGAAGTTTGTGTGTTGCTATGACAGCAAGGGTAGCTTGAAGAACCTTTGCCAATCTGTAGTCCTTTTCAAAACCTTGAACTTCAGTGCCAAAAACATGGATATGGAAGAGTTCAAGGATTTTGAGCCCCTTTTTGAATTAGATAGCTTGGTGCAGGAGATTGGTTGGTACTAGTGACAAGGAACTTTTGCTAGATTCAGAAGAAAAAAACAACAGAAGAGAAGCGACAAAAGAGATCTGAGTCAATTAGGTCATAAAAAACCATGGAATTAGTTCCTAACACTGCAAATGCCATTAGATATGTTACTAGGAAAAATGGAGGACTAAATTTAATTATTTCTGTTTTAAAAATCTGATACTTAACAAATACAAAAGTTCCTTAATAGTTGATTTTGAAAAAAACCCTAAAATTAATAAAACTCAGATCTTGATTTCCAGTTTCTAGACTTCCCGTTCAATCTGACTGGAAAGTTGAAGAATAAAAGATTGCTGTTAATAAATCAGCCCCTAAAAGACACCAGTAGGCATTACACATGGTGCTTAATAGAAGAGGGCATACTAAGAAAGTTCCAACAGTCCTTTCAAATTAAAACTCAAGAATAAACTCAAAGTAACCTTCCTCAGGTTAAAACAACAATCAGTCAGTATTTTATTCACAGGTTTTTACAGCTTCTTTTCTCATGTACAATAACTTTATTATACTTGTTTCAGATCTTTCTTGAATATCAGTTGCCAAGGATGCATAATTTTGCTGAATTTTAGAGCAGTTGATCTTTCCATGTAGAAATATTTAATTTCTTGTCCTCAGTATTCATATGAGAGGGTTGTTTAGATACCTTTCTCCTCATGCAAAGATTTCATCTTATTACTATCTTATATTTGGCCTGTCAATCTTACGTACATTGGTTCTTGCCCCTGCACTGTACCTCACATTAAATAGCATTTCTCTATCTCCCTGTTCATAAAAAAAATCTCCTTTAGTCTTAATTTTCTCTGCTAAAGGCACTGACCTCCCTCCTTTCTGCCGTGTTTTGCAGAGGTGTGTTCCTTGCTGGTGGTTCAGAGTCAACCCCTGCTTTTCTTATATCAACCTTTTTTTTTTTTTGCTGGTGTGTTGTTCCCAGTCAACACAATGTTATGTATTCTGGCCAAAGTTCCTCTTATTGATGTCTCAGCAAATGACCTTCATTTTGACCCTACATTTATTGCCAATTGTATTGCAGTTATCCCCAACACCATAAAGTGCTTCTAAAATGGTCTTGTGATCCTTATCTGTATTGATGATGCCTGAAATCCAACTGATATTGTTGGATTTGGTTAACACAGTACTAGAGATTTGTCCATGCATGTCCATTCCTGTGCAAATGCCTGCTTTTCTGCATACATATAAAAAAGTTTAAAATACCTTGTTGTTTTTTCTTTTAAACAAGAATTTCCAGTGTAGGAATCCAGAGTGGATGGCATTTTTTGGTGGGTACCTATCATACTGAGGTATTTGACCTCCTTACTCTCACTTAACTATCTTAAACCTAAAGAAAATGAGTGGAACAATTTCTTTTATATTTACTAGTACAAGCCATTACTTGTAAGGAAAGGAATAAATCTGCCTGGATCAATTTGTCTGGACCAATTTAACTAAAGGTGTATTTTTGTCATTAAACCACATATTGCATCCTTAATAATTTTCTCATATTTCTTGATAAGAGTAATCTGTGAAATTTCACATAGTGCAAAAATGTACAGCATCTGTCTGCTAGAAGAATAGAATTTCTACAAGCAAAACCAGCATACAGTTTCTTGGGAGAACAGGGGAGGGATTGATTCTTCTTGTTCTCCTGTTGGATAAGATGTAAAGCTAAATTTCAAGGTGGAGAATCACCCAAGAGATTGTTCAGACTCCCTTGATACATGAGATATCTTTGACACTATTGCATGGATTCTTCTGTACTTTTTTACAGGAGAGTTGATCAATGCATTAAATACTTAAAATATTTATTGCTTAGGGGACAGGGTACAACATTACAAGAAATGAGATCATTCTCCACAATGCTACAACATATGAAAATTAAAACTGTATTTTTCCCCTTCTCAGAAGAATTATGCATGTGACAATTTTTCTGTGAATAATTAAAGTACAGAAATGCTGAGGCAATTGAAAGTTACAGGTTTTCAGAACCAATTAATATTTATTCTGTTTTAAAATAAGTCATTGTGCAAATTGAGGAAACAACATTACTAGGCATTTTCTCTTTAGTGTATTCCAATTTAATGTCAGCTGCTAGGTAAGATTTAACAATATATATCAATTTCACTACATCAAACTCATTGACAAGAGACTTGCTTCCCTTTCAAGAGAGAAATGAAATTTTGTGCAGTGGAAAGGGGGTGGTGGAATTGTTCTGGATGCAGGTTGTGTGCACTAACACAGTGTTTAATTATTTAAGTGAATGGAGTAAGGATGCTGAATATATAGATGCAGATACCTCTGTTTGCATCAGAGTATGTGCAGGGTGACCTCTGCAAGTGCAGCTCCAGCTGCACTGGGATGCTCCTGGAGGCTGGCAGTTCAATCTCCACATGCACTTAACCCTCCAGCTCAGCTAATGTGCCACCAAAGGTGAGACAGCTAATGCTTTTCATCAATGCATACAGAGTGTTGTGTTTGTGTGGGCAGGCATCACACCCAGCTCCAGCTGCGCTTCAGCTGTGAAAGAGACATTACCCATTTTGTGAGCCGTCAGCTTGTCCATCTGGGGCTGGAAGAAACACTCAAGCTTGTGCCAGGGCTGCACAGCAGAGCTGCAGTGCAATCACAGGAGAGCCCTGCTGGGACAGGGAATGCATTAGAGATGGGGGCCAGGTCAGGATGTCCTGAGTTTTAAAAAGGGAAACGTCGAGAGACCATTATCCATCGCTTCAGAGCTTGCATTCACACCAAACTGTGATTTAATTGAATCGGTTTCATTTTTCCAGTGAAACACAGTGTGTAAACACAGGCACAAAGGATGACCAGGGACTGTGAGAAGGTAGAAATCATAAAAACCTCCCATTACTGACATTTAATCAGCCCTGATATTATGCTGTGTACCTCCACTAAGAACATAGTTGCTTCCAGTCCCCAAATCGGGTTGCCTTTCCTCATACCTGTATCTGCTTTTTAATTCCTTGCAAGGCAGCAGCCAGAAGTGTTTGTGGATGTTGTCTCCCCAGGGCCTTGTCTAGTGGTGCCACTGCTCCTGACACAACCTTGGTTTGCATTTGCTCTTCTTCTTCCATGGACACACACATTAGCAGTAACAGCACACTGTCATCCTCAGAAAGATCAGGGTATCTATATTTTTCTGTTACACTATTTCCAGCTGATAAACTCCCTGTTTTCAGTAGAAATTTGCATGATTTCCAGGTTCCTGGTCTTGCATTGGGATGGTTAATTTTAATCCTGTTTTGTAGTATCAATTTCACTTGTTTTCAGATTTTTCCTCTGTGATGCTCTGTGATCCTCTGAGATTGACATTCATTCCTCAGCCCTGTTTTTGGTGCCATGGTAAGAGAATGAATTAATATCTGCTCTGAAATGTATTGATAAGGGGCCGCACTGGCAAATCCGTGTGCCTGTAGTTTTCTTTGTAGAGATCCATTGTTTTATCTCCCTTCTGGCTAGTTTAAAGCATGCATTGAAATTTTACTCACTCCTATTTCCACCATTCTTATAGCTTCCTATGTGGTGCATTATTAAATAATACGCAATTATCACATTTTATTGTTTTACTAAATATTTAATCAAGCTTATTTTAAAAAATCTGCTATTTCAGTAAAACAGGATAAGTTGTTTATTGTGACTCAGCTTCCCAAAGTATCTGTTGCATGGTCTTCTAAAACCTTTCTTAATATTGAAATGAGTCTAGGAGTCCTGTTGTTCAAGTCCCTTTTCTTTGGTACTTGATGTCAGAGTTTATGGATGCTGTTCTGCAGTCATGCAGCATTACTTGTACTGGAAATATTTATAAAAACTCCTTGTTTCTGGACCTGCAATTTCAATTTCATGTGACAGGTCTTTTATTGTGATGGTGGTGATGTCCCCCTTGTCAAGAGACAACTTTTCTCCTTGTCTTGACTCTATAAGTTTCAGTTTAATCCCAGTGGTGGTAAGCTCTTTCCCAAGTCTTCATTTCCATTCCATCCTGTCCTTACCTCACTGCTCAATCTCTTCTTTCTATTAAAGCTAGAGCAAACTATCTAAAATTGAAGCCTAATTTTTCTACTGTCTCCCTTATGTAACTGCAAAGCAAACCTATTACACCACTCTTTTTTCCTTAATACTTAATATGATTACTTCACTTTTCATAGTGTATTCCTTATTTTCTCTGTAAAGTACAGCGAAACCTGAATTTTAAGCTCCAAAATGTGTCTATTAGTATTTTTCTTTTTTTTTTCCCTCTTCACTGACTTCTAATAGCTTTCTGAAAATGACAGCTTATGTGGCCGTTTTTAAAGTCTTTCCAGAATATTCTCTCTTTTCTCATTTTCAATACCTTTTGTATCTTTTACTCAACAATATTTCTTGAGTAAAGAAATCTTTCACATCTTTAATTTCTTCACTATTTCACACTTTATCAAGAGCTTTTTTAGTTTATTTCACAGATTTCCTTTTTAAATTGACAATGCTTTAGACCTATTTTTAATATAACTCTCCATTATATTTAAACTACATTTTCTCATTTTTAGTCAATCCAAGTGTATCTTACATGACCAGCAGTACTATAATTTCCTGAGTATGTATCAAATCCACATCTGACACAGTGTTATCTCTAGTAGGTCTGGTGTTTATTGGACAAGATATTTATCATCCATCATATACTAGAATAAGTAAGATTTGTTTCATTTTCTTCTTAATCTGCATTTGGGAAGTCAATGACTCAAAAGTGATGCATCCCTCTCAGAGTTTATCTCTCTAGAAAATGTGTGGATATTCACCCATTTATAACACCCCACCTGATAGCTTACAAAAAGTACTACTCCAGAAGTGTGGAATTTGATTCTTTGATATAAATCACATTCTCACAAGCTGCTCAGGTTTCAATATCCTCATCCAACAGTTCAGACAAATTCAGTCCTGTGCCAGACAAAAAAGCCTCTGTGACCAATGTTCAGCCCCTCACTTGTGTACTTCCTTTCTCCAGACCATCCACACATTGAGGAGTTTTGGGCTATTGCCACCTTTTCTTTTTTTAAACTTGATTTTATAGTACTTGAATGTCAGGACCCAAAGATGAGGTTGTTTTTCTCCTGACTTTTCTTCATTCTAAACCTTTTAAAGCAGGCACATATGTCCAACCAAATATCAGCTACTTGAGAAGATGAGCTACCTGACAGAACATCCAATAGGCTCTTTGGAGAGATGCTGTATGAATAAAGAAATAAACAAATAGCACAATAGTTGCTCCTGACACCACATCATAGATGTTACTGGGTGCTCAGTAAAGTAAGACCCACCATTATTCTTACACAGTTTTCTTCCTTGCTTAAATGTCATACAATCACAATACTAATACAAAAAGAGATGTCAAAAGTGGTTATAATTACACAACATTAGGCAGATTATAATATTTCTGTCTAAAATGCTCATGCAAAATGCTGGCTCTAATCTACCCCAGAAAAGACTGCTTTTCTGGGCTATAAAACAGGTTATATAAAATAAGTAGTTACCATTATAACATGCCACATTTAAAAATACTGTTATCAAAGTGGCAAAAGAATGATAATGAGCTGATGAGCTTGTAACATCATTAGGTGCTACAGTTGTGCAGCTGAGTGCCTGTACCAGAACCCCAGCACTCACACGTGCTAGGCAAGGCCTTGAAGTGTGGAAGTCTGGAAATACATGCAATATGCAAACCTGCTAGATAACTATTTTTTTTTATTTCAAAGACACGTGGTATTTTGTCATGAACGGTTTAATTTCATGTCTGATCCCATTAAGATGAAAGCTCTTTCTGAGTATTATTGGTACTGTATTTCCACAGTTTATTTAATAATGACAGAGGGCTGAGCAGACAAAGCTATTCTTTGGTCTGTACAATCTAAGAGATAGAAATAGAAAACACAGAGGCCTGGGAAAGACAGAGACAACTTTTAAGTATATCCTCCTATTGTTCTAGAAAATATCATTATGGAAAGAAATGCCTACATACCTGCCAAATGTAAGATGACTGCTTTTTTGTTTTTCCCATATAAAGCATTTTCTAACATTCAGTCCTTAAATTTCACAGTAACCATCCCCTGAATACATTCTGTCTCATCTCCCTTTCTCTATCTATCCCTTATCAGGGATAAATACTATTCATCACCAACCACATTCTCTTGGCACATTTGTGGGTACCAAAGAGCCGTGGAGCAGCCCCTGCATAGCTTCTGACAGAGAATATTAATTCAGAAGGGGAACAGCTACTGAGTCATTATTTCTGAATGGGTACCTATCTTTACTTGCCATCTTAGGAGCTGCTCTATATGGGTGCATTAATTAGACTATTTTAATTAATTTGCTGGCAGCAACCAGCTTATCAGTATGTCACAAATATTACATACCCTGCCTAACTATTGTAGATTGTTGCTAAGAGCATCTTTATATTAAATGCCTGTTGGTTAAAAACAAATCCATGGCTCAGGGAGCCTCCTTGGGACTGAGGATGTGCTGGGTGTGTGGAGTTCCTGAGAGCCTCCAAAAGGTGAAGCTGGGAGAGCTGGAAACATAGAGAGGAGGCAGGAGAGCTGTTCTCCAATCTTCAGTACCTCCATGTGTGTGTGGACTGTGAAGTACCATCTCATGGTAACAGCTTTAGTTATTTTATTTGTAGTGTTGGTGTATAACTCTAGGTTAGGCATCTCTATCCTTTTTTTCATAAAGGGAAATGTCAGCAACAAGGGCAGAGGTAATGTGGTGGTCAAACTCTGGTCAGCCTGGGAGGTGGGGGACGATATGTGGGGGATTGGTTGGCTGCTCCTCCATGCCTGCAGGTCAGGGACCCTGAATAAACCCCTGCTGCATTCCTCTTGGTGGGGCTCAGTAGATGAGGGAGGGAAGCTTACTAGTCTTACTAGTATGCAGTAAAACCTCTGCTTACTCCCTTTACAGCCATGCTGATGACCTGACCCATTCTTATTTGGTGTTACCTCCTCAGGCTGCAGTGACGTTTCTTCTTCTACAGATGCACAAGACAGAGGTGTGTACGTGGAGAAGTAGAGCCTTTTAAGGGCACTGAGCCTGAGTAACTCCAGAACTGAATACACTTAATTTAAAGAGCTTTAATTGAAGTTAATTTAAGCTTTAAATTAGGTTTTTGGGACCCTTAACTGATGAAGTTCATGCAAACCACTACTCATCACACAGCAGGTAATACATGGCACTGGAATATACAGACAAGCTGGTAGAAGGAAAAAAGTTACAGAGCTGCATGTCCCTACAATGGTTCATATAAAACACAATTATTTATATAAAAGGCTGGGATCCTTTTCCAAATTTCCAGAGAGGTTTTTCTAGAAACCAACTTTTTCTAGGTCTGATGGGTATCACCTTCCCAGCCTCTCTTCTCAGACTCTGCTTGTTCTAATGAGATTAGAAAGGAAGAATATCTATAAAATACTTCCTGAGACAAAGCACTAAGAGCAGCTATGGTTTGGGCAGTTGGAATTTTAAAATGTTTTATAACTACTATATCTCTCTGCAAAATCAGTAGTCCTTACAGCTTTTTTAAAGAGAAGCATTACTACCCATCCCTGAAGGCTTGTATGCAGCACCATACAGAATATGTTTTTGATGGAGCTGATATAACTTCTATATGTTAATTTTGTTGGAAAGTCCTCAAATGTGTTACATGCATTTAACTTGAACCTACAAATTCAGCAGTGCAAGATGGATGAGAATGAGTAAGTTTTTTGGTGATTCAGTGTTATCAGGTTCATAAAAGATAAATGGTGTATATACCAGCTATGTTAACCTATTTCAGCTCCATGCAATATAAAATGATACCTTTAGTCACAACAGAACAACTTTGTAGAGGGATGAGGTCAGATAAAGGACTCGTAAATAAAATGCTTTTGGGTTTCAAAAAAAGCTTGCTACCACCCATTGCAAGAGCATATTAGGAAGTCTAAATCATTGCACTGGAAAAGACAATGTTCTGTCATAATCTGGAAATGGTCAAAGACAGAGATAAATAGAGTCATTCCCACATGAAAAGAGTGGAAAGGTGATGATGCAATGACTGGCATTGCAACATGACTTTTTGGGTTTTCTTCTATAAACAGTAAGAATCATTTTGAGCCCTCCTTTGACAGAAACAAAATGTTGATCAAAGTGTTCTCAGATATTTTTGCAGAAAACGACTGAATTGATATCCACTGATATTCTGGCAGGTCTTTTTGTTTGGTTGTTTTCTGTAGTTTGTTTGGGTTTTTTTTTTTTAGCAATTCCAGTGTTTAGTGAACGTCTATCCTTGTAAAAATTGGGCTAGAGGTAGAAGGAAGAATTTGAATATCAGATTTAATTTCTTGCAGTATCTCTCTTCCTTCCCAGTTCTATCTTTTTTCATTTTGCCACTGAAAATGGAAGAAGAAAAGAAGGTATATTTCCAACCAAAACTTATTTAAAACAACCCCAAACAGCAGGTTCTGCATGTACAAATCATAGACAATAACCAAGCAGGGAAAGGACAGACTTTCACTGCCCTGCTGACCTGATTCCCCCCTCCCCTGCTAAGAGCAGGACCAAGACTCTCCAGCCCATCATGTATCATCTCTGGTCAAACACCAACTGGCTCTGGGAACTGCCTGAAACTGCCTTCCAGATAACCTGATATTAGAAGTCAAAAATAATTTGAAATGAATGATGCACCGATGATTTTCATCTCTTTCTGATTACAAATTGTCCATAAGCAAGACCCATTTTATCAAATATTCCCTTTTAGAAACATCAAACTACTCTGAATAATTCATGAGGTACAACTTGTTCTTGTGTTACTTGTTTTGAATATTTAGTACTCAAAATATGAGTTGTTTTGATTGAACACATATGCCATGTGGTGCAGCTCTGTCATGCCCGTGCATGACTCCACACTCAGCACTGAGGTCTGCAGCAAGAGTGCTGATGGCAGTGGGCTCAGGGGGCTTCCTGAAGGATTTCCTTCCAGCTTGTCCTCTGCAGAGTTTAGTGGCTTTACAGAATGTACTCAGTGAAAAACACAGAGGGGATGGAAACAAGCCCTGTGGCCATGACTAAGTAATATTTAAAGTTATTATTAAAACCTTTCCCTGATGTACAAGCTGGGGACATGTGTAGTGTGTTCTGTCAGGGTCTGTTCTGGTTCTTTATGGGAGTATTAAAAAACTTCTATGATTCAAGCTAAACTCAGCTTGAATCCCACTCATGCCTCCATTAAAAATGTTGCATCACAGTGTTTTGCACAAGTGCTGAAACCAAGCAGACCTTTCTCCTCCTTCAAAAGTCCTTTTGGAAACTTCTAGTTCCTCACCAACACTGTCCAGTCTGCAGGAATAGTGATAATAACTCAGCCTGTCCCCTGAGCATCTTAAGCTGGACTTCATCATGACACATGAAGATACTTGACTTTCATCATAATCTCTGAGTTTATCCCAGGCAGATATTTTTCTTCTTTTTCATGCTAATATCATTTGTACTATGTACCTGCTCACAACTGTTATTTTTGTAAAGCTTTCCCAGATCTCTGAAGCTGTATCATAAATACTGTTCTCTTACTTTCTCACACTGGAGCTGTTTCACTCCTAAAAATTAAGACAAAGTTTACCAGAGCAGGACTTTGAACAAGGCAGGAACTTGGCAAACAGCTAGAGATTTTGTAAATCAGCAGGTCATCATGGTTTTTTTCCTAGATTCTGATGAAAAATAATTTTTGTTGAACATTCCTGAACTATTTTGCATACTGCGTACTTCTCTTTCTACAGAGAGGCTTCTGGACAGCACCATACCTCTTTCACTGTCATTCTGTCTGAAAGAGGGAAAAATCACTAGTCTTTGCACATATTGCATTGTTGTAGCAAATCATATGGCAAGTAAGGGAAATTTTTCAGAAATCCTTGCTGTAACTGGATTTCTCAATTGCATGGTGAATCAGCCTCAAGATACTTCTCTTCCCTAGATTTTGGGGAATTTTTCCTACATCTTGTGGGTTGTAGTACTCCATATGCTGCAGTGGAACATGTGAAATGGGGCACACACCTCTGTGTTCCATATGTGTGCTCATCTTGATTCATTGCACCATGTGAGGATGAGGACTTTTCCAAACCTGAGGATGCAGGAGTGATTTTGCTGGTAAGGATAATTAGACTGTTCAGACTGGATAAAGAATGCCCATCTGGGAAAGAGTCCTAGGCCAGCAATTCCAGTTATTCCATGCAATGATATTGTAAAGCTGGTTTGTAGCCCTGTAGAAGGATTAGGTGTGGTATTTGCTCCTGCAGTGTGTGCTACATGGCTGTGGTTATTTCATGCATTACCCCTGATCTGCACATAAGAAAGTAAAGGTGCACACTTCCACACTTGGAAGTGTAAGCTTGCTGAATCTATACTTAAACTTCAAAATAAACAACTAATGTTCAGAGGCATACTGTTTCTTCCATGCCACAGATGTAATATCACTCAAAATGTTATCCCCTCTGTTTAAAAACACTGGTCCTAGCCACCCTTCAGTTCAGATGAAGAATCTGCCAAAAGCCATGAGAACAGTTATGAAGAGAGCTGAGAATAAAAAAGAGCCTCCTGACTTGGCATCTGATTCACCCACTTTGGTCTGGCATTATGCAAGGAAGCCAAGTGAGCTGTTGGTGCCTTAGTTAGCATTCTGTGGCTCCAGACTGCACTGATCTCATTTAGGGTAGCACAAAATTCCTGTGTTTTTGGCCTCAGCACATGGATTTACGAAACTGAACTCGAACGATCTTCTGAGGGGAAAAAAGGCAATTATTTTTGTCTTTCAGTATCTTCTTTACTCTCACACCTCTTTTGCTGACTTCTAAAAGCTAGAGATAGTCTGTGCTATGACCTAAACCTGCTGATGGCTACGCAGTTTGAGCAAGAACCAAACAGTTTGAGTTCTATGTTTTTTATGATTTAAATTGATTTTCCACACAATCTAATTAAAACAAGTTGCTGTCACAGTCTCAGATTAGGGTTTTACCACATTATTATCACTCACTCAGTATACCTTTGTCTAGAAGCTTCTGTACTTAAGTTTCCCAGCATACACAATAAGGTAAGTACTCAATTTAACAAATCTTTCACATGTGCTATTGATCTGCTACAAAGAAATTGGTGTTTGCTTCAAGGGACGCTGCTGCTTAACTTCAAGGAGAAACTAATTTCAACCTAATCACTAAAATTTGCATGTACAGTACATATTGCAATTAGAGTACTCAATATTGTTAAAAGGAAAATACTTTTGGGTCTGTAGTTTGGGGACACTTAGAAGAAGGCAAAAGGAAATGTCTTAATTCTGATTTCCTTGGGGGAAAGTGTTGGAAGAAGGAGGATGGAGAAAGGGATTTTCTGAGTGGAATAGGGGAGGATGGCCAAAGTCTGTCTTTGTTTGGGATACTCCTTGAGGCAGATGTCATATGTGAATAACTCTTTTATACCAACATATTTTCTATTGGAAAATCAAGCCTAATAGATTTGCCTCACTTCAAGCTCTTTACAAATAAAATGATAAAAAATTCTTCACACTTATGCCCAGGATATTTTCACACTGCTGTTCCTGGGCATCTCTGTACATCAGCTGCCATGCAAGGAGTAATCAAGCTTTCATTCTGCACTGTCCAAGCGGCAGGAACTCTGCAACAGAACTTCAAACAGGGGAAAAATAGGGGGCATGTCTAATATTTTTGTTTGACTTGGCATCAAAAGTAAAAATCAAGAAATAATGAAAAGAAATTTTTTTCAACTTCATTCTATATAATGTTATTTAGATAAGACAGAAATTATTTCACTTTTGAGAGGGGAGAGATTTGCCTCTGGGTTTGACTTTTCCCTTGCATTGTCTTTCACATGGCAGGCCCACTCACAGCCTTGCTGAAGGCTTGGATTCCAACTGCTTCTTATTTTCCAGTGAAAAACTGTCCTACAGGAAAATTTTGGACAAATGGTGCTCAACAGTAATATTTAAACTCATGATTGAAAGAAGAAGGAAGATGCTGTCTATACCAGTTTCTAACCATAGCAGGAAAACTTCAGTTTGCATGAGTGTTTTTAGCCTTTGACCTTGCCATGAGACTGTTAGAGCAACACCATTGGCAAGAAATTAGCATAAAAGGTACTGTCTGTCTGTCTCCTCCCCATGGAGCTAACTCTGGGGAAATGATTTTTTGGGGAATATTCAGTGCAGCTTGCAACTTACTTTCTGATCAGCAGTAATCAGGTTTAACAGTAAACTATTAAAGGTGTCACTTTTGGGGAGATCCAGAGTGGAGCGGTCGTCAGTAATCGAGCATGACGCTTTGAGAAAGAGAAAACCATTACTGCAGGGTAAAACCAGCTGTGCCTGGGAGTGTTTCCAGGTGCTGGGAGGGGATCCTGAGCACAGCAGAGCTCCCACAGTGGGCCCACACAGGGCAGGTGGTGCTCACCACAGTTCAGGGACCATTACCTGAAGTGGTTGCTCAGATGTGGGCTGTGGTGAGCCCCTTGGCCTCCTTGCCAGGGCTGATCCCTGACATGAACCCTTTCAAGAAACTCACAGACGCAGCAGAGCTGGAACCCTTTCTGCAGTGCACAGGTAAGAGAGAGATCAGAACAAAGAGAAATCATTCTGGGAGAAGAGGAGAAGGGTCTTTGAAGACCATTACCCTGGGAGCACCTTCATCAGAGGTGTGTTTCATCTCTAAAGTTGTAAGTTCATCAACCACACTTCTGTTTCAGGATGATGCTTTCCCTTTATGTGCCAAGTGTCCTTAGAATGGCTAATCTACCTGTGTGCAACCCTGTTTTGCCAGACTGATATCATCTCACACCTCAGACCTCACAGAAATTGATGCAACACTTCTTTCTAAAAGATAAAAAAAAACAAACAAACAAAAAAAAAAAAGGAATGAAAATCATACTAAATTTCATTTCTAATTACAGAAGAAAGCAGCAGTCTGTGCAATGTTTGTTGCAGAGAACTGCTTTAAGTTGCAGAAGTCTTCTTTCAGTGGGGCAACCCTCAGCACCTTAAAAGTGGTTAACATAGAACTGATTCAAGGGCTGTTTAAGCTAGTGGGAGATCTTAATTTTGAAAAAGTTCAGTTTGAGGTCACAGATGGAAATTATTGAATAACTGGATCAGAAAGAATATACTCCTGAAGAGAGAGATGCATAGAAGCCTGCTTCAGAGCACCAGAGGATTCAGAGAAGAATTCTCATGTTCAAAGCATGAGAAGCAACAGATCAGAGGGAATGGAGTGGGGTAGCTGCAGAAACAGAGCTCAACTGCAGTGTTCAGTGGAGATAGGAAAGTCTTGCTGTACCCAGCCTGGGATCATTCATCATCTCTCCCTAAAAGAGCCAAAGGACTGTGATTACAAGTCAGTGCTTTTCATATTCCCCCAAGTTTCCTCTAACTTCATTGAATTGTTTAAGTGAGCTAGACCCAGAGGAAGTGGGGAAAACAGAACTCCTGGTAGCCTGTTGTCCCAGAATCTGCTGGTTTTCATTGGATGAGCCAGTAGTCCATGCTCATACCCTCAACATGCGACACTTTCACCTGAACGTTGCTGTCCAGCTATGGATCTCATGGCTTACAGGATTTTAGGGATGGACTTGCTCCACGACAGTCAAAAAGACATTACTTCATACCCTGAATAGCCAGATGACATAAATTTTCTGCAAATCATTCCTTCACATATGTCCTCCTCCTTGACCCATTTCCTTTTGTTGTGTTTTAAGTAGGATGAAACAAAGACCATCAGGAAATCTTTACAGTTTGTGTCCTTTGCACTGACAGATGATACTTTTCAATGGGTTCAGTCTTCCTTCACAGCAGGGTTAGTAGTAAAAAATCACCTGTATCATGAATTATGTACAAATTTTAGTTTATATTGGTTTATTTAGAGCAGGATGCTGGATCTCAAATTTTCCTGGCCTGAGGAAGGTGGGTTTGCAACTATGAGGACAGCTGTCCCTACAGCCTTTTGCTCCTCCATGAGGGGATGTGGCTGCCTCATTTCAAGGAATATAAGGAGGAAGAGGAGTGGGGAAGGAGGATTTGATAATTTTGTGCCAAGTCTTCAGGCAGGAGTGATTCAGCAAGGGGCTGATAGTGATGTTTTCTTTTCATAGGGAGGTGGAATCTTCTTGGTCACCTAACCCAAAATATTGAGGCTTCATCCAGTTGAGGTGTTATCTACCTCTTTAATAAGACTATGACTCAGAGAGAGCTGATGATGATGGCTGCTCCTCTGTGACTATAGAACTGCAACCCTTATCAAAGGCATAAATTACTATTATTTTCTTACCAGATTGAACATCTTTCTTAAATATATGAAAGAAAAATTGCAGGTTGTCTAGTGAATTTTCTTCTTGGAAAAACTGCCTATTCTTAATATACAAGTTCAATGAAAGTTCAAAAGTTTATCAGTACAAAGACTCTATTCTAATAAATTATCTGCCAGCTTCTCAGCTCATATTTTGATACTTTGAATTAAGAGATATTTTTGTACTGCCTTCATGTAAAAGTAATCAAACAGCACTTTTCACAGGCATATCACGACATCTATTAAGCATAATCAAACTACAGATAGTGTTAGTATTAGAGAGCTCCTGTGTAACATTATTTGTCAATCACCAAAGCAAGCTAATACTGACTGCCACAGGACATTATTTTCCTCAGCCAATAGAATTCCAACAGGTTTCACCCTATGGAGAATTGACACAAGGCAATGCTCATGAACAATGAGTTTGAAGGTAAATAAGATTGAGTTATATCAGATAAATCAGATGTTTCCAAATTTCCTGGACTCTGTGACTCTCACTCAGAGGGAAATAAAAGAGCTGTTGGCTGTAATCTCAGTGCTATTGTTAGTACTGTTAAACAGCCTGCTCTGGAAAATGTGTGAGCAGGAAAAAGCCAAGTCAGAGAGCACGCAAGAGCAAGGTATCTATCTCTATGAGCTGGGGTGAAATAAAGAGCTCAGAACTGTGGAGCTCCCAGGCTGTTCTTAGTTCTTGGAAACAAGAAAAAATTAGCACAGGTTTTAAAGGACTGATGCACAGAAGGAAGCATAGATTTGTCAAGAGTAAGCAATGTCTCTTAGTCTTAGACCACATGATGAAGAGTTTTCAGGCAGGGAAACATGAATAATTCAATATTTTTATGTTAGGGAGATCTTCATGCCAGTTTGTATGACTTTTTTCTAGCATGACTAAGTAAGAATGACCTGGGTGAGGCCTTAAAATGAGGCCAATATTATCTGGGTGATAAGAAACAGCCAGGAGGTACTATTAAAACAAATTTTAGGTGATGAGGTTCTGCAGCAGTCAATCTGTGGTCCAGTTCTCTTAAATATTTTCAATACCAAACTACAGGGGGGTAAATGAAATATGAATTAAACATACTTCAAAAAATCATACTACAAAATTGATTAATGATTTTCTTAAAGCCCCTCATTAGAACAGAAAACTTGGAAAATAAAGCTAAAACTGAGAGTTATCCTGACAGCTGGGGAAAGATTATTTGAAGAAGTAGAATGTCAATGTAAAATGCAAGGTACTATTCTTTGGAAAGCTTCATCAAATCCTTCTGGACAGATTGTCCAGCAGGCAGCTGGATAAACACATTGTGTGATAGGAGAGCAGCTGGCTCATGGGTCAGACACAAGGGGTGACAGTGAATGGGGTGACATCAGGATGGGGACCTCTCACTAGGGGGAATGGCGAGGCTCCACCTCAGGCCCTGTGCTCTTCAACATCTTCATACAAAGAGGGACTCAGAAAGACTGAGGTATAAGGATGCATACCTGTGCATCTTGCACATGCTCCATGGGCTGCTGCTGGTGGGGTTGTGTACTTTGAGAGAGAAGGAAGATGTCAAATGGTGCCAGCAGCTACTTCATTATTAAAGGAAAAAAAGAGAAGAATTTCCATTTGAAGCCAAATTATATTCCTTCCTACCCTACCCTTACTGATATCAGCCTTGGCAGATTTTTCTAAAGCCAGGTATAGCCTATCTGCATAATCAGTGAAAAAATCAGGCACAATATCCTGAACTGCACTTTCCTCAAAAAAGTAGATAAGATTGAAAGCCATGCCCAGAGATGAGCTGAAACTTCTATTGGATGAAACATTCTGTACTTCTTGAGCTGTGACTTAATATCTGGGACCAAAATTTATTTGATTATACAAGTTGCTTTGGTTTTCTGTTTGTTTGTTAGTGGGTTTTTGGTTGTTTTTTTTTTCCTGAGCAGAACATTGATATGAGGATGACAGTTACTGCATGATGGGTGGCTGAAGAAAAACTGAACTTTGAGATACTGTTCAGGAGAGAAGGATCTTGCAGAACCAAATTTCAGAGTGGAAGTTTTTCTGTCTAGTGGAAGTTTTTCTGTCTAGTTCAAAGTTTCTTATTTTGAAATATGATAACTTGGTTCACCTTCTAGACTGATACCATAATTTACCATTTACCAGAAATGCAAACAAAATAGGCATCATTACTTGGTTCAGCACTTGTATATGGTGTAATAAACGCTGCCACTTAGTGTGGAAAAAAGTCAGTCCTTTTTTGCCATATGCAGTAACATGGAACAACATTATGTAGCAAGTTTATTGCCTCTGACCTCATGCTTCCTAAATGGCATCAATAAATGCTGAAGATGCCTGTGACATTTTTGATATCTCAGATGACACATTTCTAGAGTTTAGGGAATGCCTGACCAGGACTGAACTTCTCTGGCACATCATCTTCTTTTCCACAACATATTGTTCTTGGATCTATCCCAAAACATACACAGGGTTGGTCCAATGTTGAGAGTCTTTTTCTTGGGCAATTCAGCTTTTATTTTGAATGCAAACCTAATAATATCACGTCTAAGACTGTTTATTGTTTACTCTTCATCCCTGAAGAAAAAGTAAAGAATGTTCTAGATAATTCCAATCAATTCTAGAAGAGTCAGACAACGTTTAACCAACCTAATTTTTTTGATACTTCTTTGTCTTTTCTTTTTATTGTTATTCAGATTTTTCATAAAAACTGTGTTCCCAGTTTATTACCATTTCCTTAATGCACTGTCCTGTTATTCTTGAAGATGCTGGAAAACTTGGTTTGAATATGAACAGAAAATTACCCTAAGTGGACGGTTTTGTCAGCTGGAAATTACATATTTTTAAAGCGCTTAGTTCTGTAAATTATCAAATGTTGACAAGCAAAGACTGATGAGGGGGCTGAGAACACTTAAAAATTTGCAATACTCTATCAAAATTATCAGAGAGAAGTCATTTCAAGTAAAGTGTAAAATACAAAGTAATACCTTCTCTGGCATCTTTATTATTTTATCACTGTATAAAACCAGAATGCTGTGTGGAAATTATACCTTTTCAGATACATCAACTTTTTTTCCAAAGTTTAGACACATTCTTGCACTGTGAAATATTTGCCACATTCTGTTCATGCTTGTAAGGTCGTGACTAAGATAAATAGATTTTAGAGAAACATTAGAGTGGGAGTACGTGGGAGGAATTTAATTTGTATTTTTAGCAGAGAGAATTATAAAATCTTGTTGAATTTTGTGCTCGATTCCATCAGAAGGGGATATGACAATGGATCCTGTAGAACATACATCCTTATAGAACAGCGCAATTAGAACTGGTATGAAATGGAATATATCATGGAAAGCTAGTGACTAACATCTGAGGAAAACAACTTTAAATCCTGACATTTAGAAGCATGGCAAATGGATGCCGATGGCAACAAGATTTTAAATAACTTTGAAAGGGTGTAAGACTTGGCCCAGTTTCTCTCTGAGCTAGTGACAGGACTCCTAGTGCATGCTAATGAGAACTGGATGAGGCACCAAATCCTGAAGATTTTATCTGGCACAGCATGAGTCCCCACTGTGGCACAGCTCTGCCAGAACCATGTCCTGTGCTGTCTGTTCCTTCAGGACACTGCCACTCCCACTGACCTCTGCCTGCTTGCTTCAGAGACCTGTGGCTGAACCAAAGCAAGACTATTTAATGTGTATTTCTGCTGCAGTGACAGATTTATTTTGAGGAAGGTGAAGATCATATTTGGGAGGCACAAATGCGATTTCCGCAGGATGGACGATGGAGGTCACTGTGAGTGAGAATGGACCAGGAAGAAATAAGGCATCCAGCTGATGCATTTAGGTCTTTGTTCAAGTTTTTTGAGTGATATAGGTATAATCTGATCCAAAGACAAGCACACCTCTTGGTAAGATAGGAATGACTACAAGCATAGGAGCAAATGTCTGAAGACTGAGCTCTTGAGGGACAGCAAGGGATGAATAGAGAAAGAAACTGTACAGAATTATGCAGGAGTCAAGGAGAGTCAAGAAGTCCCAGGCTTGGGAATGCTGAAACACTATCTTCTGTTGTTTACATCCTGTTGTAGAGGAGTAAAGCTGAATTTGGGACATGACTGTAATGTTTAGTAGACTGAGTATTGTAGCTACAAGACAGTGACTTTACTGGAGAATAAACACAGGAAGAAAGCTTTGATTCCAAACTAAATCCTAATCCAAATGAAACCTAATCACAAAATGAATAGAAATAGGCCTGCAAAAAAATCATACTTTTCAAACATGCCATCAGTTTTGCCAGGACGTTGATGTTTTCTAACCCTTTAAATTATATTAACTGGGCTCCTTAGGAGTCTTTGAGACAAAAACCTCACAGCTTGACACAGACTCAAAATTTGTACTTTTTCCATGGCTGCTGGTAGGGTGCTCTACGAACTTCAATTGTAGATGTATTGCACATTCATCTTTATTTCTCAGTTGGGCTGTGTCATTGACCTTTCTCTTCCCCCCCACGTGCTCAGTAACAGTTCCAGCTTTCCTCAGCCTGGGACTTTGTGACAACAGCAGTTGCAAAGGGGACACTTGAGAAGATCCTTTGAAGGCAGCTTTAGAGGCTGAGGTGCTCTTAGGACAGAGGCAATTACACCATGCCCAGGAACTGTGCCCCTCAGTACCAGGGCAATCCGTGCACTGGCCCCCCTCAATGGCTAGCGTGGCTTGGGCTCTGCTGTTTGCACAGGAAAGCTGAAAACAGGAAGGGTGTCCTGCTTTACCTGAATGCTGAGCTGACTATTCCAAGCATCATGCTTAGTCCCTCTCTTCCTCAGGCATGATCAGAGCAAGCAGTGTTGTAGTGTTGGTTTATAGACATAGTGCATTTATCTGACAAGCAAAAGAATTTGTTTAGTACTAGTTACGTGACACTTCCAAGTCCTACTCGAAGCTGCTGTTAAAGGTTTGCCCATGCAATCTGGAGCTGGAGCCAAGATGCAGCACTAAAGGGTGTTGAACCCACCTGTGCTGTTCCTGTTTTTAATATTCTGTGCCTTTAACTGGAATGATTGCAGTCACTCTAAGATCACTAACAGAGAATACCTGTCAAGGAATAATGAATATTTGTGGATCAACCGTGTTAATCAGCTCGTTTCAGTCTGCGTGTATTCTTACAGCAAAGTGATTGCATGACACGCCTCACTTAGCATTCATGCAAAAAGTGGCAGGAGCCATAGGAAGAATAGAAAAACCTCTTGGGAATACCTGTGAAGTGCTGCAGTGTAGGAAGGACAGTGCTGTGACCCCAGGGAGCAGACAGCAGGCACTTCCAGGAAGCAGGTTTCCTCTCTAGAGGGATTATCTTGGTTGTGTGGGCTTTGTTTGGTTAAATAGGTACTTGTATAGGTGGTGGTGACTCACTGGAAAGAAAGGGTTGAGAAGTCAGGAAAGGGAATAAAGAAGATCCATAGCGGGACGTCTGCTGTACTCTGGCTCCTCTGCACTTAGGATACGTTTTTAATCCTCATCTTGAGCTTTTCCATTGCACATTCATTTCAAATGCAGGATCAGTGTTTTGAAGGGCATTTTGTAATGATTTTATCCAGATTCAGATTGTTTGCAATCCAAAGGGAAAGCATGCATTCTTTGACAGGCAAATAGAAAACATATCTGAGCATGAATCAAAAGAATGACTACAGCCGGCACGTTCTGTACCCATTACTGAATACACAAGGCTCTTTCTGTTTGTTTAGGTACTTTGTCTTCTGCTGTCTCTGGTTGGACTGAGTGTAAACTCAGAAATGAATAAGAATGGTTAAAATGACATAACATAATCTTCTTGAAAGATTCCATGTTTCAAACTTAGATTCCTAAGTGAAAGTTACCAAAGGAACACCTCGCAGTTGTCCCAAGTAGATCTTTCTTCAGCACATCAGAGGTTTGGATATCCAAACTCCATAGGTACACTGGTGTTCTTCTGATATAATTTCCCAGGCAATCCCAGGCAAGCTACATATTCTTTGTGTAATGGAAAAAGGTTATTTTCACAAGGTGAAGAGAAAAAGTTACAGCACATTATGGTTTACACTTCTCAGGAGAGAGCGTTTCATATCCCATAAAAAACATTATCTGAAACTTACTGTGAATGCCAGAAAAAGCAACATTGTGCCTTTAAAAGAGATGTCTGATTCCTGAAAACATTTTCTCTCTCATATTTCCCTACTCACAAAGTAGCTTGCGTTTATCAACAAATCCACTTGGCCCCCTAATAGCGACCTAGAGTAAACATTTGACATTCTCTGCTTTCAAGATCCTCTTTGTTTAGGCACGTATTGTTAATTTCTGTGTCTTTTGTGTACTGCCAAAAGGAAAGGCAAATGATACAAGGGATGTTTTGCATTATCAGTTGTGGCAGAGTTTATGCCTGTGTATATCTGATCCTCTTTTATTGCATTACAAGCGATAAACTGCTGAGCATACAGCGGTCACTAATGTCACGTATTTTCACACTGGATTTTTAATTTTAAATGTATAAGATGCAAGGTGGCTAGCTGTCGAGATTTCTTGTCATTTGCAAAACCTGTGAAAATCTCCTGTAATAAAAAATTTCTTCCTAATATCACTGCTCAACTAATTTTAAAATATGAATGCCTACTCTGCCTGTGTTAGGCAAGCGCTGTTTCCCTGCCTGCCCAGTTACACAGTTCAATCACCTGTGTCAGTTTTGGAGCAACTTATCTCATCAAGCACACCCCCAATTGCTACTCACCAGTGCCAAACAAAACAGCAACACTGACCCTGTTAAATGTCAGACAACATAGGGGAAGAGAGAGGGAGTGGCAAAACCCCCATAAAATTAGAAAAAAGCCAGGCGTAGATGTTCCTGTAAAATATATGGGTATGTGAGTGCACCTCTGTTCTTGTCACGATTTTCTGTCTTGGGAGAGCTTGATAACATCAATATAGAACTTTGAAGGGAGGAAAAAATGACATAGGGAATATGTGCCTGTTTTGTCCTGGACTTTAGATTTCTTTGCTGACAGGAGCTGCTGTCATATACACTGCTTGCTTTATCTGACAGAAGAAGTGGAAACTCCAAACATAAATCTATCAATGAAGCAACTTGCTGCCTTGCCTTTCAGCTCTGGATCTTGCAAGCCAGATTTCAGAGCTTACTGGAAAAAAAAAAAAGTGAACTAGGAAATGTTTACAGCAGAGGCTGTGCCTCAGTCTAGTATCACCCTGAGAGATGAACCATCAGCACAGCAGAGGTGGCTTAGCACGTCCTAGCCAAGGTGCTGGTTTTCAGCCTCTCATAGCTGAAGACACATAGGCTACCTTACTGTGCTCAGTTTTCAGCAGATGAAGGGCAATATTTAAAGATACTTTAAATATTATTTAAATATTTGTCTTTTTCTAGGCAGGGCTTTTCAATTATTTTGACCCCAGACTCCAGGACTGGCACAACATGTAACTGCATGGCCTCTTCAGAGGATCACTTCCAACATGCTAGAAGTGGTTTTTCCCCTCCTCTGTGGGGTCACCTCATTCTTTCCACCAGAGAGGAGGGGGGGGGGGGGGTGGTTAAGGCATCTCTCCCCACAGCTCCCCAGCTGGATCTTCATCTGGTCCCTGGGGAGACAGAGGGTGGGTGGTGGCAGAGACCCAAGGGACCCAGAACTTTGTGTTGCACAGCCACATTCTTCACACCTTGTGGATGCAGCCACATATCTGCAGTCAGCTCAGCAGCTGCAGGTGGGGTATGAATGATTTCACTGCTTTTTTTCTTGCTCATTATAGCTTATGCAGTGCAGCTGTGCTGCTTCACAGGGGATGCAAGGTATCCTGTGAGTGTAGGACACTGGTGTTAAATACAGTGCAGGACATGGGAACTGTGTCGTGTGCAGCCTCCAGGATGCTACAAGACATTGTGCATTTAGCTTTTTTTGGCACTTTCTGTGGCTGCAAGAATCCTCACCAGCCCACAGCTGCACAGCTCTCCAGGAGAGGAAATGATGACAGTCTATTTGTAGGGGTCTATTGTGTTATCTTTACTTAAGAATCGCACTTCCCTGGGTGTTACATCCCATTTCCAAGTCCCTCTCGCCCTTTTATCACATCCCTGTTCCCTGCATGTCTGTGCACCTACTTGCTGTTATGTGTCACCCACACTGCAGTGCCTACTCTTGTGTCCCAGTTGTGTGTCTGACAGCACTGAGTCTCATAATCACAAAGCACAGTGCCTGCTGACTGTCCAGATGCTTGACCTGCTGCCTGGACCAGTTTGGCTGAAGTTAAGTTATGCTCTTAACTTCATGCTGTCCCATCTCAGCTTTCCCAGTAGCCAGCTTGGATGTGCCTGACTGACACAAAAGCTCAACATTTGGCGTAGCTACAGCACACACATACTTCCCTCTAAAAAAACTAGAGTACAACTAAAGAAAGTTAACATCTAAAATAAGTTTACTACTATAGTAATTTCCTTCTAGCCCTTAATCGCCTTATTTTCCCCTAGGGTCGAATGTTTTTCATGTTTATTGAAGGATTCCCGAGACTACAATGCCCCTCCCCAAAAGGTGCTCTGGCTGGGAGTGGGAGTTCTGCCAAATTCAGTTATCAGCCTTACCTCCTTGTGCTCCCTCAGCTGATGTTCAGACACAGCAGTGACAACTGGCCTGGTATTAGCTCCACCAGGCATCTAGAAATCTGAAATTTTCCATCTGGAAAAACTCACTTCATCCCTGAATATTATGGCAAAACTTCTTCAGTTTTGGGCGTCAACTCACACTAAACCACTGCTCTTCTCTCTCAAAGGTAAGCAAATATTTGGTGGTGAACAGTTTATTTGATCATTGCTGCTTCCTCCCCCACTGAAGCTCAAAGTGAGTCCAGTTGTTACTAGTGATGCGCCTTAAACTTACCCAGTGCCCCATGGTGGGAGGCCCAGAAGCAAGTCATTAAGGTGTGGAGGCAAACGCCCTGTCCCTTTCCAGAGATGACTCACACCAAATTTATTTGCAGAGTGGCACTCCTTCATGGGAAAGCAAACTGGGTCCTTTTGGCAGCTAAAAATGCTCTTCTTCAGGGCCACCTTCCCCATGTCCTGCCTCCCAGCTGCTGTTTCCAGCTGAACTAGCCAGGCTGTGCTTTCTGTCCCAGAGGAATGTTTTGTAATGCTTTGCATCATTGCTGGACTCGCTGCAAAGTGACCACACTTTAATAGGAGAGAAACCCAGCCCTGCATAGAGATGAAGTTCTGCTTTATAGAGAAAGCTGAGGTCCTTTGGGTAGAGAAACATCATGAAAATACAAGATCATAATCCTTGTCACCATAAAACACACAAAGCATGAAAATTAATATTTCCCTCCATTAATAAAATCACTCTTTTGTGGCAGAGCAGTGCAGATAATTAATCTTCTAAAGAGCACCACACTAGTCAGTTTATTAGACAGTTGCAGCAGCAAGTGGTTAAGGAAGGAACAAAGAGGGAGACTCTCTTTTGTCTGTTGCACTGTCAGGAGGGCAGAAAGGTGGAGTGGAGCAAAAGGGAGAGAAGGAGGAGAGTTTCTCTTAATGCACCGTGAAAAGGTGCTCGTGCCCATATTCATCCTGAAGCACAGAGGGCCAGCAGTCTTCTATGTCTCCCCAGGGTAATAAAAGAGGGCAAGTTTTCTCCTGGCTGCCTGCATAGACTGGCCAAGTACAGGAGAGCTGGGAACAGAGGAGGAGGGCAGCTTCTCTGGCTGGTGCCTCCCCATTCCTATGAGCAGCAGTGAGGGAGCTGAGGGAATAGAACTCTTTCTAGCAGCTTCAGTAAGCCCTACAAAAACCCCAGAACATCAGATCCTAATTGTCTTGGGGATTATTAGTCAAATGCATGAAAGTGAAAAAAGTTTCTCTTCCTCCCTACTTTCTCTCTTCCCACTGTCAAATTTCTGAACTTAAGATATTTTTCTTTTACCTTATATTGTAAATTATGACTGGCAACACCATGTAAGAGAACGTGAAGAAAATAAATTTAGAAGAAAAAATCATCTTAACATGAAAACTTGATGGTAAAATAATATTCTAAAAATCCATTTTTTCATGTACATGGTTTAGAATACCAGTGAAATGGTAGATATTAACTGATGATACATGTGTATAAGCATACAAATTTATGTGACTGGCCTGTTTAGTTACATCTGAATGGATTGCTCACCACTACATCAAAAAAGACTGGAAACTGCTCCTGTGATCTCTCCTATAAATTAAAACTACATAGGTGAAAACTGTCCATGTTTATATTGAATGTATATCTCTTAATTGTTTACATTTTATGTTTCCCCTACACTAAACAAAAACCAGATTAATTTCAAGTTGGGCAACTTATTATGTAGGATAATTATAACAGAATAACAGAATAATAAACTTTCATTACATCATATTTTATTATTTTAGTTAATATTAATATTTTATCATTGTATAGTATATATTGCTAATAATATGAACCACATACTATAAAATACCTATAATAATATTTATTAATTATATATAATAAATAGTTGTTGCTATTAATAAAATATTCTATTATAATTATTCTCATAATAATTTTAACTAAATAATGGAATAATAAATTATTCCAGTAATTCTTGTTACACTGAAATAAAAACTAATAATTTCCTATGACTATAAAGGAAGTAGAGCTGATGACATTGAATGAGGAATTTGTCAGGGAACTGGCTTTTAATTTCTTTTTTTTTCTGCTGATTCCTTTCTTGTGGTATGTGGAGTTCAAGGGGCTTGGTCTGGTCAAACAACTTGTCTTGTGCTCATCTGCCCCATCAGGGGCATGTCCAGTGCCCTGCCAAGGTTGGTGATGATCCTACTGAGAAGGAACAACTCCATCAGTGACTGTGTAAGAGGCAGAGGATTTGGTCTGGGTGACAGGCAGGTGTAACCTCAGATATATATAATATGCACACACTTCTTCACTATTCTCAGGTGTTGCCATTCACAGGCTTTCCTGCCAAGCCTGTTAAGTCTGTACATTTATGAAGTAATTGTCCTCATACAAGGGATGCAACTCTACAGTCACTGTTCTTCTCTCACTGTCCTCTCAGTCTATGGATCTGGCAGGTGGTCAAAACAAATCCTCAAGGTGAGAGCATGCAGATCACAATCCCTGCCAGGCTCCTTGATACACATCTATTCTTCCACCATATAAATTACCTTGTGACATAGCAAGTGTCCAAAAAATCTACCTCCAGAAAGACTTATCACAAAAATGAGTGAGACCCAAGAATATCTCTCAGTTTCTTTCACTTTTTGTGACCTCCAACAAGTAACATGGATGGAGAGCAGAACAAGGGTGAAAAGGCTTTTCTAGGAGGTAAGGGGAAATAAGTCAGAGCAACAGCAGATGGCATTCTTCTACTCTCATAGAAGACAGGACTTCAATTCCTTATTAGCCAGTGGCAAATCTCATTGACAGGATATTGCCAGAACTCAATCCTAGTGTTCCCTGTATCCACATGGATGGGTTGGGAGGTAACACAGGTGTGCATGTTTATGTACTATCTTATTTACTGTAAAAGCTGTGCTATTGGTTTCCATCTGCATTGAGCTCTTTTCTGGGGGTGCATCTTATCTCTGAAGCCCTTATGAGGGTTGTAGCAGTATGAGTATTAGGCATTTCAGTGATGCCTTTTCCTGCTTACCTACACAGTCTTCTCTGATATACCTGCTTTCAGATTTCAGGTCTTCCCTTCCCTTTGAATCACAGCTTTGTGTGCCATGTTTCAAGTCAAATATTCAATTAATTCTCTTTAACTCAGTTACTGCTGACAGGAGAGGTGGTTGGTTCATATATCTCTGCAAAATCTGGGACTTGGAGCCTTAGACTTAGAGACTCCAGTGATTCAGAAGTCTGTGTGCAGGGAGCCCTAGATTTTGTGAGAAGCTTTCTGTTTTCTGAGTGCAGGCACTGTGGGGTTGCAAAACTGGACCAACCCTTTAAATAAAGTTGACTGAAGCTACCTTTGATTGTGTCTAGATAACAAACCTAAAGGAGATCAATAGGTCTAAGCAGTGGTGCCTAAAACCTGCACAGGTGTTTCAGAGGTTTTATTTTGAGCTGAGGATGTAGGTGTTACTGGCCTCTCTAAGAAGCTGCTGCCTCAGGCCTAAAATGCAAACTTAGATGGACCCTGTCCCAACCCCGCGTCATATCACGACAGATACGAGTCTTCCATAATGGCTTCATGTTCACTGTCACATGCTGAGTTTATTCCTGGGAATTAATGGTTAGAGGTGATGTCACCACTTCACCCAGGTGTGAATGTCAGCTCCCACTCTGAATCAACTGGTTGGCTTCTGCTCCCCCTCAAAGACACTCTTTCCCATGAAGCTCAGTTCCATTCTCAACAAAATATTAATAAATAGATAGGAATGTGCATAATTTTTAAAGTTACAGAATAATGGGATTAATATAGAATGACATCTGTAGTGTACATGTAATTGTTTCTGCCATCCTCCACGTGATCCCTGTGCAATTGCCCAGGCACTTGCACAAGTGCAAAGCAAGTCATGTCATCAGGTTATTCCATTTTTTTTAAGTGACTGGACTAGGTGATTTCCCATCTTAAATAATTTATAATTCTGTGCTTCTCATCCTATTTACTGGTAAATTTTTCTTTTTTTCTTGCCAGTTTTCCCATGACACTTTGAGGAAGCTTCCTGTAAACTTCAAGAAGACACTATCATTATTACCCCATCTCTGGGTGACCTTAAAGGATCTTTCCAATACAAATGATTCTATGCCTATGAATTTCTTACTTCCACTTTTCCATAGTGGCTATAGGAGCCCAGCACTGCTCAGGGTGCCAATTTGATCTACGTGTTCCTACCCTGGTAAAAGCAGTACTGATGTGACAGCAGCACTCAGCTTTGAATCTGTGAAAGCTGGTGGCATCTGAAGTTCGGGTAGCCAAAACTGATGTACTAAATTTTCTCAATTTTGGCTTCCACAATAATAATTTTAAAAATCCACATTTTTTTCTCCTCAGAAAACATGTTAAGATGCTAAGAATGATGTGTTTTTGAGAGGTGTCATGGAAAACTTTATGCTGAAGCTAAGTGATAAACTCTAAAGGAGTGCATCATGTGGTTCAGTGCAAGCCAACCATCAGCACCTTTAAGGAGGCTTAAAGAGAATAGGTTGAGCTGAAGCACTTATAACTTAACTGAAACTGGAAAATTTGGCTGAATGTTTATTCATGAAATATGCTATATTTACCTTTAAATGTGAGTGACCTAGAAAATCTGGCACAAAATTTTTTAATTTTTTGAGTTATAATTAAAACAACAACAGCAAAAAGTACTAAAGAACAAAATTGAGTCAAATTAGCACTTTTTTTCAAAAGGAAGTGGTGGCTCTCTAATCTTCTAGAATGTGCTAATAAATTCCTATGAGATAAAAATTATGTGGACTTTCGCTAACTTTTAGTAAAGCTCAGCAAGAGAACCTGTGAAAGAAAAAGAGACGCCAAATACACATATGAAAAACTCTCCAGGTTTGGAAGGCACACTGTCTAAGGGAAACTAAAGAAGAATAGGAGGAAAACTGCCGACACAGCAAAGCAGAAACTTTAAAAAGTGTTTTTCATAGAACAGGTTTCTGCTTTAGAAACAATAAAGTAAAACTATTTAAATCACATTGTGTCATATAAACTTGTTAATTTCAATTAAATTTGCCATGAAAAGGGTCAAATTGAGTAATCTGCACATTGCAATTTTAATTATGTTGCAACATTTATTTATAACTACAATTTAATTTCATGACATGAACATTTAAGGTTGCTATTGTATTATATTTTCAATTCACCATAAAAGTAAAACATCTGAAGCAAGAATATTTGGGCAAACTCATAATAAGTACAGATGAAAAAGTATCCCAATTGTCCTAAAACCTCTTTTTCCCATAACTTTTTGTTCTGCATGAAATTGAAATTTTAGTTCTGGACAAGAATTAAAAAACAAAACAAACAAACCAAAACCAAACCAAAACAAAACTCCCAAGGTTTCAAAGCATTGACATTTTATTTAGGACATTGGTTTTTTCATTTAATAATAAAAAAGATGGACCTAGGCACTCTTTAGAACTAGCATTTAGGTTCATTTAGGTTTCTAGCAATAAGTCTCACATTAATGTTAATCAAACTATATAAAGATTTAGGAAGAATTCCCAGGCTGAGACAAGCAGGATGAGCATGGGACACAGCTTTTGGCAAGGGAGGTTGAGTATGCTATCTGAGCTGTAAGAGGGATCAGCCTGCCCTGCACATGCATTATTCCTCAGATACCATGCCATATCGACAGGGCACATCTACAATGAATTTACTGATTCTCTACCTAAGACAGCCCATTCATTGTGCTTACAAATAGTGTTGTAGGGAGATACCTGTAATTATGTGCAGGTGTTGAGAAAACAGACCCAGAGTATAATTTTCCAAAGAGTCTCTGGGAGTCACCACTGTGGACAAACAGACCTCAGCTCAGCAGCAGTGACTGCCAGCAGCCCTGCCAGGTGTAAGGATCCATCATGAACAGCTCCAAGAGACCACAGTTCAGTTATACAGATAAGAGTATGTTCTCACCTGGAGGGCTGTGCTCAGTTCTCACCTCTCCATCCCACAGGTGTGACAGAAATGTTAAAAACTCAGGGACACCTTCAAACGTGAGAAAGGCTTGAAGGGCTGGAAAAGCTCTCATGCCATGAAGTGTGGAAAAGACCAGCAGCACTCCTGTTCATGTTTTGCTCTGAAAGGAGCACCCAAAGGTTGGTAAGGTGCTAAGTTCTTTTCCCTGAGTGAGCACTGGTATTCAGGTGTGTGTAAGCATGAGCCTGTGCAAAGAATGTACACAGCTTCAGACAAGTTCAGCAGAACTTAGAACAAAATTAGGACCTGAGGTAGAATGCAGGAAATTCAGTGGTAAATAGTTTTAAGTCAGTGCCCCCCTGTCATCAATGGTCTTGCATTCAGGTATAGCCTTTCTGTAATGGAGTTCAAAAAGAAAAAAAAAAAGTCAATTAGGATTAAGACAGATTTTTATTTTTTTATGTAATACTGAAAGTCTTTGGACTTTGTGTAATTCTGGAGGTGGTGCAAACATCTAGTTTATACAAATGTGTAACTGTTAAAGCAATTTAGTGAGTGCACTTGACAGAATGATAACTTCCAAAGGGTTCTGCAAACAGATTTTAAATTGTATAATAAAGTTAGGGTTTTTTTTCATTTGAACCCAGTGTTTTCTGAATGGGTTAGAAAAAAGATTGATAGATGCTCTCTGAAACCAGCTTAGCGGATTTAAACACCCCACGGGGAAGGCTTTGTCCCATCCACAGTTCCAGTAGATGAGCCCCTCATCACGAGTATAGATCTCTCACATCATGTCAGGAAGGGCTCCCGAAGCTTTGGGGGTTTTGCCAAGGACATTTTCCTGCAGAAGTGGAAGGGAGCAGTGTCAGAGCAGCAGCCCTTGGAGGTGTTAATCTCTGGGTGACTCTGGGGAGGAAAAGAGGCCATGCCCCAGTCCAGCCCATGCAAGGCTTCTTGCTCCTCCTGGCTCAGGTCTCCATCCCTAAAACTTCATTCTCTGGCCTTTTGGAATGAGCTTTCCCACCCCTCTTAATCACATTCTCTCTATTTTTCAAAAAAAATCTTTTGTGTGGCTTGAAACGACCACCAAAACCACAATGATTTTGTGCAACTAAACTGACTAATTCAAAGTCATGTGTAGAGGAGCTATGACAAAATAAGACCCACAGACACTTAGGAGGCTCCTTGTCCCATTTGGTGACATGGTTTTTAGATTCATCCTTGACCTAATGTCTGGACAGCTCTGTCTCTTTCAAAAAAAATGTCTTCAGCTACATGAGTATCTTTTTATCTAACTGAATGTGTTCCCATGTTTGTTTAGGTGAAATCAGTCATTTTGCAAGTTACTCTGTATGCTTGTGCAAATTTAGGCTCTTTTCTGGCCTGCAGATGTTTAAAACCACTGCTTCAATATTTCAGTTTTTTCTTATGGATTAGAAAAACTTCACAGCCTCTTTCTGTGAACAGAAAAAAAAGTGATTTCTTCTACATTGCTACGTGCAGAACCTTTTTTTAGCATATGGTAGATATCTGTGATTTAAGTGAAGCTGATTATTTTTAATGCACTACGAAATACATTTTAATATAAATACATTCCATGTAGCATTCTGTGGCAGTGTCTTGAAAATACTGTAATCATTAGTGGGAAGCCTCACCAAAAAAGCTGTTAACTGTGTGCTGCTATTCTCCCATTCCTCCCTGCTAGAACGGGTCACATCTCCAGTATTATGTAGGTGTTTGTTTGATATACAGTATTACATTATACACATACTCAAAATGGTAATAACACTAAAGTGTAAAATAGCTTACTCCTGAAAATGTTCATGGCAGGATGTAGGTGCAGCCTCTTGCTTCTGAGCCAGCATAGATGTCTGGATCAATGACCTGAACTGGCAGGGGTCTGCTGGAAGGAATCCATTACCAGGGTCTGCCACAATGCAGTTTTGTGCAGAGAAGCTGAACAGTGAGATAGAAGCAATCAAAATACATATATAATAAATCACCAGTAAAATTTTCTATGTTCAGTTTCCATAACATTTTCCCTCTGTTGTTACCTTCTATTACAACTGATTTAGAAGAACAATGATAAGGGAAATGTTTTGCTGGAGACCAGGCCTCTTCAATTGTGCTGCTGCCCTTGGAATCAATTTCTTTTCTCTTAGCCTGACCTTGGTATCTATTTTCCTCGGTATTCAATTCATCTGTAAAATCTCGGACTTCTTCAGCCCTTCCCCATCCCCCAGATACCTACTGCAAGGGACATTTTTACAGGGAAACTGGAGACTGAAAGGCTCTTGCAAAGAAAAATTGTAACTAGATAAACAGAACCTGAATGCACTCTATCTAATGTGTGCCTCATTTACACAAAACACCATTAGCCCAATCCTCTTTGCTCAGAATACAGCAGAGGCAACTTAGCTTGCATGTCTGAATAGGGTGCTTTAGACAACCTAATGTGTGTTTAGACATGCAAGAATTATTTCCATGATATATAAGGAAAAGTTTAATCCATCACCAGTGGATTCGTGGAGCATAAGCATTTGATTTTTTCACATTTTACATTGCCACTTGCATTAATATTAGGCTGTGATTGAAGTGAAAATGAAGTGCCAATTTCAGCATACAAGCTAGGGAAGACAAGCGACAAATAAAACAGAAAAGGAACCATGCTACCTGCCGAAGAAACAAAAACACATTTAAAATGAATAACATTGCAGAAGCTCTCGCTGTCTCTCCATGCTCCAGGCAAGCCCTGGTGGGAAGCCACCAGTGGGGAGCAGTCTGCTGCACGAGGGATGCTCCCACTGGCAGAGAGCAGCGAGGAGGGTCAGGGCGGGCTGTGGTGGTGTGACCAACACCTTCAGAGGGGGTGTAGAAAATGCAGGGCAGCCACCAGAACAGCCACAGCCCATGAGCCTGACATTGCCATCCTTCTCCAGAGGGTTTCACCCTGCAAGTAGTGGTGCTCCCAGAACAGCCATGCATACCAGGAGCTCAGCAGAATGAGAGAAAGGCAGCTAGTCAGGAAAGAAGAACAAGAAAGGTGCTGATTTTCCCTGGCCAGCTCTGCCATGTCAGTGCAGAGAACCTGGGTTGCAGTTTACCTGCTTCAAGCAGTCCAGGCTCCATGAAGTCAGCTGAGAAGGGCTGTGAGTCTGTGTTTGGGGACCTGCTGGTGTAAAGAGGTCCCCTGTAAAGAGGACATAGCATGATGCTCCAGCATGGTGCTCTGCTACCATGTTAACCTTCAGCCTTCCTCCTGGGCAGGTCTCTGCTGGGGTGCATCCCACGAGTGAGGGGTGGGTGCAGAAGGTGCCTTGGGTCCCTGTATGGAAGGAGCTGTGCCCTCTGGATGAGGACTGGAAAGATTCTTGCTTATGTGTTTGGGTCTAAGATGTAACAGCACCCAAGCTTTTCCCAGGATGCCTCTTTCTCTCTGCAGCTCCAAGGCAGGATTGGCTGGCCTCCTCCAACATATAGATGGCTTCCCCAGCTCCTGAGCAACTGTGGGGGTAGAAAAATAGTAAGCACAACTATAGAAGCATGTACTTTTTTAATCTGGGATACTGTGAATTTTCTTAAACCAAGACAAAGTGTATAAGCATAAAACTTTAAAATAAAAGAAATGTGTCTGCTGTGTCAGGGAGCACAGCTGTACTAGTGATATAGAGAAGTCCCTTGCCTGGCCAGGGCTTGCAGATGTCAGGATTGTGAGATGTTTCCTTCTTGTTACCACAGTCAAGAAATCTGCCGGTGAACCAGTTTTGCTTTAGCTAACAACTGAGACAAGAGCTTGGTTTCACCTACAAGCTGCTCTTCCCAGTCCTCCATGGCCCTGCTGAGGCAGCCCTGGCCCCTCTGGGAATGCTCTGTGTCCCAGGATGGGCTGCTTCCCTCAGGAGCACTGTGGTTTCACAGAAGTGGAGTGTGGTCACCTCAGGGCTGCCAAGCTGTTCTCTGCCCATCACTGCTGCCTGGTCCCACTGCTGTCTCCATCCAAAAAGTGAATTAATAACCAGAAAATGAGACACAAATGGGGAATGGAAGGGTCTTGACATTTGAATGTCATCAGGAGCTTGCAGTGTGGGAAAGTAAAGGTTTCTTCCTGTCCCTGTGTTTACTGCTGCCTGCACATTGACTTGTTTCCTGACACATGAGCCATGCCTTGAAAGGAATTCAGGCTCCAGCAAATTTTGCATTGCACTTCAATGTGGCCTCTGGGATTGAATAAGGGCAAATCTATTACACTGTTGCTATGGTGACCCTGGCAAAGCCATGATGAAGAGTGCTGATGCCGTTGGCCCTGTGCAGGGCGGTGGCACAGGCGTGGCATGGTCACATCATCAGGGGTGCAGTGCCTGGGCACCCACCCTGCCTGCACCCTGCCAGGCTGCCCTTGGACAGGACAGTGCCATGTGGATGGAGCATCAGAACACACCAAGGCCCCTTCCAGGGTCTATCTGCCCTTACTTTATTCTGGGGAGAATCCATCTCCTGTAGTCAGGGTGAGAAGGGTGTCTTTAGTTTGGTACAGGTGATGTGAATCCTGGTGTCTGGCTCCTGGAGGATCAGTGGTGAGCCTGTAAGGACAGCCTGAGCTTGCTGAAGAGGCTAATCATAGTGATGGATTTTAATCATTAAAATTATTTTATAATAATTAAAATTATTTTATAACAAGGAAACAAAGGAAGCTGATCTCTCTTTTCTTCTCTTGTGAGCAATCTGAGCTTTGCAGATATTGATTCTTCTTGCTTGGGTGGACTTCATTTATTTTCTATCATGGATATGAATATCTATTTTTAGTAAATTCTATTCTAGCTTTTTGCCATCATCTTTTTCACTTTTGAATGGTAAGTGACGGAAGATTACATTTCCCCTTTTTGCTTGAGCAACAACAGTACAGTTTGTTGTGACCGGCAGTTGTGACAATAGTTCAATTCAAAGCATCCCAGCTTCAGTGTGCAGTAACTAAATTCAGGACTGAAAAGCACTGACAATGGGAGAGTAAAACCTGCCTCTGATATTTGATAAGATTATTATTATTATTATTATTATTATTATTATTATTATTATTATTATAGAGACCAAAAAGCTTTTGCTTTCTCTTCTATTGCTTTGCAGACCTCATAAGGCCCTGCTCAGATTTCTGCATAGCTAATTTGTCAGTTTATAAATTACCACATTACGTTAGCACTGAATGCTTCAAAACACAAATATATGCATAGAGGGCTTGAATATTTGAAGTGTTTTAGTACTATAGGGAAATAATTTTGTTGTCAAGCTGTGGCAGATATAGAAGTGCTAGGGGATACATGACCATTTCACCAGGACGGTGTCGATGATGGCCTATGAACATCCAAGGGGAGAAATCATCTTTTATCACTATTGTGTACCACGCAGGTCCAGATGGAGGATAAAACATGCATGAGTTGCCCGCAGCTCTGAAAATAATTATATTCATTTGCCAGAAATGTAGAAAGTGCATCCAACCAAGTTACCACCCATCATAGTGACACTCTGTTTGCATACTGATGAAGTTTAGAAGCCAGAGACAATGGTGGTGGTATCAATAGCAGAGGGGGCTGGGAATCGCCAGTTCTATAGCATTAGCGGTGCCATCATTTTATATTATGCAGCATTTCACTTGCGCTGCGTGTCAAGAATCCTCCCAGTGCTGACACTCACGTAGCTGTTTACAAGATGGGTTTGGTTTAAGGCTCCAAACATTGCAGGAGATTCTGGGGGGCGGAGAATGAAGGCTGTCGTGTCCACCCCCTGCGAGGGGCATTCTGCAGTGACTGGAGTGTGTGTGAATACACACTCAGGTCTGTGAGTGGGGCAGGGAGCCTCACGCTCTGCGCACCCGCAGTGTCTCCCCTCGTCTCTGAGGCTGCCCTGCAACCCCAGCAAACACAGCCTGCACACCCTGGGCTCTGCTGCCAGCGCACTGTAATTGATGAATGGGTTTTTAAAGTGCAGGACGAGAATGAATACAAGTAGCACCCAGGAGTATAATTCTTTATATTGCAATCAGCGCTGCCTCCATGTAGTTGGTTTAACGGTAGAAATCAACAATAAGGAATACAGACTTTGTTATTTAATCCTTAAAAACTGAAAAAGAAAATTAGTTGGGATTTTTTTTTTCAATGATTAGCTGTGTTATTTTTAAAATTGAATTACTTAAGGATATTATTCAGTTTTAAACCATCACCAAATAAAATTACCATTGTTATAATAAAGTGATTTCTACAATTTTTTAAATAAATAATTGTAGTTATATACACATAAAGAGACACTGTGAAGTATGTATAATAATATATGTGCCATTTTGGCTCTTCCAGTACTCCTGGTACTCCTTAAAATAGTCAAGGTAAAGTACTGTCCTAATATGCTTTTCCATATGTGTTTGTTAGCACATTGCTAGTTAAAGTATGCCTTAAAAAATAAAAAAGAAGAAAGCCTGGAATAGCTATTTCATTCATTGATTTAGACAGCACTTCTTCCTATTATAATGAAGAACCTTAGGTACAGGGGCAAACATGTTGATCATTATTAAGAAAAATAGCTAACTAAATCTTGTAAAAGAATGTGAACATAGCACATACCCAGGTCTAGGCAGAAAATCTTGTTTACCTGTACTCTGTAGTATGCTGTAAGCTAGAGGACACATGTAATAAAAACATGTAAATCAGTTATGCTATATAAAATCATAATTTAAGCTTCCAACTTTATTTTGGTTCTGGTAAAACTAGTATGTAATCACCATAATGACATAAGGACCTGAGATGATCTCTGATGTAATTCCACAGATAATTTATGTGACACCAGTATTGAATCATGTCCATGCGTTTTATAGTTTGATAGAACCCCGACAGTTTGATACTTTATTCTTTCAATTCTTAAAAAAAAGTCTTTGAAAGAAAAATGGATGACTAAATAATAAAAGTGTGCTTGCTCAACAATGTAGTAGGCTGGCCTGGAGCTAAGTGTACCACTAGGCAAAATTAATCCCTGTCCTATGTAAACAAGAAAGAGCAGAGGAACTGTGGCCTTTGCAGTCTCACTGCTGGTGCGCCCATTTCCTTTTCTTGGTGCCACATTTTACAGAGCCATAATGGAGATTTTATGAAGTCCAGCTGTCATCAGAGGCCTCAGGACAGCACACAGCACTGCTGGCATTAGCGTGCACTGTCCTATTAACACACGTCCTGTGCCAGATATAGGGACACTCCTGGCATTCAGCTGAGGAGTAACTGATCAGAAAAAATACCTTGCAGTTCTTTGGCCAGGGAAAGCCAATGATGGTGATTTGAGTAAGGAAAAATCTAGGAATTTATATGCATCCAGATCAGACCTGAGGAGTAAATTCCATGCCAGAAGGTTTTTAAAAAATATTTGATTGAACTAAGGATGCATAAAGTAAGTAAAACTTTATTATGAAGAAATTGTTCTATCAGAAAAGCAAAACAAGGCCATGAGATTAATTTCAGCCCTAATTTCACAACAGAACTCAATATCTAAATGGGAAAAAAAGGAAAAATTAGCACTACCTGAAGGAAAAAAAAAAGAAAAAGGTTTAAATTACCCTAAACATAAAATGTGACCTTACACAATATTTCTGCAGCCATAATAATGGAGATACTCAGTACTCAGTGGGTAACTAAGCATAAGGGCAAGGCAAAAGTAGCTGGAACCAAGTTTCATAGGGGAACATTCTGAAGCATAGAGGATGGATGCACAAGTCTCATCCCTGGAGGCTTCCTTCGTGCTGCAGAAGCTTGGCTGTCAGGGGACCTATCCAGTTGCCAGCTTGTTAATAACTCTTTAGCTTACAAACAGCCATTGCAGTGTTGGCAGAAGGGCAAGGTCAGCTATCATCTGACTGGCAAGGGTATTTTCAGTGGGAAGCAGTACCTCTGGGGGGCTCTGAAATGCACCAGTGGGACCACCTCCTGCATAATTCACTGTGCCAAATGAAGCAGAAACTTGTAGAAACCTTGATTCTGGCCAGCTGCTGAGCAATACCTGCCACTACCTATAATGCAAAATTCAGAAAATTTCCCAAGTGTCAAAAGGGATCAGTTAAAAACTGCATCATGAAATTGCTGACTGTGGCAAGAACAACTGGTGGTGATTTAACCAGAATTTCCCATCTCTGCAAGCAGGAACTGCCAAAAAGGAGGCAAATTAACAGAAAGCTTTATTTTTGGCAATGAGTGTTTCTCAGACAGTTGATGTTCTTAGCAGGTTTCACTTAACTCATGCAGAGAGGGCAAACTCTGAAGATGTCATACATAAATTCAAGAAATCCTGAACCCTGCATAAGTGTATTTGCTTTCCTAAGACTTTTCAGCATATGGTTTATATGTTTTCAGATAGAGACAAGATGAAGAAATGGAGAAAACAGAAGTCCTCTGAATGATTGAACCCCAAGGGATCAATCTTGCTGTCAAGATGGAGTGGTTAACTGTGCACCTGATTGGGCATGAGGCCCTTGTGCCAGACAATCTGGGGAGCAAACAGAGGACACAGAAGTAACTTTTGACAAGACAGTCGGAATTTGCCAGGCAAATCCTGTTGGCTTCTGCCTGAAGCTGAGGAGAAGCAGAGAGTACTGTAAAGTGTGTGCACTGGGGGATCTGAAACAGCACAAAAATAATTAAGTGCCAAGAAGAATCACAAGGATCAAAACTGGAATTGATAAAAACTAACACTGATATGAATACACTATGGCAAAATATACAGGTCTAGACAGTGGTCGGTATTTTTAAAAAATATTAATTCCAGAGGATAACACAATTTAAGGAAACTTCCAAGCATTTGCATAGTGCTCAACTTAGAGAGGATGACAACAGCACCATTAGCTCACAGGAAACCCTTTGCAAAGCATTCACCAGGATTATAGCTCAGGGTGAATGGAAAATTAACTTATGCAGGACATAAACGAATGCTGGTTGGGAGGGGACAACTCGTCTAGTCTTCTGCTCAAAGCAGCACTGTGACCAGAACCACATCAATCTGACAGGGCTTTTTCCATTCCAGCCTGTAAAACCTGCATGGTTTGGGACTCACCAGTGGCTTTCAGTGACCTACCTCAGGGCTATGCTGCCCATCCTGGCAAGCTGTTCTCCAATGACCATGCAGTAGCAACAGGATGGGAATATGTGCCCACAGTGTTAGAAACTCTGATGTAAGCATGGCGAGGGAGGAAGCAGAAGAGGCAACTATTAAAACTGAAAACCTAAAGAGTAATCTATTTTTAAAAAAGGAATTTTTACGAAGGATATCAAAGACACGTGAAGGCAAACCTTAAATATTGAGAGAACTATTGAAGTCGCACTCTAAGCAAAAGTCTGTCTTACTCACAGGTGCCTCTAAAGATCACACAGCTGCTGTTCTCATACATCTGACAGTCTTGATTGTAGAGTCTCAATGTGTGTGCCATAGGCATCAGTAAAAACCAGAAACTGGTACTTTTACATATGCCAGGATGCTTAGTCCTTACATGTAAAAACTTTCAGAACTATATATCTGAGAGGTCAGTGTCAGTGCAGGGTGACTGTATAACATTCATCATGATGACCAAAATAAATTTTATTCAAGACTAAAGGGATTTCATTTGCTCTTAAGGTTTATGATTTTCGTCTTGAATGTAATAGTGGGAAAGATCTGGGTATTGCAAAAGCCCTTGGTAGAGCACTCAACAATAGCATTAAAATGAAATCCAAGAGAAGATTTAATATGTTTATCAATGGGCCTAAAAATATCTATATAATGGAAAATGGATTCTGATTGCCATTGACCTAGCTGGAAATAAAAAAGCAATTAAATTTAAAGAGGTCACATCTGGATTAGATAGTAGGAAGAAATTCTTTTCTGTGTGGGTGGTGATGCACTGGAACAGGTTGCCCAGAAAAGTCGTGCATGGCCCATCCCTTGCAGTGTTGAAGGCCAGGCTGAATGGGGCCCTGAGTAACCTGGTGTAGTGGAAGGTGTGGAAGAGGGGCTGGAACTGGATGATTTTTGATGTCCCTTCCGACCCAAACCAATCTATGATTGGCTCATGGTGTGGCATCATGAATCAATGTAGATGTGTTTGTACTCTTGGATAATGGCAAATAATGTAGTCACGTCACAGATGATTGTTTCCAACACAAAAGGCAATACAATCAAAAATGTGATCATGCATATCACTATTATTACCAGATGTAGAAATCTTGACATTTTATTGTCTAAAAAAGGCTTCATGTGTTTGTTGAACAAGACTTTCAAGCATGGAAGCTTTGTTTAGACAAGATGGTCCTGTTACCTTTCATATGGTTTGGTGGAAAATGGCACCAAAATAGTAAACTGAGGCTTTTTTACCATGACTATTCACTACTTCCATTATAGGACGTTGTGCAGAATGGACAAGTTGTCCCATATTGCCATTCTGGTAAACAAAAGCCTGAAAAGACACCCCAAAACAACCCCTGAAAAATAGAATACAAAGAAGAGTTCCTATTGTGTGAGGCTGTCTCCTAAATTGGGCACAAAGTACCAACAGTAGCTGAGCTGTTCTCCCTATTCAGAAGTCACATAGTGATGGGGTATAGAATAAAGTGTTTTGTCAAAGAAAGGTGTTCCACAAGGGGTTCAATCCTTGTTGCTCGAAGCAGCTGAAAACAGAAAGGTTTTGAGATGAGCAGAGAGTTATTGCTATGGAGAATTTAATTATTTTAGTTAATACATGGGTTATAAGACTTTGAAATATCCTGTCAGAATAATTGTTAGCTATTAGCTATTACATATTTAATTGGAAGGGGTAAATAGAGAGACTTGAATCTTGAAAGGCTGCAGTAGCACCTGGTTGAGACAGGGGACAGAGATATTTGTGTTGCACAGACTTGATGTACTAGGGCTTAGATTGGCAGTGGGTGGGCTTGGTCAGGCTCTTGATGCTAAGCAATTACTGAATATCTAAATACTGTAGAGATAAAAGAAGATGACTATAACAAGGGAGATGTCTTTAGGTGGGATCACAGGGGTGGGGCTCCTTTTGTCTTTCTGCCTTGGTAATATGTATGTGTGCGGGGTGTTGTAACAATGAACATGAGTATCAGTGTACTTCAGTTTTTATTATTCCAATTCTGGGTAAATGAATCATTACATAATTGAAAAACCAAAACCTTCAGATCATTGCTCTTTTAGACATACATATGTCTACATAAGTCATACAAACATTTCTATATGGAATGAGTGGTTCAAAGAAATTAGAAGCCATTGGACAGAAAATTCTCAAGAAACACCGAAAATGTACTATGTCTAGAATTCAATCCAGATTTTGCATACAGGTTTCTGCATGCAGATGAACCCCTCGCTTTAAAAATACTCTCTCATACCGGGAGCAGAGTGAGAAAACTTTGCACATGCTTTGAAACTCTGCATCCAAGGCTACATCAGCACAATTTACTTTAAGGAGACTCCAGACAAGAATACACACACAAAAACACACACTAAATATCCACCTGGGAAAAACTCATTCATTCCAACAACTTGGTAATTAATTTCAAATATTTACATGCATTTTTCAACATGAATCAACTGTCCAAAGCCACTCCAGATGCTCAACAGCCAGAGAAAAGGGCCCCATTAGAAAGCTGGAAGTGCATGAGGAGTAGGGGTGCACCACAGGTCCCATCAGAGACTGTGGGTGCACACCTGGGGAGCCACTGCTTCCAAGGACGCTGGTGTGGCTGACTGCCCAGGGAGACATTTGAACAGATGTGGATTGATATTGCTGCCAGGCACCAATGTGTCCTGTAGCAGTCCTTTCCCTGGATGAGACATACATAGCTGGCTGTTCATACACTGATAGATCACCCCACTCGCAGATGTTGGTGTCTTAAGAAACCTTCTGTCCACACCTTTAAGCTCCTGGTCTCATTTCACAGCTGGAGCTTTGGCCTTCTGGGTTTAAGGAGCATGGAACTAAGAGCAGGCACTCTGACACTCCATTTTATCACAAGGTACAAAAGGCAGCCCAGCCAGGACTTGAGTCCTGTGCAGAAGCAGCTCCTAAACACACCAAGCTGAAGTGACCACCTGCTCCAGAAGACAAACCATTGACTTGCTGCACCAGCCCCCTCAGCATTGCTACCTTGACCAGCTTTTGTGGTAAATCAGACTTACAGGCCAAACCCAAGTTTTGTTCTGCCTGCCTCTACCTCCACATCTACTGAGATGTGTTCCCTTCACAGTTACCTATTTAGAGCAGAACCTAAAAATGCAAAGGGATGCACCAGCATCAGCAAACAGAAAACAGCAGCTCCTTGAGCAGTCTCAGTGCACTGGCATGTGAGGAGCACCGGAGAAACATTCCTTCCTGGGAAGCCTGACTAATATATGTTTTTCAGCATCTCTGAGATGTCATAGGGGAAAGATATAATAAAGAGTCATGTGGGAGGATTTCTTCATCTTGATTCAAAAGTCATCTGAGATAATGCTTAAAGGAGTTAGGAAGTCAATTGAGCATCATATTTGGATAGTCAGTTTCATTTGTATTGGTGGAGACTGTTGACTGGGCTTTAGTACGGTACTGTACATGCCAATAACCTGCAACATTGCTGTTAGCCCTAGACAAGTCCCTTGCCATGTGTTTTGGCTTAGCATGGAAAGAGCCATATGGTCTGGACACAAATCTAGCATATTTAAAAAAAAAAAAAGGTCAAGTGATATACAATATTTTCACATAGACATAGCTGATATCTCTGATGTGGGAAAAAAACAATGTGTCACCCAACCAATAAGGTATTTCTGATAAAAATGTTTCCAAGAAAGAAAAGGATCTCCAGGCCTTAAAAACTCCATACTACTAGAGCTCTACTACTCTCTCAAAATCCTCACCTCCCTCTAGCCAGCAGTCTATGTAAAATTTTGTGAAGAGAAAAAAATATATACTTACTTATTTCTGAGTGCAGAATAAAAAGACCTGTGTAGAACTGAGAAACCCTTGTGATCTGGAGTATAATGGAAAAGCAGACAAAAATCCTTTTTTTTTTTTTTTTTCTAGGTACTCAGGAGAAACACACTGGAGCAAAGTAAAGCCTCTAGTAATTGACACCCATGGAAGCAGTGAGGCACATCACAGTCGGAAGGAGACAGAGCTGCAGAGGGGCCTTTATTCAGATCAGGTGTGACTATGTTATGATGAGTTGTTGAGACCATGTCAAAAGAATTCTTTCCCTGTCCTTTTTCTGTACCCTGTTCTTTTGAAGTCAGGTTCTTTGGAGCCCCTTGTTTCACATCTGGACACGGAAATAGTCATAACCAGTTTTAAATGAGTTGACTGTGCCCAAATCTGTCCTTTAAGGTTGCTGAGCTCACTATATTTTTTATAATTTTTATATTTTTTATAATGTTGTTCCTTTTTTTCTTTTGTTTTAATACAGTTCCGGCATATAAGTAATTTGTACAAAAACTCTGTAATATATTTTCCTAATCCCGTGCTGCCACTTTTCGTGTTGTGGCTGGTAGATACATTTGCCAGTATGCATTTGATCTGCATTATTTTTTTATTTTTTAGTATTTTTGATCTTTTGGTTACAGATTGAGATATTTCTGGATATTATTTTCCTCAAAATGAAAGAATAAGAAGAAAGATATGTCCCCCCTTTCTCTCACATGAGGCCACTGTGTGCCAGAGCACTGAGGAGTATTTGTGGCTCTGGTAGCCTAGCATAAAACCAGACACTGATGGTGCACAACAGGCAGGTGAGGAAATAGGAAGGAACCACTGCTGAGAGCAGACCAAGCCCAGACCAGACTAGAGAGAGCAGGGGACACAGTAGCCCAAGCTGTCTCACAGGAGCTGGGCGTGCACAGAGCCATGGTCAGCAGCACAAGGAAAGTTTTGGCTCCAGGCCTTTCCCTGGACCTTCCCAGCTGACCAGCTGGCATGTGTCTCCACAGACAATCCCAGTGTGACCTTCTGAGAGCACAAGTCATGGCAAAGGAGAGTAGAGAGGCAGGGCTGCAAGGAGAAAAACTGATATTTAAGGGGAGTTTCTTCCGCCAACAAATAACATTTGATAATAAATAACTGGATGTTTTCTTTAAAATAAAGAGGGGTGGCTGCAGCAGGCAGGTCAGCAGACACAGGGTCAAGATCACTGTCTTTGTAGAGGAGATGGGGAGAGGAAGGTTGGCTGTGGTTGAAGAAGACCAGGCAGTGGTTTCACACAAAGTGCCTCTGCAAGGTACTACCTTGAGTGTACAACACATGCCAGAAGAAACCTCAGTGGCATCTCTGGCATCCACAGCAAGGATTTTTGTCATACCTTCCCAACATTAGATCTGGTAAAACATCACATTCCTTTAATAATTTTTATTGTGAAGACTCTTTCATTGGGTTTTTTTTGTATTTGTTTACCTCACTTGGTTTCTCTGGAGCACCTCTCCACCTACTACTTGCTGGTACTGCCTATTTCCAATTGAAGTAAATTTTTCTCAGTATAAAAGAAATACGAAATAATAATACAATACTCTCCCCTCCCACCCCCCAAAATCTGGAACTTAAAACCAAGACAAGAATGTAAAGATAAATTAGTTAAGTACATTTAAAGTAGCTAATAAGGTGCTGGACAATATGACCAGTACTATAAAATTCACATCAGTTTTAAATCACAACTAATATTCAGGAAACAATAGATGGCTAGAGATCAATAACTGCAATGAAATCTTTATATTGCCATTTTTAAATTATATCTATTAGTGGCCCAGAGCAATTAAACAAATTTTAAAGAACAAGAAATCTGTCAAAGTATGTATATATATATTTATATTTGCAGATACAGTCTGTAAAATTAGATTGAATATAATTATTTTCTCTCAACAGTATATATAGATATGCACTTCCTACATACATTTGAGAAAATGTCTTTGAAATGTACTCATTGAAGTTAATTATACAGGTCTAATACTTCTCTTCATTTAATGCTATAAAATTAATGGCCCTTCATTTTTATCTCCAATGCAAATGATCATGTAATTTCCAACTGCATCCAGCTCTTTCTCTCATATGCTGAATATGATTAGTTTTCCTTTAGCAGAATTAGAGCACGTGATTCTCTGAGGCTAGGCAAGAGCAATGTCTTCTGGTGTTATTTCAGAGTTTCTGTTATGCTATAGTATTCTTGGCAAACAGGATTTCAGAAATGCACACTGCAAAAATGTTGGACAAGGGAGCTCTAGAGGCTGTGGCCTTTGGTAAGCACAGACAAACCAACAATGGCAGCTCATAAATCTTCAGAGTCTTCACAAGAGATTAGCTGGACATTATAGCAAATACTTGTAAAAAGAAGAGGAATACAGCTACTTCTGGAAGTATAGGCTGTGTCATTTGGAAATACTTCCACAGAGTTCCAGCTGAAGTGAACATCTCGGACTGATTTCAAAGGAAGCCAGATAAAACGTGTAACAGCCTCTTTTTTAATCAATATTCCATATTGGCATGAGAGGGACTTTCTCAAAAACCAGACAGGCATCACCTAATTTCCTAGGAATTAGACATGTGAGCTCAAAGCTCAGAGACATGTGCATTTATGGCAGGTGTTAATTTTCCTCCCTTTTGGTTGTCCATCAGCTCCTTGTGCATGATGGTGATGGAGCACACATGTACCATTTGAGAGTGAGAAACAGACATAGTTTTAAACATGGCTTTCTAGCTTTCAAATATTCTTCTTGCAAAAATGGCAGGCAAATGCTGCACTCATAAAAGTAATTTGTGATTGAATGATTTTAAGAAATATTCTCTGTAGAAATGAACTCATAGTGTTTTGTAAAAATGGCAATCAAATAATATATTCTTTCTTCTTCAAGCAAGGCAGGGGAACTTGATAATATAATTTAAAACATAATAAAATCGGAGAAAAAATGTTTTCTAAATTGCGCCTTGCAGGTATCACTTAACAATTTTTTGCTTCTATATTAAGCCAAGATGTCAAACACAAGTTTGGGAACAGGGCATGCCTATTTGCCAGTGGTGAAGCAATGTTTTGTGCCCAAAGTATTTGCAATGAAACTTGGTTTTCTTTGCTTCCTTTCTAGCATGCATGAAGTGTCCTGTGGCTGTTGAGACAAGAGCTGAGCTGGCACCAATGACTGTAAACACACCTGAAGCATTAAAAAATCCTGATTAAACACTCCCCTCACAGCTCCACAGATATACATCCTATGGAGGATGTCTGTCTGTAAATGCCAGATGCATTGTCAAACATAAACATCAACTTTTGCATTTGGCTTTATACATGCCAAAATCCTTTACCTGATTTTCAGTTTTCTATTTCTATTTCTATTTTTAATATATTAAGTTCAGATTTCTAGAAATTGAGTAGGTCACTGTGACCAGCTTCTGTTTGGCTAAATGACACAATTCTTCTTATCTTCTCCTTTCTGCTTCTTAGATGTGTTTTGAACTACATATGTACATATATAAAGCAACTTTGCTAATAATTATGCTCTTAGATTATAAATGCAATGAAGTAAACACCTAGGTAGAAACAGAAGACTGTTCATGATGATATATGCTAGAAGTGAAAAAGTCTACTAAATCAACAGAACTAAGAGGTTATCTAAGGCTAAATACCTAATTTGTATGTCAGTTTAATTCTTATAAAGAGACAAGTTTTTGGATCTCACACCTCAGTACTTTTGGGAAGAAAAGATTCAGGTCTGTCCTCTGTCTGTAAAGCCCTTTGCAATGCCACACTATTGGCAAGGAATATGTATTTTTCTAGTGCAGCCAAGTTTTGTACTAACTAGCTCTTCATTGGAGTCTGTGTGGTATGTTCTCAGAGCTTCATTTCACGTTGCAGATTTATAAAAGTGGAAAAGCTACAAGCTGAACCAAAATAGTAAGGGAAGGAGCTTTCATATAAGCCACACACAGCTGAGAAGTTCCCTGATTTTCACAGAGAATTGCAGATTTTTCCTTTTCACTTGGAAAGGCTGCAGGCCATCAGTGAATTTGAGAACAGCTTGGCTTGTGTGTACCAAAATGAGCTCAGGAGAGCAGGAGAATGGTGGTGGAAGTTCTGCTGCATGTGCACCATACTGCTTGTGAGGTGGGATGTGGGAATGTAATGGTGCTGTTCCAGAGTGCCCTTCTTAACTGCAAAGGAGATGTTACAATAGGTGTGGTCCTGAGAATGACATTAACATCCTGCAGCAATGACCTCAGGTCTGAAGTACCTGATTAGGAATGTGCCGAGGATGTAATTAGGAATCTGATTAGGATGCGCTGCAAAGAAAGCAGTGGGGATCACTTCTGGATCTCTTTGTAGAGCCTGGAGAAAGGATGTCCAAAAAAAAAAAAAGTGGAGAAAAAAGTGATGATAGAACATGGAAAAAAGCAATGAACCCTTTCCAGCTTAATTTTAAAATCTGTGGGGAGCTGCCACTTTGGATTAACATTAGATAAACCCATTTCTCTGTTGCCTTTGTCCTTCATGCTGCTCACAGAACAGTCTCTAGTAAATTGCTATGATTCAACTCCCAGCTGATCCTTTTCTTATCTTTCTTCTTAGCTGGCTATGGTTGTATGGAAAAAACCCACAGATTTTGAATTATTTGTGACCGACTCAGTCCTTTTGCAGTCTGTCTACTGCTTGACTGTTACTGCAATGAATGCTAGTGACAAACTGGAATTCTCACAGGCTTAGAAATGTTTCAGCAGTAAGAGCACTAAGGTGCTACCCAGAGTAAATCTCTGTGCAGCAGCCTGCAGCACTGCCCTTCAGAAAAGAAAAAGTAGTCCAGAATATTAGGTGGCAGTGTAATTTTTTTTGTTGCTGTTGGACGCTGTCTTTGGAACTGCATCCATCCAGCAACACAGTGAATTTTAATGACACAGATTTAATTTTATCTTTCTCCTCAATAATCATGGAGAAAGCTGTGATGAAGAGAGCCCCAGTCTGTAGAGCATGTCTATACTGACCTGCAGTTGTATTGCAAGAGCAGCCCTAGCCCTGCTCTGCACTGTGGTTCTGCTCTCTGTGCAGCTGCTGGGAAGCCTGAGAGAGCCACACTACCACAGGATGAGCCTCAACTCAAGGTGTTGATGGGTCCACACCCTCTCTGTCCTCCCCTAGGCTTCAGTGAAAGATGTGACAAAAGAAAGGGAGTTATGACTGATGTTACTTTGCTCATCCTGAATTTGGTCATCAAAACGCTTGAGTCTGTAATAAGAAAAATCCTCTGCCTACAGCTCATTCTGTGTGGTGTCCTAAAGGTCTCCCACTATGAATTGTCAGCAAACTCCAGGAAAAAGAGTGGGCCAGAGAGCCCTGTGGGGTGATGCGCCAACAGATAGGCTCATAAGTGAAGTTCTGTGTTGGCTACAAGTCACAACGATCCCAGGAGGACTCGCTTGACATTTGCAGCTCTTCGTCTCAGGACTCCTTATTGAACTTATCAGAAAATTGCAGTAATTTGAAGAGTAGATAGAAGAGTTATTGAAGTGGGCTAGCTAAATGTAACAGCAGTCTTTGAAACTATTTTAAAAACCACTCTTCTCTCAGATGAGTTCTAGCAAAGAACTATAGCCACTGAAATCGTGGGGAATTATGTGCCACTAAATCAAAGGAAACCTGTTTTAACAAGATGAATGTGTCAGTCCATCTTCTCTTGCTGCCCGTCGGGTATGTCAGTGATGTCAAAAAACCTGTGTAATTTCTTATTTCTTACAAGATCAATCCCTGTACAGCAATGGTAGTGCAGGAGGGCGAACTCTCTCCTGAGCAAGGCCTGCCCATTTCTGCTAGCAGGAAAGTTTTTGAGCAAATCTGCATTTATTTACATACTTTGCAGCAGCAGTAACCACAATCTCACACTATAATTATGCAGCAACCAAACTCCAAACAGGGAGTTTAAATGAAGTCAGTTTCTGAAGTGCCATATTTGTAAAATAAAAGTACAGTATCATTTGGATGGTTCTAAATTCCTTGGAGGGAGGTAAGGTTTGCCTACTACCCATTTACTACTTGCTGCTTTCCAGTCTGTCAAAAGTAATGAGAGAGGAAAATTGTTTTCAACATAGTCTTTTCTTATGCAGATGACTTTTAATTTTTTCCTGAAAAAACTGCAATGCTGACCTCTGTTACGAGATGCCTCACATCTAATTGATCACTTATAATATGCAAGCGCTGGTCAGAAGACACGAGCATTAATCCTGAATCCACGAGTCCCAGAATCAGAGAATCATTAGGGTTGGAAAGGACCCCTGGAGATTATCTTGTCCAACCCCACTGCCAAGGAAGGGTGACCCAGGGCAGCTGACACAGGAACATGTCCACCTGGGTTTTGAGTGTCTCCAGAGAGGGAGACTCCATGACTTCCCTGGGCAGCCTGTTCTAGTGCTCTGCCACCCTCAACATAAAGAACTTCCTCAAATTGAGGTGGAACTTGTGTTTTAGTTTATGACCACTGTTCCGTGTCCAGTGTCTGGGCACCACTGAAAAGAGTCTGGCACCATCCTCTTGGCACCCACCTCTGAGATATTTATGTGCATTGATGAGATCCCCTCTCAGTCTTCTCTTCTCTAGACT
>JAODKT010001744.1:19032330-19043047 GCA_027576195.1 Cossypha heuglini
AATTGAGATGTAACTTGCAGATTTTGGTTTACTGGAAACGGGCATTCAGATGTATATTTCTTGAAGTGTTGATTATCTTTAATCAAGAGTGCTTATCAGGTCCTCGTAGCTTGGGTGCCTCCCTAGACAGGGCCATCTCTGCTGCAGCTAGGCCTATTAAGTGGTTAATTTGGGCTGTCCTGCTTTTGTTGGATGTTACAATGATGTAATTGAGCAATCTGTGTCCTTACTGTCTGTGGTTCGTTTTGAGCTTTATTATTTTGCTACTACAAACATTGCTAATTCTACACTACTGTACAATTCTTACACGAATTACATTATATTCATGTATTACAGGAGTAAAGAGGGCAAGTATGTCCAACAGGCAACCCTAACAGAGCTGCTACTGACTGGGAGACTTTGCAGCCTGCTGGAGAGATGTTTTACCTCCAGTCCTGGAGTCATGGAACCTCCTTGTTGTGCCCAACTAACTCTCAATTTCCCATTAGCTCTAGATCTAACTTGAGGCAGACTATCCCTGTGCTGTGTGAAAGAAATTTCCTATAATTTTGGGACTAAGTGTTACTTAAACCAGTTAAAAATATCTATGTAAAAAGGAGTCATCACCTGTAGATCCCTTTATGGCCTCACTTACACCATTGACACTGGTGTCAGCTTTGTCACCATTTTCAGGAGAGTTTACCCTTCCACTCATGTGCTGAGCAGCTGATGGTGCAGCAGTTGCCTGCTCCTGCCCAGTGTTTTATTACTGGACCAAAGAGGGCCCCATGCACCTTTTGTGCCTTCATCAGCCTTCAGCCCTCAGTTCTGGTTGTGTGTTGCTTGTTGCATTGGGCTACGTGATGAGAATATAGCAACAAAGTTCTTTTGTGCAATGGAGAAGCAAAAAGAGCCTTTGTTTAAAGAAACACTAAACGTATATAGAGTAGTTCATGGTAGCCAGCATAGAAATGCTTTGATTGGTGCAAGAGGGGTGACACCCCTGGCCATATAGCTCACACATCCAGCAGTTGCATAATCATTGTTATAGTTCTTTTCTCTTATGTTTTTCTTGAGCAGCATGAGAAATCCAAGCTGCTTACCTGGTTCCCAGCAGTATCCAACAACAGTTGCTGTCTGGACCAATGCTTTTCCCTGATCCACCACTTCTCAAAGTGTTCAAAGACCAAGAACTCCGCTTCTTGTGTGGTTTTCTGGATGTTGGCCAACAACACGGGTGTCTTTATATCATAGGCTGCAAATAAAGTAACACGAGACTCTTTTTTGAGTTTACTGATGTAGCCACCCACATACCAGGACACTCACTTGAGATGTATTTTCCTATCTGATTTTCCTAAGTGTCAGCTCTGTTTCTCTGCAATGTCCTCTGCCTGCCACCAGCCAGACTCCCCTGACGCCTACGATTACCCTCTCTCATCCAGCGAGCTGCTCACCCGGGTGCAGTTTCTTTCAAACCACCTCACACAGTATTCCTTGAAAGGGTGACACTGATATCCACAGAGGCAGGTTTCTGCTGTGAAATTCTGACATTCAAATGAGTTTAAAATTTCTTTCTTTGCTGTTATCTCAGTGACTGTGCAAGTTGTGACTGAAGCAATTAGTTACGGGTTTTGGCAAATGTAGTTTTTAAGTAACTGTTGAGGATACAAATGCCTAGAATAGCTATATAAAATAATAAATATAAACCAATTTGAAGTGGAATCAAATGATTCACACTAATCTTTTATATGTCCACTTTTGCAGAATTTTTTCCGTCTGACAAAGAGGAAACATGCAGATCCTTGCATGTCATACTTGGGCATCATTTAGCAGGGCAATCATCTGTGTGCATGTAAATAATTCCAGTGGGTGCACTGGCGACTTGGGCAGCACTAAATCCACCTCACTTACAAAGCCTCTTTAAGCACTGGGGAACTAAGGTCTCCCTGGAATGTTTTCTCTTCAGGCTAGACAGCCCCAACTCTCTCAGTCCTTCTACACAGGAGAGGTGCTCCAGCCCTCTGATTGTTTTCATGGTCTCCTTTGGACTTGCTCCAGAAAACTGATGTCCTTCCTGTGCTGAGGACCACAGAGCTGGATGCAACACTCCAGGTGGGATCTCACTAGAGCTGGATGCAACACTCCAGGTGGGATCTCACTAGAGCAGAGCAGAGGGGCAGAAGCCTCTCTCTCTGCTTACTCAGTCTTTGGATTCAGCCCAGGATATAGTTTGCTCTCCAGGCTTCGAGTGTATGTTGCAGGTCATGTCCAACTTTTCATCCAACAGGAGGTAGGTCATGTCAAACATCATCCATAGCTCTTCACTTTTCCACTCATGCAGACACTGCACCAATGCATGTTCACTGCAGCTCTGGTTGCCTCCTACCTTGATGTCACTCATCAGCTCACTTGCACTGGTGACCATCAGGTCCAGTAACAGATCCCCTCTGTCAGGGCTGTCTATTATTTGGCTTAAGAATTTATCCTCCCTGCATTCCAGCAGTCCCCTGGATTGCCTACAGCTCGCCAGAGATGTTAGGGGTTGAAGTGTCCTGAGAGCATGATGCCTCCCATAGCTGCAGCAAGAAGATTTTTTAGTCAATAGGCTCTCCTGATCAGGGGGCCTGTAATAGGCACAATCCAAAAGGTTCCTTCGGCTACCTTATTCTCTGATTCTCACCCAAAAATTCTCAACCTGTTTGCAGCTGTTCTTCAGAGCCAGCCCTTCACAATCCATTTATTTCTTATGTAAAGGGCAACCCACAGAGAGCCCTGCCTGTCCCTTCTGAACAGCCTGTAGCCATTGACAGCCACACTCATCATGGGATTCGTCCCACCAGCTTTCAGTAAAGGCAAGTAGTTCATAGCCTTTTAGCAACACAGTGGCTTCCAGCTCCACCTGTTTGCTGTCTATCTGTACCCATTGGTGAAGAGGCACTTCAGCTGTGCTATCATCTATGTGGCCTTTTTAGTGGAATGCTCCCTAGTCTTTCTGAGATTTTTCACTAGTGTTCACCTGTAGGCTTCTATTACCTCAAGAGCCCTTAGGTCATCTCCATAAGACCATTATTTTCTTCTAAAATAGGATATCTTTACCAAAGTGTCACTGTTATCTACGATATATCAAGCCCATCTTAGCAAATCTTTGCAATTAAGAGGTTAAGATGAGTTGTATCTTACAAATGAAGAATGGTCAAATAGATAGTTTTCCAGATGAAGAGAACTTCTGGCTGCCATCTAGCAATATTTGCCTCTAGATTCTTGAATTTTCCAGTCACCAGCTTTGGAGTGCCCATTAGATTACAGACGGCACAGATCCAGTTTAATGGCATGCCACCATCACTCAAGAAATATAAAATAAAAATATTGTTTTCACATTTATCTTTTAAATATCTGCTTAGTCAATTACAATGAAGAAAGTGAGTACCTAAGGAATTACATTGGAGTCCATTCATTTTAAATCTTGTCAGTTAGCTCTGAAGCAATATTACCAAAGCCAATTAATCAACTGTATGGGTATTCCTCATTTAGACAACTTGATAAGAGGATGGAAAGGACACAGAGAGAGGTGCACCACTTTCACTTAGTGAGATGTATTAAACATTGACAAAACCTGTTGTACTGCACTCAGAGAAGGTGTGTCACTGCCTTCCACAGTATCACTGCCATAGCAAAATCAGTATGTCCTTGTCTCCTACCTCAGGCATCAGAATCTAGGCACTTAAAGTTCCATGTTTCCCTTGAAGTCAGTGAAGGTACAAGGACACTAGATTGAGGACAATCAGTGCCCTACAATGTTTGTGGTTGTAGAAAATGGAAGGGAAATCCTGGATTGGAACAAACAATTCAAAGGGAAGATTTCAGCTTACCCCAATCTCGACAAGACCATTGCTTTTCCCCATCTTTGTGCCGTTTCCCTGTGCTGTGGTGGGATGCTGGGTGCAGTCACCTGCTCTGCTGCTGCAGCTGCTTGCCTGAGGCCTTATGAATCCTGGTTCCATTTTGGGATACGTACTTGCTGCCAAGTTTGGTATGATACATTTCCCCTGGGGTCATAGATTCAAGGTGCCTGCAAGACTACCTCTTGTGATGTTCCTGCTGTGTGCCAGCCTCATCTCCCATTCTAGATGCTGGCAGAGTAATTTTGGAAAGGGAAGTGTCAGGTTCTCAGCGTATGCACTGATGCTTTTGAGGTGGCGTTATACACTTAATAGTCCTGTGGATTCTCACATGAGTCTCAAAACATGCCAGTGCTTCAGCTTTGAGTACTCAGGGGGACAAAAGGCTAGGTAGCATATGACATCCATGACTCACTGCTCACATCCAGGCAATGCTATAGGCAGACTACCCTCCTGATCCACATAGGTGGGGTTGGAGTGAGCCTCAGGAGTGGGAGTGCTCCTCAGAGTTGCAGTCATTGCAAACCTTCTCCTTTGCCCTAAATTCACCTCATCCCCAAAGCACTGCTGGGTGCTTAGCGTTCCTTTCTCTAGAGCAGAGTTGAGAGCTGTAAGCAGAAAATAGAGGGGAAGTTCCTGTTGTGTTCAGCTAAATTTAAAAAATTAAAGTACAGAAGACCAGGAAATTTCTTGATTACTTGATTTATTCAAAGGTCTGTGTATCTGAGTTATTTTCTTATCCTGAATGAATGTAGTGTATTTTCAAATATTTGTCCTTCCTTTACACCTTAAAGTAAGCAGCATCTGTTAAGGCACAAAGTGGTTTAAAATAGACATCTGTTACTGGGGAAACAGGACTTACATAGGAAAAAACATTGTGTCTTCTAACTGGCATATCTAATAAAACAAGAGAAAGCTCTACACCTCCATTAATTTAGGTTGGTCCCTTAGTTTCAGTGTTATTAATTACACAAATTATTGTATACCAGTTTAGTGTCAACTGTTTCTCTTTTATTCTTTAACTCATTCATTTGCAATTTCCCACTGGAGATCCAAAGTGTGGTTTTGAATGCAAATAGTCACCATGGGCAGTTTCTGCAAACCAGAATAAAGTTATTCAAAGGAACTAGCAGCTTCATTTTGATCTTCTTGTTCATCTCCTCCCTGGAAGAAAATTGGAAGACACTTAAAGTTTCATTTACATAACACCCAATGCTAGGGTTCTGACTTATGCGTGTTGGACAGAAAATAAAAAGGTTAATTTAGTCCTCTAATCTATTGTTATAAGCCTAATTACTTTGCATGTCTTCATTTCATTAATGAATTGCTGTTTTTTCCATGCATCTCCTTCCCCATTGCTTTTGTTTAAACCTCCTGGTGGGAAGGAATAGATTAATTTTGTTGTGCCTTAATGAAACTGTATGCTACATTAGACTTAACCATTTGGCATGCACTGCCAACATCACCATTATGCATAATGAATTACTTTTTGTGAATCCCAAACTAACACAGATCTTCAAGGTTCCTCTGTAGATATTGCAACTACACAGCTGGCAGATATCATTACCTTAAACTTACACGGAAGCCTAGAGCTTCACACAAGAAATCTTTGGAAATTTTTCAAAAAAAAAAAAAAAAAAGGAAATGGGAATTTCTTTAGAAAAATGCAATTGCTTTCAAGAGAAGATGTGGAAAGCTCATTAAGCTTTGCTGTTATCTTCCACTAACTGTGTTTCATAAATGTGTGCATGTGGATGTGTGCATATCCGTGGCCTACAGCCACATGCAGAGCCCCCAGTGAGGCAGTGTGTGCTTCGTGTCAGGACCAGACAGGCCTCTTGTCCTCTGGGCAGTTTGAGTATGGAGTTTAACATTTGCCTCGGCTGCTGAAGCTTTTCACATGTGAGCCCTTTGCCTCAGCAGACAATCTCAGGACCCTGACAAGATTTCTCTCACACAGCTTACTGCCAGTGCAATGACATAGGGAGATAATTGATTAAACATGCAAACCAGGCTCCTTTCTCCCAGGTCCAGTGTCTGGCTACCTTTGGTTTCTTTGTTTGCTATTCATCAGAGGTGCTCAGCCAGTCCATCAGCAGGGCACCATGTGCAGCACTTCATGAGTCAGGCAGCTGGAGGCTTCTTTCACCACTTCTGCAGTCACCTGGTTAAACCTTAGGACATGGGGATGTCAGATGCAATCTAGCACAGCAGGGCCCTTTCCTAGGAGTGTGATGGTTGAGTTATCCAAGGAAGGGAGAATTAAATGTGCTCCATGCACCTGCTCTTGCACCTTGTTCCAGGACCAGTTAAAGTCTGCCTATGCAGCCCAACCTAAATCTCACCTGTCATCCCATCCATCTGGGACATCTCAGTCAGGACAGTTACAGAAGTTGTTTGTCCAGCAGTAACAGAAGTTGTTCCCACCAAGAGACAAATGTGGCACACTCCAGCACATGACTAATAGCTGGTAATTGGTCAATGTGTGCTGAAGAGCCTCTACTGGCAATGCCTGCCTCTTTGTCTGTTCACCTCCAGCACCACCCAGCTTCAGCCTCCTTGTGCCCAGCTCTGAACACTCAGCTCTGTCTCATTCACGTGCCCTCTCTGAGCTCTTCTGTTTTTGCTGGACACAACAAAATTAACCCTGAAGCAACACTGAACCCTCAGGTAAAGACACAGGATTCTGAAACACCACCTATGTATCTTTCCCATACCAGTGTAGCTGTTATAAACACCAATGTGTGTGTTGAGCTAAAAAAGGTTTTCAGACAAAATCTGGCATTAGGCAAAACAAAGCACAGGGAAAGCCAGTTCTGTGAACCTTTAACTGATCAGTGTTCAGAACTCATCAATGAAAGCTAGGAATATTCTGAGCATTTCTCCTGCAATTTTTAATTACTTTCCCTCACAATTTAGGGTTTGTTTTGGATTACCCCATTCAAGAACACACTTAAGAACTTTTTACGGCCACAGATTCCCTTGGGGTATTATAGTCATTGAGCTATTTTCTCTCTGCAGTGTGTGTGGTGATTTGTGTAAAGTTTGTACAAGTTAGAACATTTTTAAATGTTGTTATGAAATAGGTTCATGTTAACAATTATTTATGAATTATGAAGCCAACAATTAAAACATATATATGAGATTAATAAACAAAATGGATAAAAGCCATGAGCTTTTCTGATGTGATGCAGAACAGCAGTCATTTAGGTGAGACACCTGCTGGATGGATGAAAAAACTCTCATTAGGTTTAATTTGAAACTGACACAACTTATTTACAATATACCTTGTTTTCCTATGATTTTGTGATTTAACTTATTTTGCTTCCATACCATTATGAGATAACTACCCCCCAAATGATTTCTCACCACATCTATGCAATGCCATTTATGCAAACCTTCACAACTGAAAGGAAAATGGTATCCATTAACTTAATATTTAAACGGCTTTTAAAATTTTATTAGAAATTTTAAAGCTTTTGTTGTGTTTATCCCAGAAATTTTTACATGTTCTTCAGGTGAAGCATGGTACATTCGAGACTGACCCTCAGTAACAGTACTGACTTAACCTCTCAAAATAACTTTCCCTCTGTCTGGCATGGGATGAAAACTGTTGTTCTACATATTTGTCTATACTGATGAAATGCAGGAAAGACAGACTTCCAGGTACTCTGACTTCTTTTTTGTGGGCCCATTCCTTTCTTTCGTGTACAATTAATATGATTTATTTTACCAGTCAGGACATGAAATAACTGTCATTGTCAGAAGCTGCTTTTATTTTAATGTCCAAAATGCAGCGTAGTAATTACACACTCTCTGTCTTTTGCCATCCAATGAGAGCCTCTCTGTGTGTAGTTTTATTGCTGACTGTTTTATTGCATTTAGGATGCAATGCACAATTGCTGCTGCATTTTGCTTAGTTCCTCACAGGAGGTGACCACATGCTTGTGGTGCAGGACAAGGTGCTACATGCCATGGGGCTGCAGAGGTGTGGTGATATCACCCATCATCCTAAACCCTGTCATTGCCACCCAAGCACCTGCTTCCCCTAGCCATGGGTATGCCACAAACCCTCCAGTGAACTCTTTTACTGCAGAGCTGCTCTGTCCGAGCCACAGGAATCAGTGGTGGATTGCCTGGGCAGTGGTGCTGCAGAGGAAAGATGTGCCCTCACCTGACAGCCTGCACGGTTGGCTGATGCTCAGTGGAGCCTGCACACACTGGCAGAGAAAAGCTGGAAGTATAAGGACAGGCAGAGAGGATTTTTCAATCTGAACAGTGAATGAGGATGGGAAGAAACTAAGGAGAGGGAAGAAACGTAATTTCTTCTTCAGCCTCAGGTAGCCAATCTGTTGGAAAGAGGCTTTTCCTGAGTCACTGCAACACAGGACGAGGCTGTCTGGGTGGAGCACGCTGGTTTCCACATTTTCAACTGATGCATTGACAGTGGTGGTAATTACAGGTAACATGGCACAAGAAAGCTTGCAACCTGACGCTGAATAGTGAAAGCATGTAGTGAAATTGACAATTTCATGCAGCGAAAGCACCTGAAAGTTCAATGAAAATGGGAGCCTAAATCCTGAGTTTTGGTGAGATATATTTGAGTGTGTATGGACTGCTGGCACAGAGAGAAGAAATGCTCCAAAACTCCATGGTCACCTTTCTGAGAGGATGTGAGTCAGACTCAGGCTATGACCCAGCATGCAAATACAAAGGTACTAACTCCTCAATTAAATGGTGGATGGCTCCTTCGGGGACAGATAGAAGTTATGGAGTGCAGGATGGGTGGAGGGAGAAAACAAAGAATACAAGAAAGAGAAAGAGTAGAGAGGAGATAGAGAGAGCTTCAGAGCAGAAAAAAAAAAAAAGGACCCTGTTCCTTAAATATAGCCTTTCACTCCTTTCTGTGCTTATCTGATGGCAAAGTCCTTGTGTGGCTTTAACTGTGCTTGAGACAGGCAACTGTTCTCTTCAAGTCCTTAGAGTGGCTGATAGCAGCCTAGTCCACGAATTTTTTCCAGAAACAGTATTATTTTACACGGAAAGTGATAGGTAAAACCCTGTGGAGACCAGGCAGGGATTTGGTTAGTGCTGCAACTTGGCAGCCAACCCCAATATCAGCCACAGTTGGCTACTTGGACATATGTACACATTATGGAAAAAAGGGGGGTTTACCATCAGATTCCTCTTTGGGTCAAATACTCTGATTTGAAATGACCTTCAGCAGCAAATGCAGAGTCAGCTCAAGGCAACACTGACTAAATAGGATATTTTTCTTTTATCTTCCAGCCTCTCCAGGCTGACACAGAGGAACAGGAAAGAAATTGAGGGAGTGCATTCCCAGGGGATGTTCTCTGATCCTTCCTTTTCCTCTGTTGCATAAGCTCTAAGAGATGTGTTTTGGTATTTTCATCTATAAATTCCTAAGACTGATTCCATGGTAAATTTGTATAATCAAAGGACATATTCCCTTTTTCATTGCTCAAAGTTAGGTAAAAAAACACCCAAACAAATCTGGGAACTGTTTCACTGTGGTAAAACAGTGACAATGAAGTAAACTACTTTTACATCATCTTCTTAAACTGTTAAATTATTGACAAGAACGGAAATTGGAAAGTAATGCCTTTAAAAAAATTCCTTTGATGTCTTAAAATGATAGGAACTATAATTTTCAGAGCTGTGTACAGTCATATGTACAGAAAAATAATTCTCTCCATAAATTTTTAAATCTTTCTCCAGCCTTAGTCAAGATGCTATTTTTCAGGATGCATCATTTGTCTATTGTTCAAAAGGAAAATGTGGGAAAAATAGAGAAGTAGAGACACTAGGGGCCAAATCACATTTCCATTAAATTAATGGAAGATTTTTTCCATTGTCTTCTGTGGAAGAAAAGCAGTGAAAACTAAGACCTAGTAAATTTACCTTCTGTAACAGTTGAGAAATTCAAGCGTGACAATTGATTTGTGAATAGGAGGCTGCTTGCTCAGATGTCCATATTCAAGTGACAAACATTCTTTTGTTTCTAGTAAGTATTTCAAAACAGTAGATAGTAATCTTCTGATCATTTACTCTTCTATCTATAATGGTATCCCTCAATTAAAAGAAAACTGACATAACAAGGTTTTTGAGCAAAACCTAAATTTCCTGAATTCTAGTTCTTTGGAGTGATATGACTAGGAAAAGTATGTTTTCCCAATAAGATTCTGTATAAAACAGTTTGTTTATTTGCGCTATAATCACCTTAAAATGTAATAGTAAGCATAGTGTTAGGACCTAGTTCTCAACAGAAGAAACAAAAACACAAAAAAAGAAAAACAACAACAACAACAACAAAAACACTAAAACCACTCTTACCCCTGAAGTTCAGCTGGATGTGATTGTGTGAGGACTTCTTAAGCCCATAGCTGCTGCAGAGGCACAGCTGTGGTGAGGACTGCCCAGCACAGCCCTCTCCTCTCTCAGCCCAGGCTTGCCAGCTGAGCTGTGGGTCCCAGCAACACTATCCACATACCTTATGCAGCTGTTTAGATGCTAGCATGTTGGAGAGAAGCTACTGAGTAAACCAGCTTTGATGCTATAGAAACCTGTCAACAAAATAAAGTTGACTCAGCTACATCTAAAAACCACCAGTGCCACAGCAGACATTGCAGCAGCTAGTAAAGCAAGGTCAACCAGGGTAGGACCAAGCGATGTCATATACCTGGCCTTCCATAAGGACTTCAACGTCATCCCACAAGACATCCTTATCTCAAAATTGGAGAGACATAGATTTGAAGGACGGACTGTTCAGTGGATAAGGAATTGGCTGGATGGATGCAGCCAGAGCTGCAGTCAGTGGC
>JAODKT010001744.1:19052719-19076198 GCA_027576195.1 Cossypha heuglini
CCCTTAATTTCAAAATTATAATAATTTGGAGGGAGGGGGTTTACATTTTCCATTTAAAAGAGAAGCTCCTGCCTTTCTTGGCAGACACTTGTCCTTCAAACCAGGACAAAGACCCATGAGCCAAAAATTTCTTCAATGCAATCTTGAGGGAAATGAATGAGACATGGAGTTTTGCAGAAAGAAGTCAGAAGTGCTGAAGTTTGTAAACTGAGTGATCAAAGCATGAGAAATTTGAACCAGCTCCACCAGTTTTGTTTAGTCCAGTGAAGGTTTCCTGAAGGGAAAGTCATTGCACTGCTGATTCCTGGCAGCTCCACCTCCTCTCGATACCAGATCCTGTCCACCATGAAGGATGGGGATTCATTTGGTCATTGTCAGTAAACACACACTATGTTTGGCTTTCCTCCACCCCCTGCCACTCAAGTGTGTGATCACTGCACTGCTCCTGTGGAAAGCAGGGGCTGTGAACCTGTGCTGCCCGTGGGGCTCCTTGCAGAAGAGCTATGAGGAAGCAGGCATGCTGTAGCTGTTGTTCCTGAGCAGGTAGAACCATGACTTGCCCAAGAGCTAGCACAACTTGCAAGCAAGTCCCAGAACCCCTGCTTTTCATGCTTTCAGGTTTCAGTGATAAATAATTTAGGTGCTTAAGATAAACTGTAGCCTACTGAAGTTCGTGGGAACTTTGCTACCAAATGGAGCTGAAATATCACCTAGTGAATGCAGGCATTTTTGAGATAAATCGATCTTCTTTTTCCCTGAGCTGAAGACTTTTGAGTGTATTGTGAAAGGGAAACACCTTTGCACGGAGAATGTAAGAAATGGATGGAAGGAAAACCTTGTTATTTGTTTCATTTGAGTGTGCAAATTTATTATTAACTTTTAAAAACTCCAGAGCAAATTACTTATTGCTGAAATACCTTGGGATACATGTTAAGATCCAGTCCTAATTTTTCTTCCAGTGATGATTGATCTTTCTGAGTATTGTAGCTTGCTTCCATTGGGTCCTTTAAAACTCAGGAACAAAAACATTATGGTATTGCTTTTGCATTGCAGTTTTGCTCCTTTTTTAATTTTGGATCCAGTCCTAGATGAAGCAAAATTATTTAACTTGGTTTTGCTTAGGTCTCTAATTTCTGTAGCTCCTCTATTACCATGTAGCAGGGCACCATATAGGCACAATAAATAAATAATACAACACTGAAGGCTGTAACAAATCACAAAATACATCATTAAAAATTGAGAAATAAATATCCCTCACTTACTTAAATAGAGATTGATTTCATAATGTGGAATGCTGAGGAAAGCTGCTGGAAATTATATATCTGGGAGAATACACTGTAATGGGTGATTATCTCCCCCAGTTAGAAAAATAAAAAAACCAAATAGCAGAGAATAAATGTATTTGTCAAATGGAAACTGAGCTCCTTCCTCATGGCCCAGGTAGGGTGCAGTGCTTGCTTCAGTCCTTTCCTTCAGTAGGATGGTGTATCTGCCCAGCAAAAACACCAAAATGACACAACCTGGTGCTCAAGGCTTTCTCTTTAAACTCTGCAGTGGAACACATGAAGAGGTTTCAGAAATGAGGCATAAGGACTGCCCTCCCTTGGTTGCTGGGACACCTCTCAGTGGTTTTTCCCAAACCTTGGTAGAGGGTCCCTGGCAGGATGGAAACACACCTGGGACTTGATGTGCTGTGGATCTGGTGTGGGTCCCAGCTTCTTTGCTACATCCTTGACAGAGGTTTGATCACTGCAGGGCACGAGGAGGAGCAGGCAAAGGCTTGTTTGCTCCACCTCGTGCTTCACAGCAATCAAACCTCTGCTCAGGTTGCAGCACAGTGACAGAAATGTGGAGCACTGCTGAATGATCAAGTCTTTCTTGTCTTTCAATGGAAGGAGGGAACCATATGATCAGTGCCTCATTAAAAGGCTTACAGCAGTCAAGCCCTAATCCCATTAAAGATGCCCTTTCCTTCTTGCCTCAGGCACCCTTTTACCCTTTCCCCTGAGCAGGAGGAACAGAGTCACTCAGGGAGCTGGGAAATTCACATCTGCACAGTGGAAGGACCTTTGACAGATCCCCACCTTGCTGGATGTGGCCTTGACGTGCACATGCTTCTTTTAGAGTACAGCATTCCTGCTGTGAAATCATACAGCTGTGCAGAGTCATTTTGAGTACAGCTGTTTTCCATTGCTGAATTTTAAAAAGTAACACTCAGAAGTTACTCTTACACCTCTGTTTTTGTCAGTAGAGTTGTTTTAATTTAGCATTTAACCCACCCATTTTCTCTGACTCCCTCTAGTCCTGAAAACCTTCAAGGAGGATTTCCAGCCTCCCTAAATAGCTTGCTTCTGTGCTGAGCTCCACACCTAGCAAAGGAATGTTCCTGATGTCTACTCTGACTTCTCAAGGCACAGCTTACAGCCATTGTTGATTTCTGGCCATCTTTCAGGAAGAGTTTGGCTCTGTCATGTTTCTACACCCCCTTTGAGTTTCTGTCAGCGGTCACTCCTTTGCCCCATCTCTTGTGAGTGAACATCAGCTCCTCAAGCCTCTCCTTGGCAGTCATATCTATCCTGGTAGTCATCTCCTAGACCCCATTTCCAAATCCCTCCTTAGCTGGGCTCTATCCTGGGAGAGCAGCATCACTGAGTAGAGGGGAATGAAAGCATCCCTTGATCAAAAGCCTTACTCCATTTACCTGCAGTCCACTCACAGCCCTTCACTTCCACACTTCAGCAAGGTGGTGGCATAGCCTGACACTGCTCAGCTGTGCTGTGCTTCTGGCTGTCCTGCCCAGTGGACAAACCCTCTGTTTCTCATGGATAAGCCTCATGGGGAGCTACTGATGGCTTGACCCTCTGTTGTCTGGATTCACACCCTCAGATAGCTTACCTGTAAGGTGATTATAGACTGAAGTGCAGCTCTTGCCTGCCTAGGCTCATCTTCCTCATTTAGTGTCATTTGCTGGGAGTGGGGGTTTCTCTGTCACCATATAGGCCACTGATTAGCATACTCTACAGTTTCAGTATCACAGAAACTAGACCCTTCACATGGCTGGGCTTCAAGAGGCCACATTTCAATCTGTTACCCATGTTGGAGGCTAAAGAATGGCAGCACAACCTCACCATCCAGGACAGTGCCCAGCTTTACCAAACACAACTTTATTTCCCTTTTCCCCTCCTATTCCTATTCAGCCCTTACCCTCTGCACAGCTTTTTACTTTGTGAGTCAGAGTTGGGCTCTGCATCCCTGTACTGAATTTTCTGCTGAGAGTGCCATGGAGAGGTTTCAGTGTGCATATGGATTTTCATATTATTTACCTAGGAAGCAGAAGGATTAAAGGGATTGCTTTATTAACTGCTACCCAAATGCTCTATATCAGCAACAACATTTTTATCTATTCATATAGCCACCATTTAACCACTCACAGACAGCTCTTATATGCACTAGAATTGGAACGTATTTTGTAGGATGACTGCCACTGACAGCACACTAATCCTGGCAAACCTTATGGCAACAATTCATCAGAAATGTCCCTTTGTTATGAAACCATTTGCTTTGAACTCAGTGTGCTGCAACATTGAAACAGGCAGCACGACACAAGCTTCTCCGAACCGTGATGTGACATGCATTCCTCCTCTTTTCCAGTCCCATTGTCCTGCAGGGAGACACACTGCCATCAGTGTCTGAAGGGATGGACTTTGCAATTTTGATGTTGCTAAAGAACAGAGGAGAACTAATTACCCTTTGTGATGTGAATGATAATTACAATATGGGAAGGGTATTTATTCAGCACATGAATTACCTTTAGGGCTTCAAAAATAAACACCATTGGAAGTTAAAAAATATACTTTTCAAATTGCTATTTTTGCAAGGCTTTTATTTGTTTAAACACCTTTGTTTACATGAGATGTTACTTAGCTGTAATGTGAAAACATTATATAATCTTTAACAGGCCATTCTAAAATTAATTAACTGCTTAGGTACAAGGTATTTATCTAAGGGGCTGTCTTGAATGACTAGAGTCTCTTAGCGTAGGGTTTCTGCTTCATCTCAACAATATAAGAGCGGGGTCAGGATGATTCTCCATGTGATGGAAGCCTGCAGTTTTCAGTGCTCAAGGACAGGGGTTGTCATTGCAGGCCCAGTTTCATGCTGGCATGTCCTGCCAGCTTTCAGCACAAGAACTTTGGGACAGCAGCACACTGTGAGATGCCTGGGCTAACCAACCCAGCAAGCTTCTTCAAGGGGCACACAGGAGCTATAAATACTGTAAATGCCACCCAGCCACCCAGTCTGACAGAGCAGGGAGGAAGTGCCAAGACTGGCAGAGAGGATCAATAGCCCTATCCTGGTCCTTGCTGTGGTGTCAGGCTGCTGTGTCTTGACAGCATGGACAGGTCAGGCCAGAAACATGGCAGGGGTGCAAAGGTGTAAAGAGAAACAAACCAATTTACATCCTGATTTCTGCTCCATGAGAGTCATCTCCATCTCAGGACATCCTGACAACATTGTTCCTTCACCACAGGCACAGTTGTGCATGGATGTGGGTCTAAACAAGATGTGCTGGCACTACTGGCTAATGCAGCTGCAGCAGCCAGCTCTCTGACAAAGCACCCTGTTGATCTTCCAGCTCCGTGTTCTACTTCCCAATTCATAGCCTGAAAACAGATGTGGGCACTATGTACTTCTTTCCTCCCACCTCTTCCTACATTCTCTGCAGCTCCCACATGACAGGACAGCTGTCTGGCAGTTTCTTGCCTTTTTTTCTTGTATGGGAATCCCTGGAGTCCTGTTCTTTAGCTCAGGGAGCAGCACACAGAGATATCCAGGGGTCTCCCGAGATAAAACTAGCATCCAGTCCTGCTCTGTCTGTGCCACACTCCTTTTCCTTTTGTCCTCACTTCCCTGTCTCATCCTGTGATCTCCATCTCCTGCAGCAGCTCTGAAGCCAGCAGTGAGGCTGCCTCATGCTCAGGAGCAAGTGGCAGGGCAGATCTTTTCAGCCTGCATGGGAGATGACAGCAGAAACAAGGACATTTGTGGGAGGCTTTGCTCAGGGGCAGTTTGAAGCTCACCTTTGTGCTTGCCTGGACAAGCAAGCTGTGGGGAGTGAGCCCAGACTGGCATGAAACAGAGAGACCAGAGTGAGAAAACAGCAGATCCTGTCCTTTGTTCTCTGTCCTGCATGATGGCTAATTGCCAACTCCTTTATTACTTTCCAATATTTTCACTTTTAATGTTAACACCAGTGTTAATTAATAAAGACGGTGTCTCTTTATTTATCAGAGCCAAGATGGCCAATCATTCTGGAAGTAAAAGAGGCAAAATCAATTCCTTTTTACCCCTTTTGCATTCACAAACCCACCATCCTTATTGGGCCCTCTGCCTCTTTACGGTTTCAGGACAGAATAAATTTTTGTTAAGCAAATTATCTTTGAGTCACCTTTCTTTTTGGAGAATCCAGGCATGCCTTTCTGGGTTTCTGTCATAGGGTGACACATGAAAAAATGCACTAAGTAATTTGATTCAGCAACTAAAAGCAAGGCATTAATTACACTAACAAATACCATGGGCATAAAATTAATTCTCTCATAGCTACACTGGTACTGTAAATGAAGTATCACAGGTAATTAAAAACCAGTTGTGATGAGTCTCAGAAAACTGGGGAACTCTGTAAACATGCTGACAAAGCACAGTTCTGCACCCTAGGTGCGAAGGGCCTGAGACCTTGCTTTACAGTTTAATCTGCAGTCACTGGGAACATGGGCAGGGGATTGTAGAATCACTGTGTGAGCAGATTGCATCAGTATTCACCTTTATACATCACCATCAACTTCTGTTAGCTTTAATGAGTCTCCTCAAATGTAATGCTGTATGGCATCAGTTCACGTTCTCTATGATTTCTGAGGGCAATGGTGAGGAGGAGCTCCTTAAGTTTCCAAGTATCAAAACTCATTTCTGAAGTTAATCCATGTTCACAGCTTACAGCCTTAATATAAATTCTGACTTTCTCTCTCTCTCTCTCTCTCTCTTTCTCTCTCTTCAGCACACACACACACACACACACACACACACACACACACACACACACACACACAATACCAAAACGAAATACAAAATCTAAATTAAAATAGCTGAAAATGAAATTATTTTGTTTTCCTTTGGGTTATTGAAAAATTGAATTTCTCAGTGGGCTGTAATAAAGCATGCTGAATTTTTTCCCTAACCTCAGAACACTAGATGGGAGACAGCAGTACCAGCCATCATGGCCAGCCTGATGCTATCACAGGCAGTCACATCATCAAATCCATCTCATTAACTTACAGTACAGAGAACACAGGAACTTCATTAACTGAGAAAATTTACTGGTGAATGAAGAGAATGAGGACAAAATAATAATTCACATATGTATAGTGGAACAGAAACAGAGCAGCTTTTATGGTCATATTGTCATACAATGCATGAGTCCAACAGATCTCTCAGGAATGTTATGCCTGTCTCCCAGCTATTTACACATCAGTGCCATAAAAGTGTGTTTAAGAGGTACACAGAAACACTGCCCTCAGAAAGCTGTTTTGAGAGCCATGAAATCAATTTTCACATGAAACAGCAAGGTTAGGGTTTCATGGTCAGTCAGATCTGATTTTCTCTGCCTGGTCATCCTGGCAGAGCAGATCAGGTAGATATCTTGGGAGCACCTTGCCAGCAGAGTGATGTGGCCCATTGCAAGTCCCATCTTCATACATCCCAGATGTACTTCTCATTTGTGACTGAAGGCAGACTGAGGGTTCCTTCACTGCATGTGTGCCCACCCTGCTGCTGAGCTGGGGTTACAGCTGCTTGTACTTCCTCTGACAAAATGCACACTAGGGAAATTAGGCTTTACTCACAGCCTGTGATGAGTGGGCTTCCTCTTTTTTACCATTACTTAACTGTTTTATTCCTATTTTATTCCTGTTTTATTTGACCCTTCCTAGTCTAGCACCATTTTCACAACAGAGTTGTCCTCTACCTGTCAATAGAGATGGCTAATTAGATAAAGTTGTTTTTGTGAACCAAGTGGCTCAGTTGGCTGTGTAGTTGAGAGCAGGAGTGGGCTCTGTCAGCAGGTTGCAGTGACTCAGCAGAGTGAGTCCCTGCTACAGAACATGGACAACAAGGGCAACATTTTTAGTGGAAAAGGTTTGAAGAAAAATGTGAAAAATTCTTCCAACTCATTAAAATGAAACCAGTACTTTGGAACAATATTTCAGGGAGACGAGCTGCTTTAGCTTTCACAGGTTTACAGAACAGGAAGTATTTGTCACCCTGAATAAGCTGTGAAAAAGTTTTTATAACTTGTTTAATTATAACTGGCATTTTTGCAGCATAGCCAAATGCTAGAGGTGGCCAGCTCTCTGAAAAATTATCATTACCAGGCTGGCACTATGGGACCCCTGCAGGACCTACTGAAAGCCAGTTTGTCACTCTTTTACCATTAAGCCATCTTTATCAACTGAGCTCCCTGCTTCCTTTTAAGTAGCTGAACATTAAGGGTTTTGCTCAAAACAAGAATTGAAAGCAGGAATAACTTGGTTTTTACCATCAGACAGGTTTTCTTTCCACTTAGCAATGATAAGAGAATCGTTACCTTTGCCATAAAGTGATTATCACCTTCCCATTCTAGTTGTAAGCCACATACCTACATGCACACATACATGAATTCCACTTATATGGTTTGTGGTGAGAAGTGCTTCTTATCTTCCAAATTCTTAGAACAAGACACTGACAACAATTTTAAATCCTTTTCTCTTCATGGACTAATTTCTGTTAAACCCCCTCCCCCACCCCTCTGTGAGGATAATAAACTGCCATGAAAGTAGATATTTTGGGGATTTTTTCCTGTATTCATTATGAATTTAGGACCTCTCTCCCAATATCAACAGGCAACTGCCAGTTCCTTCTGTCTCTACGTGGCCCCCTCCTCATCACAGTGATGTTTCCCTCGCTCCTGCAATAAAACATAACAACAGAAACTAAGAGCTGTGAATTACTGTCCCCAGCAGAGATTCTTTGGCACAGACTGTTGGGTCATGGTCATGATTGCAAACCAGCTCTGAGGCTGGAAGTAGCATGCATGCACACAGGCATCAGGGTAACATGACTATGGTTCAAGTCCAGGGAGAGGTGTCCCTAGGGGCTGTCCCATGAGGAAGCCAGGCAGCTCCCAGCAGCATCCTTCTGTGCTGTTTAGTCCCTGCACAGGTGCCCCAAGGCACACAGGGACAAGCAGAGCTGTCTGACACGGCGCTGCACCGTCAGGCAGAGCTGTGCCTGGAGCTGTGCTGTGCTGAAGCAGAGCTGAAAGAGCTTGAAGGCTGCTGCCAGGAGTTGCTCTGACTGGGGATGCCATGAGTGTGGAAGGAAGGTGTTAGTGATCACAACCATTTCTTCCACAGGGGAGCTAGGAAAACAGTTTTTGAATGGATGGGCAAACTGAGCATTTCTCTGGACCAATTCCCCAGGCTGAACGTTTTCTTCATTAGCATGCATCCTTACATATTTTCTTTCCCCTTCAGACATACTATTGTTTCAGCTTTAACATGATTGTAAGGTGTTTAAATCACCAAACATTGGACCAAATTAATATTTCTTTAATTTCTGTTACTTCACTCTGTCTCTAAAAAGGGAACTACTACACTACAACAACATGATCAGATCAGTATCTTTCTAGTACCTCTACAGGAGTTTTCATATCATTCTTGTTTTCTACAAAACCACAGTCTGTTATTCAAATAAGGCCTTGTGATTTATAAGTTTGCTGCAACAGTCAATTCAAATTACAACTTGAATGGTCTTCTGCCATTATTACATTTTTATTGTAAAAAATAACACGTTCTGCCATTTGCTGTTCTGGTTACAATCATGAAGAATTCGTGAGAATGAATATATTTTGTACCACTTTGTCCTCATTATAGTTTAATGATGTTCTCAAGAATGGATTAATTCAATGTCACCTTTCACAATTTATCCTGAGAAAAAAAAATTAACATAGTTATGCAACTTCAGCAGGCAGTATTCTATGGCTATTTTAGTATGAGTCTAGAGATTTTATCAAGAAGAAAAATTGTAAGAAAATGTATAATTCTGCTTGAGATGGGACACAAAGGAAATTAGTAAAATGGTGCAGGTGACCCAGTCCTTGTGACTGTCTCAAGGTCAATATCTCAAGTCCTGTTCAGATGCTATAATTAAAAGATCTAATTTTCATTTAATCACTGTTTCCCAAGTGAAGTGAAAACAGTTATTTAAAAATTAATATTTGAAAAAATTAAAGCTCTGCTATTCAGATTCCTCACAAATGTATCAATTTCTGCTCATCATGAAAACATGAAATAAAAACATAAACAAGATGTACAGAGTATATTCAAAGAGCAATAGACTGTATTAGTAACTGATGTATATATACTCATCTCAAACTACCAGGAAGACACACTTCTGTCTTTTCTTGCCACATTCTGTCTACTACAAGTACAGGGTACCAACTTTGCCTTACCCACCTAACCTATGGGAGAAGCAGGGCATGAGGAGTTATTGCCAGGTTGTGTCCAAGATAAAACTGGACAAGAGATTCAAGTTTTGTTGCTCTGCCCTTTGGAAATTAGTTCTGTCTCCTCAAAGCACCAACTGTGATATGAATAAAGTAGAGCAAGCGGGAATTTTTTCTGCCTGCCGACTACTTCTTTTAATGTGCTGCATTAAATAAGACAGTGATCCCAAGAATGACTGGATATACTTAGCTGGCATCTTCTTAGAAGCCTATTATTGAACTAAAAGTGAACTTCATTTGATGTACTCCTCCAAGAATCCCTTTTGCTCCAAGAGTTCATCTGGACTGACGGGAGATCTAACTCCTGTGACCAGGGCCACCTTAATCTCTTCAGTGACTGGCTCAAGGCATTTGCCTGGCTTTGGACTACATGAACTCTTAACCCAATAAAATTAATGAAACGAATTTGTCTTTCTACAAATCCCTAATCTTTAACTTTTTAAACTACTAAAAAGAGTTACAGTGTTTCTAATGAATAATATTTACTAGTTTAAATTGTTACAGCCTGAAATTGCACCTGGCTTACCACTATAAGATTTTAAAGATTTATAGGTCTGGATATTCCGTGCTGTCTGGATAAAAAGCAGAACAGACAGGGGAAACCTCCAGAGAAAATAAAAGGCACTGTCAGGGCCAGCAGTGCACTGCCAATCCTTACCATGCCTGCCCACCCCATCCTTCATCCAGACAATCCCCAAAAGATGCCCAGTGCCTAGGCTGTCAGGCACCCCTGGGGCCAGCTCTGGCTCCCCAAGAGACACTCAGAGCAGACAAAGATGTCCACTGTAGCCCTTCTGCCACCAGTATTCAAAGTGCTCGTTGTGCTGGGCTGAGATGCAAATATGAGCCTGAGTCTGCTGGAACAGGGCTTCGTCACTGGCAGGGGGCTGGAAAGTGTTCTAAATTAGCAAAGATCCTTCATTTGATCTTGCATGCTTGCTTGCTTTGACAAAAAACCTAATTTTTTAAAATTTCTTCTGTAGATATTCTCAGAAGGCATTTTGGGTGAGCAGGCAATTTATAAAGAACAGATGTGGCATGAAAATATGAGGAATTCTGCTGGAAGTGATTCTGTCTGAACCATGAGCATGAATAACACCCCAGCCTGGTCCTGCAGGGTCTGGCCCCTGCAGAGTCTGCTGCACCCAGGGACTCTCTCCATCCTGTAACCTCACACATGAGCATAGGTCTTGCTCTCCCTGCTAGCCTTTTCCCTGGTGCTCTGTACAGCTGATTCTTAGCTTTGGTTTGGCTTTTAATAAATATTTATAATTAAATAAAGACATTAGACTTTACTGGATAGCAATTATGAGAAAATCAAATGTTCCTCCAAACCGCTTGTGAAGTTAATAGGATACTAATACAGGACCAAAACTAAGACTCAAAGTGGGAAGTGCTAAAGGTCAATTAGTTAAAAAGATAGTCCAACTTTGGCCATCTGTCTGTCCTGTAGATTTTCAGACAGGAAGAAAGGAGCAAAATCTGCCTAATTTTGTCAACTGCTATTGCATTCGTATTCTGCACAGTATTTGGACTGACATCAGTACAGTTTTCTGCCAATTTATGTGATTAGAGTTGCCAAAATGCTTATTCACACATGGACTAGACTGTTGTCTGCATTAAGGTCTATTTTTAATTAGTATTCTAAACCAAAAATTACTTCATCAGGAAAAGGAGCGTGTAAAAGGACATTTCAATGCATAATTTTCATAGCATTTTGCATATGTTTCAGGTTATTATTATTTAGTTCAACCCCTGAAAGCTCTCTAGTTCTTTTCCTAGCCTAAAAATCTTACATAAGATGAATTCAGGGCAATCAATTGGTTTGATTGCAGAAGTCTGGTACTTTCACAATTAAGTCCTGTTATAAATTCCTTCGTATTCTTTCTACACATATTTTAATAAAGTTTTTGTAAGTGATTCTTCTGTGTCTCCAGCTTAAACTTCGGGAGACCCTTTAGGAGCCCATAAAAAGGAAGACTATGTTCCTGGAAGAGAAGGTGGAGTTTTCACAAGTTTCCCTACCCCCAGAACATCAGATCCACCTGTGTCTGCCGTGCAAGTGCAGTCGTGGTGTGATTGACAAACCGGATCAATCACACTCCTCATCACTACAAGGTGATGGAATCACCCAAGACAGCTGGAAAGATGCTGGCACCTGGCAGGAAAGGTGTTTTTGAGTGAGTGCCTCTGCACCTCTTTGGGCAGTCGGGTCTCTCTTTGCAGGGCCTGGCTGGCACACCCAGAGTGAGTTTTGTTACAGGGTCTGTGATTCACAGCTAATGAAATCCCCCACGTGCCCGGCCTCCCCACAGGCCAGCAGCAGGTGCTCCTGTTTTCAGGTGTACATGAAATATCTGCCAAATCACTTGGCACATCTCAGGGAGAAATGTGCCAAATTACCTGTCACAGCTGAGCTGCCTGTTTAAAGCAAAGACAAATGCTCCGGCGGCTCAGATTGTGTGGAGCAAGAGTGCCCTCCCCTGGAGCTGGGCTGCTGATGCTGATGCTGGTGACACTGGTGATGGTGATGGTGATGCTGGTGATGCTGGTGATGCTGACACTGGTCATGGTGGTGATGGTGGTGATGATGGTGATGGTGATGCTGGTGATGCTGGTGATGCTGGTGATGCTGGTGATAGTGACACTGGTGATGGTGGTGATGATGGTGATGGTGGTGGTGATGGTGACACTGGTGGTGGTGGTGATAGTGATGGTGGTGATGGTGGTGATGGTGGTGATGGTGATGCTGGTGATGCTGGTGATAGTGACACTGGTGGTGGTGGTGGTGACACTGGTGATGGTGGTGATGCTGGTGATGGTGATGCTGGTGATGGTGGTGATGGTGACACTGGTGATGGTGGTGATGGTGATGCTGGTGATGCTGGTGATGGTGACACTGGTGACACTGATGATGGTGGTGATGGTGACAGTGGTGATGGTGGTGATGGTGGTGATGCTGGTGATGCTGGTGATGCTGGTGATGGTGACACTGGTGATGGTGGTGATGCTGATGCTGATGCTGGTGATAGTGGTGATGCTGGTGATGGTGATGGTGATGATGCTGGTGATGCTAGTGATGGTGACACTGGTGATGGTGGTGATGGTTGTGATAGTGATGGTGGTAATGCTGGTGGTGATAGTGGTGATGCTGATACTGGTGATGCTGGTGATTGTGATGGTGGTGATGGTGGTGATGCTGGTGATGGTGATGGTGGTGATGCTGGTGATGATGGTGATGCTGGTGGTGATGGTGATGCTGATCCTGGTGATGATGGTGATGGTGGTGATGGTGGTGATGTTGGTGTTGGTGGTGATGGTGATGGTGATGCTGGCCACCACGAGCCACCGAGCCCCCACAGGACCACCAAGCCAGAGGTTGCTCCAGCCGCGCTCCCAAACCTGGGGGCTGCCATGCTGCCAGGCAGCCTGCTAATAACAGCTGAAACTGGCAAAATTCTCTTTCATCTGATTTATTTGACTGTTTGAGACATTGTTCTTGGATATTTCCTGGTTTTTTTCCTTTTATCATAATCTCAGGCTCCCTCTTCCGAGATTTTAATTATCTTGCCATGTGTTCTTTCAGTGTGACTAAATTATTGTTTTATTTATAGCCATACTTATAAGACATACTTCAGAAATCTGAAGAAGCAGAACAAGCAGAAACTTAGCTGTGAGTAACACTTGACGGTGTTCTTGCTGTGCTCCCTTCTTCCAGCTAACAGCCTCATATGACCAAACTATGGGTGATAGCAAGACAGGGTAACTGTGTCCCTAAAAAGTTATTGTACCATGTCACAAAGCTTTGGCTTTCAAATTTATCTGAGTAAAGGAGCAGCTCCCCCTCGGGCAATCTTGTAATTATACACAGCTCAGCCATTGCAAAGCAGAATGCAGCCTGAGCTCACTTATTAGCTTTTCACTTATCTGTGATGATTGTTTGAAATACAGTAAAGAACCTAACTATAAAGAAAAAGACATTTAACCCAGTCTTGTGACTGTACCAAGCATGAGCCTGGTCAACATAGCCTCCTCTGCCTCAAACATTAGCAAAGTTACTGAGCACCTTCTGGTCACACATCAGGCAATGTGACCAAAACCTGTCCTGTTTGTTTTCTCCATCTCTGTGTGGGAGAGAGGCGTCTCTAACTTTACTAGGTAATTTCTAGCCTTTTCCCAGCCTAATGTCTTCTTGTGACTTCACTGTTAACAGTCAATTGCTAACTGCCTCAGATTGCAGCTCATTTTAAAATTCCTGCCATGCAAAGTTAATATCTACTATTATTATCATTACTATAGCAGCTTGTCTTTCCATGGCACCTGTCAAACCAAAGCAAGACAGTGAAAGAGCACTGAAATGCCACCTTCTTGGGCTTGAAGAATGGCTGATGTTGCACCGCACGCTACATGACTGAGGGAGAAATGACATTTGGGCAAGCACACAGGGACCAGTTCCCCTGGTGAAAACACCTGGTAAGGGCACTGAGAAGACTGCAGAGTGCAGAACTGTCTTTTTCCAAATTCCTTTACACATTGTGCAGTGAGAAGTTTGCTTTGTTTGGGAGATGGTGTTCTCTGGTGCTCCTACAGGGAAACCCTGATCTCTGGCCTTTGCTCTGAAGCACAGCCATCCCTCTGTCTTCCCATGCTGCCAGCTGTGAAAGGCACATCAGGCAGTCATGGATGGGCTGTGTCCATGGATGGGCTGTGTCTGTGCACGTGAGAGTGTCTGCATGTGCCCCTGTGTTTGCACTGGGCACTCTCAGGATGCTCACAGGACATCTCCAGTGGCTTTCAGCAGGTACATCCACAGCTGTGATTCAGCACTTGGCAACCTATGAAACCATTTCTCACACTCACTCTCTCTGTATAAAAATGCTCCATCTTTCTAGTCTTAAGACATTTACCATGCTATCTGAATGCACCCTATGACTAAAGTGATGACAGTGTCTTCCCTGTGTGCTCATCTTGCTTTCAGGAAGGAGATATGAGGCAGTTGAGAGCAGCCCAGTGAGGATAAAGGTGCAGCCATGGCAAATCTTGCACAACAGTCACTTTGAGCTCTGGACCACACCAAATTTTTAGTTATTTTTCTTGGCTGCAATACAAAAAGGACTTTGTAGGACTCAGACTCTTGAGGATAGACTTGATTTGTACTTTTTATGCTATAGTTATTTCCTTCAGAGGACTTTGAGGCCTCTCATTACAACATTATAACTGCATTCAGGAAAGGAAATCTGAAGGGTGGATGCATGGTCACTCTAAGTCCTCATTATATGCACAACGAGGGAAAGAGAGAGATAATCCTTTGAACAGAAACAGATGGATCATATAAATTTCATTTGATGATGGAGACCATACCTTCCCAGGCAAAATCTAGAGACCCTACCAAAGCTGTGGTTGTGGTCGGAGTGTAGCTAGTGCAGCCTCACCTCAAGTCCTGCGTGTGGTTTTGGGCACCTCAATGTAAAAAGGACTTAAAACAATAAGAGAGTGTCCAAAGAAGGGCCAAAAAAACGGTGAGGAGGTGAAGCTGTATGAGGAGTGTCTGAGGTCTGTTTGGCCTGGAGAAGACTGAGGTTATCATTGCAGTTACAATGTCCTTGTGAGGGGAAGAAGAGAGGCAGGCACTGATCACTCTTGTGACCAGTGACAGGACCCAAAGAAATGGCATGAAACTCAGTCAGGGGAGGTTCAGGTTGGATATCAGGAAAGGATTCTTCCCCCAAAGGGTGGTTGGGCACTGGAACAGGCTCCCCAGGGAAGTGGTCACAGCACAGTGATCCTCTAGCCTTGGTTTTCCTGAGCCAGTTTATTTCAGACAACATGGAGAGCATCAGCAAACCCCATGGGTCTCCAGGAAGATTAGGATAGATGATAAGGATTGTTCTGGAAGAACTCAAACATTGTGCTGCATGCAGTCTGTGGCTATGTGGTTTCTTGATCCTGACTCCACTCCTGGCCCAATCACAGGCTGGCAGAGCTAATTGTGGAAGTAGTGCTGTTGGAAGCACTGATGTCAACTGGCCTGAAACTTATCACTTGTCACGGGATGTCTGAAATGTTTCTTAAAATTTTGACCACTCACAGCAGGTGAAAAGCCCAAGTAGAAAAGGTGAAAAAACCCCTTGAGAATGCAGAAATTGAAGTAAATCCCACACAGTCTTTAAAAAAAAAATGAACTTGTGGGTATTTGGGAGAGATTAGTCAAAGGATTATTGCCCTCATGTCTGGTCCTTTAAAGGATATTCACAATGTTTGAAAAAATGTGTATTCTCATCCGCAGCCCACCACATCCCCCTTCCCCACAATCTGTGGGAAGAAAATGGAAGGATGGAGAGTTACCATGTGACAGGGGTGAGGCTCGCCCTGCCATGTGCAGAGTGTGCTGCTGGGTAAGGTAACCCCAAGGTTTTCAGTCCATGCTTGAATTCCTGATACATGGGGCACTGCACACAGTTCAGGAACTAGATATTGACTTCAGTCCAGGAATGCTAGTGCCAATGCAATTGGCTCTGAATGTAATTTCAAAGATTGCTAACTGGCTTTGTTTTCAGTCAGTTTAAGGGACTGTGCTCAAAAGTTATATATAAAAATATATTTTCTTGGAAAGATTAGGCAATTCATTAAGATGAAATCTATGTAAGCTGAGAATCCTGTTCCAGTAGTTCATATAGCTGGGAAGAAGAGGTTGAAGTGGCAGATTATATAAAAATAACTAGATTTTGAAGCATTTTCTGAATGGGAAATATTTTTTTCTATCCAGTAAGAAACAACCTAATGCAATGTCTTGTCCTTAAGTCTTGGCCATGTTGACATTCATATTTCATCATTGTAACCCTTTCAAATGCCTTACTGCATCAAGAGTTCTGCATTTAGAATACACATATGATTTTTATTGGGTGACTCCTCTGCTTACATTTTCAAAGTGCTCTGAGCTTTGCTCCAACATAAATGCCTTTACAAAAAATAGACAACAAGATAAGATGGTCTGATATAGTATTCTCCAGTCAGAAATGACACCTCCTGGTTTATATAAAACCAGGAAATAAACATTTCTATATCTATATATAGATGTTTTATAGGTTGTTAGAGTATTGAAAATTTTATGAACAGAGGAAATCTGCGAATGAATTATACTTCTAAACTATCCACAAAGTGTATATTACTGGTCAGATTCTTATCTCAGACATGGTGCACAGGAACAATCAAATTTAGGTGTTAGATGCCTAGTAATGTACTCAGTACAGAAGGAACACAATTTGAGTGTGAAAACAGCATGTTACTTGAAGTAAATAATAATGTTTGACCATTGGATTTGAAATCCAGTGACCTGCATGTGCAGGATAAAGGTGAAGTGGTGAATATTCTTAGTTTGTAAAATGTATCAATGCGTCACATTATGATTATTATGTTAGTATTCCAGGAAGACATTACAGGAGTTACCAGAACAGAAGGAGAGACTGTCACAGTCATGTAACCTTATAATTCTATAAAGCTGCACAGGGAACTGAGTGATGTTCTCCTAAGAGCTCAATATAAAGGCTTTGTTGTTTGCTCAAGAAGCAGAGGCTTTCCTTTATTTGCAATTTACCTGAGTTTTGTCAATACTTCCAGATGTATTTGGGTGAAAGTCAAGGCAAGTTCAGACATAAAAAAAAAAAAAAAAAGTTTAAAAACTAAGCCTAGAGACATGTATGACTGAAGAAGAGATGTATAGCAGCGAAGATGAGAGATGCAGGAAAAGCTGGCAAGGGGGAAAAGGGTATTTTTTGTGCAGTAAAAAATGCCTGATAGTTATCTTATAGCTACGTCACAAAGGCGTGCATTTTTTTAGAAACTCACTTTATAATTTTAGAAGCAGATTTAAGGATCTTACTCAACAAGGAAGCTTCTAAAATGGGTTTTAGCATCTCACCACAGCAAGTCTTGGCAAGGGAGACAGAAAAGGTATGGAAAGTGAAGGACTGTTTATCATCCCAGACTAGTAATTTATGTAGGAATTTCTTTCTATCCCTTTTATCCACAAATATCCCCCCCATTCAACACAACTGGAACTTTCACTGTCTTCATAGAGTGCCTCTGATACCCCCAACACTGTTTCTGATTTGCTGAGACAGCTGTCATCCCATGAGCTCAGCTCAGCATCTCCCCTGGTCCTCACCTGCAGCAGGGGCTGGGTCAGGCAGCTGGGTCATCTCCCCTGCCAGCTGCTGCCAGGGCTCAGAGCCTGGGGCAGCCTCTCCTCGCTGGCACAGCACTGCAAATGGTAGTGGGTTTGTATCTGAATATGGCCTAAATTGTTTATAACATTTCTAAGAGGCTCCTTTGGGTGTGCTGACTAAATGGAGGCTTTAACGGCCACATGCATTGTGGTGTGAGAGAGACTGTCACAGTGATATTTATCTGTGAGCTGTCATTTCAGAAGGTAGAAGTGCTATCTTGCAAGATAGGCTTTGCAACAGTGCATTATTTATTAATTAATAAGTGGTGTGTTATTTATTAGAATTTGGTTCTGTCATCGTTTGTTCAAAATCTTTAATTTTGACTGTGGGGTTTGGTTTACTAATTTCCCAACATCAGTAAAATTCTGAGTTTTAAAATTTGGAAATAATTGTGTTGGAAATTGTGAGCTCTGTGCAGAGAGAAAGCTGGAGTGCACAACCAAATTATACTGAAGTCTGAAACTGGAATATGCAGCCACACCAACTCCCAAAATAGAGAACAGAAACCCATGGTATCCCCCACTGTGCAGATTACAGAGGACAGGACCATGGTCAGTGAAAACAATAGATCAGATCCTAGAAGCAACAGTACAGAGGCACCGATACTTTAATTTACTAATTAGCTCTGCCCTGCCATGTTGATGGTTTTATGTTTCTTCTGGAGGTAGCTCAGATGTTGCTGGCTTAAGGTTTTCTCCTGCAATCCTTATGCAGGACAGGCCCTTGGCCCCGTGGCACTGCACAGCATGGCCTGAGAGCCTGGAGTGACTGTGAAAATATTCTTCATACAATACCCAGATGTAACCAAATCACTGTACATAACATGTGTGTTCATGTGTTCATTGAGGCCAAAAAGATTTTCACTTTTTATTCAATTTTCATATATTCATAGCTCTGTAAACTACTATTATATAGTTATATATCTCCTTAATTAATTCTGGTATGTTTCCTAGCCTTCCTCTTAGATTTTAGAACAATAAACTGACCTTCTAAACACATTCCTCAAATATTGTATAGTCTTATTGTCAGGAAGAGAACCTACAAGAATAACTTTTTTTTTCCAACAGAATCTGAGAAGTCATAACAAACAGTGGGGTAAAGAGGTGCTTGGACCAACTCCAAGGGTTTGACCCATGGTTGGATTACTGGGGCAACTGAATCTCCTATTGGATTTACCTGTTACATATCCAAATTAGTTAACCTTATAAAAATTGTGGAAATCAGGTGCTGGGTATGCCCCATCACCACCAGGACACCTGGAAGCCTCCAATAAAAGGTCTGCTTTTTGCTTTACTATTCTAACGGTGTTGCAAGGGGTTTTTTTCTCTTTTAGTTAAAGGTAGCAGCACAGCAGAGCAAACATTCTTCTAGACCACCAGCACCTTGTCCTCTCAGAACCACAGGTACATTTAAAGGAATTTCATCTTTAAAGGCAATTTTGGAATGTTTTGCTAGGAGTAAGCTGAAGTTCTGCTTTCCAGAATCCAAGAGGATTCTGCCTGCACACCAGGGTTTGCTCTGCAGATCTCTGGTGAAAAGTCTGTGGCTGTTAGCATAGCAGCAATTCCAGCTGTAAGCCAGCCTGTGAAGTCACATCCACAGCCCACATTCACAGTCCACATACAAATCCCTGTTTAGGGGATATTGTGTTTGCATTCAAGGCCTTAACAGGATAGGGAATAAGAAAGAGTGGAAAATTGGATTGGAGTTGCCCCAAATGGTTTGTTTCTGGTGTTCCAGAGACATTTTAATCATTATTTTACAGTCAAATCCCTTTGCTTCAGCAATCCCATTTTTGGTGGTCTCTTGGCACTCCTATTCTCTTCAAGATACAGGATTCCAAAAAAAAAAAAAAGACAAATGTCTGCTTCACTCTTATTAACAAGCTACCAGCCATCTGTTGGAGTGATTAACTTCTGGAGCACCATAATTTGCATGCATTTTTAATTGTTTTGAGACTTGGATGTAATTTGTTTCCAGATTTTTTTATTTATTTATTTTTACTATTCACTCCCCAGGCAGTGAACAGTGGTGATGGTGATGTATTGGGAATAAAGATACTGTAAATACAGTTTATCAATTTATAAAAGCAATAAAATACTTAAAGTTACATCTGCATCAACCCTCAGCAGTTAAGTGGTGCAGGATGGCCATCTGTGTCCTGGGGCATCAGGCACAGTGTTGCCAGCCAGGCAAGGGAGGGGATTGTCCTGCTCTGCTGTGCACTGAGATGGCTTCAGCATGGGTCCTGGGGGCATTTTTGGATGCCACAATAAAAAAAAGACATAAAGCTATTGGAAAGTGTCCAAAGGAGGGCATGAGGAAGGTGAAGGGCCTTGACAGGAGGCTGTATCAGGAGAGACTGAGGTCACTTGGTCTGTTCATCCTGGAGGAGACTGAGGGGAGACCTGACTGGGCTCTTCGACACCCTCCTGAGGGGAAGCAGAGGGGCAGGTACTGATCTCTTCACTCTCATCCTTCACTCAGGCCAGTGGCATGACCTCAGGACATGGCCTGAATGACCAGGAGAGGTTTAGCTTGTACATCAAGAAAAAGGTTTTTACCCAGAGGGTGGCTGCATACTGGTACAGGCTCCCCAGAGCAGTCACAGCACCAAGGCTGACAGAGTTTAAGAAGCATTTGGACAGTGCTTTCAGGCACAGGTGTGACTCTTGGGGTATCCTGTTGCATCTGTTTGTTGTTTGGGGTGATAGCAAGTAAAGAAGCAGGAAGGGCCCTTGCGGGGGTTTCACAGAGATCTTTATTTCAGCCACGCCTGTGCAGCACCCATGGCTCAGAGAACAAAGGCCAAGGGGCTTTGAGGGTCCAGGTTAAATACGTGGGATGAGCAGGGCGGGGAGAACATCAGAGACCAATTACCAGGGGACACTGGGGTGTCACAAGGGTGGGGTTAGGGCAGAGGGCCAGCAGGGAAACAGGGTGGGAGTGAAAGGCTGACGGACAGGGAGAGGGCACAGGGCTGACCCAGGGAAGAGAACACAGCTTGCTTTGGCCGGATAAAACAGGATCTGTTATCAAGAGAAGGCAGTGAGAGAGGCTTCTCATTTCCCTAATTGGAAATGCCTTTCTGGGTCTCCACAGTGTCCTTCACAGGGACAGGAGCTGGATTTTGAAGATCCTTGTGGATCCCTTCCGACTCAGCTTATTCTGTGGTTCTGCAATTCTATGAATTGTGCTTAACTTCTATTTTTGTGCAAAGAATTAATTTAGAATGCCTGCCTAGATTATTTAACGTAATATTAATTATAAATTATTTGTTTTCTAGAGTTTTGCTAGTATTTCATACATTTAAAAGAATATTTCAGAGCATAATGAAAAAAAGGAAAACAGTATATGGCTTTAAAAACCACCAGTCTAATCTCAGTTAGATGCTGCCATTCATAAAGTTCCAACACTGTTCATGTGAGTTGTAATAAATCACAATGGAAGCTGTAGCTGCATTTGTATCCCGTGATTCATCATGTAAAAACACATACTTCTGTCCTGCATGAGAGAAAATAGCAGGTACAGAAAGACGTACAAAGTCATAAAAACAACTAAGATGAAAACTCATTGTGGTCTTTTTGTATTAACACAAAGTCGGGGTCAAAAAGGGCAAGGATAATTAAGATTTTAATTTTTATCCCAGTCATTTTGATTCTTACTTACTAATGTAGGGAGCAGTTTGGAGTTTAGCTGTGCTGCTGAAATTTTAGAATCAGTGGGCAGAAGATCTCAGGTTTTCTTCTCATTCATGAATGGGGAAAATCAGGTTACAAAAGGCTCACTTGGTTTGGTTTAGATTATGCAGACAAAAGAACAGAAAATTGACCTAATTTTGTATGCACCAGGCTTGGCAGGATCTGTGTATCACTGTATGATATTGGCTCTTCTCTAACTGTGGAGAACTGGCTCTTATTTAGAGCAGACAGTTTTTCAGGTTTTTTTTTCCTCTTTTTTTCTAGGTGATTATTAGAGCCTTAAATGGGAACCCCATGCATTTTCAAAATTACATCACTTCAGTGCTTCTCTAGTACAGTAAAACAGACTATTTCAATTGCAAGTGACATAAAACATTCATCCAGTCCAATTGTTTGACCACTTCAGGGCTGACCAAAAGCTACAGCATTTTATTAAGGGCATTGTCCAAATGCCTCTTAAACATTGACAAGGTGTGAGCATCAGTCTCCTCTCCAGGAAACTGTTTCAGTGTTTGACAACTCTCTTGGTAAAGAAATACTTCCTAAACCTCCTATGGCACATTCCTATGTGTCTCATCACTGGATATCCAGAGAGATCAGTGTGTCCCTCTTCACTCCTCCTCAAGAAACCACGGAGAGCAATGAGGTCACCCCTCACCCTCCTTCTCTTCAAACTACACATGATCAGCATCATCAGACACTTCCCATAGGACATTCCTTCCACCCCTCTCACCAGTTTTGCTCCAGCATTTCTCCAGCTTTCCACCAGTTTTGCTCCCCTCCTCTGGATATTTTCACTTCATTAGAGTCCTTGAACTGCAGTTGAACATAGGACTGTATGCTGGAGTTGCATCAATTTAGTGCAAAGGAAGACTGGAGGGCTTAGTCCCTCATTTTAGGGGATGCAGATTACTAAAGTGAGAAATATTGATCCCCATCCCTATGTCATCATAAATGTTAAGAATTGAATTCTGACAGAAGCTGCCAATATCTGTGGGTTTTGCTCTTTTCTCTTCCTCTTCTGACTTTTACTCCAGGTATGGAAAAAGTAGCTGCCAGTAAAGGCACTTAATGTCTCTGGGCACCATCACATGTACAAGAAATGCTACACAGGTGATATGTGACTCAAGAACTCCAGAAGATGCTGATGGACAGAAGACTTGGCGGCTGATGTCAAATGGGATGGCCAGCAGCCACTGCAGGAACAAGCTGGAGTGTGGTGCTGCTAAGGGTAGGATGTTCAGCCCTTGGCTGGGAAGGGAACCTGATTCTATCATATGTCTGAGAAAAAGCTGAAGTAATTTCTGTGCCTCCAGTGTATTACCCCTTCAGAGAGCCCCTTGGAGGTGACTCACTCCTGCCTTGGCATCAGAGGTTATTGTTTGAAGTAATGACATATCTGTAGAAAGGAAAGCAAAGTTATGGCCAGGGTCACTCTACCCTAACCTGCTTAATAAGAATTTAATTGAGACTGAGCACTTTCTATAGTATCAATTTGCCCAACCTCTTATTCAAGGACTGCACTGGGTACTTTTGGTTCTTCCTGCTTTTACAAGGTCTGTGATCTGCCAGTGTGGCTCTGAGAAAATACTGAACGGGAAAGAACATGAGTTCATACAGTCATCAATATGTCCAGACATAGAAGAGACCCACAAGTGTCATTGATATTAAACACCTGGCCCTGCACAGGACAGCCCTGAAAATCATAGCATGTGCCTGAGAGCATTGTTCAAAACTTTGAACTCAGGCAGACTTGGTGCTGTGACCACCTCACTCCCTGGGGAGCCTGTTCCAGTGCTCAGTCACCTTCTGGGTGCAAAACCTTTTCCTGATGTCCAACCTAAACCCCCCGTGACACAACTTTAGGCTATCCCCTCAGTCCTATCACTGGCCACCACACAGCAGAGATCACTGCCTGCCCCTCCTCTTCCCCTCATGAGGAAGCTGTGATTGCAATG
>JAODKT010001744.1:19083000-19123597 GCA_027576195.1 Cossypha heuglini
TTTGTCCAGCAGGCCACCGTGAGAAACAGCACCAAAACCTTACTGAAATCCAAAAGAATTGCATCAACTGCCTCCCTTTGATGATTACTTGTCATAAGATTAAATTAGGTTTGGCAAGAAGGACTTCTTATGAAGCCGGGCTGACTGTGACCCATGACTTTGTTGCTCTTCAGGTGTTTTTTCAACAGCTCCCAGAATAATTGTCCCTGTAATTTTACCTGTCACTGAAGCAAGGCTGGCAGGCCTGTAGTTTCCAAGGAATGCACTTAAAAAAAGGCAGTGAGATTTCTGAGTATCAAAATCATGTTTACAGTCACTGCATGGAGCAGGTGCAGTCACTGTCAATACAACTTCAGGAAACTAATGACTATCCATGCGTATCTAGTGCCATAGGGCTGAAGCTGTAGGGGATAGCCATGTGAAATTAACATAGCAGGGCAAAGTGACCCATGGCCAGGCCCTGGAACAGAGGGCAGTGAGTTTCTGGGGCAGCCCCGCAAATCCCAACTCAAAAGACTGATCTTGTGTAACAGAAGGATGCTGCTGCATCAGCATGTCCTGCATTGTGTCTCTGCATCCATCTCTCTAGTGGTATGACAGGAAGATGTTTTTGTACCTGTTCCAGCAGAGGAAGAGACGCAGAAGACCTGCCTGTGCACGTCAATCTAGCCATTGGGAAGACATCTGAGTGTCATATCCCAGAGAGCCCTGTCTTGCCATATGTGTTTATGACCAATCAGTGCTGACAGGTTTTGTCCATCCATCCAAGCCCTGGTCTATCACAGCCTATCCCAGACTGTATCCCGGCTTTCAGCAGCCCTAGATGGATGCCATGTCAGATATTGGAGATGTTGCATGGTTGAGCTAGATATGGTATTTGGCAGGAGAATGCACTCAGGAACAACTGAGTAGCTGGGAAAAAGGACGAGTTTTGGCTTTAAGTGTCAAGCATAAGCAATGATTGCAAGATCAGGCCCTCAACAGGCAAAGTGAAGACATGAGGAGACTGGAAAAACCAGGTGTAGTGCAGTATAATTATTATAGTTAATAATCAAACTTAGCTGCACAGGAACTGCAAGCATTAATTCCTTCTTTTGTTTTAGAGGCTGTGTTTCTTCACTGCTCTGACCCTTGCTGTCCAGCCAGAGAGATTTTGAGACCCACATCTTCCCAGATGCCCCTTGGGAGATATTATTCTGCAGGGATCAGCAGGAGAGGCCATTTCTCACAGCCCCTTGTCCTTATTCCACATTCCATTAAGCTTCTTCAGTTCATTTTTTAAGACCTGCTGACATCACATTTTACCTCCTGTCAGCCTACAGCAAGGTTGTGACTGTGAACTTGCTCAGCAAGGTCAGGAACCCAGTGCCCTTCCTCCCCAGTTAGCACATGCTATCCTTTAATTCCTATTCTTGGATTGAGATGGGTCCCATATTTATGTAATTTCTCTCCAGAATAATGTGCTTGTTCTGGTGCATGCAGGAGGGAAGGGCTGGAGCTCTGTTTCATGTGACTTCTATGGACATAGTCCTAATGACAGCTCGTCAGCTATGCAAGAGCAGGGAAGAGACAACTTGTAAGAGAAACAATCTTCTTTAAAGATTTCAACTCTCAGAATAAATATCTGAAATTCTTTAATGGTTTAATTTTAACATCTGTGTTTACCAAATCTTGGTTTCAGTTAGGGGATCCAGAGATATTTTCTAATGACTTCTCTAGCTTTAAAAACAAGAGTTCAGGGATAGCCATGCAATTAACTGTGGCTTACATGTGTTTGTATAGCAACAAAAACCTGCTATGGAAAAAGTTAAATTTCTACCTGAAGGAGAGTGTTTATATAGATGACTTATTCAAATGTGCATATAAATTGTTTTGACATGTTTTGCAGGGAGGAATAGAGGTACACCACTATTGAAATAGCTCTGGCTACCACAAATCTATTCACATGTAATTGGATTACCTCATGTGTCTGGGACCAAAAAAAAAAATGCTGACAAAAATGAGCCTTAAGTGATGGAACAGATTTACACTGAATTTCATCTCTCCACATTCAGTAGTGCTGAATTCACCATGCTGCACAAAAGAAAATCCCAGCTATCACAGGAAGAGGAGCAGAGCAATGTGTATTAACAGGAGTTGCTTTTCCAGCAAAGCCATGCCTTCCTCTGTCCAGGCCATTCTACAGTGCAGGAGCACAGGGCATTTTTCCCATTTAGGCCAAAGTGTAAATCTCCTAAAAGCTTCTCTGCTTTGTACTGAAATGGTTTCAGTGTCAAAAGTTGGTGTAGTTGACATCTCCCATCCACCACCACCACAGCTGTGGGGACCTCCAGCATGTTGCAGGGGTTATCCCCTGTGGTTCAGGGGAGCACCCCATGGATGCCTGGAGGCTTGAAAACTTCAGCTCTGACTCTGAATTTTCACTGTGGTCAAGAGCACTTCTGACTACTATTTTTAGTTACCAGCGCTTATCCTTGCTGCTAAAGGCTGCTCTGATATTTTAATCTACTTTTTTGTATTTCATTTACTCTGCTTCTATAGACCTGGGATCTGGCACAACTGGATGAGGAGCTGCCTTATTCAGTCAGACTCAAGGTACATCTTGTCTCAGACTCCACCTTTAATTATGGCTAATACCAGGTTTTCAAGAGAGGCAATAAGAGACTTTTGCCTATGGGATCTGTATTTGAGACAGGAGATCCTGCTCACTGGCAATCAGGCTTGGAAGGCATGGTTTAAAAACAGACTTGTCAGCAGTAGTTGCAGCCACTCTGGATAGTCTAATGTCCATATGCTACCAAATCTCTCTTTGAACTGTATTTCTTGAGACTATGTTTTCTCTCTGTCACTGTCAGAGGAGTCTGCAAGCGTTGCCCTTACTGTTTTCTCCATTTCTCCATTCCTGCATTTACCAAGTCTGGTAGGCGCTGAAAATGTGCTGGGTTTTTCAGAAGAGATCCAAAGCCAGCAAGTGTATGTGTGTGTGTCTGGTTAAGAAATTCAGCTGCAACTGAAAAAAAAACCAACCAAACACTATTCACATCGTTGTGGACTGTCAATGACTCACCACAGTGCTCAGTGCAAAAGAAACAGAAGAACAGTCCTTGTTCCCTTCTGCTGCCAAGTCTGTACCTTTGCCCATGGGGAGAAGCCTACTTGACTGCTGGCACCAGCCCTTAGTTGAAGCAAACCACTGTGAACCCTTTGCTAGGTGTGGAAAAAACCATCGAGATACCTCGTTGCTTGTTTGTGTTTGCACTCCTTGTCTTCCCAGCCTTGCTTCCAAGCAGGGAGGAGAGGAAAAAGGAAGGCAGAGGAGGTATAGGGATCAATTACATGTGTTCAGCTGAGGCATATAATTTACTCATCTTCCGATTCAGTGCTACAGGCCTGTTGTGCAGTTTTCTCCTCCTTTCCATTTATTGAGAGCTAAAACCTGGACTTCTGTTTCAATGAGCAGATCACTGACTTGCTCAGGTGTAACAAGTGCCTGCCTTTCCCTGCTTTCTTTTTCCCTGCCAGAGCTCCTGCTGCAGCACATACCCCTGGGGCATCTTGTTGGTGCTGCACCTGCTCAAGTGCCTGAGGACCATGCTACACATACTATTGTTTCGTAACTTGCAGTGAAAATTGTGAATTATCCCTCTGCAAGTGCATGCATGGCATTCCACACAGAAAATCAAATTGCTGAAAGAGTGCATGCTGGCACTGTGGCACTGTATTCTCACCTGAAGGGAAGGAAAGGTATCATCCTTTGCAGCCATAATTTGGAACAAGGCCACACATTTTGGCTTGTTCCGTGTGTCTTCAAGGCACTTTAAGCATCAGGTTCTGGTGGTAAAGTTAATTAATTTGGGCTTTGACTGACCTACTGGCTCCAACAGTGGCATCAGTTGTGGTTAAGGTCTTCCATAGTGAGACCCCTCCCTCTTCTGCTCCTTCTCTCTTGTACAAAGCCAAAACAGTCCTACAAATGCAAGGCTAGTAAATTTTCCACTGGAAGCAATCAGGCCTGTAGCTCTGTTCTGCACAAGGGAACTCCTACTGTGGTGGCTGAGAAGGGACCACCTGGCACCTCCTGGGGACACTGTCTTTGTCTGTAGACACAAGTGGCCAGGCACCTCCTTAATTGTCTTCCACTTCCCCATTATCTCTTCCACCCTTTCAGGGCTAATATGCACTTGTAAATGTGAACCACTCCCTCCTGCTCTAGGTCACCAGCATTTTTTCACTGTCTCTATTTTCATTCAAATGAGCAAGTCTCTTCCTCACAAAAGGGCAATGGTTATTCTTTGCTCCAGAAGCAATATGTTTGATTCTTTCAAGTGGTTATTAAAGCCTCAGATTATTTCCACACCATTTATTCAGCAAGATTTCACACACAGTCCTTCCTAGAGGGGTCGAAGTCAGCTTTGGCTGCTTTTACTAGTTACTTTTCTAGAGTAACTTGCCAACTCATTTCAGACACTGATGTTTCCTCTTTCTTTTGTCCTCTGTGCTCTACCTCCTGGTGGTTTCTAAGCACCAACCTTTACATTTCCCCCTTTTCTGCAAAAGGGTAAGATACCAAACTCACTGACGTAAGTAGGTGCAGCTTCTAATTAAATCAATGAGGTTACACCTGCCTATGTCAGCAGTGAGTTTGGCTCGACATCCCTAGCGAGCAAAATGTCACATTACCTTTGCTGAGCAGGACATTTCAAATAAAACATTAGCAAAAACAATTAACTTTAAGCCGTTAATCCCACCGAAGTTACATTCACCCTCCTAAGGATTGAAGTCAATTCTCAGTAAATGTCTTCGGCTTAATAGATTGTGAAGCTTTGGCATGAAATATATTGTTGAATGACACTGAATTAAGCATTGTCATATTGTATTTCTATATATAAATTGTATTCTAGAACACATCTGTCAACTTTTAACTATAATACTTAAGGAACTATTAGCAATGGAGCAGATCATGCGGATCTTCGCATTCTACAACACCTATGAATTTTTGAAGAAATATAGAAGACATTTATAGCTGTATATATATAGTCCTCACATACAGCACACTTTTGTATTCCATTAGCAGCTCATTTTACATCAACAGATATGGAAGATTTATAACAGTATTGTTTCCTAAATAATTTTATTTGGCACAGAGCAGGTAGTAACAACTTTGCATGAGTGAGAGGTAAGAATGAAGTCTTGCTGTCAACACCTTCATTGCAGCTACAGAAGAGATCAGCATGTTATCTAAAGAGATTTAAAGCCCAAGTTCAGTTCCATGCTAGCTTTCCCTGAAAAGCACATGGCAGCTCACAGCATCTCCACTCTTTGTACACTTGGACTCCCTTTTGCTTTGCAATGTTCATAAAACTGAGATAGGGTACACAGCCTCCCACTTCAGAAAAAGGATAGAACTGGTGATTCTTGTAGGTCAAACCCCACTGTAGGCAGACCAAAGGAAAAGCTGGAGATAGAGACTGGGATCCCTGGAGGTGAGAGGGAAATAAATTTCTGCAGGAACATAACATTAACAAAAGACTTCCAAAAATACAAGGTACCAGTTATATTCAGCCATAAGGTGAAAAAGTATTGACCCAAACTTGAAGCATAAGAACAATGAAATTGAATCACTGTCTCATTCATTTTTAGTCAAAATTTTCCCAAGGAGAGAAGACCTAGGTTGACTTGAGGTCCTTTTCCATGTACTCAGAGAAGTCTATGGAGAAAGGAGATTTGTACATGCCAGGTAGAAGGCCAGGTAGGAGAACTGCCTGACTAACTTCTCTATTAGAGGACACAATTATTTTTCTCCCTTGAAAATATAGCTGAATATGACAATATCTGATTTTGAATATTGGCATAAAGATCCTTTAGCCATGACATGAGTTTGGCTTTATATCAAATCAACTGAAGTCCAAGTCAGGCTTATCATCAAAATCTAAATGTCATAGCACAATAGCATAAAAAATGTGTTTCAGAAACTCTTCCCACTTGAGAAGCAGCTGTCATTGCTGATGCTTGCAGTGATGGTTCCACGCACCTAGTGTGAGTGCAGGTGAGTGATTTGATCTCACAGTGCATCTTCTACTGAAACACACTACTCAGCTCTCCTGCTAGAAATTCAGGACTGTTGCAATTTTCAATAGCTCTGTGTATTGTGCAGGGATGCAAGTAAGTTTTGGTTTAATAATTATTTTGGATGTGTTACTTACAAGATTTCATACTTAGAGAATAGATTAAATAATCAATCTCTGCTAGAATTTCAGCAGGGGAATGAAAACCTCTAAACCCTGAGCGCTGCTCTGGGCTCGACCCTAAATGTTTTCACAGCTGAAAACTCATGATGATTTTAGAGAAGTCTTGTTGGCGTGGAGGATTTGGGGCCAGATACAGAAGCTAACTCTTAAATTCAGGGCCAGCATGCTTCATCTCAGCTCCCAAGTGCCTGAAGTGGGTGGGGTAAGCCCACCAGGCACCCATGCATCATCACTGCCCAGGTACCAGGACAAGAAGGTAACAGCAGAAGGAGAGGAACATGTGCCCTCAGTTTGATCCAGGGGGCCACGGCCAGAGAGACACTCTAGGATGCTGCTAGGATTTCAGTGCAGACTGGCAGCACAGCTCTGCCTGGTTAAATCAATGAACATTTTGCAGTTAATTTCTGGGGTAGCTGTGATAGGCTGTATGGTTCTGTCCCTCAATTGCTTTAGCACTCACCTCATTTTAAGCACATTAGCAGCTTGATTGAAGTCAATGGTACAGTTCAGTTACTTAAAATGAGTTGTGTTCTTAAGAATTTTGTTGAATTGAGGCCTTAACGAACATAATTAATGAAGGCAGGATCCTCTGAGACTTGGACCATATTTAATCTTACAGTCCCCACTGCAGAGTCACTTGAATTCAGCAGAAGTCCTTGCTGTCACCAGAAGGAATGTCACCTCCCTCTTTCCTAGAAGATGGTCTTGACCATGACCCTGGCATTGGGACCTGCAATCCTGGCATTGGGGCTGTGCAGTGTGGCAGTTTGGACCTGTTGCCTGCACATGGCAGGGCGGGCAGCAGGCAGAAGCAGGGTGCTAGGGGTGCTGGTAGGTGGCACCACCTCCTCTGGCAGCAGAACTGGAGTGTTCTAGTTTGAAAGGCTCACATAACCACAGCACCACCTTTATTTCCTTGAGTCAAGGAAAAAAAAAATGTTTGCTAAACCCCTGGAGTGATTATCTGATAACTAAGTATCCAACAATTACGTCAGAGGTTTAACAAGCATATCAAAACTCTATACCAGGGAAAACCTGGAGACTTCAGCATTTACGTAAACTGTCATTAGTGCCTTCAGACCAAACCTTATCTGCAAACAAGAACATATACAACTTACAGACATAATGTGTGTACCACCTAGTGGCAAAGATCTGGGATTTCAGTGTATTATTTCTGATTGAAACAGTATGCACATTCTGGGAGGAAGATCCTCTTAAACAGGTGTGCAACTGTTTTGGATTTCTCTTCGTAAATGTTTAAATCCATTAGCCTTTTTCGTGCTGTATGCCTAAAACCCATATTCATATGGTGAAGAGTTTCTAAAATAGTTTCAAGGGTTCTGGACCCCCTGAGTATGATGCTGATATATGCTACAGCGGTGAAGGAAATTAGATAATAAATGTGACAGAATCAGAGAGGGACATACAAATTATTGCAATCAGGTATATACAACGAGACTGGTGGTTTTAAGGTCAGTGCCACTGCACACCTGTGTTCATTAGACACAATTTCTGGGTGTCCAGCAGCTCACCTGAAATGAAATGAAATTAAGGGAAAAACCGTAACTATGTTTTCCACTGGATCAGGAGAGCTGATAATGTAGTAAGAGAAATCCTGCTTTCGGTGTGGTAACCCTACAGCTGTTTGATTCATGTGTTGTCCTTAGAACCCAAGGGTGAATACCATGCTCTTTTGGATCCTCTGCCACGAAATGTTATTGGCCTTTCAAGTGCAAAGTGCACAAAAGAAAAATCTCTGGATGGAGATGTCTCCAGACATGGCAAATCATTACTTAGACAGTGAGATCACAACTCAAGAGAAAATAAATCCTATCATATTGTAAACATTTTAATTGAAAAAATGTTCCACTGGAAAATTATTAGACATTAATTTTTATAAGCTGTACAATAAACTTTTCAATTATAAGAAGCATAGAAATGATGCTTACTCTGCACAACCATCCAGTCACTCTATTCTGAGCAGGTAATCCCATGCCCACACTGTGTGATGGCACTTTCAGTACCATCAACTAAGCAGAAAAGGGCCCACAAATAGACAAAATTTTGTGGCAACACACACTGTCACTTGAGTTTGGAAATGGGCAGAGACACAGCAGTAATCTCAAGACAGGATGAGGAAGCCTGCAGGCAGACCAAGCAGTGGGGAACTCCTGGGTCTGCTCAGCACCAGTTTCTCACTTGAGGCAAATCAGTAAAAAGTTCCTCCTGAGAACAGGCATGAAGTCCTGGCCATGGTGAAGTTTATACCAAAACCTCTGTTAAGTGCACTTGTGGCACAATTTCACCTGGTGCTTCCAGTGATTTACAGCACTCCTGAACTGGATTCTGGACTGATATGGTTTTTAACCTCACACAGCAGCTTACAAAGCAAGACTGCTTGATGGGACTGCAGCACGCATTGTGGGGGGATTCCATACCCGTTTCAACATTTCAATCCTATTGTTGGTTATGTTGTGAATATTGCATTAACTTCAGCTTTGCAAAGGTGCTAATAGTTGTGATTCATGACAAGTTGTCAGCTAATTCTATATCTAATTACTTTTTTAAGACCTACACACCAATTGGGGGTGGAAAAAAACCCAGGACAGATACAGCTGGCATTTTAAAACTCTGGGTGAGGGCATCACTGCAAGTAGTTCTTGCACCAAAGAGAACAGAAATGTAATAAATTTAACTTCAGATTTAGGAAGGTCCCATGAGTTTCACCTTAGATTGACAAGAGTCAAGCTCTCTATTGAGGGCCTGTTGAAAATGATCTGTCACTTAATGACAAAAATAATGACCTGCATAAGGTCATTAAATTACAGGTCCATTAGTGACATATGTACTGTAGAACAAGAACACAGTATATTTTCTTCTGTAACACTGAATTTCAGATCTATCTGTTAGGCAGATAATAAAAGTCCTTTAGAAAATAAGGTGAATGCATCACTCAGAGAGGGGGACAAGCCCATCCATCAGATCAGCTTCCCTCACAAGCACCTGGAGCCTATCCTGTGGATTCCCACACATAAGTGAAGCTCTCAGAGAGAAAGAAAACAGGTGAAATAATGAGGGCACAGATATGGAAACTGCAAAACTCTTGGTTGAGAGAATATATGCCTGTGATATAAAAAAATACCCCTCTTGTTTTCTCTTAAGAATAGAGATTGGATAAAATTGAACACTTTTCTTGTAGGAATAAAGAGTCTATCTTCATTTGCAATGTATCAAGAAAACATGAGTTTTGCCTGAGACTCAGAATTACTGAAATCAAGTTTCATAAAATTCAGTGGGTAAAGCTGCATTTCAACCATCTGATAAGAGATATTTCTGCACTGTTTTTGTCCAAGTTGATTTTCCTAAGTTGGGTCCCTGTACAAAGATTTATGTTTTATAGGCAGAACTTCTTGCTTAGCCCTGCCACCTCCCACCAAGGGAGAGTGGATTGAGTTTGCTGGGGAAATGGTTAACACTTGTGCAGGCCCACAAAAGTGATCCCACTGCAGGCTTCTGTGTCTTGTGTACATTCCTCCACATCCTGAAATAAACTGCATTCAGGTCTCTGCACTTTTCTACCTGCCCACTTTGTTATCTCCCTTTTCTGGTGTTACAAATATGGTGACTTCAGACGAAATTGCATGTAAGATCTTAATGTCAGACTGAAAAACAGCACCAAGAATTCCCTTCATGTAAAGAGGCACAACCAGCATGTATTGATTTGAAACTATAACCACAAAGCAGCCATGCAGAGTGTAGTTTTTTCTGAGAAAAAATACTACATAAATGTACTTTACTGAAGCTGACACTGCAAGTGTCAGTAATGATAGGAAATAGTTGGATTGATAAGTGTGACTTCCAAACTGCTCCCTTCAAGCATAGGAGAAAGTTTCCATGGGAATTCCACAATTCACCTCATATTCCTGTCCTGGAAAAAAGTAGTCTTCCAGCAGAAAAGGACTACCTGTTTTGTCTGGACAAGCACAAAATGTCAGACCATAAGGTGTCTTCCTACAAGTTACCTCCAGTTCAAGAAAGCTTGGAAGTATTTCTCAAATCAAATGTCAACACTGTCACTTGGCTCCATCAGTTTAACAGCATGTGCCTTTCCAAATATAAATAAGTGGTTTATAAAATTTTGCACTTCTCAATTACATAAGTACATGTAATTTTTTTTATTTTTTATAACTGATAGCTTGATAATACTCTTGCATTTCTTGGAGAGTGTTCCAGCTGGTTAGATTTTCACACAAAGAGGTGAATTGAAACCTCTGGCAAAACAAGAGATGTCTGTCATACCTTTTACTGATTAATAAATAGTTCTTGGCCTGCTAATGCCATTCTTAATTGGACTACACTGTGAGTAGCAATTAAGACTAAATGGCCACTTGCTGAGAGCTGGTGAAAAAGAAATTGCAGCTTTAGGCATTCATGTTCTCCAGATGAAGTACAGTTGCCTTACTTTGATGTTAAAGAAAGAAGCTTAATTTTTTTATGGCTTAGTATATTAAAAAAATAATTATTCAATTCACAGCAGAGAAATTAATTTTGGGTGGAATTATATTTTTTAAAGTATTTTTTTCTTAATATCACTTTGTGTATTTAAAGGCTCCTGACTGACAGCACTGGAGGTGGGACTCTCCAGTCCTAGAGCAAAGCAGTGACAGCTATATCTGCAATAACCTTGCCACACTGGCTCACCTGTACCTTGACAAAATCATCCCAGGGCTAGAAGGAGATTTTCTGATGCAGTCCATGCACTGCTGGTCTGTCAGATAAATACTGAATGCATGATTTAGCAGTGCAGATGAAATCTGTCTAACTATTCACATCTCTAAATAATCCTGAAGCCCCTAATAGACTATATAAGATCCTCCCTCTTCAGATATAGGCCAGTGTGAGCCTCATGCCCTTCCTCTATAGTGGCTAAAATAAATGCCTGCAGTGAACTGAAATTATCTTTAGAGGATCACAGTCCTTATTTGAGAGAAACATCACATTCATTCCCTTATGGCACCAGAGGAAGGAATTTGCTCCAGTTAGGAGAAAATTTTGTGTTCTTGAATGGCTAAGCCTGAGGAGGGCTACTAACCCTCACAGCTGGTAGTCTGCTGCCTTTCACTTAAGCTGAAATTGAGATCCTGACAAAGTTTCCCAAACTGTTTCCTCTTCTAACCTCAGCCTCACCCTGCCAGCATGCATCCTTCCAACTCCAATGCTAAGCCAGCTGCCTCTCACTCAGGTGCTCCCATTCCCAGGGCACTGCTGAAAAGCCAGTGCCTGGACACATTCTCCATGGCTTAGCCACCACAGCTCTTAGCAGAACCTTCAGCCACCGAGTTCTCAGCCTGCCTGAAGGGATTTTGTCACTGGAAGCCTTCTGCAGTACTGTCTGACTGGGAATAAATCCGTTTGTGGGAGACAGACTCAGTGCAAACTGGCTGGATGGGAACAGTGAAAAAGGCAGCTGTGGTCTCAGCTGCTTGGTCTAACCCCAGACAGAAAATACAGTCCAGAAGATATCAAGTTTTATGGGAGGGAAGCCTATATTTATAATGGTGTATCAAGAGCTCAATGAAGGTATCAGCCATAACCTCTAAATGTGTTTCTGAGCTCTGAATGAAAAGACTTCCACATTGGCTTGTACATAAGGAGACCTGATAGGTTTTCTAGGAAAGAAAATAGTTTCTCTGACACATCTAAAAAAAAGATCTTTGTGAATCCCAGTTCTCACATCACTTCTATACAGACTTTAAAAGCCTGAATGCCTAAGGATTTGTCTAAGCCATATCACATGCCAGGAATTTCAGCATGAGTTTTTCTTTGTATAACATATTTATAAATAGGTAACATATCCGTTCACAATGTTATCTATATGTACATATACATTTACATGTTTTTAACTTTCTAAATCCATTCTCTCCCTCCACCAAGACCAAGACCTGAAAGTGCCTTATCCACCATTGCAAGAAGCCTCAATGTCATTAGCATCGTTTCACCGCAGAGTGTTATCTAGCATCACCACTAGAACGACTTAGCCTCATGAGATAACACTAGCAACAATGTTATTTCCTTATCCCATTCCCCAAATGTATTTCTTTACAATTTAGCTACTACTCAGCAAAAATACTGCTGAACGCCTGCAGGAAAGAAAACAAACTTAATCCAATTTATTTTGCAGATGCTGAGTGCCAGGGTCCTCTGCCGCTCATGCAGTTTAGAGATCAGACTTCTGCACATTTTAAATAAGAAGCAAGTTGTTTGCCTTGGTTGTGGTAGTGATATCAACAAACGCAGTCTGCCTTTTAATGATGCCTGGGACAGGTCAGAGCCTATGTGAGGGAAGTGGAAACACAAATGTCTCAAAGAAGCCAGGTACAAATCAGAAGAAATGGAGAAAGAAGCTGCTTTGCTGTCTGTTCCTCTGTCCACTTGTGCATCTGAGGCCAGTCAAGGTGAAACAGAAGGGATTAAACAGAAAGCCACTTCTTACAGCAAGTGATGCACTAGAGCTAGGCTCTGAAACACACTCTGTAATCTGCTCTGACTCAGAGACCAGCTGCAGCTAATTGGCACAGTTCCTGAGTTAGCTGCCATCTCTGCAGACAGTGCAGGGGTGTGTGCAGTGTGCTGCAGCAGAGCACAGCACCTGTCAGTCGGGAGCCATCCCCTCCCATAATGATGCCTTGCTTGGCAAGGTTGCCCTTGGCTAAAGAGCAGCACTGGAGGCCAGAGGGGAAACTAAGAAATGGTTCTTCCTTAAGTGCTCATGCAGCTGAGCAGCTGTCATGGCTCTCTCCAGGCTGTCCCTGGTGGACTGAAAACTGGAAAGCAAACGTGAAGATGGCTTCTTACACTTGTTACCTCCTTACTACAAAGGAAAAAGGTGGTGCTTCCTTTGAGGTGGTTTTACCTACATTCTCTATATGCATTTAGCAGTGCAAACCTTTCATGTCCTGGAATGGGCTGGGGTTTTCACCTCTGACCCACAGATTTCATTGTCACTTCAGTACTGCCATATACTGCCACTGCTCTTAGTCACCAGCTTCGTCGGGTTATCTTCTTAAATGAGCAAAGCAGCTAATAGTTGCTATAAAGGTGTTTATTGCAAAGGCACATCAGTCTCAAAAAAGCAAAGTCACGGACATTAAAGTCCATGCTAAATTTTGGTACAGAGTCCCAAGCAGAAGCTCAAGCTGCTCCTGTCAAGGTCCCGGGGAGCTGATGTTGCTGTGGCAGCTCCTGTCTTCTTCTTGGGTGTTGGTGACAGTGGCAAGAGAGCAAAGCAAAGCAAAAGCAAGGGCAAAAAGCACCAGCTCTCCCCAATGCATGCTCTTACATAGAATCTTCTCAACAAGCTAAGACACAAACTCGAAAAACCACTTCTTAACCTATTAGAATTCTAGTTCCTGTAACATGCCAGGTTACATATAGAGCTACGCATATGACCTATCTTGTTCTACCTGAAAAATGTGAGCAATATTCTTACTATAGCTCTATTATGCCTAAAACTCCTGGAGACTCCACTAAAAACACTAGTATGTCTTTCCTTCACTAGAATTCACACTTCTACTCTGGCATCCGAATCTTTCACTTACTAAAAACATTAAAGCTCATTCTAAAACTTACTTACTGACTCACTTACTTATCCTAAAACTTAAACTTACACCTCCACCTTATGTGTGAGTGGCTTAACATACTTCAATCCATCCAAAGGCTTTAATTCAATCCCTGCACTCTGATTTCTCTCTGAGGAATTAAGAGAGACTCCTGGCTCACTGACTCCAACATTTACTGCTCACCCTGCAGCTACTGAAGCAAGGGAATCTCCTGATGCTTGTGATGATGGGTAGGGATTCAGAACAGAGATGCTTCCAGGGCTTTATTCAGAGCCTTTCACACTGTGGGAAGGCCACAGGGATAAATCCAGTCTAGTTAGGTTATCCCAGGCATCTGTTGCTCCTAGAAACAAGGCAGAGAGATGCAGAGGCACTCACATAAGACCTGTCTTGAAGGCCAAATTCTTTACACTGTTACCACTTACTATGTCTGCAACAAGTCCAGTTGAGCCAGCTTTCAAGGCTAAATTACATCTCTCTATTCTGGGTTGATGTTGCTCCACAAAACCAGAATTGGGCCCTTTTAATAAGCCTATTTTTTACAGAAGATGACAAACATCAAAAATGGAAATTTTTTTGCTGGAAGGAGCTATACTTTCCTTGAAGATGATAGGAAGATCTTAGGAAAGCTTCACTCTAAAATAAAATTTTAAATTGTGTCAGACTTTCTCCTTCCTTTTCCTGGGAAAAGACTGGGAAGAGTCACTGTATATAATTACAGTCCCACATCTTAGGCCCAAATAGCTTCCCATATTTACAAGTCTATGTGCCATCACCATAGAAAATTTTTATACATAAAATGCCAGTCCTTGTAGCTTGTGCTTACGTTTCTAAACCAAGACACAGAGCTATGCTTTCCTAGCTTTTGTCCAGAAGAGATAATGCTGCCAAGTTAACAGCGTGGCTGTAAGCTTTCCATTAATTTTCAAATGTACTTTGTCGCAGTGGGCAATGTAGATTTGAAGTTCCAATTTTTCATGTAAAGAAAAAGCGTGTTAAGAAGTCAGCAACTAATGATATAGAGCAACATAGCTCCAAATATTACTGTAATTACATGAGCTGTGTACAAATATATTTGCACAACAAATCCCAATGGACTGAGATGAGGTAAGTGGCGTTTTGGGTATTTTAGAAATTTGAAACATTCTTAGTGGAAAAAATTCCTCTCTCTCTCTTGCTGCAGTCCTTTGCACACATACAACTCTCAGACCTTATGTGCTTCACCCCATTTATGTCAGCGAGGCTGCTCACATGCCTAGGAATGGAAGGGCATTTGTGTAAGAATCTCTGCAAATGTAACCCAAGAAAGCGGGTTTGGTTTGGTTTCCAGCGCCTCCTGCTTATGGGCTGGAATGGGAGATACTGAGAAAATGACCTGTGGATGCATGAGAGTGTGCACAAGAAAATTGAACAGGAATTTTCCATAATTCAAGCAGCTTGGGATCCTTTCCCTCACCTTGAAATGTTTGGGTAACTGTGATGACATCCAGGGAAGGAAAAATAAGACTTTGGGGAATAGGAAGGGCCTGGCTCCTTCACATCCAGCAACAGGCTGGATCAACATCTCCCAAGTACCCAATTCCTAGCTGTGAAACAGTTTTCAGATGTGATTTTTCATAGTCTCCTGAAAAGTTCACTGTACTCCCACACCCTAGACCATATGGGACTTATTAAACTCTTTGTAATAAATATACAAAGTCTGAGTTATGTCACTCAAAAAACAATGTGTCTCAATTCTGACATCAGTCACCTGCCATAAAAACAGTGTGGTGCAAGTGAGAATAATATATTTTTCACTGGCATATTGTTGAGGATTTTGAAGATTGTTTCAGCCTGATGATAATAATATGGCAAAACTAGAGACACGATTTCCTGCTAGTTTGAGAACTGTAGAAAAATAGATTGCCTAGGGAGAAGATGAATTTCTTCATGTAGATTAAATGGAAAAACCTCTTTGAGGTACATTATATCTTCCTTCTTAATGTTTTATGGTTTTTATTCTGCATTTTAAAAAAACTAACATCCTGGGGCAGATGTCACTTCCTGGGCAGGTTTGTCCTTATACAGTTAAAAATAAAACACAGAACATCCATAACAGATGGAACTTCCACGCAGAACAAAATCTCCTTTACTCTCACTTTTTCTTACCCAAATTCTGTTTCCCACAGAAGGGAGTTAAGCATGGAATCAAATTAGAGCTAATCAACTGTTGCATTTTTTAATTAATGAGAAGGCCACGTTCCATATGGAATGATGGAGTTTGACAACCTATTGCCAATCTTTTTGCTTTTTCACCCGTTTATCTGGGTCAAACTCTTTTTTTCTATGGAAGAAGGGTAAGTGAGGAATAACTCCACTGAGAGGCATGGAGTTACTCCATATTTATATGCTATAGAAATAAGTCCAGAGTCTTTGTTTTGAGGAGCAGATGCAGATTCAAGACAATTCAGCACTGTGACAGCCCATTACAATGGACTATTGGAGGGGCTTTACGCTGCAGTTCAGGCTGTGCCTCCTCTGAATGCTCCCACTGCTGTCACATTCCAGCATCATTGCTCCTGCTGGCCTCCTGCTATGCAGGAACAGCAGGAGCTGAGGTTGTGCTGACTCCCTTTGCTAAAGCAAGAATCCTCTAAAACTCTAGGAAGAAACATAAAAAAATCCAGGAGCTCCCTTCACTCCAAATTTCCCATGTGAGCAGTACCCAGTCTCATTTCTCTCGCAGCATCAACAGAGAATTCTGCTGCAACCCTGAGACAGTGGGGTGTCCCACAACAACACCAGCTGTACCCTGCATCAAGGAACAGCACTACCCATACCCTGCACTGAGGCCTCCTTTGTTAAAAAGAAAAGAGGGGTAGCTGTAATAGGAATCTCTCTACTAAGGGGAACGGAGGCCAGACCCAACTCACAAGAAAGTCTTATGTCCCCCAGGAGCAGGGGCAAGGGACTTCACTGAAGAACTTTCCAGTCTAGTAAGGCCTTCTGATTACTACCTGTTATTGGCTGTTTAAACTGCCAGCAATGAAATAACAAAGAGAAGTCTCAGGACAATCAGAAGAGACTTCAGGCCCTGGGATGATTGGTAGTGGGATCAGGAGCACCAGTATTGATTTCAGAGATGGGAGTGAAAAGTATCTGACAAGACAGTAAAAACCTTTGAGAAACATTAAGGCAGAACCCATCTGACCAATCTGCAGACAGCTGAGTATTCAATTAGCATCCATCTTGTTAATCATTTTACCTTGCTTTGTCCAGACCACCATTTTCTGGATGCATACCATGCCGCTGTATGGCAGTGATTTTATTCTGGTACTTTGTTGGATTTTGACTGTCCTCTAAGCAGAAGCAGATCAGTGGAGATATCACAATGTTTATTTTAAAACAATTTGTTCTTTTATGCCAAACAGTTGGGAATTTCACTGAATTTGCATTACTTACGTGCTATCTTGGTATTTCTCCCAAGGCTGATCAGTCTAAAACATTCTACCTGAGTCATTTCATGGCATAGTTCTTGTAATTGCCTGAGCACGAAGACAAAACTTTTTATTTTTTGTGTGCACGAATGACACTCAAGGACTCTTTAATTTATGGGGAAGCAAAGCAGAAAGGCCTCTATTGGTAAATCAGATTGTATCTTTCAGACACATAAACTGAAAAATAAACTGATGCACAAATGGCTTCATTAGTGATGAAATTATTGAAACCTTAAACCAAATAGTGAATGAGATCAAAGCTGTAGAAGCTTTGTCCCTCACTTATTTCTAAGTCTTTTGCTTACTGAAAGAACTACTTTCTCTAAATGAACATCTGATTTCTAATAGCAAGATTGTGTGCGTTCTGTTAGCTCAAAGCAAACAAGAACTAAAAAAAAACCCTATCACATTGGTTTATATTTAAAATGCAACACACTATACACACATAAATATGTACAGAGTCAAGAAAGTTGTTGCCTTTTATGCAAGAGACATGAGAGAAGTTCCTAGAGAACTGTTGATCTAAGGTACTAAATTTCTCAGTATCTTCAGAGTACTTTTCAAATGGATAGAGATATTCCCTTTAATTACTAAAATACCGCATAAATCTAATTAGTGTCCATAATTTTCACGAATTGTCTTACTGAATTAAATGAGAATGCTAATGGACTTAGTCTTAAAATATTTTTAGAGTATCTTTGTTTCTAAAAAACAACATTGATCTTTAAAGCAAATTTGTTGTTTCTCCTGACATGTTATGCAGATTTCAGCTGTGTCTACCACCCAGCCACTGTGAAAAGCCCTGTCATTCTCAAGGATGTGCCTGGAATCCCGATGCAGAAGGAAAATGCTATCCAACTGTCTGTTGTATTCTTTTTTGCAAAGTCCTTACCAGAATACAAATCCATTTATTTGGAATAAAACACATTACTGTGCTCCTTAAATTCTAGGGTGGGTCATTTTTCTGAGTGTAATTCTCCAGTTTTTATACTGTGACAACTGTTGCTCCTTGTGTGCGTTGTTTCCAGCCTTTCAGAGAGGTCAGACAAACCAAACAATGTCTAGCTATTCCTCCAGTGAGGTTCTCCTGCACAGGCAACCCCACCTCCCTTCAATATCTGCATCACCTGGCATAAAGTCAGAAACTGAAAGGGAGGTTCAATCATGGAATATCCTGACTTGAAAGGGACCTGCAAGGATCATTAAGTCCAGCTCCTGGCACTACACAGCACAGTCCCAGAAATCACAACATGTTCCTGGGAACATTGTTCAAATGCTCCTTGAACTCTGTCAGGATGGTGCTGTGACCACATCCCTGGGGAGCTTGTTCCAGTGCCCAACCATGCTCTGCAAGAAGAACATTTTCCTAACAGCCCACACACACCTACCCTGACACAGCTCCATGCTGTTTCCCCTGGGTTCTGTCACTGGTGATGACAGAGAAAAGAGCCCCTTCTCTTTCCCTTGTGAGGAAGTGCCCACAGCAATGAGGTCTCCCCTCAATCTCCTCTTCCCCAGACTGAACAGGCTAGAGCTCCTTGTGAGGCTTCACCTCAAGACCCTTCACCAGCTTCATGCTCTCCTTTAGACACTTTCAATGAGATTTTTGTCCTTCTTATACTGCAGCCATAACTTATACCCAGAGCTGCCCCCAGCACTGGAGGTGAGGCTGCCCCAGCTCAGAGCAGAGCAGGACAATCCCTTCCCTTGCCTGGCTGGTGATGCTGTCCCTGATGCCCCCAGGACACGCTTGGCCCTCCTGGCTGCCAGGGCACTGCTGGCTCATGTTCAACTTGCCATGGGCCAGGCTTCAGGAGAGTTTTTAATATGAAATTGAATGTCTCTGGTTTAGATGAGAAAAACTGGAGTTAAGCTGGGCTATTAAAACATATAGGTATTAATTTTTAGGGAAAACACAGCTGAACCAGCATAAAATCTAGAGATCAAGAAGTTCTGGTCTTTATCTGGGTATTTTAGTGCTTACTCTAAGGTGACTTGTTTTGAGCTAGGAAGTGGTAGACTTCGGTCCTCTGAGAAATATTGACCTTTGTCTCCTGCTCTAAAGAACAGAATTTTATCTCTCCAAGAAGAAATTGCATATGCATTAAAAATAATATAAGGAAAGACAAAATATGGACAAAAATATTCATAGATTGAGGACAGAGCTTTTCTTTTGCGAAAAAGAAAAGTCTTAGAAAGAGTTATCTTTATTTTAGTGCACTCATGGGTCCTAGGCTGTCACCAAAGCCTCAGAGTGATATTCCAGACACTTTGTGTTTAATGCTGGTTTGTTAGGGATGGGAGATAACTTTCCACTTTTCCCATCCAGGATCAGCTCTGCTGAAGACTACAGACATTATAGCTGTACCTTCTTTTTTTTTTTTTTATGGCATTGGCACACAGCTGAATTTTTGTTACATGTTGTGAATGCAAGGGAGGCAGCTGCCATGAAGAAGGAATTCATCTTATAAGAACATCATTAGTGGTCTTGCATAGGCATCAAGCATTCAAAGTCCTGCAGCTATTCGTACACTCAAACAAAGTTTCCATGGAAATTTTAATCAGAAAACACCCTACAAAAGAACTGAGGTAAGTGTAAAGATAATGGTAATTATCCAAATATAAACAGAAACTGTTAAAGAAACATCCTGTGTTACAGCTTTTTTAGTTGACAAGCATAATCCAATTACTCAAATTTTGTGCTAGCATGATTCCAGAAAAAAATTACACCAATTAATTTTTCCAAGCTATTATTCCAAAAGAGATGAAGTAATTACACAACAATCTAAGCTAAATTTCTCCTCTCCAAAGCCTGAAAACATGTATAAGGCATGGATTTTCTTTAGTGTGCAGAGAAATGAGAGAGAATGAAATGAAGAAATGGTCTCAGTAAAACTAGGAGAACAGGGAGAGAAATGATACAGGGAGAAGGCGCTGAGACGAGAAGGGAAAACCACAGAAGAACAGGAAGGATGCCAAGAGGGAAGAAGTGAAGCTAAGCAAGAGGTAAAGCACGTCCTTCATCTTTAAAAATTCTGATGAAGATATTTCCTTGAACAGAGCATGAGACACCAAGAACTATGTTGAACCAGTATAGTTGTAGATTTGCAGGAAATAATTAATACCTGGTGCTCTGTTTCCCTGAAATCTCTACACCTCATAAATTCAAGGTGTCTCAGATTGGTCATGCTTGTGGTTAAACAAGAGACACAGAGTGGTTAAAATAGAGACACAGAGCATAAATAAGCTCTTTCTAAGCAGACTACCTGACTAGCATCTCACATCATGCAGGCAATTATACCATTGACATTTATAAACCGTCTGCTATACCGAATATCCCCAAATCCTTTTTGACAGAAATAATTTCCAAACTGAAGTGGAGTTGAGGAAGGGGTACAAATGGAAATGTGAAGGTAGTGTTCTTGACTTTCAGTTAACAGGATTAACGTCATTGAAGAAAACAAAATGTCTCCAGATCAATACTGGTGTAATTGAGGGCAGCACCTGACCCTGTGCTGTACTCACCTAACATTTAAGAGGGCAGTGTGCTCTTCTCCAGCTGTAACTTTCATGATCTTTAAGTCTAACAGAAGTGGCTCAACAACTTTGAAGGATATTTTCTTGTCCAAGATGGAAATTGAAGTAGAGAAGGGAGGCAGCCTGGCATTGGAGGTAAGATCACCCAATTAATTAGCTCAGTTCCACTAAGCTTCTGAAGCTAGCTTGACAATTCATATGTAGCCTGAAAGAAAGTTAAAATAGCTGTTCACTATTTCAGAGAGGGGAAAAATTATTTCTGTATTATGCTGACTAGCTGCAGCTCACAGAGGTCAAAGACAGCATAGCCATGCTGCTATTGCTCTCTTGTGAATCTGGAATGAAATCTGTTGTATACACTGCAATGCAGTCAACAGTGAAATTACTTCCAGTTGGGTTGCTGCTATTTTTGCTAATCTCAGCTAGAGTTTAGCTGGCTGTTTTCTCCTGAAGAATCAGTGTAAAAAGTGGGAAGATAATACACTGATGAAAATTACTGTTTCTGTTCAACATCCTATACTCAATAGTATTTGCTACGGTCCTCTAAATATAGCAGTACATGTTTGGTGGTAGATGCTGCACACAGTTCAGATTGACGTTGCTGTGTGGGAGCAATGACCTTCCCAAATGCCTTGTGTGCAAATCACTCCTACAGCCTTCGTCATCATCAGCTGCATCAGTTTCTTCTCCTTTAATAGAGAAACAAAATTGCAAGAGGGAATTAATTTCCCCAGCTATGTTCTTCTTTCTCATTCAAGTATTTTTCAATTTCAAGCACACAAGTAAATTAGGACTCAGACAGACTTGTAATTAAAATGACTGAAGATCCAAGGATGAATCAGATGATGAACACAATTTCCACTAAAAATGCCAGTTAACTGAACCTAGATAACTTCCATCAAACCTCCCAGCTTGGTCCTTTTGCTGGCCCCAGAAACAGGTTTGATGTCCCTAACCTGGAGCAGTGTAGGAGTCCCCAAGCAGGGGCCAGGCTCCAAGCCCTGCAGCAGGTGCTGCTGGCCTGCCCCTCCCCAACGAGGGTGTCCAGTGCCTCCCAGCAGCAGCTCCCAGGTTTGCCCCAGAGCCACAGGTGATTTCCAGAGTCCCTGCCCAAGGCAAAGCTGGCAGTGACAGTCATTCCAATGGCAGGCTGCTGGGTTGAAGGAGCCTTTGGTTCGCGTGACATTTGGGTCACAGAAAGATTTCTGTTCAAAGTACAAAACACCTGGTTTCAGGGCAGTTCTAGTATTCTTCCAAGGTGTGAAGATCGCTGTCTGTATCAGCCATAAGCTTTGATTAAGAGACTAATGGGAATCTTATATCCACATGCAAATCCTCACAGCCCCAATCCTGCAGTCTATAATGCTCAGGCAGACCACTGTGCTCAAGTGGAGCACTATTAACTTTAATGTGGGTCCCAGCCATGCATTCTAAATTGCTAGATTAAATTATATGCACGTAGGGGCGAGTGTTGTCTACTGCATCTTCTACTGTGTGGAGCACATTGTGAGCATTTAACAAAGGATAATAAAAATATCATAATAATAACAACTATAACTATACCAATAGCAATTATGACAAAAATAATACATAACGCTGTCTACAATATTCCACTTCAATTTTCTTTGAATAAAAAAACAACCAATTTTTATTGGAATAAACTAAGATTTGTGGAGCAAGATGAGCCCAGTTTGAGAAAATTCAGCCTGGAATATTGAATTATTTTGCTGAATAGAAAACATCTTCATACAGAGTTGTTTAACTAAGAAACTTTTTATACCATTTTTATATGTGCCACTTTTAAATTTCAGATAATGGACTAGTGATGCACCCTTTTGGGGCTGGAGGGACTCAGCCCAGATTCAGCAGACTCCTGGCTCTCTCCTCAGCACCTAGACCCGGTCCTCTCACCCTCCCCAAGGCTTCTGGATCACCTTTCCCCAGTCTCCAGAGATGTGGGCAGCCCTTGCTGAAATCCCTCCTCTGAACCTTTTGTTCTGTTCAGCCTGGAGGAGACTGAAGGGAGACCTCACTGCAGCTGCACCTTCCTTGGGAGGGGAAGTGGAGGGGCAGGCATTGATCTCTGCTCTCTGGTGAGCAGTGACAGGACTGAGGGAATGGCCTGAAGGTGTGCCAGGCAACGTTTAGGTTTGGTATCAGGAAAAGGTTCCTCACCCAGAGAGTGCTTGGGCACTGGCACAGGATCCCCAGGGAAGCAGTCACAGCACCAAACCTGACACAGCTCAAGAAGCATCTGTGGACACTGCTGAAGACTCAAGGAAAAATCCAACTCAGATTTTTCCCAAGCTATTGGCTTTCTCAGCTCCAGCTCTGATCTTTCCCAGGCTAAGAACTTTTCTCAGAGATAAACAAGAGAAAGAAAAATTAATTACACAGATTAACACCTGTTGTTGATCACAGAGCCGTGCGCGTGCTACGTAATGTTTTGCAGAAAGCATGTTTTCAAAAAAGTGTTGCCTTCTTAAACCAATGAACCTTTTCTACTCTGTATTACACAAGCTATCCTATATAAGTGCAGTGGCCTTTCAATAAACCACTTCTTCTTGCTGCCTTGAAGAGGTTGTGTGCGTGTTGCAATATTCACCATTCCTAGTCTAACAGCAACAAGCATCTGCACAACACTCTTGGTCAAATGGTGTAGTTTATGGGGCTGTCCTGTGCAGAGTCAGCAGCTGGACTTAGGTGATCTTCATGGGTCACTTCCAACCCAGAATACTCTGTGATTCTATAAAATATAGGGAAGCAACAATTTGCAGCCGTCCCACACTGTTGTTAACTACTAAAATCTGAAAGTAATTCGAATCCAGTTGGTTTCAAATAACTGTATCTTTTAACTGGATCTTTCTCTGGGAAATGTAAGGGACCTATAATGTTTTGTATTTTCTCCCCTGTAGGCACCTATATATACACCAAATAATTTTCATTATTGATTTTGGTAAGATAAATAGCTCAGGCTCCTGAAGTTGGTTCTTTACAGCGTTTCCTTACAGCGTGTGCATTTGCTGTACCTATCCAGATTGCTAATGTTCTTCTCAGAGAAGTGCAACCAGCCCCAGCAATGCCACAGTGCCAGTTTCGTGAATCCTCTTGCTCTTATCTGATACTTCTATGCTTGCATATAAGGACAGCTCAGGGTGAGAGACCTCTTTTTTTGTCTGTCCTGGACACAGTTTTAGTGTTTCTTATTTTGCCTTCCACAGATTTTAGATTGTTTTAGACAGTCTACAGCTGATCAAGAAAAACATGCAATAAATCAGGCATAATACTGATTCCTGCATAGTTGTCTCAGGAAATTGCATGATGTGAAGATCCAGTAACTTGTAAAAATTGGCTTGTTTCTGAAATACCCATGTTCTTAAGAAAAGAATTGTATTTCAAAGCTGGTGTTAAACTAGTATATGTATATGTGTATATATATATATATATGTCTTAGAAATTATCTGTATTTTTGACCTCCATTCTGAACAGACTCAATGTACTCTTCTTTAGGCTTCAGGAGAATATTACTTAGAAATATAATCTAGGAAAAAAATGGAGAAATTCCCTTTGGCATGATCTAGAGTTTAAATCCCGAGAAATCTTCTCTATCTATACATTTTAGTTTACATATTTACTGGAATTGCTAAGAGGGATTGTATCTAGCCTTGCAGACCAATTAAAATTTGAAATCCTGGAAGACCACTTCCCTAACCACATCCTATCACAGCAAATTGTGACACATTAAAAGAGATTCTAGATATAAATTCGTTAGGTCTTTCTCAAGTGGGAGGTATAAAAGCCTCCATAAAACAGTATTAAATACTAGAAATTACTTGTATCTTTATTATTAGATTACTTATATTACTTAATATTGGACATGAAGTTTCTATTTCCCACTTGAGCCTTTGGGGGTGGGCATAAGGACTTACATTGAAATGAATAAAGAAATGGAAGAGATATAACAAAACCCCAAAAAACAAAAAACTGTCTAAAGTACAGTAAAACCAAACAAATCAACAACCCAAAACTAAACAAACATGAAATGCTCTTAAGCCTTCATATTCTTGGCAAAGGCCATGACTCAGGAGGCCACTTCCCCAAGAGCATGAGCAGTGCTGGTACTGCTGGCTCCTGAGTCCTCTCCAGCCACTCAAATTCTGCTTTAGACAGCTCTAAACTAGTTTTTGTTCTTGCTGAGGGCTTTAATCTCAGTTTGCACACCAGTCTCTGTTTTTGTAGCTTTCAGAAAAGCCAGGTGTATTCTGTGAAGCTGTTAATTGCTGACCTGTTAGTATGAATGTGTTTACTACAGGCCACTTGTTATAAATGTGAGAAAGGATAAAGTTTTTTTCTAACCCATTTCTAAGCAGAGATAGATTATACTTCATAAATTATCTATAAAATAAAACTTCTTGCAGAATTTTTTTAATAATATGTTGTACTTCTGTAGGAACATGTTGCCCATTACAAGTCTTTCTTAAAAGGCAAAAATGGAACTAAGTGAAGAAAAGCAGCCTAACTTCAGCATATATCTTAACCTTTGAGAAGTGCAGCATGACCTTAGAGGATTGAAATTATATCTGTCTTCCGTTAAAGAGACTTCCATTAAAAAGCGTATTTGATAAGGGCAAGCTACAAAGAGAAGTGCATTTCTGTAAGCAGAAAAGCAGCACAATACATAAAAAGAAATTTCAAAAACAGTGATGCTGTTGAAGGAGAAATGAGGCCCTTTCAGTAAGCCATTCAGTCCATCTGGAAAGTCTTATAGATTGATCTTCATCCCGGTGTTTACTGCCTAACTTCTATGTGAGTACAGTTAGCTTTAAATTTTTTCCCTTTACTTAATAGTAGCAGTAATTTAGAGAATGCTGGTCTGAAATGGGATTACTCCCTTCAAACATTTAGAATCTCTTATCCTTTGAAAGGTAGACTCTCCCTTTCTCTCTATGTGTTCTTTCCTCCACATTAGTAATGTAAAAGAAAACAGGATACGTACTCTCATAGTGATGTAATAGTTTTTTGCTTGTAGCACCCAACCACATTATCATTTTCTTGCTATTTAAAATATTTTTACTTTTTCTGTCTTATATAATTGTTTGTGGAGGTAGTAGCCATATTCCCCTGCAATATGTTGACTAGATGGAGTAGTACCTGTTTCATATTGGGAAAGAGATATCGATTCCTTCCACTTAAATGGCTTGCAGACATCTAGTAAAGGATCTTGCTCTGTTCAGATTTTATTCTCAATACAGTGCCAGTGCATTATCTAGGAACTGATGAAGGAATGGAGCTAACTGTCCAAAGTTCAAGGGTTCTTCTTGCATTCTTGACTGGGATGACGTTAATTAGCCAAACAGTGAGTTGTTCGATCTGCTGTTGTGATTTTCTCGATTAAATCTTGGGATTTATATAATTTAATCTATATAATTTAATTCATTTATTAATTAACTTCAGTAATTTCCTGTTTCTGAGTCACTTACATCATTACAAGCATGACATTATTGACTGGGGAGAAAGCCCTAGGTTACAAAGACTATCTACTGGAAATCTGTTTCATTTCTGATACAATGCAGAAGCCACAGTTTCCCTCTTCTGGCTCATTTGGCTCACGAAAATCTTGAGAGCCTGCTGAGATGAAATGGAAGCAGAAACACAGTAGAATAAGAGGAAATTATGCTGGGCTACCATGATCAGCCCATGGACCAAGCGCATGTTCCCAGTAGCCAGTCATCCTCTTAAGGTAACAGCCATCAGCTGGAAACAAAATCTGTTTGTTCTGTAGAGTGCCAGGGCCTCTCTGCTGAAAGCTTATGGTCCAAGACAGTAAGGTAAATGTCAGTGGCCCTGGTGTACTTCACAGAATTTACTTCCAATCTCTTCGATAGAAAGGAAATCACAGACAAAGTGAATTTGATTCAGATTGGTGAAGTCAAGAGGTTTAACATTGCTAAATGCCTGATTGAAGGTAGTCATGCCGTGTTATCCTTTGAGACAGGTGTTTCAGGGAGGGCAGACAGTGAGAGCATGGCACAGGTGTGCTGGAAGCAGCACGTGGTGTGTGCAGCACAGGTGTGAGCTGTGTGCTGCATTGGTGTATGGTGTCCAGCGTGCAGTGCCCTTTCCAGCAAATCAATCTAATCCCAACCCATGATCTTTACTTTGTGAGCCTCCAATTCTCATCTCCAGCCCTCCACAGGGAAGGGAGAGGGAGAGGAGAAGGGGGCAAGCAAATGGCACATGGTTTGGAGAGTCTCAGTGGAAGCACTAAACTGGAGAGTACCATTCCTAAGCCACAACAGGATGCAGTGGTGCCAATATGAAGGTTTGAATGCATGACCTAGAGGGTCAAGATACAAGTATTAAACCTATTTGAGTTACTAAAGAACCTTGGTCTTGTTCATCATGTATGCCCAGATAAAACCTTTGTCAGCTTCTGCCCCATTTATCACACACAAGGGATATACAGACAGGGGTTTCAAGATCTCAATGCTCAGACTGTTGATATATTTATTTCTTCTTAAACTTTGCAAGAAAAGCAAAGGGCACAGAAATGCAGAACAGGTGTGATGATAGTTCTCCTAGTAGCCATGGGCTGCCTTACTTAGGCCTGCCTTGTATTAAGGACTGTACAGACATGAAGAGGGACACAGCCTCTGCTCATGAAAAATTGGTAAATGTGGCAATCTCAGAGGAAGGAAGATGTGCGAGTGTGATAAAAAAATGTGAGGAGAAAGGGTCTGAGATAACATTTCAAAGAGCAGTTTTACCCAAATCCATGGTGATATTCCTTCAATCTTCCCCTATGATTCACACAGCACGATGACCTTTAAACACAGCTTCCATATTCTGAATTGGGCAGTGATAAACTAAAATAGCTATGTTTAGCGTGTTCCTTTTTCTCTGCTAACAACACCATAAAAGCCCTTTATCTGGTATAATCATCAGCCTTTTTGAAAAACTGTGTGACTAGTGAAGACCTCTGGCTATCCCTTACCTCCTGAGCCTCTTTTTGTTTGTTTGTTTGAACTGCCATATCTTTTCTTACCTTAAGGGTATAAACCCTTCAAAGAAGGTGTTTCCCTTTCTTTTCCTGCTTGCTGTTTCAGTTTATTAGAAACCAAAAGAGACTGTATTAGAAACTAGAAGAGACTGTTTTAATTAGAATGAGAATCCTTTTTTATGTGGATGTGTTTATTCAGAAAAGAGTGCTAATATTCTTGACATACTTTTGACTGTGCAGGAATGGAAGGGATGCAACCCAAAACCTAATGAAAGCAGCAACATTTCATCCTCAGCCCTTATAACTTTATTATTATCATCACAGTTTTAACAATCAAACACAAATTGTGCCACCCTGTTTTAACTCAAAACTCATTTCCAATAAAATTAATTTTATCAATAGATGGTCACACAGTTGGGTGTGTTGTGAAGTTTGGAAGTTAAACACGTGGGGGCACATCTGAGAGTGGGATAATACACAGCCTTTAAAAGGAAGTAATAAAGCCTTGGCCAGAAACTCATCACTCTGAATAATTTGAAATCTCTAAAGTAAATAAACCTTATAGCCCTTGGTAAATAAAATATGTAAACCTTATAACCCCATGCAGCCATTGCAGGTTACTCCATTATTTTGTTCTTTTTTGTGGATTTTTTTATTTGCCTAGATCTTGATCTATGTATCTGCTTTGCTTTCCTCTTTAATTTAAGGCAGCAGTTTGGGTGCAAGGAGCAGTAGGGGGCAAGAAAGTAAAGGTATTTGTGTATTATTGGGAAATTAGATTTTCAAAGAAATGATCATGGACACAATTAATATAAGATAGATGTTAAAAAAAAGGAACTTTAAAAAAGAACTTTCGTATGATGGTGAGTAGGATAACAAAAATATTCACTGCAGCGGAGGAAAATGAATTCATCTGTTTTTTGAGTGCTGAAGTATTATGCCATGGGTTTGGAAAAGGCCAGAAGAAGGTTAATATGTCCAAGATCCATGCAGGTAATGATCTGACTGAGACTGTTGAAGAAGAGCAGACAGGCAGGACTAGTCTAGAAAGTGCTGGGAGGATAAACATGCCTGAAGGTAGGTGTGCAGAAAAAGTGAGAAAGAATTGTTAAAAATTGCAGTTCAACTCTGAACCAGGGTAACAGAAAACAATAATACTGGTGTGATTGGTGCTGAAGAAAAGCATGGAATTTGACAAAGGATTGAAAGGAGCTCAGTTTAAGCCAAGTTAATTTTAAGCTAAACATCAGATACCTGAAGAAAAGAAGAGAGAAATATTTTATTTGATCAAAGGAGATTACTTATGGGTAACAGAATAGTTTAAAATAGTTGCTTGATTTTTTAAGGTTAAATATAATAGTTCAAGCATATTAGGCAGAGGATATCATAAAAGGAAAGGTCATAGAATAGACAAGGACCAAGAACTGTTGTTCAAAGGAGAAAAGGGGGGGAATTACCTAAAAGAAATTTTGAACTGGTGTTAGGGAGGATGAACAGACAAAAGAGAAGACAGCAGCACAGCAAGGAAGGTCAGCAAGAGCTTCAGGTGTGGAGTATACTCAGCAACATCAGAAAGAGCAGAGAGATAAAGGTAGGGCATGAGGTATTTCTCTGTGAGGTGGTTGATACAGACCTTAGTCAGAGGAGGAAGGACAGAATGAGGGCTAGAGCTGAATATAAGAGTAGAATCTTCTCAATGTTAGGCAGGGTGCACTCTCTGTAAGGTGTCAGCTAGCAGCAGGGACCGTGAAGCACTGAAGAAGCACTTTGTAAAGTTTGCTTTCTGGTGACATTGTACACTTTATGCTTTCCATTTTCAAGCACAAAGTGCTGCATTCAGGTGCTGCACTCACAGCTCCTAAAGGCCTTTATAAATGCATTTGTTTTACCTGTACACTTCGTGTTCTTGTTCCTGCTGGCAGAATTGTAGATTGGATGTGCCAGGGTCAGAGCCCCTGTGTCCTGATGTATCCTCCATTGTCCAACACGGTCATATAGCAGTATCTACCATTTTTGCCACTGCTTTCTGTTAAAGTCAGTAGGAGACTGATGTGTTTCACTGGTAGCTTGGTCATATTTTGAAATCTCACTCATTGACATCACTTAATTAACTGTACATCATTTGGCAACTTCAGTAAGAAATATTGTAGTCTACATTACTTGCATTCACGCTTTGGCAGAGAGTGTCCTTATTCTTTCAGCTTCTGTAATATATTTTCAACAGTGTGGAACAATTTTGAGTACCATGTTTACGTATTAAAGAGTGTTTTTACAGATATTCAACCTGAAGATGTCAACACATTCACCATTTAGAAGGTCTTCTACTGAGCTGTGGGGTTATAAGTTAAGTAGTTAATTTGCTTAAGCTCTTTCTGTTGCCTTACAGTGCCCTTTTTCTCCTTACTGCCTTTGTCATCAGCTAGTGCTCTTCCTTACATTCCCCAAAATTTGCCCAGCTATAAAAGGAACTCCCAAGTGAATCAGATGTAATAATTCAACAACTAGTGAACAGATCACTGATGCAAAGAACACCTCATATGCAAGATGATGTGTTTATCCATGGCTACAGAATCAGTGTGTGAAGAGCTAAAGCTGGTGATGAAATCCAGCCTTGCCATGAAAGGGACTGAGACTAAGCTCAGACCAAGAAGAGTATCTAAATGCTCTGACACTGGGAGGCTTGAACTTTGACACTCCAGAAGGAGCCTTATTAAAGCAGCAGGTTCCCCAGTTATGTATACATGGTTCTGCTTTCTTAGTAGTCCACTGTTCAGGGTAATAATTTGGAGTAGGAGACATGGAAAAAGCTGAGCTAGGCAATGGATCTTGCTGAACTCAACAACAAAACACCTGTTCATTTACAGAGAAAAGAAGCTGCATTTCCAGGCACATTTATTGCAGACATCAGCAGCGGCATAAGGGAGAAAATATATGTCTTGGAAACTGTTTTCTGCTAATTTTCTGTTCTATGGATGGGAGCACTTGTGTGTTGCTTTACTAAAAGAGGTGGTGACCTTGAAAGAAATTAGCAGGAAAAAGCAGGACATAGCAGAACTTGTTTTACTCTTAATTACTACTTTCCTGCGTTTTCTCTTTCTGCTCAGTCAACAAAGAAGTTGCAAAATGATAACAGTCTATTTGAGATAAAAATTAAGCGGAAGAAGCACTATAGGTAATAGAAAGGCAAACGTGCCTCACAGTGGAATAAGATTGGAAAAACAGGAAAAAAAGACAGAAGAGACAAATATTTCAAAATCTGAATTTTGCCAACAGACATTATTGTTCTTTATAATAACACATATTATCATATAAACATTTTATAAAACAAAAAAATAATTTATTAACATATTGTTCCAAATTTAATTCTTGTATGTTTATCTTTCTATGGAAATGCATGATCCACAGTATCAAAAGGACGTATATGGATTGACCCTTCACCTGAGCATTCAGATGACATATAATGAATTTCTTACTTCAAAATTGCTTCCTCTGTTACATAAAAGCCATTACTGTAGGCCAATTAATAGAATAATGACCAGGGAGACAGTATCTAATTGGCTTAAGTAGTTGCATGGCTGGCCTAATTTCATTGTGTATGCTTATCTGAATTCAAGCTTTGAGTTTTACAGAATAGAGACTGACAAGTTATTACAGTGATTCTCTCATACTGTAACCTACACTTCATTTCAAAACATGAGCATTTTAAAATAAGCCAACCATTGTGCAAGATTTCATGCAGCGTCAAAATCACACAAAATCATACTCACAGATAAGAATTTATTTTTCTACTACCAAGATGTTTAATCATGCTGTGAGGAAGGGCAAAATTCTTATTCCATAGAAGACATTAGAAAAATTCAAATGGATTTACAAAACACTGTACCTTAACTCTGCTATTTCCTTCATTACACATGTTTAGCTATCTGAAGGATTTACATTGTTACTCACCACCTCTGTTTCCCAGTGCCTTCCAAATCAGATTTTGAACAAGAGTGAAATACCTAAAGGAACCTCCATTTCAGTAAGACAAGAAAAAAGTCAAGTGTCTGTCTCCAAATGACTCAATCTCATTTCAGAACCACTGTGACTCAGGAACTCTCTTGTCCATGACTGCTACTCTGCTATGAGGTCCCTGGTAAAGTTTATTAGAATGATTTCCAGCTCTCACACATGAAGAAGAAAATAAGCTTCCTCTCTCATTTTCTTCTCCCTTGAGCTCTTTAGAAAATAAACATATGGAATTAAATTCTCATTGGATAAAATATGCTACATTCACATAATATTATTTCTAGTTGCTGGATTAACCAGAGACAACTGCATGAGATGTCTGTGTCCCTCATCTGGAATTCAGCAACAGCATTTCAATCAGTGCAACCAGCTTCCTTCCACTGTCTGCCTTGGAGGTCACTGCAGATGCCTTAAAAATAAAACTGGTCATTACTATCCAACATGAAATATTTATGGTAAGAAATACCTTGATCAAAGGCATTTCATATAGCACAGGGCATTTAATTTTAGTTTAAACACCAGCTTGTGAAGTTACTGAGGGCTTCAGCGTTTTTTGTCTTACATTTATTTCCTGTTATCCTCCTTGATAATATTCTGAAAAATATTCAGTTGACACAACCTTGCACTAGAATCCATAGAAGTAAAAATAGTGTATTTTTTGTATCTCACTGCTGATCTTTGTTATTTAATCCTACGGAAATATCATGTTTTTATAGTTTAGATTTTTGCTAAACCAAATTAATGAAAAGATTGCACTGAAGAATACCTGGAAACAGCACTGGAGAAATTTCATTTTCTCCTCATTTCATTTCCAGTAAAATTAGTGTTTCTAGTGTGGTTGTATCATTCTGCAGCAGTGATTTGTGAAGGAAATAGTGAGGCTAAATGTACTGAAAATCTGACATGTTCCCTGAACAACAAAGGAACTCCAGGCAAATGTTGCAGTATTCCTGACAGCAGCAGTAGTGCTTGTTTAAGCATTTGCTTCATAGATATTAAAATGGAGTACTAAAAAAGGAAAAATCACACAGGCCTCTGCCTGGGTCAGCCTTCTTATGATATTTCTCTCTATTCTCTTTTAAAACAAAAGCTTGCCTGCAATAGCTGCTTTTGAGCCTTGGTGGTCTCTTCAGTGGCACCTCCTGCAAGGTGGTCCTTGAAGGTTTTCTCCTTGACCTGAGGGAGATATTTATTATTGCTTACCTTCCAATATCACCCTCAGTAACTGCGCAATGAACAAACCATAGGGAAGTTTCTGACCTGAAGACAGTATATTCTGTCCTGTAGCACTGCAGAAAAGGCACATTACTGGCAGGTGAGAGTGCTGGGTTTGTTCATTCATGGGGGTTTGTGTGGTTTTGCTTTTTATCCAGTTCACTGGCAAACTCAGGCTAAGAGATCTGAAGTCCCAGGGCCAGACAGACTGGACACACTGTTTTTCCAGTGTGGGATAACCTGGGAGGGACCTCAGATTCTGTGGGAGACTGGACTGCCGGTGATAAATGACTCAAACATCCAACCACACAGGTGCTGTAAGAGACTGGAATACTGGTGCTGACGGTTCAAATAACCAGCTGGGTGCTCTACTAGTGATGCACAGAGTGGCCTCCCAGGTGCAGAAGGGCATGAGGCTACAAAAGGGTTTCCAGATAAGGGAAAGGGCTGATAAGAGGCAAATCCTTCCAGGTGAGATAAATCCTTCCTATCATGCCGATGTCCTCTCTCACATGATGACTCAGCTGTGAAAATTCCCCTCCCAAGTGCTGGGACATTCAGTGGTAGGATGAAGGATTCACCTTGGCAGGTGGGCCATGGTTGATTCAACTACACAAACTTCAGAGACAGCAGCAGGATATAGGAACATATAAAAGATGTGGGAAGTGTCCAGTGATCCAGTATGATCTCATCCAGGGGAGGTACAGGGGGCATTCCCACCTAGCCTCAGGATAATAAACCCCCTGGACATGGTGTTTTGCAGACTTTTCCCCCTCCACTTGGTGCATACAGTCTACAACCACCATCTCGACAAGACTGCAGTCACTGAGAAGACTGGAAGAGGACCAACAGGATGCTGTTGGAATCTGTATACAGAGTTGTGATATTTTTCAGCTTCATATGTTTCTCTGTTATTCTTTTTTTCTTTCCCCCCCACTGTTTCCTCTGTCTTTCTACTTTTTGTCTGCTGTCTTCCTTGCAATCCTTAATGGCAGCTGAATCAACCAAAGCTATAATTGTTACTTAGATCCAGCATAAAAAAAAAGAAAAAAAACCTTCATGTGTATCTCTTGTTCTGTTGATGTCTGCTTGCAGAGGCCAGGTGAAACCCTCAGGTTTCGTGATGTGATTCTGTAGTAGTTTCACACCAAGCATTGTGTTACAAGATTGTACTAAAGTGAGAGACTGAGCTGTGTAAAGCATCCTCTCTTGGATCTTATTTTGCTTTCATTTTCCATCAGTTCTATCAATATTCTGTCTTCAGCACCCTCACAGATTTTATCCAGCCGGGATTCATGAAAAAGAACATGGAGGAAAGCCTGCTCTCTCCTAAAAAGATGTCAGATGGAAAAATCTGGGGAGTTTTCCAAAGAAAACTGTCAGGAGGGTTTAGGTCACTATTTGAAGTGACAGGAGGCAGACATACTCATTTCAAAGTAGCTGCAGTGGCTAAACCTCTGACTGTCAACACTTTCAAAAGAAAGAATGACTACTTTTCCTCATGTGAGTTTTTAAATTTAATAACCAAGAAAAAGCAGTGGCAGCCAAGCACTATTGGTGGCAACTGTGTAGCTGTCTATTGGTACCCACAGGAATAATTAAACTGGAATGCCAAAAGTCAAGACTAGGGAGACATGTACAGAGCTGTAGTTGAAAAGCTTAAGAAAAAATTCTGTTACCACAAAATAGATTTTTAGTGCTGTGAAGAGTTCATAATCACAATGCACATTTGAGCACATTAAAGGGGCTGAAATAAAAAAGAAATTAAACCTTACGTTTTCAAGTGCCCAGAAAATAAGTTGAAGGATGAGATATATAACCCTCGAGGTGAACTGAGTCTCCAGGCAGTAAAACTGCATGAAGAAGTAGCAGCTCTGGTTGTGGATGTAGCCACAGTATCACAGAGGAACACCCAGTGCCAGTGTGGCTCAGCTCAGCTCAAAGCTCAATGCCAGAGAAACCTGCAACAGCCCACAGCTGGCAGGAAGTTGATTTTTGTTCTTTTTATAATTTTTCTAAGGATAAAAGTGAGGGTTTCTCTTCTAGACACCGAGAGAATGTTTGAGGTAAAGGTTTGAAGGGTGGTATTAAAAAGTGAAGAGGAAGAAATAGGCAAAACCCTGACTTCTCCAATTCTGGAATGTCCTTTCAAAACATCTTTCTTGTATTTCTCTGCCATTGAAGAAGTAGCTACAGCACTAGAGGCAACAATAATTGGAGTTATAAAGAGAGCAGAAACTAGATGAAACCAGGTATTATCCTCAAAAATTAAACTCTAGAAAATAAGATATCCCACATGTATAATAGGGTTAAATCTCAACAGCAAATCACTACCAAGCATGTTGTGTGCACTGGTGTTAGCAGGTGGCAAAGGAAGGAATAGCTTCCAACACTCTCAGCTGCAAAACTCAAGAGTAAAATCAGGAAGAAAGGGGAAGAAAACAAGTGGAAAGGCACAAGTGGCTGCATACCTCTGAGCATGAAGTGCAAGACCCTTCTGGCCCATCCCAATCTTTTTGACTCAATCTTTATCAGGGTTCAGAGACACCAAGGCTATTCTGCTTTTCATAGAAGTGCCCATGTCTTCACCTCCAAAGAGATGTCTGGAATGATGTTCTGGATGACATGCTGGTGACTCAGCTACCACAGCACTTACACTGTCATGAGAGGAATTGTCTAATACTGACAGCAGCATATCCCCTCAGCTTCTACACCCAGTGGGCACAGCTTGCCTTCTGACTGGTGGTGTTTGTGTGCATGGTCTTCTCCCTTCAAAAAGGACCTCTAAACTATTTTTCAGCAATGAACTAGGAATGCCAGAAATTATGAGAAAGGAGTGGGGACTAAACCAGAGAAATGACGTAGTTTATATCTATTTAATGGTGCATGTATCAATTCAGACAAACAAGTAAAAAACCTACTGAGACTTTGTAAATAACATGATTACAAGAGAAACAAAACAGGTTTGGGTTGGGACTGTTTTTTGTTTGTTTGTTACTTTTTTCATAACATCTTAAAAGCTAGAGAAAGATGGACATAAGTATTCTTTCTCACGAACTATGAAAATGGGATTGTTCCCTACTGAGACACTGAAGGGTAGAAGTAACAGACTAGCAGACCATACTTTTCAGTTTTTTTGTTTGTAATCATTGCCTAAACAAAACATACATGTTTACCTCCAGTAATCTTGACTGAAAATCTCCAACACTTTTGCCTCCACTTCTTCTCAAGTCAGGCCTAATAATTTCAACTATTTGAGAACATGCAGTAATATTCTACAACACGTTTCTGACTGTGGGAGTCCTAGTAGTGTAAAATCTCTGTACTGCTTCTGCTTTTGCATTTGGTTTTACAGACTGAGAAATATTTCTCTCAATCTATATCTTTAAGTCAATCATGTAGAAGTGGAAATCCAGCTGAGGCTTTGGCAGAAAGGAAGGATTGCTTCAAGTGCTCTACAGCATCATAACATAATTAATTTGTGGGGTTTTTTTGACCTGTTAAAACCTGATGATTCTTATCTGTGCTACTGCTGCCTGTTTCATTGCCCCAACCTTCTCAAAACACTCCAGTTCATTTTTTAATTCAATGGGTAGAGATTTTCCTTTACCCTCATTAAATCACAGCCTATTTATTTCAGTCCATTTAAACTCATTTAGATCTCATTTTCATTGAGATCCCTTTGAATGCCACCCCTCTTATCTAAAGCATTTTCGGTTTTTCATAGACTTTTATGAAAATATATCAGGTATCCTCTCTCATTTTTAACCAAGTCTTTATTCAATGGTAGGCAGCACAAGACTGAAGCCCATACTATGCCACTCAGTATGTGTGACCAAGATGGAAGTGAACCAGTGATTGCTATTCCCTGTGGCTGATTTTCTCAAGACCTATGTCATGGGTTTTGGTAGTTTCCCCTGGACAGCATTGCACTAGTCTGTCTGTGAGTATGCCATAGGACAGTGCAAAAAACCACACGAAATCTGAAATATTACATCTCTACTTTATCCCTTTACCACAAACCTATTTACAGTGTCCTTGAACAAAATTAGACTGGTCTGACATGATCTATTCTTGGCAAATCCATGTTGCCAGTTACTTACCATTTTATGAACTTCTTGGCATTGTCTCAGAATATGTATTTTAAAAAATTCTGATAGCACAGTTTGGTTGTATCTCAAACAACAAAGCAGCAGGAAGTCAAGAGAGGATCTCCAGCACGCTTCTGTTTTTCTGTATTTGTCATCTCTACCAATATCATGACACAAAAATCCCCATGACTGCACTCCCTCCTCTCTGTTTGAAGAAGAAGAGACAAAGTGATGTGGCCAAAAATTTTAGTGTAACCCCTCACATCTCTTAGCTGAATATGCTCACCCACACACAGGTCACTTGTACCACTAAGGACATCTCTACAAGGACATTCTCTGCAGAGAGACCTTTGTGTGTCGCTGCTTCAGAAAAATTGCAGCTACACTGATGTTTTATAAGGTTAATAGTTTGACTGACAACTTTATTTCGCTTCATGTTGGTTGGCATTGAACCAGCTGTGTAAACTCTTTTCTGATGGTCTGGGGATAAAGATGGGAAAGAGGGAGCATGAGGAGAAAGGACAGGATAATAAGACGTTTAGGACAGCAATGTGCAAAACACATGGGTAATGTGCGTCATTGAGAGATATCACTAATGCCTGTGGCAGGCACATGATGAGACAAAAATGCCCAGATCTGTGTGTGAAGTGCAGAAGTGCAGTGAACACAGCTATAGATCATACTTCTGTTCATTTCTTTATTGGTTTAAAAAATGTTGTGCCCAAATGTCTGGCTTTTACCTTCCTGAAGAGAGCAGAAAATACTCTACCTGCATCCATGTGGTCTTATGCTTTAACAGAAATGGCAGACAAACCAAAGTGGGTCTGGAGATGCTTGGAAGTGGATCTGTCTTCTCCATTAAACAGATCCTAATCCCACCAGCATAAATGCCAGCATGTGAACGGTGCATTCTATTTATTCTGCTTCTAGTCAGTGAAAAGCCATGGGCACAGATTCTGGGGTTCTGAGCTCCTCAGGTACATCTCGTTTTTGCCCAGCTGAGCACAGTACCGGAGCCACTGGGAGTACCAACACACCAACAAGAATAAAATCAGTACTGCCTTCTCCCCTCGTGTTTTGCATTTCTTCCCATCATTAAGCCATTTGTGCAAAACACTGAACTGATTAATGTGGCATTTTCCACTAAACTGTTTCAGGAAATGCTGCACCTTACCAGTGGGATGCTTTTGAATAATTTAATCTCCTTAGTATAATTAAAGTTACTTTCTGAAGTTAGTACCTATTTTCCCTGGAGACACTCATCAAAATGTCAAGTGCTCCTTCTAGTGGAACAGCAGTCCCATACTACAAACAAATATATTTCTCCACTGTTGGTTGCAAGTAAAAGACCTTTGCCTCTCTTCTTTGTCACTTCATTTTTTAACATGAGCAAATAGTGCATGAAATATTAAACAGTCTTTATGCACAGAATGACAGAATATTTTGAAAAGCTTGAAGAAAAGAAATGAAGTACCATAGTTAACAATGATTAGAAGCATTTTTTGTATTTTACTAATGATTTAAGTGTGATTCTTAAAATGAAGTTTAAATGCTTATTTAAAAAGAGAACAAATATTATGAAACAAAATCTTTGCCTCCCTTAGCTTTTTCAGGGCGCTGTTTTGCCTTAGAGAAAAGCAGGGTTGTGGTGCCACCATCTGGAGAGCTGCAGCAATTTTTCCTGTAGATAAAGTTTCTTAGAATTGCTGGGACTGAATGCACGAATTTACAGCTGAATCTTGGGGGCAAAACTCTATTTAAATTATAAGGACTGGCCTTTTCCTACAACCTTCATCTCTGGGCCATATGACAATTATTATCTACTCTGAAATCCAAAAGTAACAGGTAGAATGTATGTCCACAGCCACATTACTTTGAACCATTGGCCAGATTCTACAGAATGTATTTGAGATTCTTTTATTAGCTTTTATTGGTTGAAAAGAAAACCCAGCTAGAAGTTATGGTATGCATTTAGGGAACTGAGTAAATTTCAGCTATAACCTACATTATGTATGAAGGACTTGCATCTGTTCAGCATGTTATTATTATTTATAATTGCTCTTCTTGCTCAATTTGGATGTAAAGTACAGTATAGTGTAAGCCAGAGATAAAGATAAGACTGTTAAATATCTGTTGATTATTAACTTCCCCTCAACTGAGCTAGAGATATAGATAGAACAGTTAAATATCTGTTGATCATTAGCTTCCTCCTCCTAAATTGTCATATATAAGCCATCAAGTTGTTATAGGAAACAGTTAGTGAAATAAGCAACACAAGATCAAAGCTTAATATTGTCCTATCTGACCTAGGCCACTGGTATGTATGCATCTACTCTAAGCTCATCAGGTAAGATCCTCCCTAGTCACTGGGGACAGAGAGACACTGCTGGAATTCTTTACCCTGCAACAATTTCCTAAACCTCATGCAACAAACTACCCTCTGGAAAAGCCCATCTGTCCTCACCAGCCTCAGACACAGCCTGCATACCCTTCACCCAGCAGATAATTCAACTTGCAGATGGCCAAATGCCTGGCGGTTGTACCTCATCCTGTTTCTAACAACATAAAAGGATCACATAAGCCTAGTGGAAACAATTTCTCTATGTTGTACAACAGAGGTTTAGTGAATGAGAGGTACATCTGTGAATTTCAGGTACATCTTTGGAGGAAAACAGTTCTCTAACCAAATCTGTCAAGATGTTGCCTTTACTCCCACTGGTGGCATTTACATACATATGTATTAGTCATAACTACTCTGCACTTCCTACAGCTAATCCTCCTGTTTATCACTTTGCTTGCAATGCTCCTATTATAAGATCACCAGATGTGGGGGGAATGACTGCCTGACAACATTGATTAGTCTAATGCACAACATAATTTCATTAGGATCTCGTAAGTACACTTGATGTTTAAACAGTTCCATTTCATAGTTTGCAAACATTTCAACCCTAGCACATCAATGCCATGTAAAGTTGGTTGCTCTTACTAATCCACTAAAGGAAACATACTGTTTTTGTACGTAATGGAACACTACAATAAATTTCTTTAATTTATTGGTCTATCGTATCAAGCATTCATAGACTTTAATCTGTTAACAAAATTTTAAGCTGAACCTCCTTGAACAAATCCTACATGTTCTTCTTTTGTATATCTCCATTATCCATTAAGTCTAAACCCCACAGCCTTCAGCAGTTGCCTATGCACAGGCTGACAAATAGCAACGCAGCCACCCAGACTTCCCCAGGGTGCCTTTGGGAGACTGTGCCACTGTCCTGGGTTACAATGTAAAGATGTTCCCAAAGGTATATATTCTCTCATCATCTGCTGAAACCAGGAGGGGCAATGAGCCTTATCTCTGTGGGAGATATCCTCTGCTAATGGGCCATCTGTTAAAACCAGGTGG